>CM075881.1:10835573-12035573 GCA_038021265.1 Cyprinella venusta | reverse complement strand
ATCTAATTGCCAGATTTTCAGTGTCCAACCTATAATTAATTTGGAGGGACAACAAAAAAAGTTCCACACTCTAGCATGTTAAGGTCTTTTACCTTTGTTGGGCAGTACAGTACTTTGATTATTTTTGCACTTATTGTTTGCACTTAATGAGACAACTGTTATTTATTTATTTTTATTGAAACTGTTTTTATTTTTATGTTCAATTTATGGATAGGAGTTCAGTTATGAGGTGTCACACAGCCTCAGTCAGAAGTTCTGAAAGCTCATATATGTACAGTAAGGTCTGAAGAGACTCATGTGAAATCATACAGGAGAAAAGCCAGTCAGTAAAAACCTTTTACAGTGCTTGTTTACTGTTGTCTTTCAATGCATTTGATAAGTCACACTCATAAGTAGCCCTGAAAAGACAGACATTTGAAGATTAGTAGTTAAAGGTGCAATGTGTAAATATTTAGTATTAACAGAAATGCAATATGACATCCATAACTATGTTTTCAGTGGTGTATAAAGAACTTACTTAATAAACCGTAATGTTTTAATTACCTTAGCTTAGTTTTAAAAGCCGCGGGCACCTCCTTCTATGAAGGTCGACATATTGTGACGTCACGGTTCTACCGTAGGCGACAGCGAACAAACAGCTCTACAGAACGCGTAAATGTTATTTTAGACAATGTCTATAGCAAATGAAATGTAACTGTAATTAAATATTATTATGAATTATATAATTTGCTAATATTCAACTAAACAATGTTAATGATGTGTTAATATCACAATTTGAATGGAAATTGTGCAAATTAAAGCTGAAAACTGTATAAGAATATATTGTCAAACACTTCATCCAAGATAACGGGTAACATTATGGGCTACAACCGTTATCCTGAGTCACCACGCAGGTGTCAATACTGGCATTCATTCACAGATTATTCTTTTTTTTTGAAGTAAGACCAACATAAGAATTTTCACAGGAAAATGTAATCTGAACTAGTAAGAAACTAGTTCTAATAGGGGTGGTTATGGCGCAGTGGATAAGACACATGCCTTTGGTGTGAGAGACTCAGGTTCGAATCCAATGTGAGACACCAATGTGTCCCTGAGCAAGACACTTAACCCCTAGTTGCTCCAGAGGCATACAACCTCTGACATAAATAGCAATTGTAAGTCGCTTTGGATAAAAGCGTCAGCTAAAATGAATAAATGTAAATGTAAGAAACATCCACCTTTGTTCTGGTTCTGACATTGCAGTAAATCGCGCTGATTAAATCTAACACATTGCTTAAGTTATGAGATCACGCAAAACCTTGCAAATTATACTTTGTTCTCAAATTGTTAATGTTAACAACGTCAGCATTGCGTGACTACATTTAATGTCCTTCTAATATTATTCTTGTTTTCGCATGGGTCTGGTTGTGAAGTCCAAACGAAGGCTTTTGCATTTTACAACGGGTGAATCTGTTGTCACTGGTGATATCAAGTGCTGTGAGAAAATGCTATAAATCACTTCCTCCAACATTCTCACTGGCAATGTAGCCTACTAGTTGATACTACTTTATGTGTACAGATGTGACGTAAAGACAAGTTCGAATCTCCCGTGGAAATCCACCAGTACCACTGGAATTAAAAACATTACAAGCTCACCGCTTTGAATCGAGCTTTGGCAAGCAGAGAGTTTTGAACACTGGTTGGTTATATGTATTTTCTCAAATATGTATTTTGGATAATGTTTAACCCCAAATAAAGCTACAGGACTGCAGCTTTAACAAAACCGTGATGACATTAGTAATCGTGATATGAAATTTTCATACCGTTTTGTCTCGATACCTAACTCTGTTGACTGGGGATGACCAGCTATTGTGATCTTCAGGCCTTGGTTGTAAAGTAGCAGTACTTTTGTCATCCATACTGCAGTGCACAGTGATCTCTCTTTTAGCTGAGAGAAATTCAGAGGCCTTCTTGTTGCTGTCAAACTGTGCATCTCACTGGAGTGGAGAAGTAGGTTGATGTTAAAAT
This sequence comes from Cyprinella venusta, assembly GCA_038021265.1. Classification (NCBI taxonomy): domain Eukaryota; kingdom Metazoa; phylum Chordata; class Actinopteri; order Cypriniformes; family Leuciscidae; genus Cyprinella; species Cyprinella venusta. The sequence goes on along the minus strand of CM075881.1, from coordinate 12,033,566 downwards.
CTGGGTCAGCGGTCCCTTTTACACATGTTCAGAGCTCCTGACAGGGGCAGCAGGAGTCCGTAACAAAATGCTCCACATGGCAGCCGATAGGGTGAACTGAATGCAGGCTAGAATGAGATGCGTGCTGGGGGAAATAGAGCAGATGGAACACCTGATATGAAATGTGTGTTAGCCCCCAAAGCTACTGTCAGAGGAACAGGGTCAGTAGCATATTTCCACTGTTGCCTTAAGCCTGTATGACCACTACGCATCTGGACTGCACTTATTGCATTCTGATTGTGTCCTGTTATTGTGAATGAAAATCTTTTTTTTTTCTCTTCATAGATGCAAGGACTTTCTGGTTGGTAGATGCCTGCAGGCTCTCAATACGTGGTTTTCCTGGAGCCCGTCTTTAAGGAGAAGTGTTTTGGGTGAGCTGCTGACCGTCCTGCAACCGGACCCGGCGTCCTCTCTCTGATCTCCTGCCAAGGAGACAGCAGTTGCTGCACACTCTACACCTGACCCCATCCCCGCCCTGTCCCCACCGCCACCATGGTGCTGTCACAGAGGCAACGTGACGAGCTGTAAGTTCTCTGATCTCTTCTCAATCCCAGTGTTGTGCTGTGACCATAGCACACCATTTAAAATACATCTATGAATGTGTGATTGACATCATCTTTGAGTGCTCGTACCTCATTCAACTTTTGATTACAGTAAAGGACCGTGTGGATTTATCAGGGAGTTGAAAAGATCACTGGTTCACTGTCATGAGGAATCAATGAGAAGATGACTCCAGACAAAGCCTGGATATAAACAATCCTTTTGTGTACTATCAGGATGTACATCGTTGTAATAGGCTCGAGAGAGCTTTTAAAGGAGACATATCATGCAAAATCCACTTTTTTAGCCCTTAAATGCATTTTGTTGTATATTTGGAGTGTTTATAAGTACAGAAAAGATGAAATTATTCTCTTCAGGTGCTTCGTTTATATCTGTATATTCTGTTTTGGTCATATTTTTCAACCTGTTCGGATTTTCCTGTTGTCTATTACGTTTTTTGAACAATTACGTCACAGTATTTGCAGCGTAACTGACAAATAAGGACATTGACTACCGGTCCAACACTTCGAGCAATCCGCCATTATTATTTCTCGCTCCGATTTTGTAGTCCAAGCTCAATGATGCAGAAGTTACGGGAGGACTAGTCAAAATGTTCGGTTGTTGGATGTAGTGACCTGAAGCACTTCAAGGATCCCCAATCCAACAACCTCCGCCAGTATACAGAAGGGTTTGCCGATCGACTTCGTCTGAATGAGGGGTAAATTCCTTCTATCATTTAGCTGCTGTGTTTTCTGACGCGTTCTAAACAAGTCATCATATTATTATCATACAGATTTTTAGTGGTAAGATCAGACCGCAGTCATTTATCTTGTCAGTGTGCTTGTTTTAACAAGAGAAATAGTCGACTTTCACTAATAACACAACATAGTTAACTTTACATACCACTGCATCCATATGAAGACGTTGTTCCACAGGTTTGTCGTCGTCTTTTTCAAATCGCTCGCTCTGGCTCGAGTATGTAATGCTTGATGGACAAGTCTTCCGTTGTTGACATTTTGTTAACGTGTGAATAAAAATGTTCTTTGAAACTATTGTAATCGTATATCTCTTATCAAACTACAATAATGGCTGAACGCGGGGAGTTGAACCGACCGTGAACTCAGCGACCTGGAGAGCGGGCGGGGAAAGACGCAACTCCTTTTTATTTAAAGGAGACGCTTCGAATCGGGTTGCTCACAGAAGCACATCAGAAAAGGGGTAGAAAAGGGGCCTGTTGAGCTATAATAATGAGGAATTCAGACCCAAGCATTGCAGTTATGCTTTATATAGACCACAAATGTATGATTTATAAGTAAAAATGAATGATTTAAAAGCACGATATGTACCCTTTAAACTACTGTAAGAAATGTTTTAGATACGTTGATGCCACATGCTATTTTATGTTGAAAAAGGACTGTTATTTGGTCTGGTTATTGACTTGAGTTGTCTTGCAGTTGTATGAGGATAAATCTGTCCTGAGGTCCCATACACGGTGTAATTAACCTTCGAACATGCATGAGTTGGATAGATAAGAGCTTTTAATCATCAGTATGAGGTAATGAGGGAGAGATTAAAATAAGTTGAATATGTAAAGCTGTTTACCCCTCCTCCATTGCACAGGCTGTAGCCTGGCTTTCAATGAACAGCCCAATGAAGATATTGATTGCAGGAGCTTATCATTTGTTATCCTGACGAAAACGTGAGAAATACAGATTTTCTCTCTGTTTGGCTGTTGATTTAGAGGGTTATGGTTAAGGTCCTGATATACTCACTGCAAAGTTCTTTTTCTTTTTCTGCTAGGTAAAAAGAAGTTTGAGATATGTTTTCAGCGATATTCTGTTAGAAGTTTAATGTTGGGATAAAAAGAAAAATGACAACTGCAGAAAGGTTGTTAACTTCCCACCCTGCCTGCATAGATTCTCTTACATAAATGTGAACGGTGCTTTTAGACTGGCAGCAAAAACTGGACAGTTTTTGTGAATACTGATAGAATACCAGGGAGCTTCTTGATGCATTACTTACTGCTTGGATTCATTGGACAAAAGCAGAGGGGAAATGGAGGCATTGACAAGCTGACCGCCTGCCTCAAAAGTTTTCCTCTTTGGCTGATTTCATACTGAACACATGAATGGAATCTGTGTTTTTCAAGTTACACAGGCTTTTCTCAATGTATTAGAGCACAACTGCTGGCCATAAAGAAATGGTACTTGGAACTATTTATAAATCTTTTCTGGAGAACATAAAGAGTTTGTCTATTGTAAGATTTGTTCTCTTTGGCCGGGGTTTTTTCTTGCCTGTCTAGATTTTTCTTGTACATTTTATATATTCATTTTAAGGAGATTTGCTTGTTCATTAAAAAAAATTAAGAATTATACAGCATTTTGAAACTGTGTCAGGATTCCTGGGGATGTTTATCTTGGTCATACGGTTGCACAACCTCTTAAAATTGCTATTTATAGTTACAAAGGCATAATGGAGTCACTCATACAAGAGCAGATTGTGTTTGTGCATTGAACGCTTGGCAGATTGAAGCCTGTGTGGGTTTGTTTTAAAAATAAACACAGTAGACTGCTCTGTAGACACATTTGGATATCAGGTACAATACATGGCAAATTTTCTCAAGGAAAACAAATCTCTCAACTAATGCTGTAAATTATGTTCAGTTGTAGCCTACTAGGCTTCATTAGCCAACTATAATATTGATTGAAGGTAAAAAATTATTGATTTGTATACAAACACTTAGCCTAAATTACAGATTTATGTATTTATTTATTTATAAATTTATAAAGTTATATTAAATGTAAACTTTTAAATGGTGGTTGTCATAAAAACTGCCAGATTTATTAAAAAAATGCATTAAATATTGAAGAACATTAAAAATTATAATGAATAGGTAATATGGTGCATATATTTAGCAAAATGCTCCTCTAGAGTTAATTTTTCTAGCAGAGTAATGAGTTTATGGTCACTGGATGATGGTTTTTCCTTGTTTACCAGCTGTTTTACTGGGTAACGCTTTCTTTTACAGTCCAGTTACCCATGTAAATACTATGTACTTATTTTAGTAACTACAATTACTGGGTAATAACTAGTACTAACCCTGAACCTACCCCTAAACCTACCCCTGTTCTATGTACTTACCTTATATTAGCAGTACTTTCTAGGTAAGTACACTGTAAGTACTGTACTGTAAAAGGAAGCGTTACCTTTTACTGACGTCTTTCCATGGTTGAAACGCAGAGTTAGCGATTGCATGTGACATGATACGGATTTCGATAAGTTGTACTGTATCTTTACTATCTAACTCACTTTTGGGTCCTCATTCATGTTTATTTCACGCTATAACTGGTATTATAAAGGCGGAACAGAAGATCATATGCTGCTGCTTCTCTTGAGCTTAGCCAGTGCGAACTCATGCCACAGGCCAAAACGGGTTATGTTTTAGAATTTTCCTAAGAAAAGGGATGTAATTTGAAATCTCAGACTTTGTTTCATATCAATAATAACAAAGCACAAAGGTTATTGCAATTTATTGGGTAGGATGTGTGCTACAATGTTCCGTTCATTCATCAACTGAAAACAGGATGACTAGCCTAAACGACTCTTGGGATTTAAGAATTGATATCGGTTTGTAAAAATTTGAATCGATTAAAATCGAGAAATTTATGATGGAAGGTTTGCTTTTCTCATGTTAACATTGTCTCAGGAGTCATTGTTCTCCTGGAGCGAGAGTTTAACTTTCTCAGCGTGAGCTCATAGGTCAGGTCTTCCTATAGGAGCTATAGTGCTGTTGACTCTGCGTTTGAGATAAAATGTGCTCTCATCTTGCTCCAGGCTGTCTGTATTTGGTTGTTGCTTGTATCTTGTTATTAGATCTTACTTTCATTGGCTTTGGGATTTTATTCTAATTAAACAGATTTGCAAGTTAATTGTGAAATTATTCGTTGCTGATCTACTCTAAATAATGCTCCTTCTTAACCTTCAAAATCACCTCAGCACTGAAATGTAGCACTCCATTCATGTATGGTTCAGCATTTGTCTACATTTAAAATGAATATAAAACAACAAAAATAATGACAACAAAGATACTAGCTATTCAAGTCTTTTACTTTTTTTTATATTATTTTGATTAACAATAATAATAATTGTTGTTAGTATATTTAAATATATTCAGTTTAGCAGGGTTTCAAACAATGTGAACAAAATATATTGTGCGTGTGGTTGTGTAGTTGTGACAGCGGTGTGTTTATAGAGTTTTAACTATAACCGTCGGTCTCACAGTTATATATTAACCGTCACACCCCCCTAGTTGTGTTGTAGGTGTGGCTGGTGTGTGCAGGCCTGCACTCTGGAGACCACCTCATTCTAAAACATAGTCTCTTTGCCAGCCCCTGGCAAGCTCTGATAATGTTACCGCCAGCCAATCAGCAGGAATCCCATCACCAGTATGGATTTAATCTGCAGAGTGGCACACGGAGGTGGTGATGGCCCTTCTGCTGCTCTTCGGAGCTTCACCCATCAACTTAGATGCTACGTCAGCACCTCTAGATTCAGTAATGACTTCAGATTGTGATTTATTATGTTACTGTAGATGGCTGAAATGGGGTAATTGAAATGCCAAATATTTGAGATGTTAAGAAAAGGTTTCGGCAGGGGGTGTTTGAATTGCAATTTTGTGGTGGTGTAGTTGTTTATGATTAAGAGATTCCTGAGGAGGAGCTGAGCAAAGCTTTACAAGCATAATACATGCATTAGTGCCACATGCAGTCAGAGATTACTATGCCAACTGCCACTCCTTCAATGCGGCGGAGGAAGGTGAATGCGTAATCTAAAGCTTCCTCCCGATAGAGTGTGGAAATCCCTCTGCTCCTGCCTGCTTGTTGTGTGTATGCATTCGTGAGATTGTGTCATGGCTTAGGACTTATTCAAATGATTGTAAACAAAAACAGTGTTAGTGCTAAGACCTGCTAGTCGTCTTAAGGGGCGTGGCCTCTACGGAGCAGCCCAAATCTCATTAACGCTTCTGTCAAAGGGACTGTGCTTGTGTGTGCTAGACAGCTGGCTAAACACTCCCATGCTGTGCACACACACATCCAATTGCATGTGCCCGTTATACACTCAAGCTCAAGGTCTGCCGTCTCTGAACTGCCAGAACATGGAGCGTTTGCAATTAACCCACATTCATCATATAATCTTCATTAATTTCATTATTTATTTATAAAGCACATTTAAAAACAACCCACGCTTGGCCAAAGTTACAATCTAATTCTCATTTAAAGCCAAAGAATTGTCTGTAAGCCATATTTTACTTCCTGAAAACATGCAAGGATTTCTTGTTTAAATGGGAGATACAGTTGTTTTCGTTAGCGTATAAATTAAATGATACTCCAAATTTGGAAAAGATGGATCCCAATAGCAGCAAGTATAAAGAAAATATATTACTAAAATAAGACTGTCTGAATGTTTCATATATTTATTTGGCTTTATTCTCTAGCGTAGTAGCGTCACATGTTTCATTTATCAGCACTGAGTGTTTTTTGATTTGAGGCCTTCAGGGTGTTCAGATTGGTTTAGCATGTTGCTATGCATCAGCTTGGGTGTTAAATCTCATTTTAAATGGCAGTCACCATTTTTATCAGGTTGTTTATAATGTTCTGGTGGTGCCTAAATATGGTCCTTCCTCCAATCCATGTCTGTGGCAGTTCTGCAGGACTGAACTGCCACAGAAGAAAAAAAGATCCCTATTTGCAAGCAATATTGTTTTGTAATGTAAGCAAGATAGTGTTGCTTACTGTAATGCAACACTACATATACATTGTTATATTTAGGCTACATAATGTATCGTTTGCTTGCTATCTCTTTGGTTTGAACAATAGCCTTATTTTTACCAATGCACTAATATCTGCTTCATGCGTGTCAATATCATGGTTTCATTATTACATGCTCTTTTTTGATTTTAGTAAGCTCCCTGTTCATATTACAGGCATTGTTTGACCGATTCCCGGACATGTAGTATGGATGAAATTAACAAGGCTTTTTGAGAACTGATAAGGTCAGAATGTTAGATATGCTGTGGCTCCTGCATTATTTCTTGGGGTTTTGTAGTTTTAGAGTCATCAGATTTAAGAGCTTATTTGTGATGGTCTGACATTTCTTGAACTGGTTCTTACTGGAAACCAGTGTACAGTCTACTTGGATGCTTCAAGAACACATTGTATGCGCTTACTCGGCAGACTTGCAGCAACCTCCGTTTAGGAGCCTTTTATCAGGGAATAAGAAGTTCTCCTGTAGAATCCCTGGATAGTCACTAAGTGAGAGCGCTGGCTTTGATAAAAGCCACTTTCTGTCGGCCATGTTGTTTCATGTACAGGCTAGCTGCAGGGAGATCAGACTTCTTTTTCTGTTTGTTCAAAGGTTACCAACTTTCAAAGCCTGCGAAGGGACTCATTCTGCAGTCCTGTGATGCCATGTTCTGATACATGATGGCAACTGGATAATAAGCAAAGCAAATCCAAATGCTCAGAGGCAGGCAGACAAGATATACCCACAGGGGATCATCTGAGTCTGATAAGACTGTTTGTTTACTAAGGAGAGATGCACTGGGTTTGTGGAGTTGATGTGGGAGGGGTGCGGGATGCTGTCTTGCTGGCAGTGGTGATGTGGATCCGGAAGCAAGCACTTAGCGGAAATGATGTTAGAGCGAGATGACTCTCCTCCAAAAAGAATGAGGTAATGCTGCTCATCTCTTCTCCTGCAGCCGCTCTCCTTACTCACTTTACACATTGCAGTGCACATGTATTAGGGTTGGGTTATTTTCAAAAATATTGCATTCGAATATTCGGGCTCATAAAAATCGAATATTAGTTTATTTAAATGACGTTTAACAAAAAAGACATTATTTTTCATTTGATTATTATTTATTTATTTTTTTATGTTTTTGTCACCATTTCTGAACAAAAAGCAATAATAAGAGCAAGAGCATGCTCAAGCAGTGAGAGCGGAAAAAATTTGAGAAGCGCTTGTGTGAGGGAGTTATGAGGTTGGAGTTTGTATGGACTGGAGTGTCCTCATCTAGTAAGATGGTACCATGCTAAAAACTCAAGTGTAATGCATCATCCAAATTTATTATACAGGGAATTACTGTATCTGTGTCTGAAATCTGTGATTCCGTCCGCATTTTCCCACATCTTGGAAATCATGGGGCTGTATGCACCAGCCAAAAATGCTGTCTAAAGAGGCAGCTCTGCATGTTTTGAGACAGTTCTTTGGTTATTTTGAGGAAGCACTCTCTAACTGAAGATTATCTTTTGTTCATTGTCTTCAGCATCTCTGTCCACTGAAGATCTTTGCCATTTCGCTTCTCGGTTTCCATGGATCCCAGCCCAGAGCTTTGAGTACTCATTTGTTTGTTCACAATGTTTTCTTTTCTTTGCCATTTTTTTAATACTATTTCCACTTTTTTATTTGTTTTGCGAAAAATATCTCTTGTGGCTTGCTGTTATTGAGATCTAGGGTTTCAAAGACATTTATTCAAAAGCGGTTGGGCAGATGTTTGAGGACTATCATGCACCTAAGGGTCTAACTGTCACACGCATTTTACCTTCTGCGGGGTGATGCGTCTTCAAATGCATTATTAAGGCGAGACGGGAGGCAAAAACATTGATTTTTCATGCAGTGATCAGTTTTGAGATTTTGGGCTTGTTTACTCCTTCAATATGTGTTCTTTCAAGCTGCTATAAAGAAATTGTTGAAAATATACTTTAGATGTTTATTTTATTACATTTTTTACTTGTGGCAGTAAATTTCTCCTGAATTTACCAAGAAGTTAGCATTCCAGCGCGTCATGCCGCGTTCCGTCTACTTACTGAAGTCGGTCATGAGCGGTATTGTTGTAAAGCTCTGGATCTCATGCACAACTCTGTGTAACCCAAAAATGTGCATTTCCTTTCTATCAGTAACCAATCGTGAATGTCCAAAGGGTGATTTAAAGCTAATGACGAAATCTCATTGGCTACTGCTGTGGTTTCTAACGTGATTCACTCTGACGCATCACGTGGTGTACTCTGCCAATGTTAATTCATTGAGTTACTGCATTTGTAGGCCTTATATGCCTGCCATGTTATTAAATAATCACTTTTCATGAGCTTGAAATATTATATATTATTACTAAGGGCCTGAGCGTTTATTCTCTTTTTGAGCATTTTTTTTTTTTCAATAGAAATGTAGTAAATTCCCTACTTAAAAATCTTTAAATGCCTTTTTCACAAAATGAGTTTTTCATTAATTGATTTTCATTTAATCAACTGAGGAAGATTCATGGTGACTATCTATGATTTACAAATTTTACCCTATTCACCTGTTTTTGCCCTATTCACCATTTGAGTAAATGGTAACAAAAATTTAATTATTTTAACTAAAATTGACCTTGTTTAATTGAAATCCAAAATATAATGCTAGTGATGTTTTAAGTAATTAATTAAATGTATTAGATGGTTGCATTATTGGTTTTAAATTGATTTTGAACTGCTGTCATCACATGTTTGCAAGTGTAATTGACTGCTGTATACAATATACACGCTGAATAAGTCATTGAATTCAGGGCTTTCACTCCTGCATTTAACTGTGGTTGTCACTCCCAAAACTTTCCAGAATGTACATGGCCAAAATCATCACAGTTTTGTTTTGCTAAACGACCCTGTTTGACTCACAAAGACGCATTGTTGTTGAGCTGTGTCTCTAGGAAAGGTAAAGCATGTCCAACTCAAAGCAGAGTAGAGTCACACACACACACACACACACACACACACACACACACACACACACAATTGTCCCCTTCAGCATTAAGCAGTGTAGTGCATTCCTGCTGTCTGTCACATGAGGGATAACCTCATGCTAACCTTGACTTTAATCAGAGCACCCTCACTGTCAGTAGATATGATGCTAGTGATCTGTCACTTCATTGTCTGCTCCTTGGTAAACTGGCCAATACACCATATAGTTCACACTGTTTGTAAATGGGCTGTTTAATCACATTATGTATTTCTCACCATGAGTTTTTCTTCTGCCTGTATGCTGTTAGACTCTTTGTTGTCTGGTGACTGGTCTATAGATATTATAATTCTTGTTTTCTGTCTTGATTTTGATCTTGATTTAAGAGAATATGTGCACAATGTGGCTGTCTTGCTGAAACAGCATTTCCATATTGGGCTGTGGATCCTTCTGGCATCACAATGCCAGGAAGAGTTTGGACAGCAGAGTGGCGTCTCTGACAGCCTTCTTTGTCTTCACTATCACTACTATCAGTGAATATCTTCCGCTCACCACAGTCTTGCTGACACCTCAGCAGCTCAGAATGTGTTGAAAGCAGAGGTGGATGCTTCCTTCTAATAACTGACATATTTTTTCCCTATTAAAGTAAAAAGCATTTGTATTCTGTTTGAACATGCAAACATTTTGGCCCGAAAAAGAGTCGCCCGAGTCAGAATTCAGCTCAGAATTGGACAGTGTTAGGCTATACCCATCTTAAGAGAACTGTTATTTATTTTTGTAATTTAAGCTCTTTTTATTTCTATGTTCAATTTGTGGATAGGGGTTCAGTTATGAGGTCACACACAGCCTCAATAAGAAGTTCTGAAAGCTTATAAATGTACAGTAAGAGACTTGTGTAAAATCATACAGGAGAAAAAAAACAGTCATTAAAAACCTTTTACAGTGCTTGTATATTGTTGTTTTTGATAATTTATACTCGTAAGTAGATCTGAAATGACATGCATTAGAAGTTTATGAATTAAAACGTTTCAAAATGCACCTCCATACTATTTTTCCAGTCATGAATTTTGTCATTGACGGTTTGTGAAATTTTGCAAAGATCTCGTTCTCACAAACCCAATCTCGTGTCTCGTCACACCCCTAGACGTCTCTCTAATGAAGGATGAAGGTTGAAGGAAGGCTGTTGAGTTTCCAATACTAACAAAATAAAGACAAAATACACAAATAGCATGTGTTCTGTGTTGGAATAAATAAAATTGTCATAAAATCGCAAGTCTTTTTTGATTTCATAAATATCCTATGGGTAGATGACAAATGAAAATCACAAACATGACACTTATGTTATGAATAAAGTCTATTTATAAATTAATTTATTTACTTGTAAGTTCATCTTAATCAATTAAGGAAAATAATGTATGTGTGTTTATTGTTATTGGTAGGGGTGGCGATTTTTATTTTATAGAAATCATCCATGACAAAATTAATTTCTATAAAAGTAGTGTGCAGGTGCGTTTTGAAATGTTTTAACTAATAATTTTGTAATGATGTCATTTCAGCTCTACTTGGATTATTAAAATGCATTGAAAGACAACACTATACAAGCACTAAAAAAGGTTTTTCCACACTCAACTGACTTTCTTTTCTCTTCAGACCTTACTTATAATGAGTTTCTTGAACTTCTGATTGAGGCTGTGTGAGACTTCATAACGGAACTCCTTTCCACATACATGGAAATAAAAACAGTCTAAATAACAAAAATAAATAACAGTTGTATCTTATCAAGGGCGAACAATAAGTGCAAGTGCAACCATCAAAATACTCTCTCAATATTCAAAGTGCAAACAGAGACCAAAGCTACAGCTACACAGTCCATAGATAGGTTTGAAATTGGAGGATAGGCTATTGTATGCAGACTAATTTGCGCGTACCAGGTAGCTCGTAGCACGGGATCTTGGGTTATCGATAATATTGCAAAATCTTACCCTTTAAAAGTAGACCAATCTATAATTTGTACACTAATGCTTTTTTCAGGTTTTGCTGTTGGTGTTTTGGGTGACTTATCCAGACTAATCAGATATACTGCCTTCATAAGTGTATTTTTAAGGGCACAGTGACCCCGTTTACACCTGGTATTAAAATGCGATCTCTATCCAGATAAGTTATCCGGATGATAAGTGTTCTGATCTTCACCTTTGCGTTTACACCTTGTATTTTTAATGCGTCCTCGTTATCCACATTGAGTTCGGATCTCTGTTCTTCAGAGTGACACCTGTGCGTGAGCACTGAGGTGACGGGATATCAGCTGTAGTTTGTCAACAAGGCAGGTAACGGACGCGAATAGCGCGTCAGGCGCGAGTGATTTCAATGTTAAGTCAATGCAAAGACGCGTTACACGGGTAAAAAAATTCCTGCGGCGCGAATGAGAAGTTGTTCGACTACATCCGCGAGAAGTTGCGGCCTCTGCTGTCACGGAGAAATACTCTGTCGCCGGTGTCTGAGGAGAAGATAGTTGCAGCTGCGCTTTATTATGCCACAGGGTCTGTATCTCTCGTCTTTGGGATAAATACAGCAACTGTATGCCACGGATTCTACCAGGATGACGTTTAGAAGGTACGAATGCGATCACGTTGTACGGATTGCGTTTACACCTTGTAAAGATCCGAACACAATGCGAGCCAGACTACCTCCAGATGTGGTCAGGCAGATCCGATCACAATCCGATCACAACGCGTTTACACCTTGCATTAACATGCGTTTTTTATTATCCGGATAACTTATCTGGATACAGATCGCATTTTAATACCAGGTGTAAACGGGGTCAGTGTTTCTTTTGCTCAGTACTGAAATTTACTGAGCAATTTGCATATCAGTGTTTTCCCCTGCACACTCTTTATCTATCCTGATTCACCATTAAAGCTTAAGGAGTTTTCCATGAGCAGTTGTTTTGTCTCATAACGAAATTCCAACATACCACTGTCTGAATATGTGTTCGCATGTTCTTTCAGTTGTGTAAAAAGCTCTTACCACAGCTCTTTTCTTAATCCTCAATCATAAAGCCTGGTTATCAAGAGAACTAATTAGGCTTTCTTTGTTTTTCAGAAACCGAGCGATAGCTGATTACCTTCGCTCCAATGGATATGAAGAGGCATATTCCGTTTTCAAAAAGGAGGCAGAATTAGACATGGTAAGTGTGGGAACCCCCCTCCATTTAAACCTCAGTCAAAGCAATATTTCTTCATTTGAAGTATTCCCCTTTTAATTGGCACCTCTGTATGAGGTTGTGACTGACAGCGCACGTGCTGAATTAAGGTAGTGCTGAGATAATTATGATGTGTGGTAGATGTGTAAACCCGATGCTCCCTGTTGTCTAAGCGATGGTTCACAATGATAAAGGGACATACTGAATAGTGTCTCCATTATCGCAGGATAGACCAGGATAATTACTGAAATTCAGCAAAAAACAGCTCTGCATAATATGCCGTCTGGAAATGTGAGAGCCATTTGCACACATAGAAGCTCTTGTTTAAAAGCACTCCTGTTTGGACAGAAGATAAATTGTTTATTTTCTTTGTACAGGGAAGAAGGATGAATTATTTATCAGATTTATCGACCGGAAGGTGGTCTATGGTGCTAAAAGCTCTGTTTAATTAACTAGAATGCTATTAACATGGCTTCATTTAGCAGAAGAGATCTCATCATTGATCCTTCCAGCTGTTAAAAGGTAGCAGGGGTTTGAGACTTAAGGCATAACTGAAGAGTGTATCTCTGATGGCTGGAGGGAGCTGATGGACTATCAGACAGGAGTGATTAGAGGCTGGCATGGCTGATGTGCCTGGTATTTAGCCATTGGCCGCCACACGTGGCAGAGGGTCCAGGCAGATGGCGGATCAGACCTCTGCAGAGGCTTTAAACGACCCTCTCCCTCAGACGCATGACACGACCCCTCTCTCTCCACTTCTCATCACAAAAACGGCACCTGTTCTGCTGGACACCTCTAATATTACTCCGAAAGTGCCTCTCCTCCCTTTGTCTGCCACATCCTTTTCTTCATCAACCAACGATCTGGGAGCTGTCTTATGCTTTTGCATATTTGATGGTTAGAGAGCAGTCTAGTGAAGCAGAGCCATGTGTACAGTTCTTTCAGCAAACAGAACCTTCATATTGGTTTCCAACTGAGACTGTTAAGCTTGCCTATTTAAAAACAGGTCAGGGTTTACGCACAATTAGTCTTGTTGGATTTTCAGACTTCAGAATTTGCGAATGAAGGTAATGATCCACAGAAGTAAAACCAACCATTATGTGCATAGCAAGCGTTTGTTATAACAGGCTCTATTACTGTTCTGTATGTTTAAGAGGAGCTCTTTGTCCCCCCAAAAAATCTACATAAATCTAAATGAAATTTAATAATTTATTATTACTATTTATACATATAAAATTCATACTCTGCCTACCCCTAAAGATATTGCTAGTACTTTAGTTATTTGTTTTGGTTTGTTGACCAGAGAATGCTAATGGAATTCATGTCTCAAATTGAAAGCTAAATGTGACTTACAGAAAGGTCTAGTTGGTGCCAGGCACCTTAAATTTTTCACTGTACAATGTTTGTGTAATTGTAATCTTGGTAAGCTCTCGTTGACTGCCAGAGATTAAACCATGTGAAGGGATTTAATGGGAATTTACATTTGCCACCGGGGTGATGGGTGTATGCCTCTTTTTTGCTTAAGGCTATATGTAATTCTTGTATTTCTTGCAGTGTGTTGTGCTAAGGTGTAAAGTTTCTGTCATCTTTTGTCACCAGAATGAGGAATTGGATAAAAAGTATGCCGGTCTTTTGGAAAAGAAATGGACATCAGTCATCAGATTACAGAAAAAGGTTTGTGCCTCTCATATTTAATGCAAATCCTATTAAGAACCACGAAGGCAGCCTTGACTCATTGACTATTCATGTTCTGAAATGGCAAAAGAGTGAGATTAAAAACGCTGTGTTTCAACTGCAGAAACTGTGTTCCAAAATGTCACTCTTCATTTAATTTGCTGTGTGTAATGATGAGTCTTACACATTGTGCTTTCTGCTAGGTCATGGAATTAGAATCAAAACTGAATGAGGCAAAAGAGGAGATTACTTTAGGTGGGCCAATTGCACAGAAGCGAGACCCCAAAGAATGGATCCCCCGTCCTCCTGAGAGATATGCCCTGAGTGGCCACAGGAGTCCTGTCACCAGAGTCATTTTCCATCCTGTTTTCAGTGTCATAGTCTCTGCCTCAGAGGACGCAACAATAAAGGTGAGATCTTCTGTGGCGTTATCAAGCACTCTTCCTGCATGTACATCTCTAAAACTGACCCTGCATTTGTTACATTGGTGTGATCAAATCTTGATTTACAGTGTGAAAATGGCCCATCAAATTTAGGCTAACTGACTGACATAATTGCAGCGACCTTGAATGAACTGTAAATTTGACTGCGGACAGCCACTGTCCTCTCTCTTTCTCTTTTTTTTTTCTTTTTTTTTTTTTTTTTTTCTTCTTTTCTTCTTGGCTTGTTCATGTAAGATCTCTTGAGACACACAATATAAAATATACAAGTCTACACAATATACAAGTCTGCACAAGCAGTAGTATGACTATCCCATGGTAATTAACCCTCTTTCTGCCTCTCTGCTATTCATAACCGAGCCCAGCAACTGTACAGATAATAACCTGTCTAAACCTATTTATAGCCACTTATTGAGGATTTTTTGTTGCTGATTTTAAAGCCAAGAGGGAGCAGTTTCACACTTTAGATCAGGCAAAAAATTCAGAGGTATAATATATGAAAGGCATAGTCCTAGTCCTCCTAATAAATCCTATAAAGGATTCCCTTTTTTTTCCTGGACATGAGTGATTCATTTCCCACCTTAGTGCCTGCAGCTACTGTATGGCCACCAGTCTGAGTTTGTGCCCCATCCTCCTGTGCCCTAATTTTGTACTTGGTGCTATTAAACCCAGCCCTACGCATCTTAACATGGGTGGCCCTCAACCAGACAGCTAGAGCTAAACCAAATATATTCTGTCCCCCATCCCCAAATATATTCTTTTCTCCCCATCCACATATTCATAGCTAATTATCATGGAGCCTGAAGCTGTGCTGCCAAATTTTTTTGGGTTTTTTTCTCTCCAATTTTTTTTTTCGGTGTAATGCAGATGGCTAAGGACGGCTGTGGCAGGACTTTTTTTTTTTTTTTTTTTTACTTAAGCATTTTTTTCTTTCTTAAACATGTTAATAAGCAGTTTGACAGCTTTTTTGACAGTTCTCTTGCTTAGCCAGGTTATTGAATCAAACAAAGTTTGAAGCAATTCAGGTTTGCAGTTTAGTTTCATGTGCAAGTATGTTTTTTTCAGACTGTGATGTTTTATACATGCGCATGAAAATAAGACATGCACTCGAACATTCAGTTTTTTTTCTTTCATCTCCACAATTTATCTGAACGTCAACATTCTTGTCTAAAAAAAGCAGTCTCGGTTCATTCAGCACTTCACGGTTAATTTCATCAGCATTGCTCTTATTTTTATTTTCCCTTGCTTTTTAAGCCTTGTTATATAGTCTTGTTCAGCCTCTGTTCTTCAGATAAAAATGAACTGATTTTTAGGGATGCACAATATATTGGGACCATATCTGTTATTGGCTAAATTTATTAATTTATTGATTATCAAATAAATTAAATTGTGCATGCTATTTTGCTTTGTTTTTTACATTTAGATTACCTTTGCTGAAATCCAACATATCGACATAACTAACATCTAACACTCAAGTTAGTCTTTAAAAACATAATTTTATAAATCTGTTCAATGTAATCTTAAGTACCTCTCAAAAGCTGTGATACTTTTCGTGTTTTATCTTTAATTTATTTAGGCAATGTACTATGTAATTTTAGTATTGGCCATTTATTGGTTAACTTAGCCATAGCAAGAAAATAATTATTGGCTTATTGATATCAGTCAGCATTTATGCCGTAGTCCTACAATTTCCCAACTTTTTTCAATTTAATTTGTATTGATTTTTGTAGTAAAGGTGAGAGTATGTTGATGATCAGGCACATACAGAAAGATCAATGAGGGCAGATATAAGTCCTTGCTAAAAACAGTATTGCAGTCTCAGCCACATTGTTAAAGCTTATGTGCTTGACTGACCCAGGTGTGCCACATCAGGCTTTTCTTGTGCGTGTTTTCTATCAGAACACGACTGGTTAAGTTCAGTCTCCCCCTTTGAAAGCAGGAGACAGATAAGCAGGTGGAGGGGCTTCTGTCACCGGCCCCCTATGTAGCAGACAGAGCTTATCCCCGTGTGTCTGGCTGCCGCCTAGAAACTGCTGAAACCTGATCTTCACATTAAGCCCTGAGGCTGTTTATCATACTGCTGCATCCAGGCGAACAAGCAGATAACATTTGCCTCACTTCACAAAAATGCTTTAATGATAAATAAAATGATGAATACTGAATTTTAAGGTAAACCTGTCAAATATTCTGCCACAATTTTGCTTGGAGTGCAGTAGATATTGTAAGGTTAATATGGGATGAAATCCTGACAGGCTGATAAAGACTAAATGAAAAAAACGTTCACACTATAGATTGTATCCAGAGGGCAATCTTGCGTGTTTGATAGTGTTTAAAAGCTGGCTGCATAACAGATGTTTCACTGAATAATAGCAGCTACAAGTCCAAACCTGCCTTTTATGTATTACCTTATCATTACAAGCTGCCAAACAAGTTAATGTTTTTTTTTTTTAATTAATATTGAATAGATGCTCATCTTGGGCTAAAATGTGTTTTGTGTCTGATCCAGGTCTGGGACTATGAAACGGGTGACTTTGAGCGTACCCTCAAGGGGCACACAGACTCGGTGCAGGACATTTCCTTTGACCAAACTGGAAAGCTTCTAGCCTCCTGTTCAGCAGACATGACCATTAAGCTCTGGGACTTCCAGGGCTTTGAGTGTATCAGGACCATGCACGGTGAGCACGGTGTCATATGTTGTCATTGGTTCTGGGAACTGTTAGGAGCAGTGTGGCGTGTCAAGGGGCAGGTGCTGAATGCAGCTCATTAATGTGCCAGCTTGCCAACAAATCCATAAGCGATACTTCCTGAATTAGAAGCCAGCCTTGTAACACATACAATAAAACCTTCATAAACAGCACAGTTATATTTGATTAAATTAGTTATTGTATAATTATTTTATTATTAATTAATAATTCCTATAAATATATTATATGTAAATATATTTAAATATTTGTTTATAATTAATTTTTATTCATTTGATATAATGTATAATGTTTGTTCTTAGAACGTTTTGATGTAAAAAATAAAATAAAATTCCCCCACTCCACAAAAGTGAGAGTTCCAGTCCTCCGAAAGCCATTCCTTGTTTAAAATCCTAATTGCTTGGTAAGGCCTTCAGGCTTTTAACATGGGAGATCACACCACTAGTGAATTTGCATTTTGCCTTACGGGTGCTGTATTCTGTCAAAATATATCTTTCCATGTGTTAGATGGATAGTTAACACTTAGTGTCATGAAACCCCCATTTTAGCTGGGGTCAGATCTCACCACATGTTTGGAAAAGTGCAAAAACAGTCTGTGTGAAAATCTGTGAAGAAAAGGGGGGGGGATGGGGGCACAACTGTCTGCGATTCAGTCATTTCAAATTCCACTAATTATAAAGTTCAAACTGTATCAAAACCTCACTAATACACTCAAATTGCTCAAATAATTGTTTTGTTTTAGAATCGTACAATACCAAACCAAAAACGCTGATACTGTGCATCAAAATACACAAATGCACTTTTGCAGCATTGGTTCAAGTATAAGTCAGCTGGTTGGTTAACAGTAAGGATAGATACCGTGGATGGATGTGCCCTATCATTTGTCATGCACAATACATAAATGTTTGTTAACATCTCAAAAAACATTTTAAGTGTTCTTAGAGTTTCCCTCGAGACATTTGTAATCCATATAAAAAAATGTGGAAATCCTCAGTGGTTATAATCCAAATAATGTGTGCGACAGCTTGTAATATGCACAAATCTAAAGGCTTGTAATTTACACCCATCACTAAAGCTGGCGTGATGCCCTGAGACTAGGGTAGACTGTTCTAGCACAGTCGATCTTTGAAGAGGTGGCAAAGGAACCCCCCTACCTTCTGTTTGCAAGTCCCCCTTCTGCTCATGCTCACTCTCTCGCTCTCTCTCTCCCCGTCTCGCTTCGTGGGTCGGCTGCTTTAGTGGAAGATTAGGAGATTTGGACAGCAGTTTAATTATCCTCTTTGAGACGAGATAACATTTTGTGCCCCCCCACCCCCCCATATAAGACTGCTTTTTCTAGGCTACTTAGTTTCATCATGTATTGAGGAGCTTAAAAATGGCGTCCTGTGTAATTAGCTCATCTTTTTCCCTGCACACTGTGAGAACAAAGCAGCCCAAGGCAAATTAGCAGCTTCTTATTCTCCATTAAATTTTTCAATGTGTTTTAAACCTTAACCGTACATTGTCAGACGCTAATGTCCATGACTGTCTGATTTGAATGGTAGAAATGTGCATTTTGTGCACTGAATCGAGAAATTATTTCAGTGCATCCATCTCAGACACTGTTGGGCCTTCTTTGAATGACATTTTCAGGACAGTTTGGAAAATTTTATACTTAATTCTTTACTAACATTTTTTTATTCTCTTCAGGGCATGACCATAATGTTTCATCTGTAGCTATTATGCCCAATGGAGATCACATAGTTTCTGCCTCAAGGGATAAAACCATTAAAATGTGGGAGGTGGCTACTGGGTAAGTCATTTAGCAAATGCTGTATGCAGGTTTCTTCTTTTTTTTATTTTATATTTATTACATGCATATTGTTTAAAAGTCCTGGGCTGCTAAAACATGTTGTTGGTTTTAGATCAATGTGTCTAACCATAGCTTCCTTTAACAAAACAAGCCTTTCAATTACTGTGTTAAGTTACTTCAGCTGAATAGCACCTGTGCAAATATTCATTCAAGTAATCAACTTTTTGCTCTCCAAGTTGTACATATGTACAACATATGTGACAAACTTGGAGATATTTGATACCTGACATTAATAAATGTGGTTAAATCTATGTTTGTTGGAAATGCTTAACAGGTACTGTGTGAAGACATTCACTGGCCACAGAGAGTGGGTGCGCATGGTGCGGCCCAACCAGGACGGGACCCTGATCGCCAGTAGTTCTAATGATCAAACGGTGCGTGTTTGGGTGGTGGCTACAAAAGAATGTAAGGCGGAGCTTCGTGAGCATGAGCATGTGGTGGAGTGCATTTCTTGGGCCCCTGAAAGTGCTCATCCCACCATCCTGGAGGCAACCGGCTCAGAGGTGAGAGCGCAAAGTGAAAATTAGGGGGAAATACTGTAGCATTGGTGATGGCAAATATTTGTTGCCATTATATTATGTTACATAATTACTAATTGCATAGATGCTTTCTGAAACCACTTTTAACAGATTTAAAAGGAATACTGTGGTATTTATAATGGCAAGTGTTTTTCTTGTCGATAAAGTTCAGTGAAAGACTAATTTCATATATATTAGAATTATAATTATAGGTAATGGGTAATTGCTGACTAATAGTAATGAAGTGCATGTCTGTAATTATTTTGAACAGCTTCTCCGATTGTTTTTGCTATAGTAATTAGTGGTGGACAGTAAAGTATTTTTACTTTGAGTACATTTTGTCAATTATGTTTCATTAAAGCATTTTTATTTCGGTAAACTTACTTCACCATGTTTCCAAAGCATGCTATCATACATTTATCTCCTCTACATAAAATAAAAACATTGTGCCTTGTTATTTTATGATGTCTGATTTGTGAATGATCTGATTCTTTCAATGAACCCGTTAAATCGGTTAGCAAATCGCACTCATCGATTATTCGTCTCAGATTTTATTACAGGTCAACAGGAAAAATAATTCCACTTCTTTAAACCTTTTATTTAAAAAAAGGTTTGAATCAATGGTTCTTTTGTTTTTGTAAATAGTACATTTTTAAAATATTAAATGGATCCCTTTGCTGTGCACTGTAAACAAATTTTGATGGTCCTTTTGATTTTCAACTGACGATTTAAATTTGTCATGTACAATGGTTTGAAATAGACCATGAAATTACATTGATGGGATTAGTAGTTGATGGCCTAAGGTGAAGAACGTACCATTTGGATTTTTTTTGCCAGTCTTATGATCAGCCATATCCAATTTAATCTTTATCTGCTGAAGCATTAGCCCTCACAGCAAGTTAAATACAGACTTTAACCCTTGCAGTAATTACTATTGTGTAAAGGAAACTTTAGCCTCAGTATTAAAAAAGCAACAATATTTAGTCTTGTTGAACCTACTCATTTAGGAATTAAAACACTCTCTTGATATCCATAATACAGCCACAGATGTTAATAACAAAGCCTTGTATGTCATTTCAGCAGCTCTTTGTAAATGTCCCTGAACACACAAGTCTGAGCATGCCAGCCTCTCATCAAGAGCAATTTTGTTTTTGTGTGTCTGTTCACACTTCACCTCGAGCAGATTTGGCCTTTTATGGGAGGGAAATAATAGATAAGGCCTTGAATGTAATGACCATCCATTCTTTGCAGAACTATCTAAATGCATTATCGCCCAAAACACCTCTGCTCTTGTTATATCCCTCTTTTTATTGACTGCACGAGATGTGTAATGGGTCTCTGTACTCTATATTGAGGTGTGGAATTCAAAGACAGTAATTCACTGCTTACATGTGGCCACTTCATGCATTTTCTGTGATTGAATAGCTATCCATATCCCAAAGGTTGGACTGGACAGCTATGCTATATCCCAAAATTTGCATAAAAATGGGTTGATGGAACGTGTCAGGGAAGTTGTTTTTGTTTGCCAAGGTTTAAGTTTTTGTTTATTTATTTTCCTGGCAAAATTTATGTTTCCGATGAAATGACAGCATCAAACTTGAAAACTGATACATTGACACCAAATATATTTAGAATACAAAAATGTTAATAGATTTTAATTTATTTGAAAGTGCAAATTATTTTATTATTATAATTGATTAATTTACATTAATTGTCAGAACAAACTGATTCACTGCTATATTGTGATTCATGATATGCCGCTACTTTTCAGTGACAACTGAAAGCTTACTGGTTTTTGGTATTTTAATAACAGCTTGCCTGTCATTACACTAGTTGGTAAATTACTCCACAATGTTGGTTCAAATGCTCTTTTTTTGGTTTTGTTTTGCCAGACCAAGAAGAGCGGGAAACCTGGTCCTTTCCTGTTGTCTGGTTCCAGAGACAAGACGATTAAGATGTGGGATGTGAGCATTGGCATGTGCCTTATGACACTGGTGAGTCGATCTAGTAAAATTAGTGTGAGTCTCTCTGCATTGCAGAATGTGAGAAGTTTTTGAATCTGGTTTCATCTCTTTAGGTTGGCCATGATAACTGGGTCCGTGGGATTCTCGTGCACCCTGGAGGAAAGTTCATTGTGAGCTGTGCCGATGACAAGACTTTGAGGATCTGGGACTACAAAAACAAGCGCTGTATGAAGACCTTGGGTGCCCATGAACATTTTGTTACCTCTCTGGGTAAGTGGCCGTATTTACAGTAATTTTCTCTTACTGTTTTTTTTTTTTTTGAAATGCATATCAGTTGTTTCGATGACCAAGGAAGGGTAAAGATGCCTTTTAGAAGTGTACAGCACACCCTTACTTCCCCCAGAGTGATTTTGTAGTTTGAAACTTGACTAAAGGTAGTCCTGTCAGCCGTTGGCAGCTTATTTAAAGAGGACGCTGAACCCTCCAGTCTTTTAACTGCTCGAGTCCAGATCTTTCAGTGGATCTCAAGGCACTGAAGCTGTTTAGAGATATTTGATGTTATTCAGCCAGTTCCCCTGTAGGCTCCTGTGACGCTTCAAACTTCCTTTTATAAGCACTTCAGTACACAACACACATCTTCTAGACTATTGATTTGAAACAATGGTTTTGGTGTGAATAGAGAATTTCTGTTTCAGGCATCAGGTCTCTTGACACTGCTTGAGCTTGTGAATCCTGCTATTTGAAGTGTTTTATGTGTGGTTTAAAGCCGAAGTGTGTCATGTCTGTGCCATGAGCATCACCAAATAGAATTGGTAAAATACAAATTGGTTTCAATCAAGATCCCTCCCTCTTTCATCTGTCAAATGATCAAACAGTCCCACCCTAAACTCATGCCATTGGGCTAGCTAACGCCGATCACATAAATGAACACATTACACAACATCTTTAGCTTTTGTAATCATACATTGTTTTGTTTGTCTGATAAACGTCAGAAGTGGGATTTTATATTATTCATTTATTTATTTATTTTCCTGATTGCAAATGGACAGGATTTCCTTTTCTCCATCTGTCTTTTTAACACTCCTGTTTTATAAATTATTAGACTAACTGCTAAATAAGGAATCTATACATGAAGAACTATTGCAGTGTTTGCCTTTTTATTATGAGTAATACTAATTATTAGTTCAAGTCTGTATGTTCCTAAAGAACAGTATCTCTATTCTCTCCACAGATTTCCACAAGTCGGCTCCGTACGTCGTCACTGGGAGTGTAGATCAAACAGTAAAAGTGTGGGAGTGCCGCTGATCATAGCTGCAGGACCCTTCACAACACCTCCATGCTCCCTTCCACCCCCCGGACCCATTCCACTTCCCCCTCAGCTTCCTCCTGCTCTTCTGGATGCACTCAAACACCACGGTTATCACCCACCAAACTCTGGTTCAATAGCGTGTCCTTTTATGTAAATTATTCTGGATGTAGATCGAGCTATTAAATAAAAAAAAGTATTCTTGCATGGTGAATCCAAAACTGTAAACTGTAAATTTACATAATGTTGTCTAGAAGTACCATAGGTTTAACACAGGCTGATCTTTCACTCAGCCTGACCTACCGAAGGCAGAAGCTGACTGGGTTAAATGTAGGGCACTAAACTGATAATTTAATGACAGTGTCTGATTTCTTTTTGTCTTTTTTTTTTTTTTTTTGGTCCACTGTCTTAGTCTGTTTATGCCTAGCTTGGAGACCTTTCAAGGGGCATATGCTACAGAACGAACCTATAGTGCTGAGGAGGAGAGTTGATCTGGGGCTTGTTATCAGAGTTATTCTGTAGCTTTGTTGCATCACTTCTGGAGTGTACTTACCATTCTCTTCTTGTGGATTTAGATAACATTTAATGGTTGCATCTAAGAACGTTTCATGTGTTTTGTCTGGAAACCTTTGGGAATAAACCTTTGTACACTTGTCATGACACGTCCTACTGAGAAGTACAATCCCAGAGACATGACTTTACACTGCTTAATTATAGGAGTGCATTCGTGCGGAACTCCTGCGTCCAAAAAGCCATGCTGAATAGTGGGCAGCAAGAGTTTTTCTTTTTGGCCCAAATCAGAGATAGCTTTAGTAAAGATTTTGATTTTGACCTCTATGATTTGTCCGTCACTCAGGAGCACTTCAAACTTGTAAGCACCGTAAACGTTGCCTTTACGACGCACTTGATTTGGCCCTCAACGTTTAAGATTGCGTTCAGATGAAGACGTCCTGATTCTTCCTTTGTTGTTTAATGATCTCGTTGCCTCAGATGGCTGTTGCTCAGAGACTTGAAAATTCATAACCTTCAGTTTAGACATGGGGTTCAAAGCATGACAAGAGCTCAAAGTTTCCTCTCATCAGGGGATGTGCAAAATCTGTCCTAAAAGAATGGGTGCAAAGATTTCCATGGTGAAAAAAAACAAACGAACTGTGGATAGCTCAATCTCATAATAAATCAACAAGTTTTGGAGCTACGAACTGATGATCTGCCTGTTCTCTCTGTGGAGAGTCCTGATGGTGACTCCTATTGTAAAGGGATCTTCATACTGTGGACCATAGCTGAATATCCCTAAAATAACCACAGGTGCTCAAGCCATGACTCAAGTGTGACGAGTGGCACTTTCTCTGCTTTATCTATTAATAATTGAACAAAAAAAATACACAATGGGAAATGATTTGATAAAGTCCCAAACATGGAGATAAACCATTCCATATCTTTTGAGGAAAATACATGCCTTTGTGCGAAGACAAAAGATGTTCAATTAACTTGCACATCCCTGCTATTGTTAGATTTTCAGTCCCGTCGGATTGAAGGTTTACGCAATGTAAGGCTTCAAAATGCATTTTAATTAGCCTTTTCATTCCAATGCAATTATATAATAAAGAATTCACTGCTTAACCATGCTTTTATCAAGCGATTTCCTGTTGTGTGTGTACTGGGTGTACCTACTGCTACTGAAAATCTGATAGTGACTAGTCTTGAGATCTGTACCTGTCCACGTAGCACTGCTGCATGTAACCGTACTGAGAATTGAGCTGTCTGGTGGGGAACCATCGGCCACTTTTGATGTCCGACCATCCTCAAAAGGTCAAAGTGACGTCGAATATATAGATATAATGTGCTATGATTGGTTCACGAAGCTAGACACCCTACCAGATAGGTCAGCTGGCGTGCTAAGAGTGGGCCGCTCAGTATGTGGTTGTAGAAGCCGATCTGTGTGTGCTTGAATGAAGGAAGGTGACGACTTTATTTTCGCTATGGGATTGTGGCAGACTGAGCAACCCAAGGGAGAAGTGCCCAACGCAAGCAAACACCGTTGATGCCTCCTGTAGTTTCTAGTGGAGACGATTGACATTGGTTCTTCAGTCACTTCACTGTGTTACATAGCACCAAAAAAGATATTCATATGCACTGGGGCTGTAAACCTAAACCAAAAAAAGTGGGTAATTTTGGACAAAAACTATTTCTGAATCTAATCATTTGTAATATAAGCATGTATTAACCTTGTCCAGAGTTTATTATCCCCATGAGAAGTGCTACTCCCTTGTGATTGGCTTTCCTTAAGACCTTAAGATTGGACATGCCTCTTTTAAAAGGTCTTGATGATGATGACGATGATGACAATGATGATGTCCTGTTTTTATATGTGTCCAGAGAGAACGTTTGCTATTCGCAGGTCCCAAGCAATCCCACTTCTGCACATGCTGGATGGGTTCATGTACAGACAGACTCATGAAGGTCCTGTCTGTAGGTCCATCCTCCAGCCACAGGTCTATCATCAGCTATTACTTTGTGAATATATTGGAGGCTTCAGTCTTCACAGCTTGAATGGGACTCTTTGCTTTTTATGGTATCACTGTTCACACAGCCAATTGTTAACAATATATCTGGATGTTATTGTTTGCAACATAATTAAAGAAAAAAATATGAATGTGTCTGTTGGTAGTGATGCTGTATAGTCAAAAAAGGGATGTGACACTCAGTTTCCAGTGGTTGCAGTTACAATTCACTATATTTTCTGCATTTTCCACTACAAAATTAGTTTTACAGGTTACAGAATATAGTGCAAACTGTACAAAACGATTGATTACAACTTGTTCTTACACACTTACATGGTTTCATTTTAAAAAAAAAAACAACTAAATGACTAAACGGGTCAGAAAAAAACTGCAAGCTTTGATCATTAAACATAAAAAACAATTATTAAAAAAAATATTTATAACTAAGCAGTCATACAAAAAGTGTAACAAAATAGATTTGTCAAAAATTGCAAATACTATATCCATTTATGTAAAAAAAGAAAAAAGATTTAGGTTGACATTAGCAATTTATGCATGAAGAATATAAAGGTTTACCTGCCCTATTATAGTTAGTATTTTAGAAAATGTGTTACTTTTGTTATAAATATTCAAATATACATACAATATACCAGTACAAAACAAGAATACAGCCAGGGTAAAATAATAATAACAATCATAATAATACATTAATATGTAAAATAAATAAATATATATACATATAATAGCAAATGAACGGGAAAATGTTACATTTTTTATATTATTCAAATAATCCGCTCCAATGACGCCATATGCGTGCGCCGACGCAGAATGTGACTGAGGCGGAACCCGGGAAGAAACACTTGAACGTTAGTACAACGTGATTTGCCAATGACAGCCGAGTGTGCTGAACACTGACAAACTCCTGAAGTTTTCACGCATCGGTATTCATCTAATCTTCCGATATTTTTATAGGATATCTAACGATATTTTAAACGAGTGTCGCCTGTGCTATTAGAATTGCATGCTAGAGTGTATTAGCTGTTTGGCTATTCTCTTAGCATAAACCAAGAGAATGATCCCTGAGCACGTTTGTGATTCGTTATAATTTATTACATTACATAGTAATAAGGCAAGAGTAATATGATTTCTCTTTAAATAGACACCTGCAATAATAGCACCTAACGTTTTTGCTCAATACAATGAAAGTGAATAGAAAACTGGAATGGAATGAACTAAGTTATCTCTTTAATTATATTTTACTCACGACTTAAGATTCGTGGATCTTTTTGATTGCTGTTTGTAGTGACGTGCAATCTGTCTTGCAGCATTGCAGGAAGAATGGCCCTGAATAAATCCATGCATCCTCGAAACCGTTATAAGGATAAACCTCCAGACTTTGTCTATCTGGCCTCTAAATATCCTGAATTCCAGAAGCACGTGCAGACCACACTGACCGGCAGAGTGACGTAAGTAATGTTGTTTTTGTGTCTTTTACGTGTCATATGATTTGCTAGAGGAATTATGACGTAAATGTGTTGTGCTCTAGTATTGTGAGAGAATGATCTTCAAATGACACAAGCCGGAGGAGGATCATAAACTCCTGCCTTTGTTGCAAATATATATATATATATATATATATATATATATATATATATATATATATATAGGCCTATATATTTAGGTTTGACTGTCTGCAACAAATGATAGAAGCATAAGTTAGACAATCACTTTTATACGTGTGAGGGAATTTCAAAGTTCATTTAAAATTATACTTAAAATTAGCATCTTCTCTAGGCTCCGTTAAAAGGGATCTGAAATTACATTTACTTGCATTATTTTTTGGCTCAACAGGTTAACGAAGAAAGAGGCTCTCGTTGATCTTGTGTATCTGATTCTGTTTGTCATTGACCGTGTGTGTCAGTGTTATTGTGTTATTGGTTGAGTAATGTTATGATGTTATTTTTTTATATAGATTTTTATTTGATGTACAGTACATTGGTCAACATCCAATTAATTACACTTTATCTCAAGACAACAGGCAGGCACTCCATTTCCTCTAATAAATTATTTTAATATAAATTAGAGTAGCACTGGTAAACGATTAATCGCGATTAATCACATCCAAAATAAAAGTTTGTTTACATAATATATGTGTGTGTGGTGTGTATAATTATTTTGTATATAAATACACACACATGCGTAAACATTTAAGAAATATTTGTATGTATATACTTTATATATATTTATAAAAAATGAATATTATACATAAATATAAATATTTGATATATTAATTTTATTAACACATTTTTCTTAAATATATACATGCATATGTGTGTACTTATATATACAAAATAATTATACACACTATACACACCACACACACATATATTATGTAAACACAAACTTTTATTTTGGATGCGATTAATCGCGATTAATAGTTTCCCAGTATGTTTATATCTGCTAAGATGCATGCAATCTCAGAGAATCAGTCAGCTGACTTCTGGTTTGGCTGTGTAAGAGGAGAGGAGTTATTTGTAAATCAATAATCACTTTGGCGCAGTACTTTAGGCCTGTCCCATTGAAGCGGCTGCTATGATTGGATGAGCTTCCTGCTGTGACTGTCGATACACAGCAGAGCATCTAGGCCTCCAGGGGAGGGGTGGAGCTCGTGCTGTTGTCAGAAAATGAACTTGACAAGCAGGGAAAATTAAGAGTTTTTTCCCCCCTCTCCGTCTTCTTTTATTTTTTTTAGCCTCACTTGCGAGATTAGTTTTTGGTCTAATGGGAATCATCTTGTGCAAACGCCCTAAAGTCATGTCTGAGGCTGAACATCTTGCATTTTTTTGCCAAGTCTCCATATTTCCAGTCATTCCCACTTGGTTGTGCACCGTTACTCTTGACCTTGCCAAGAGGTGTGTGCTTCTCTCACTACTGAATGAAACGTCCCGAAGGCTTTAGAGGTAGTGCATGCAAATTGCCTGCTGTGCCTACAGGGTTTCTTAAAGAAACAGGCGATGTTTGGTTTTGTGAAGTCTTGACTGGAGCAAAGATCTCAGCCTCTGGGAGGTGAGCGCTTCAGGTACCAGAAAGCTGTATCTCAAATCTCTTGGGTGTCTCCACAGTCTTAGCCAAACCTTAGGGCTTGTATAGCTAAAGTTTTTACAGGCTCAGCCGCCATCGTTATTTCAGCTATTGTTTTGGACCCGTTTGGCAGCTGAAAGAAAGACCGCACTGATTATGCATGTATGAGAGGAAGCAGGAATCTTGGATGCAGCCTTTTCGACACTGGGCTGTTTCCTGTCCGTATCTGTGGGAAAGCACTGCAGATGTGCACTACAGAGCTGTTGAGTGGCAGGTGGAAATGATTACAAAAGCATCTTGGTGCGGAAGAACGCCTCAAGTGTTTGAGATTTGGAGGGTATGGAGCTTGTAATTGGGAGACGGTAATATGAAATACCTCAGGCGGTGCATGACTCAGTGACAGTGACTCTGTTTCAGAGTGTCGCCTTTGATCATTGACTAAACATCATACACTAAACATCATAGAACTGAGAAAGAACATTACAATTTAATTAGTGGTTGACCAATAGGGTTTTTTTAATGATGATGTCAGGATCTAGAGGTCAATTTGGCTTATATTAAACTGATATGTATTATTGATATCAAATGAAACAAAAAACCTGAATTATTACCAAATTTTAATGGGTAACAATGATTGGCTAGTTTTCCAAGAATGTTTGACATTTTTAACGGCAATTCTTATATTTGCCAGTTAACATACTTTGATTTAGTTTTTGGGCCATTTGCATGGTAAAACCCTCTCAGATTTTTTTTAATTCTCTCTCACATATTTGAACAGTCTTTGGCAAGTTTCTTATGCTCATCAAGGATGCATTTATTTGATCTGAATTACAGTAAACAGTAATATTGTCAAATAATAAAAATTTAAAATTAAAGCTGCAAGCATCAATGAAAAGGGCCGTCACACCCGTGCCCGTAATTTGTATTCGCCTCACTTCCTGCTACCAGCTGGTGGCGCTATTGCTATAACTGAATATGAGCATGGTCATGTGTTCAGGAGAGTAGTCTTATCAAACACGTGAAGTTTGGGGCAGATCGGACATTGTATGGCTGAGTTACTGCAGGCTCTCTGTGGTTGCCTAGCAACATCGGAACTGCATGCAATATTTACACAGGAATTATCTGATGATGCATATTTCACCCAGAGGCTGAAATTGGGTTTTGCACATCTACATTTGTCAGGCCGTCGAGGACACATCCGACGAAAACTCTAAATATTCGCAATTGAAGGCCTTAATATTAGACTGACAAAATATGATCTGGATCTGATTAAATCTCTAGGAGGAGTTTGTTAAATTACAAAAAACTACACAAAATCAGAGAGGAAGTTCAAAATAGCTCATCTCCTGTTGTGTTTTGGGCTACGCACTAAGATACTTTTTTGTTGGTATTGTGGTATTACATGTATGTACCAATTTTCATAACCGTATGTGGAATGCAATTTTGCATTCAATTCTGAAACCCACGTCACATGTACATTTTCATCACTTCTGAAGCGTGTGCAAAGTTTCATAAGTTTTCGTGCATGTTTAAGCCCTCAAAAATGCAATTCATTTCAGAGAAGAAGAAGAAGCAAAATAATAATAAATGGAGCAAATACAATAGGGCTAATTATTATAATATCAGCGTCAGGTGATCCTTCAGAAATCATTATAATAGGCTGATTTGGTGCTTAAGAAACATTTCTTGTTTTTATCAATGTAGAAAACAGTTAAACTGATTAATATTTTGTGGAAACTTGTACATTTTTTTCAAGAATCTTTTATGAATAGAGTTTTATTTGAACAGCATTTATTTGAAATAGAAATCTTATTTAAATTTTTACTGTCATTTTGGATCAATTTAATACATCCTTGCTTAAACTTGCCAAATTTGAGTCACACCACACATTTTAAATGGTAGTGTATGATACTACATAATTTTTGATTTAAAGACATATTTAATGTTTGAATGAACATATTGAAATTAAAATGTGTAACATGCACAGAAATTCTGCAATAAACTAAAATATAATTTATTTTGCATTCTAAGTACTTTGAAAGTATTAATATGAGCTTGAGAAGAAGTCAGTCAGCCAGGATTGCATTTAATACAGGTATAAGGTATTTTTCTTGTGTGTATTGTCTATTATTGTTTTGTTGACTATAATAATATCACATAGAGAACTGTAGTTGGCCAGTCTTTCCTCACCCACAGCGCTGATCCTGTCTAGTCACGTCACATTTCCTCAGCTGGAGAAGTCATTATAGCGTGACAAAGAGAGAGAGAGAGAGAGATCTGTGCTTCAAATAAAGCAGAGGAACAAAGGAAAGACCTGTGCTCACAGCCCCAGACTGTATTGACGTCTGTGCACCTGGAGAGGCTCAGCTGTTAGCATTAGTGTGTCCATCTTTCTGCTGTCTTTTCTCTCAGGTGCTCTGTCAGGTCTGGCTATAGGGGCTGGTTTTGAAGATGCGGCTTGAAAAGAGTCCCGTGTTTCTTTACCCTTTGATTTCTAATGATGGTTTTGAAAATTCTAACAACGCCCCTGGAGCTATTCGCCTCTCCGGACTAATTAGCAGGGTTTTACAGCCTGTCCACCACAAACTCCCTCCTAGCCTTTCTTCGCCTTCTAGTCTTTTGTCCTTTTGCTAGTGCACATAGAGCATACAAATAGCATTCATTTTTAAATATGTTGTCAAATCAATTATTATTTTTTTAATCAGGGATGTACAAAATATATTACCATTATGATACCTTTTTATCGTTTTTTTTTCTTATTTATTATCAGACTATATTGAATATTATATATTGGATATTTTATTGTGCTTTCTTATTTCGCCTGTTTACATTAAGATTGTTTGCCATCATCTTAAAGTTTTCTGAAAGTATTTATTTTTTTTAAACAGTAATAATTTAATAACACTAAATATAATATTTAGCAATTGTCAAAGTGAGTATGCATTTTATACTCTGTTATATTTTGTATTTATATTATTTTTTATTAAATTATACTTTTTTATTTATATATTTTAAAATTAACTAAATTATTATTTATTTTATGTCAGTGCATTTCTAATTTTGATATTACGTTTTATAGACCTTAAGTGCACAAAATACTTATTAAGTTACTAAAAGTAAATACTTTCAGGTAAATATGAGTGAGATGTGAATTAAATTCTGATTGATTTTAGAAAGTTCAATTAGTGAAGGATTATTTAGAGTGATTCAAACAGATTCAAAAAGAGTTTATTGGTCTTTTTGAGTGATTCATGAAGAGAACTGGATCATAAGAATAATTTTTTCATGAATTGGACATGACTTAGTGGTTTTTTTGTTTGTTTATGGTTGGAGCTTATACAATAGAAAGATGTGTTGCCTTTGCATTGATTTTTCTATTAAGCGAGTAGAAGCTCACAACAATGAAATATTGTTTTTGCTCTGACGCTGTAGATTCAGCTAATTAGTGGTGCTTTCTGGACCAGTGGTCTCTGTTCAAGTGGTGCATAAACACCCTGATCAGCTCAAAGTCCTCATTTGTTGCTCATGACTTATGCATGATTGATCGCTTTGATCAAGCCAACATCGGCCACGTTTATCCAGGTGGATTTAGTTAGCACAGATCTGGGTCAGATACAACTTAAGGACATTTGAAATGACCACACTGGTCTTAACCGAGAAGAGGGGCTTTGTTGAGTTACATATATGAACAGTAAATAAGTAATAATATATAAATATATATTAAAAAAATGTACTG
The DNA here is from genome assembly GCA_038021265.1 of Cyprinella venusta. NCBI lineage: Eukaryota > Metazoa > Chordata > Actinopteri > Cypriniformes > Leuciscidae > Cyprinella > Cyprinella venusta. Next base: position 12,001,245 of record CM075881.1, on the reverse strand, counting down.
TTTTACGTCTACTTCCTTTTTTATATCTATTGGCATTGATTGCTAAAGAATTCTGGACAAGTGTGTTTTAGGAAGCGTTTTGGGCGTTTCATCCACACGGTACTTTGGTCAGATGTCTGGAGATGTTTACGGCTCATGTTTATGCATGTTTGGTCTGACATTCTCATTGTCAACAGGAGGAAACGACATTGTTTAAATGTAAATTAATTCTGCAGCAGGTGTTAGTTTGACACACATTTGCATGTTGTTGTTTTTTTAAATATAAAACTGTAAATCCTCCTTCTGCCTGCAGCAGGTGTACGTTACAGCACAGTTACCATCAAACAGTGTCCTGGACCACATGCTCCTCATCTCTCTTTAACACACACACACACACACACACACACACACACTTTCTCTTTTTCACTTTTTCTCTCATGATTATGCTCTGACAGCTGTGCTAGCTAATAACCACTTTGCATTATACATTGCATATTGGTTACTAATTTTATAGAATGTGATATAAAATGCATCATTCAAATAACTGACATTTGGATAATGCAATTAATATCATATACTATAAAATTTAAATTTAAACAGTGCTATTTTTGAACATGGCTTGTTTAATTGCATCACTTTGGTACGATACAGTGTTGACACGGTTCGGTACGTTTTCGATACAGTAAAAAGAAAGAAATGCCAGAGAAATTTCCTTGATTTTTAATTTTTAATTTATTTATTAAAACTAACATAATAAGGTATGACCTTATTTTACTTTGAACAATGATGGAGGGACACTTGACTCGACACTTTTGGGGTGTCTTCTTGGCAGCACATAAAACAAAAACAGTTCCTTCTAAACATAAAGTTTTACATAAAACATAAAGTAAAACATTTTTTTTTATTTCAGTAGTTTTATTTTGATTTTGCAAGGCTCCAGATTAACATTTGAGGGCAGCAATTTTATTTATAATGTTGAAATAACAATTAAAAAAGCAAAATGATTAAACAAAAAATATTTGGGAGAGGAAATAAGGAAGAAATAAAGAGGAAAAAATGTAATGTATTTTTTTAAAAAAATAAGTGGGACTTTTCCTACATCTTAACTTTTATTTAGTTTTATTTATAAAAGATTACCCCCATTTATAAAAAAAAAAATTATAAATGTGGGTAATCTTTGAAGACTGAACAAATAATGTTTTGGTCATCACATAAAAAAATAACGTTTAAATATTTGAGTTTTGAAGTGCTGCAAAAAGATGTGTGATGCATTTTACTATTCCTGCCAAACTTCCATGGTTACAGTTAGTGTTAACGTCTACTTGTGGGGTGGGGATTTTCTCTGACTTTCTATAATGTTCAAACAATGCTGATTTTTTTTAAAGGCAGCTGTCTGACTCTGAGATGACAAACGGGAAGACAGTTTGTGTAACATAAGCAATACATTATTAGCTGTTTGATAACGTAGTCAAGCAAAGGGTTAATCATATCAATTACCGGTATGTGTCCGATGTTGTAGAGAATAATACATAAGACGCATTACCATTCTGATACATCGACTTGTAGATGATGCTGTATAATTCTATCCTTTTCTGAATCAGTTTCTGGTTCAAATATATATGACTGAATTAAACCAAAATTTCCACTAAAATGGAAATTACTAAATTCGTAAATTCGCGGGTACTAAATTAAGTTGCATTCAAGCTATTTTAAGTCTTGAAGAAATTAATTTCTCATGGAATAAAAAACTTTTGAAATGAACAATTTTAAGGAAAACATTCAAGGATTTTTCTCCATATAGTGGACTTCAACAGGAACCAACAGGTTGAAGGTCCAAATTGCGGTTTCAATGCAGGTTCAAAGGGCTCTACTACACGAATCCCGTCTATCGAAACGATCTGTCATTTGAGATTTGTTGACTGCAGGGAGACTTAAAGCATTAAGTGCTTTGCTAATTAAGTGCATTGCTAATTTTGTGTAATTGCATCAGATTGCATTTTTAATTCAGTAGCTGTTGTTTTTTCTACCCTAACTTTTGACATTCTTAAATAATGAGGCACGAGTTACTTTCTCTGGCTGATTCAACATGTTGGCGGTACAAGGTCAAGTCAAACGCATTTCGTTCTGTGATATATTTTATGCAGTTTTTTTTTCTTGGCACATTTTGGTGAATGAAGTGATAGTCATACAGAAAATTTGCATGATGTGCACAGTATTGTAGGAATAGTCATAGTAGTATATTAGATAATATTCTTGTGGTATGCTTAGAGATTTGCTAAAAACTGATCTGGTATTTAACCGAAACTTCACAAGTTAGCACCGCAACTTAGTCTTAAGACGTGGGTTTTGCCAAAATATTAAGTTTATTATCATCAGCTTCTCCTTTTCGTCATTCCAGACTCCAGACTTTGCTGGTTAGATAAGCTTCCTTCAATTTCTTTCCTAAGTCTCTTATGCCACAGTTTGGAGGATAGGGTTAATCTGGAAATAGACACTCACTAAGAGGGATATGGGTACGACAAGGAATCCTTTCCCCATCATTTTTCCTCTGCTGCCACTGGATATGAAAGGAGAGGAAAGATTTGGGGCGCAGATGTCATCCAGAGAGAGATGGGATTAGAAGGCATGAACCAGAGGCTCGTGAACAACCTGGAAAGAACTGTGGAGCATTAAAAATTCAGAATACAGTGTGGCATTTAAAGGAAATATGAAACCCAAAACAGGAATTCTGTCGTTCACAACTCTCATGTTGTTCCAAACCTATACTGTTGAAACGTTTGGGGTCAGGAAGATGTTTTTGAAACATGTCTCTTGTGCTCACCAAGGCCGCATTTTTTTATTTATTTGATCAATTTTGACCAATAATTTTCTATTTTAATATATTATAAAGTGTAATTTATTCCTGTGATGGATCTTCAGCATCATTACTCCACAAGATCCTTCTCAAATCATTCTGATATGCCTATTTGGTGCTCAAGAAAAAATCTTATCAAACATTTGTGCTGCTTAATATCTTTTCTTATTTTTTTCTGGATTCTTTAATAAATCCTAAGTTCAAAAGAACCATTTATTTTTAAAAAAAAAATATTTTGTAACATTGTAAATGTCTTTACTGTTGGTTATTTTGTATCAATTTAATGCATCCTTGCTAAATACAACTTTTTAAAAATAAATAAGGTATTAAAATAATACATCTCTACGACCTCCAATGCAGATTTTCATATTTGGGGTAAACTATCCCTTTAATTTAATTCTGCTGTGAAAAGAAGTCTATATGTGATCTTTCGGTAGCTTCTATCTGCAGTAAAGTAGCATTAATCTGTGCACCCTGGCAGACAGTGAATTGCATTATTGATGCAGCGGAGGGCTGTCCTTGGTGAGGGCCCTCTGCTGAAATGTTGGGCGTAATTGTGGGGTTCAGCCTCAGCTCGCTTACAAATGAGATGCGGGGACATGGAGGGGGGCGTCTCGCATGGCTCATCCTCTCTGCTCCCTGCGACAGGGCTAATCCTAAATTTAAACTCACGCTCTCCTTGTTGGGGTGTCAGTTTCTGACACATGCCAGCATTAGCCATCAACTTGTGTTAGGAATAGAGCAGCCAAAAATGTAAATTCTGTCATGATATACTCATCCTGATGTAATTACAAACCTGTATAACTTTCTTCTGTGGAACGCAAAAGGAGAAATTTAGCAGAATATCCAAACTGCCCTTTTGTATACAGTGAAAGTTAATGGTGACCACGGTTGTTAAGTGAGATTTCTATTCATTAGACAACAATATTGCATGGCTTCAAGATGCATGGACCACTTTTATGATGCTCTTAAGGGCTTTTATGACCTTTTTGGAGTTTGACAGCCCATGGTGGTCACCATTCACTTTAATTTGGAAAAGTGCAGCTTAGACATTCTTCAAATTATCTTTTGTTTTCCACAGAAGAAAGAGTCAGGTTTGGAACGACATGAAGGTATGAGTAAATAATGACAGGATTTATTTTAAATGATGTGACTGCAGTTTGGCTTTTAGTTAGGGATGCACAATATATCGGCCACCATATCGGTATTGGCCGATATTTGTTCATTTTTATGTTATCGTTATCGGCCCGATAATAAAATTTGGCTGATATATTAAAGCTAAATAAATAATGAATTATTTCCTTCAACACTTGACACCTGAGACACTCAAGATGCGCACTGTTCAACATGATTGATCTTAATTGCTTGAAATATGATTGGAATCAAAAAGGAAAATATGGTTAAGGGCAAAATGTGCTGTCATATCGGCTACATGAAATTATAATGAGAACATTATATTTGTGTTAGGGAAATTTTAATTGTGAGACTTTTGTTTTTGCAATCAGGCTTCCAAAAATTATAAAAAAAAATTGGATTTAGATTTATCGGCCGATGTATTGGTTATCGGCTTTCAAATATAAAAAAATATTGTTATCGGTATCAGCCGAAATGTTCATATCGGTGCATCCCTACTTTTAGTTTCTACTTTCAAAATTTCAGAAACCATACTCTGTAATCTCAAATCTTAGAGGTGAACGTCCCCAGGATATTCATCATGCTTGTGTTTACTGCAGTGTTAAGTTGAGATCCTGGTCGACTGGAGATTTGAGGTGCTGACAAAACCAAAGAAAACCTGACAGTTGGTGGAACGCCAATCCTCACAAGACCACTCGGCTCTTTATTATCTTATTAAAACACCACAGCTAGATTCTTTGTTCTTACAGAATGCAACAAAAAGCCGTGGATTGTTTTCAGCATCTATGCTTTGTTTGCTAATGGTCGGCTTTGGAAGCGTTTGAGTTCGGGGTATTGAAACGTGGTTAAATGGAGCTGTAGAGGTGACCTTGTGTTGCTGATGATGGTGCTGACGGGTCGACCCATGCTGCGCTGTTGGGTTAGTATGATTGCTTAGAACAATGGTTTTTCTTCAGGACTTATGTGAAGATTTCACATAAATTGCAACCCAACATAGTAGTAAGTGTATAATTTTTGGTTTGCCGACAATTTTTGTTGTTATTTAGTTTTTTTGTGATATTCAGACACATATTCTTGATGAACCATCCTTTTGCAGCTTACTGTATGTTTTTTATCGTTTATTCCAGTCTGTGTCCTTGAGTCAGAGGGTTGCAGTGTCTGAGTTTCTCATCCTGTAGCCGATCTGCCCATATACACACCCAACTCACGTCAGCATCACTGTCCTCTCACACACTAACACACATCCATACTTCCTGTGCTCTACTAACACACACTCCTCTGCGGGGCGGGTGAGCTCCTCACATGCGCTATAGCAGTTACTGTGGAGACGGCTGGGCTGCGGCACTTGGTGTTCGTCCTGTGAGCCGAGCGATTCATATGGAGGCTAAAAATAGAGGGCAGGTTAACGGCGCTCACTGCCTCATCCTCCGCACACTGATTATGATCTGACGGATGCAAGGTCAGCCACAGTTACACCGGATCATTTACACACTGTGCGAGGAACCAGATGAGCTGCTAGATCTCCATTGTACCATATCTGGCCCTATTTGTAAAGTCCACACCTGATTCTTTACAGAGCCTTTGTTTAATTTACTGTCGACATTTGTGCTTCATGAAGGTTTTATTACAGTAGTTAATCCTGTTAAGTGGTAGCCATGGAAACCTTCTACGACATCCATATTCATATTTAATTCCCAAGGTCAAATTTTCAAGATTAATAGGCTGGATTGAAAAAAATTGATTAATTAGGGCTAATGTGTTAATAAATTATAAAGATATTGGATTTTTCACATGACAAATGTTTCCTCTCTTGTGTTGTGGTCTCATTTGTGTTTGAGTAAATGATTCTTGCAATGTTTAAGACTGTGGTCCACTGATGAGATACTCCACTTTTTTTGGAAATAGCCAAGTTAAACAGTTGAGTTTTACCGTTTTCGAATCCATTCTGCCGATTTTCTGATATTTAGAAGAATATCAGTAACCAGACAGTTTCTGGTCTCATTGACTTCAAGTCAATTTAAGTCATTAACTTATTTTTTCTAATGTATATTTTTCTATATACATATACATATACAGTATATATATATATATATATATTCATATTCTGGTAGTTTTAGACTTTGGACACCATTATATTTGTGTATGCATTCTAGTTGCATATCCTTTAATAGGATTAATAATGGTTGTTGATTTTATTTCCACAGTTATCTGCGAATGCTATTAAGCTCTCAGTGCTTTTAGGTTGTCCCACATGTCTTATAAGCTTTAAACCTGATTGTCATATCAATTATCTATTTTTTTTTTTTTGGAGCCTCATATTAATCAACACTAAAGAAATTGCTCTTCCCAAACCACAGCCTTTAACCAGAGTCTAACCATTTCATATAACTTGACTGCTATCTTCCTCTGGCCTACCAGCAATCGGCTATACATCCCAATGAGTAGCCAAAAAGATTTGTATCTTTTTTTTTTTCTTGTGCATTGACATTTCCATCTTTAACATATTTACGTCAAATGTAATATCACAATCATCAGGCTGTTTTGGGCTAAAGTACTTTTTCTAATTTCATAATGCTTTCACATCTCTTTAAGCCCAGGACAACCATTACTTAAAGAACACTTTCTCTCCTTAATGTCACATAGCCTTTTTGTGATGAGAGCTCTAAAGCTTAGGGTGGGGTGCAGGTGTTTTTAAAGGCTCTGCAAAATAGCATTTCACACTTCATGGCTTTGTTCCACAGCATCATAGCCACGCAGGGCTAACATGCACATCTTGCTTCCCTTCAGATGTGTCAGACATGGACTGCTGCATGGAGCGTTTAATTACATCTATAGAGGTGTGAGTGTATGAAAGCACCCTAATTACACCTCTCACACTCCTCGCTTTTATACCCGCAGAAACGTGACATTACCACCTCTGAATGCTTTAAGATGTACATTAAGAATTTAGAGTGAATAGGACTAATCTTGGTGATGATTACATCATATTTGCAGAATGAAATCCACTGTTTTTTTTTTGTTGTTGTTGATGATTCCAAAATAGTGCATTTTGCTCTACCACATCACTTTCCCTCAAAATATTAAGTGTATTTTGTAGCAGTTTTGATTCGACAACCATTTGTAAGATGAAGGCAAGGGCTGTCACAAAACATAAAATGCTCTGCACATAAAATACTCTGCAATTATTTTAATTTTATTTTTACAGATTTGCACATTATTTATATATATATATATATATATATATATATATATATATATATATATATATAGATTAGGGCTGTCAAATGATTAATCGCGATTAATCGCATCCAAAATAAAAGTTTGTGTTTACACAATATATGTGGGTGCACTGTGTATAATTATTTTGTATATATATATATAGAAATACACACACACATGCATGTATATTTAAAAACAGAATTTTATTTATATATAAAATATTTATATTTATATCAATATAATATTATACATATATAAATCTATATAAAGTATATAAATGAAAATATTTCTTATATATATACAAGCATGTGTGTGTATTTATATATGTATATATATATATATAAAATAATTACACACAGAGCACCCACACAACACAAACTTTTATTTTGGATGTGATTAATCGTTTGACAGCCCTAATTTGAAATGGAAGAAAAAATCATAAAATACCTTTTTTGCAAATCTGCAAAAAAAATAATAATATAATAATTAAATGCAGAGCTTTTATGAAGGCATTTGTACATTAACTCTTTCCCTGTCAGCAATTTTTTTTTTCTACATGTGGTGACCGCATTTTTGAAAATTTTCACAAAATTTTCACGGCCTCCAGAATATTTTGTTGTATCTGAACATACAATATATTAAAAGAACAGAGCCTCTGCTTTTTAAACAAACAAAAAATATATGTTATACTCCAGATTCATGTATTATTTTTTTATCAACACTTGAATGTGGGTAAGTTTCATAAAAAAAGTAACATTTTGAACAAAAAAGCTGTTAAAATCGCATTTTTGTCAAGGACTATGTCCAGATTGGATTGAGAATGATATAGATTGAGTAAATTGTGTCCATCAACACCCTCAAGGCACATACCTTTTCCTGGGGTCAACATTTCAGTAACGTTAGGCAGATTTTATTTACATGTTGTTAGCTTAAATATGCGTGAGCAATGCTTCTATCACTTGTTTCTGCTGCTGCTTCACTTGTTTTTGGATCCAGAGATGTTCTGTTTCAGAAGATGCATAATAGCACCTCCAACCGCATGACAGTGAAAACATTGCGCGCAACAAAATTGAGTCTATTTTTGCAAACCAACTGCATCTGGTGCTTCACTGTGTTTCTCTGCATGGTTTCATTCAGCACTAATGAATTGAGAAGAAGCTGTGGTGTGTTTTTAAGAATAGCTATTAGCTGACCCCTCCCTGTACTTTTTTGTCTATTACCCCCCACTAAACCTCATCCCTCCCACAGGCTCAACTTTAAAGACCCGGAGGCTGTTCGGGCTCTCACATGTACCCTGCTGAAAGAGGATTTTGGCCTAACCATCGAGATCCCTCTGGAACGGCTCATCCCCACTGTGCCGCTCCGCCTTAACTACATCCACTGGGTGGAGGACCTGATTGGGGGACAGGGGAACCCACGGAGGGGCATCGACATTGGTATGCCAGCTCAGACTCACTGGTGTTATCCTGTTAAAGCTCTTTGCAGTCCCACAGGCTGGTGGAACGGGGTTTGGCAGGTGCTGCTTATTGGTTTACACACACACAGGCTGAAGGAGAGTAAGACAGTGCTGGCAGTCGCATGCCACCAGATCCTCTGGATTAAAATATTCCACTTTATCACCATCATCACATCCATCCTCTCTGTCCTGTCTCTGTCCATATTTACTGTTGTTTTCAGTATAGATGGGACACAATTTTCGAGAGATGAAATATAATATATTAAGACTTAAATATTTTTAGGAATAATTAATATATATATATATATATATATATATATATATATACATATATTTGTGTGTGTAATAAAATAAAAACAATAATATATTAATGGTACAAATATATACAAATATCTTATGTATTAAAATTTCACAATATTCATAATTCATTAGCATATACACATTTTTTTAGTTTGGGTAGTTTTTGTGGCGGAGCTGTGATTAGCATGCAACCTTTTAGGTTACTGTTTTCAGCTATTTATGGAAAAAAGTCTCTGAAAAGTTGTCTTTATTTTGTCGCATCCATACACATTCAGATGGATGTCTTTGGCTGTTGTGTCAGATTGTGTGAGTGGTATAGTTGTGGCTCTGCTGATTGGGTTAGATTGCAGATGGAAGACCTTTGTCAACTCTTGGATGAGATTAGTGGTGTTAGTGTCACACACATGATAAATAACCCGAAATCTATTTTATTCCGACCTTATGGGTCTCATCTTTGTTCAGTTCTGCTAAATTTCAGTCCATTTAAAGCCCTGCTGACTGGATAATGGATGGCCGTAGCTGTCCTGCCTCAGTCTAACTGCATTATATTCATAAGTCACTCTGTCAGGCAGTCGCTTACACTTCATATCATACTAATGCTTGAGAGTCCTAATGTTTAGTAGTAAAATTATGTTTGTGTAACAATTTCATTTGGAATTGCTATTGTACTTTTTTGTTTAATTCCAGATGTTATGCAGCGAAAATTACAAAAATATGGCATGCATCAACATTTCTAGTAGAGCTCAGCTCACTCATTATAATGAATTATGTTCATATTTTTATATGTAAATGGTTCAGGTATTTATTCAGGTTTTATTCATACTTTATTTTTTAATAATATTTTTTCTATTTTTTATTTATTATATATATATATACTTTTTTATCAACTTCTGGAAATACAGTTAGGAGTATTTTTCATTTAGCTGAATGAATAATTATTCCACTCCTTTGAATCCTTAAGGTATTAATATTACATCTGATTTCTCCTTTCCTAGATGACAAATTTAATCAACTAATATGTTGCACAGTGAATAATTCCTGTTAACTAGACTTAGAATGCTTCCTCATTCAGTGCTCAGTTTTGATACAATAAGAGTATTCACATTTATTTGAATCGCACTTTTGATCTGAAGTGTCGTCACCACATGAAAAATATGTTTACGTAAAGATTCAGGCAGATCATATTTCATTTGTATTGAAGCTTGTGATATGATGGTTTTTGGCTGTGTGCAGGTACTGGTGCTTCCTGTATTTATCCCCTGCTGGGAGCCACAATGAATGGCTGGTTCTTCCTCGCCACAGAAGTGGATGACATCTGCTTTAATTATGCGAAGAAGAACGTTGAGCAAAATCACATGGCAGAGCTCATTAAAGGTAGGTATGGTTTGGTTTGTGTGTGATGTAGTGAGAGAGCTTGACAGTTTTATATGTAATTTAACCCACTGAACCGCATAAATGTGTGTGTTGCAGTGGTAAAGGTGCCCCAAAAGACTCTGCTGATGGATGCGCTAAAGGAAGAATCCATTGTCTATGATTTCTGCATGTGCAATCCTCCTTTCTTTGCCAATCAGTTAGAAGCAAAGGTACATTCAGCTCCAGTGTTTCAACAGACATTACCCCCCTTCCAGCAGTATCTATCTCTTTGTGCACAAGACAATAGCTGTTATCCATTCAGTCCTCCGTTTCTTCCCCTCTTTTCTGTCATCTCCGTCAGGGAGTGAATTCGAGAAACTCCCGCAGACCTCCGCCCAGCTCCATCAACACAGGGGGTGTCACTGAGATCATGGCGGAGGGTGGAGAGCTGGAGTTTGTGAAAAGGATCATCCATGACAGTCTGCAACTAAAGAAGAGGCTTAGGTCACACACACACACATACAATCACACAATACAATAAGGACCACCCCAAATACAAAGTATAGTTAAAACTGCTATATATAAACACAATGGGGGAATTCATTATTTGATCACCTGCTGATTTTTATGGTACGTTTATTTTAATGGATAGAGACAGAACATCAACCACAAAATCTGAAAAAATGTCAGTATTTGCATTTCAGTAAGTGAAAAAATATTTGATCCCCAAGCAAAACCACCTTTATTGGCAAGCACAGAGGTAAGACGTTTCTTGTAGTTGGTCTTCAGATTTGCACACATCCTTCAGGTTTCTTGGCTGTCGCTTGGCAACTCAAAGTTTCAGCTCCCTCCTCAGATTTTCAATAGGATTACGGTCTCGAGACTGGCTAGGCCACTCCAAGACTCATGTGCTTCTTCTTCTTCGTTGTTGCCTTGGCGGCATGTTTTGGGTCATTGTCATGCTGGAAGACCCATCTCCAGTGTTTTGGCTGAAGGAAGGAGGTTCTCATCCAAGATTTGACGGTACATGGCCCCATCCATCAGCCCCAAGTTGTCCTGTACCCTTTCCAGAGAAACAGTCGCAGAGCATAATGTTTTCACCCCCATGCTTGATTGTAGGGATGGTGTTCTCGGGGTCATAGTCAGCATTTCTCTCCCTCCAAACACCGCGAGTTGAGTTGATGCAGCAGTGGCTCAGTGGTTCTTGTAGATCGTCTACAAACTGGAAGGTTGGTGGTTCAATCCTCACTTCCACCTGACCAAGTGTCGATGTGTCCATGAGCATGACACCTAACCCCAGCTGCTCCCGACGAGCTGGATGGCGCCTTGTATTGGTGACACCGCTGTCGGTGTATGAGTGTGAGGCAAAAATGTAAAGCGCTTTGGTGGCCATTAGGTCTATCTAACGCTTTATAAATGCAGTCCTTTTACCATTTACCATGCCTAAGAGCTCAATTTTGGTCTCGTCTGACCACAGCACTTCCTCCCAAGCCTTCTCTGACTCATTATATGTTCATTGGTAAACTTCAGATGGGTCTGTACATGTGCCTTCTTGAGTAGAGGGACCTTGTGGGTGGTGCAGGATTTCAATCCATTGTGGCGTAGTGTTACCAATGATTTGCTTGGTGACTGTGGTCCCACCTGTGTAGTTCTGGGCTGATCCCTCACCTTTCTCATGATCATCCTTACCCCATGAGGCAAGATCTTGCATGGAGCTACAGACCGAGGGCGATCAAATTTTTTTTTTTTTTTTTTTTTTTTCATTTTGTATTTCTTCCATTTCTGAACAATCACACCAACTAAGTCTCCTCCTCATCAAGTTTATTGCTGATGGTCTTGTAGCCCATTCCAGCCTTGTGCAGGTCTACAATCTGGTCCATGATGTTTGACAGCTTTTGGTATTGCCCATGGTGGTGGACAGGTTAGAATGGAAAAATGCAGATTCTGACATTAGGACATTAGGAGTACTTTCTTAATGAGACAGCAAGCAAGCAAATTTATTTACATAGCACATTTCATACATCGAACCAATTCAATGTGCTTTACAAAGAAAAAGAAAAAAATATTATTTAAAAATATCATCCTATGTTGATCCATTGTTTATCATCGAAAATGGTCTTCTATTAATTCTCAAAAAGGCCAAATAGCAACTGATATATCAGTTTGGCACCAATGACAACACATGAGGGGCTGTGAGGAGCGTAATGAGAAGGGTATGAACAGCCACGTGTGTCCGGGTCTGCAGAGGAGGTGTGAGAGAGAGCCAAAGAGGGGAAGGGGCCATGCTGATGAAAGGGGTAGGGCAGATGGATCCTGGGATGGCTCTGTCATACAGAGTTTGCGTAATTAATTGACAGGGAAAGTAAATAATTACCCGAGGCGGTATCCGGGCCACCCGATGGGAGCAGCTGTGTATGTGACTGGGACAGACGACGAGCCTCCCCGTGCCAGGACTGTCAGTGGAGCGCTGGAGTGAGGCGGAGGAGCGGCAGAGCAACCAACATTAGGCCTGATTAACCATGTCATGAGCTGAGGAAGATGGCTGTGTGTGTCCATAGAGAAGTTGATTGGTATCTTTTAATTTTCACTGTTTTGTAGTTTTAAACATTAGTGTGTTTTATGCATCTTCTGCATGTGTTGAGAATAAAGCCGGGCTCTATTCCATCTCGCTGTTACCAGCTCCCTCTCTCATGGGTACAGACTATCCAAGCAGACTTTCGTAAAAGCGTTGTGTGTGTGTGCGCGTCAGCAGGTGCCCGTAGAGCCAGCCAGACGTTCTGATTGGCCCTCCGAGATGCTTCTTCCTCTCCAGCCCCTCAGATCTGTAATTACTGCCAGTCTTGCTCCAGCCCCTCCTGTCTCGCTTACATCCTAAATACAACTCCGATTTTTCCTCATGCCAAACAATCTGTGCTATTGAAATTGTAATTGTTACTACTTCCTCCTCAGGGCCTGATAACTAAAGAAAATGAGTAAACAGCCTCTTATCAAGCCCTGATACATGCTGGAGTACCCCATTATTAACGGAGCGTGCCATGTGCCGGGGTGCCACACATCCTCCCTCCACTCCAGTTTGGAGAACATGTGTGGATATTAGGGCTCTTTAATATTTCATCACACAAAATGAAACGATTGTCAGGCCCCTGAGGCTCCATATGCAGTGTAATGTGTGTTCATCTATGCTCTCTCATTCTTGCCTCTTGATTAACCAAAACCACCACCCAACATAAGCTGTAGAGTCTTTACATGACCGTCTGTTAGGTGGTGAAGTCAGCATGGAGTTCGATTTGCTCCTGTGTACTTTTTTTTTCAGGTCTTTAGTGCACAATTCATTCGAGTGTTTTCTTAAGAAAAAGTGTTGTCTGTAATTGTAACTTGTTCCACCTCTGAAACTATTTGACTTTTCAGAGACGTCAGCTTAATATGCTAATGTTGCTCAAACGTTTTGAGCTTTTAATTAAATGTAAATTCTTACTTTTTCCAGTCAAGTAGGTTTACGTAGAGGTTTTCATGGGCCAATATGAATGTCTCGATTTAAATTCAAAGAGAATGTACGTATTTTCATGACCATAAATTACACGAAGATTGCCATGCTACTTGACGTAAATATATTTTCTGCCTTATTCTTTGGGAAAAAGTCTCAAGTATTAGTGGTTTTAAAAAGCACATGCCATTACTTTTTTACATTGTATAAATTCCATGAAAAAAAAATTATAATATCCATGAACTATGTATATATATATATATATTGTCGGTAATGTCATAAAAGTTAGGGCACTTATTGAAATAACGATGGATTTGTAGAAGAAATGTTACCATTAAAATGCACATGAAAGTGAACTTGACCTTCAAGCCACCATGTTCTGCCCACAAATACTCATTAAAATGGGTGCCATCTGTCTGTCCTCTATAATGAACAAATGTGTGTTTACGTCTGGCTATATTCTGATATGTAACACCCACTTTCCGCAACCAAATCTATTCCTAATGATTAAAATAAAATCTTGCCCTACATTTACTCATTAAATATCATGTTTTAACTCATAAATGTCACATTACAGATATAAAATGTCTTCATGTTGACCTTTAAGGTATTCTTCAGTGTTTAAAAGCAAGATTCTGTCAATTTAGAAACCAAATGAGCTAAAAAATTAAGATTTGAGGACCAATCATGCATAGACCGTGTTATCTTCCTATTCTCTGTGGGCACTGTCTGATGAAGCCTCATCTTTTTTAATAATGGTGGATATGCATTGATTTTTATCTCATGCGCAACATCAAAGCTCCCTGTCAAAGTGGGGTTTTTAATTAAACATTGAGCCTCATATCTTAAAAATATAAAGAGTAGCCCAACTGACCGTTCCCACAGAGCGAGCCCATATTCAACCTACGGCTCTGAGTCCTGTGGTTTATTTGATGTGCTCCCATGCATCAGGTCTCCAGGATGGTGGTTTGACTTCTCCTTTTTTTCTATCTACAGGTGGTACAGTTGCATGCTGGGAAAGAAGTGTAGCCTGGCACCTTTGAAAGTTGAGCTGCGGAAACAAGGGGTAAGTTTGTCTTAGACCACTTTGTGCTCTAGTCACTGGAAAAAAAATCGGAAAGGACTGATATTAAAATAAATGTCTGATAAATGGCCAATATTAAAGTTCCATACTGTTTTGCGTATATTATTTATAAACTTATTGATATTAAAATTAAAATTTTATGTATGATAACTGATAAATGGCCAGTTTAAAATTCTAAACTATTTTGTGTAAATAAATGAAAAATAAAATCAATCCTTTTAAATGCCACCAGTAAATGTAATGCTAGTATGAATTTTTTATATTTGCTAAAAATAGATGTATTAATAAATTATATTTTCTATTTAAATTATTGATTATATTCAAGTGAGTGGTAGATGATGGCGAAGGTAATCTAAATGAAAAAATTTGGGAAATGAGCATGCACAATTAAATATTCAATATCGACAGATACCAATAAATAAAAATCTGTCTTATTGACTGATTATAATTTCTATGATTCTAATTGTCTATTGTGCATCCTGCACAATTTTATCACAATTTTCCTCTAGGATCTTTATAGATAAATGAGAGGGCGTTTCCCCTAGACTTCAGGTTAATTGATCTTAATGAGTTTCAATAGCGTGGCATATAAACGTACCACGACAGGGAGCGCTAATGGAGTAGATTTCATTGGTTCATTAGACATCATTAGCTCTCCCGTCTCCCCTCCAGCCCCTCTCGATTACCCCCACCTGTGTCTGACTCTGTACAGTCAGAAAGCTGTGATATCTGTGAATGAAAGGCTTTCGTCCTGCTCACAGGTTATTAGTCTGGTGTCAGTCAGTCTGCTCGACTCAGACCTGAAGTGTCGTTTGATTCATCTGACGGTGTCAGAGTCCTGTCACCCCTCATTAAAGTCATTGTGCTCCTGGCCGATGTCCAGGAGACGGCCCGCTTCCTCCTCTCTCCTCTGTGGCTGTAATTAATATGCTAATGAGGTTCTTTCTCTCATTCTCGTTCACCCTCTCACTTTCCCCTCTCCTTTTTCTCTGCTATTATCTGTTGTTTGTGTAAATGCCCTTTGGCTGCAAAGGTCAGACTCAGATGGTGTTGTTTTTTTACTGAAGAGCAGTTGGATTTCTGGATATCTGTGTTAAAACACACTCCCCACTGTGTGAATGGCAGGTCTGGGTCTATGATGCTGTATTTAAGACTTCTGGGAGGGTCTGGTGTCGGTCATAGACTCGGCACATACACGCTTCCACATAATCTTTCCCCAAGTCATTTTCCTGTCAGTCCTATCTCTCTTTTATTGCATTGGGACAGTTTGCATCCTTGAAAATCAAGCATATTTAATCCCCATCTGCAAAACAAATACTGCATTACTTATAACCGCTATTGTAATCTACAATTTCACTTAACAGTGATTCGAATACAGAAATGTGCTTATTATAATGAATATGTGCACCCCTTAAAATGATCCTTTCTTTCCATAAAATTTTGTTTTTTTGTTTTTCTAACATAAACCAGACTTTTAGTGATGGTTTTTGTAAGATTATCTGCCTATTTTGAGTTTGAATCCCCATTGCTGAGCTCCTCCTCATCATCTTTTGTTCTTTCACAGGTTCCCAAAGTAACACACACCGAGTTCTGCCAAGGTCGGACCATGCGCTGGGCCCTGGCTTGGAGTTTCTACGATGACGTACCTGTGCCTGTAAGCTTTGAGCACTTCCTGCATTAGAATCAGCTAGTCCTCAAATAACCCATGCACCCTAGACTATTTGGTGTGTTTGTGTGCGAGAAAGCAACACCTGCTGAATATTCACTGTGCTCAGCACTCTTTTTAATAATGCATCTTCAGCCCATTCCATCAGATACACTTGACCTGCTTCCTGAGGCACAGCGCACCTCCTTCTTAGCAACAGTTGCCCAGACAGGGTGACGGCGCTGAATAGTCACGCACTTTAGAGGGGATGGAGCTATAAAACGGGAAAAAAAGGGTTGAGGGGATGGAGAAGGGGGTGGTGGGATGATTTGTTACGGTCTTTCAGGAGAATTCCCCAAGTCCCAGATGCCCTTTTCCTCACAAGCACTTGAGCAGAAAGATTGGCCTACATATCTGTCTGCGAGCTGCTCCGCCCTCATACAGCAGATTTCCAGGGCTGTGCAGACATGTCTAGATCTGGATGGCACCCGCATCCTTCTGTGCTTTATTTCTTCTTCCCCATTCGTGCTGTTTTCCACTTCCTGTGTCCATTCTTCCTCTTGGACGCCAGCTGAGCCCCATTAGCAGAGCGCACAGAAGCTAGATCAATCTCTTTGACAGTGAAATGTATCGCACGAGAGGTAGGGGGTACAGTGAATACTCAGACAAAAAAGGTAGGGTTTGAAAAGGATCCTGCGGTGCTGAAAGCGTGCCCGGGATATGTGGCGTGGGGGGGGGGGGGGGGCTGAGGGGTCAAAGGTCAGATGCAGGACTGGGGGAAGTGTAAGGACTGAATGAGCCCGGTTGTCAGCATCCGTGGATAACCGCTGATCATTGCGGCACTCATCTTGTGTTCAATAATTGAATAATGACCTTTTATTCATCTCACCGCAGAGAAAATCCCAAGGCGCATCAAAAAAAAAAAATTGCACAATTATGAGCGAGGCCCCTTCAGATGCATCAAGAGGCTCGGTGTTGAGAGCGGAAGCTATTTTATGCAGGATCTATTCAACCTACTTAGAGCAAATGTGTCGCCGGATAAATAATGGACGGAGCGGAGGGGGGTGTGATTCACGGTGAAGAGGGGATAAAAGCAGTGCATCGCCCTGATTAAGACTGATAGAAATTAATTAAGAGGGAGTGTGTGGATCGATGTGTGTGTTCTTCTGTTTCCATCCATTATGTGCTCATCACAGATGGGTAGAGATTGCACTTTTTTGACTATAAAACATCCTCCTCGGTACGTCTGAGGCAAAACACTGAATCATATACGTAGTCATTACAGAATTACTGCAGTCGTGATATTTTTTTATATTCTTGTGAATTTAGGTGTGCTTTTGTTTAAATAAATTTTACTTTGTCTGCGGGATGATTTTGTCATGCTTAGCTGAGTTTGACAACTTGAAGAAAGTCAGAAAATGGCGCCCTCGTGTGTTGAAGGATGCTGGACTGCAAGGGGAACCGCCTTATAAAATCAGGCATGTGATCAGCTAAAAACAAAAAGAAGGAAAACCTGTTTTTTTTCCCCCCCTCCATTCAATATGACTATACATAGAATAATGGTCATATTGCTTCTGCAAAGATACTTTAAAATAGAGAGCTTTTTAAAAAAAATAACATTGTTATTATTCAAAATTAGATTTTGTATTGTATTTGTAGTCTAAAAAATAAACAAATGGATGAAGTATTTAGTAAAGAAGTATTAATGAAGTATAACTGTTACAATATGCTCTCCACCCGCTACAGATCGTGTTATGATGTTTCATTCCTGCTAGAATGAAACATTAATAATGTCAAATTATTGCTAATTTAATACATTAAATATATTAATACATATTGGTAAATGGACTGAATTTACATAGCGCTTTCACAGATCCAATGGCCACCATTTTGCCTCACATTCACCCATTCATACACGACATTCATATTAAATATCTTATGTTGATAATAACGTAGCTACTGGCTTAAAGGCTTAGTTCACCCAAAAATGAAAAAAAAATTGTCATCAATTACTCACCCTCATGTTGTTCCAAACCTGTTTTGTTTATCTTCGGAGCACAAATGAAGATCTTTTTGAGAGTTTTACTCCATTGACAGCTACGCAACTACCATTTTGACACTTCAAAAAGTTCGTAAAAAGATCGTAAAACTAATCCATATCAATCGAGCAGGTTTTTATTCACACCTAAACATTGAGGGACAGAATGTCACAGAAGGGACAGAAATCACAGATTTTATTTTATTAAAACGTCTTCATTTGTGTTTCGAAGATGAATGAAAGACTTACAGATTTGGGAAGACATGACGGTGAGTAATCAATGACAGAATTTTCTTTATTTCTTTTATCGCAATACATTTTGTACATTTATCTAGCTTAAAAAGTTTGTTTTCAAACTATGGTTCAGAGAACCCTAAGGGACATCCTCCTGGTTGTGTCTCCCTGTCTGACAATGACCCTATATGAAACCATCATTCAACTGTTGTCTGCTGAGACATGATAAATTTGACAGAACCAGCAACTTCAGCACAGGGAGTTATTCAGAAACCATAACCAGATGACTGTCCCTAAATCGAATCTGCTTAATATAGTTATCAAATATGAGGAAGATAGTAAAGATGTATGGTCTACTGTGCTAAATGTGTTGTTTGTCCTGACTGGACAGAAGCAATGGGTTGTTAAGTGGAGTAAGATCCTGTGATGGATGCCAGATTACCTGTGTGATTTGTCTTGAATTAGGATTAACAGTCTCAAAAACCACGAAACAATGGATCTGTCACCCACAGGAGGACTAAATATGAAAGGTGTTTGTCTGGCGAGTTGTAAACTCTGATGGATGACTGCAGTAGTAGATGATGGGTGTGGTGTGGTGTGTTTTTCAGCACCGAGGGCATCGTTCTATTGGCTTGTGATGAGTCATGTTGTCCGTTTATCTGCTCTAACAACAGATGCTCTGTTAGAGGAGGAGAGAGACATGTGACTGGAGCAATGCTTCGGTTTCTTCTGCTCGTAAATCAGCTTTGATCAGGAAATCAGGTGGAAAAGTCTAATATGACTGCCAGCATGTTTAATGCGCCTGTGTGTAGTGGCATGTCTCAGTTCAACATGATTCAGTGGTTATATACATCATGAATGACTCCAAGATAACTAATTCTCTGAGCTGTTCAGATGCAAATCATTTGTTTCTATGGCAACACGTATAATGCCAAATTTAATGGGTGGCTTTGTTGTTGACACTTATTTACTGCATTCATTCATTCTTATATATTTGTTTGCATAATATGCGAAAGAAAAAACGGACATCAGGTAACACTCGTATTACAGTGGCATATGAATCAGAAATATATGGAGACTGGTAAAGTAGAAGCCAATTTGGTTGATTTTTACAGAGAAATCGGCACTTTCATCATATTGTAATCTTTCATTAATTACTAAGAAATTAATGTTTTACACTAGTCTCAAACGTATAAAATAGTGTTATTTTAGTGTTATTTATATACTGTTAGAGTATTAATATTTTGGATTAGCTTTAATTTTTATATTTTTGTTTTAGTATTTTTTATGTACTTTTTGTGAGTTTTAGAGTTTGTTTTTCCATTTATCTTTAATTTGTATCTATTTCAGTTCTAATTTTAGTACTTCAACTTTTTGAAAAAAAATTTCATCTAATATACTTACTTTATTTCAATTAATGGAGAGGGTTTTTAGTTTTAATTAGCAATAACACTAATATAAAAAACACAAACAAGTTTGGGTTAATGGGTTGTCATTGTGGGATTGATGGGTTTGTCGTGAAACTGTGTGCTATTCATCTGACAGCAGCAGACAAACACAAGACTCTGCAGTATTGTTCATTGAACTCAAGGCCAAGGTGAACTTTATGTTTTGCTGCCCTCTATTGACAACCAGCTATTCTTGAAGTAAAATTGCATCTTTTTTGTGTTGTATTTCTAAAGCCGCAGACCTCTTACATGAGGTGTAAACACTCAGGTTAACTAACAAAAACCAATTTTCTTTCTAAACATCTCTCAGTCGCCCCCCTGTAAGAAGCGGAAGCTGGACAAGGCCCGTAAGCCCCTCATCTTCACTGTACTGAAGCCCTCCGTGGATGAGCTCCAGGCGCAGGCGCCCAGCATCGGCTGCACTGACGTCAGCCCCACAGAGTGTGTGTGTGCCTGGCTGGAGAACATCCTCACAGACCTGAAGGTGAACAGAGAGTCCATTTCAAGCTGTTTTCCCATTTATTTTATCAGGGATTAGTGGCAAGTATTATTGGTAACACTTTACAGTAAGTTTCATTAATTAACATGAACTAAGAATGAACAATACTTCTACAGTATTTATTAATCTTAGTTAATTTTACTAATACATTGTTGAAATCGCTGTAGGTTTTTTCAGATGGACAGTGGTTGAGACAGTTGTTTAACTCTGAACTTCCCATCTTCAGATACTTCACAAGCGAGTTCCTTGTGGCGAGGCGGAGCTCAGCCTCTTCCTGACAGCAGTGGAGAACACCTGGGTTCACACACGGCAGAAAAGACGAGAACAGGGACGACATCTACGCGAGCTCCCCAGAGCACAACCGGCCTCCGCCTCGGAGACCTCCACTCCATCTGCTCCAGCACCAGAGGAAACCACAGCAGAGGCCAGCAACGGGAAGGAGCACAACCCGGAGACAGGTGTCGAAGTCCCTATGGAATCTCCCACCGAACCCAGTGAAGTGGCTGTTGGCGGTCCTCAAAACCCAGAGACGGCACAGCACTTTCTCTTCAAGTGCTTGCTGAACGTGAAGGAAGAAGAGAATGATGTGGTGGTGGAGATGCATTGGGTGGAGGGGCAAAATAAAGATCTGATGAACCAGCTCTGCACTTGTTTGAAGAACTCTCTCTTCCGACAGGTAGCCAAAACCACCTAACGCTTTAGACACAGATTCAACACGCAACACAGACCATCATGCTGTGAGCCAATGGTAAAGCAGAGAATTAACTAAACTCCAAACCCACTACCAGATGTTCCACTGATCAATGTTGTGATCAGACCTGTTTGAACTAAGTTTTATCACGTTTGTAATAAAAAAATATTTTAAATATGTGTTGTTAGTGTCTTAGTTTGGTTAAAGGTGCACTCAGGAATTTATTTTATGTTTTTATTTTAAATTCAGAAGTACCATTTCCATTTTTTAATGAGAGAAAAAGTGAAAAACACTTCTTGCAGTTGTTATAAACCTGTATGAAATTCTTTCTTCTGCTGAACACAAAAGAAGATATTTTGAAGAATGTCGGTAAATTGATCGATCTATTGGTGGTTGATTGAATTTTTAAATGTCTTTAGTCTGTTGTTTTACCGGAAGATGAAGCTATGACATTTTGTTTAAACATTTCAAATTTTAAAATATATATATTTTTTAAATAAAAAAATTCACAATTCACTAATGAATTGTTCACAATGAAATCTGTAATGTGCATTAGTGTTTTAATTTCATCCAGACTTTAAAGAAATGTGGATGTATTGTTTTGCATAATTTTCTACTGACCAAAAAATATCCTTTAGATTTTTTTTTCAAAACATTAAGCATTCCTCAGAAGTTTAATAATTTTAAATCAAATAATAATAATTAATAAAAAAATTATTAATTTATTAAAAAATTAAGTCCTTAATAATAAATAAAATACAAAAATATGATTAAACGGAATGTTAAAAATAAATGTTTTGACTTTAAACGCTTTGACTTTTTTTAAATAATTAAAATAAATATATTCTTTTAGATACATTTTTTTAAACATTTTTTTGTTTATTAATTGCAACTTTTGAACCTGGGTTTGACAAAGATTGCCCCATTGATTCCTTTGACAAAAAACCAAATAATCCAATAGTAAGTGGTGTTCCTCAGCATTTCCTGTCCCTGGAATGCCTTTTTGGTTGTATCACAGGAAGTTTGAGTCCCGAGAGGAGCAGGGCTTCCTAACAGGAAACAGCAGCAGTCAGCGACAGGACCACGAGCACATAACATGGATGAAGTCACGTGAAAGTTTCCCAGGGTAAACAAGCTCTGGGGGCAGCTTCTTGAGTTGAAACAGGAATTTATTCACAGTTCACCATGCATGTGAGAGTCATATGAAAGTGTAAAGGTGGGGCCCTTTACTTTGACCTTTTCAAGTGATTAAAAGGAAGATTGACTTGACATGCAAAGCAGTCAAACACTAAGCAGAGGATAAGCAAACATTAAGTGGAAGGCTGTTTTTTCAGAAAGTTTTTCGCTGTTTTGGTAATGTTATACATTGGTTTGAATACATACAGTATGCAATAGCTTAAAAGTAATGTTGGAAACTGCAGAGAACGTTTAAGAGAGTTCAGATTGAGAGGCGGGGAGCTTGGAAATGTATTCCTATCAGTTATTGCTAGAAATGTCTAGCATGTGCAACATTAATAATTTTCTGTCCTCTATCACAGACTGGTTGCTCTCTCTTTCTCTTCAAGACTCCTACTGTCCTGCAGCACACTGCCTCGGCGGTTACCATAGATACAGTCACATGACTGGCCCTTTATTCAGTCAGCGCATGTATCATGGCAGCAAGGGAAAAGATTCTCTGCTACTTTGCTAGGATCTCCAGTAAAAAAGGACAGCAGCATGAAGTAGACTTTATTTATTAATTGGCATAAATGTTGATAGATAGGTGATTTTTTTTGGTAGAAAAGTTGCATATGGTTACAGAAAATGGTTGTCGTAATGTAGGAGGCTAAAACATTTATTTTTAGCTATAGAAAAACTTAAGATTTGTATATTGCTGTAAAGCAGTGTGTGCACACTGTTTATATATGGGTGTACTGGTTTGTCCTACACTATGAGGCCATTAAAAGGTATAGTTAAGCCGAAAAAGAAACTTCTGTCATCATTTATTATTCCTAGTGTTGTTCCAAACATGTATTAATTAATTTCTTCTGAACACAAAAGAAGATATTTTGAAGAATGTTGGTAACCAGACAGTTGATAGACCCCATTGACTTCCCACTATGGAAGTCAGTGGAGTCTACCAACTGTCTGGTTACCAACATTCTTCAAACTATCTTCTTTTTAGTTAAACAGAAGAAAGAAACTCATAAACGTTTGGTACAACATAAGGGTGAGTAAAATCTGACAGAATTTTCTTTTTTGGGTGAACTATCCCTTTAAGTCATTATATTGTGTTCAGAACTGTTGTGGATCTTTGTTCTTTCTAATAGAAATTGTGTTTTGGTCACAGGCAAATTATGTTACTGCAAACTGTTTATCGATACTCGTTGCCTGTTGGGATATGGGTCTGTCTGCAGGTTGCGTTTTCGTCTTTAGTTGGCGTGCAATCCGTGCAGAATGACACCCATGTGAGCAGATGCCATGCCTTGTGTGTCTACTTTCCTATTGGCTGCTCTAATCTCATGTTTTATTAATCAAGTTGAGCCGTGGTATGTGTAGGAGTATTGCGTAAAACCTGGATTTGACATTCACATTTTAAGCCTTCTGTGTCGGCCTTTTTAGCAATAGACACGAAACGTTGCATTACACGTATATTACTGACCATATAATATTCGCGTTCTGTCGAAATTTGACGAAAATATGCGATTATTATGAAGAACGGCCATCTCCGTGTTTTGAAAACCAGCGCGTGTGGGGGCGTGGTCATTGAATCAGGGGCGGGTCCAAAGTGCCTGTACAATGGCCCGATGTGTTGACTGAATAACCCGCCATCTTGTGTTGACTCCTCTACGTGCGTGTGGAACAGTGACTTCAAGGGGGATCCAGTCACGTCTTTCCTTTTTTTTTTATAATTTTTTTATAGACGACAAGATTGGATCCCGAGCAGAAGCTTTTGAATCTAACTAGTTAGCATTTTAATTCAGTTCTCCAATCGTTTTCTGGACCATAACACGAAAAAGAGATGAGTATCGAGACGCTTTTAGAGGCGGCGAAGTTTTTGGAATTGCAAGCCCTGCAACAACAGAAAGCACGTGGTAAGAAATGAAAATTATGGGGATGCAGTCCTCTATAACAGGCAGAGGGTCACTTTACTGAATCAGTGTTGTTCTCTAATGGAGTAGCCGGTTAATTTGAGACATTGTTGCATGTGATGTCACAGGCTGTGATTACAGGGTTCGGCGTAACATAGTTAGTGCGTGACATGCAAGATTTGTGTTGTGAATAATCCGATAATAACAATACTCTGCAAAACTACAGTACAATATCCTTACGCTTACTTTCTAGTGTAGTAAACTGATGTTTGTCGCATAGTGACAGCCATGCGTTAAAATGCAGAGAATGTATGTTTATCTGCTTTGACTGTTGAGGTAGTTAGTGATTGAACACTTATTTACAGTGTCGATGTAGGAAAACATACCTGCTTGAATTTAAGGGCGGTGGCTTACAAGTACGTGCGCGAGTGCCAGTTTCTCTTTACATAATTTCTCAAATATCACATTACGCAGCTCTTATCTGTATCCTTTCTGTAGGAAAGGATGGGTGTAATGTGGTATTTACTTTTATTATGGTGTTCTGCTGCGTAATAGTGTACGGCTTATTTTTCTCACTATTGTTTTCTCTCCCGCGCTGCATACGTCCACTAGCGCTTTCTGAAGCTCCTCGGTGACGTGTCAGCCTTAGCCACGCCTCTTAACTGTCTGCTTGACGTTTCTGTCATAGCCACGCCTTTTTGTAAGAACCGCGTGGACAGAGCCCTCCCTCTTTCCTCCATGTGCGCGCCAGGCGCTCCTCTGTGTAGGGAGGGGGTTTACAACCAGAGGGAAAGTAGGACAGTAACCCCCTGCTTGCGTTTCCGAAATGTACTGCAGTTATATAACGCACAGTATGCACTCCTGTATTTTTTTTGGATCATCGTGTTGCTCTTAGCCAAGTACAGAAAGAATGACAAGCTTTTTTGCTTTAGGATCACCCAATCAATTGAGAACCCATTAAATCAGTTCAGATATTGATGTCAAAGATAATTGAAAATGTATAGAATTTATTGATGAACATTTATTTATTATGTTGTTATTATGAATTGATAATTGTGATATTATGGATTTCCCACTCCCAGTTAGGAGGAGGCAGTTCTGTGTGCATTATTTATTGAATTGAAAAATATATATATAATACTATATTTCATGCTGCATGAAAGCATGAAATGCTTGACATGAACATGAATGAATATTATATTTTATTTTTGTACGTTCAAATTGAATACTTACCGGCATTATTAATTACTTATTCCAATTATAAAAATTATAGAGTAGATAGAGCCTTTGCTATTGTCGGCCCTTGGCTGTGGAAAAGCCTTCCACTGTGTATCAGATCTGCAGTCTTTAAATGTTTTCTTGGCTTTCAATTCACTGTGAGCTTCTGTCATGAATGTGTGTGTTTCTTTGTTTCTTTTGTGTAATGCTTTGTTCAGCACTTTGGTCAGCTGTGTTTATTATTTTTTTAAATGTGCTATATAATTAAATCAAACAAATTATAAAAAACATTTTGCTTATTTGATTTTTCAGCTATATCTCATTTGATATTGTATTCTAAAGTGCCACAAATGGCCTCTCATAGGCAGTGTCTAAATGTTC
The DNA here is from genome assembly GCA_038021265.1 of Cyprinella venusta. Lineage (NCBI taxonomy): Eukaryota > Metazoa > Chordata > Actinopteri > Cypriniformes > Leuciscidae > Cyprinella > Cyprinella venusta. The sequence goes on along the minus strand of CM075881.1, from coordinate 11,975,157 downwards.
TATTTTTTTACGAACATGCGTGTATTTTACTCCAGTCTAAGCGGGTGTTAGAACTCTTCTCAGTTTCACTTCTGTATTTCACCACAGCTGACTGTAATTCTACTCATCATGTGACTTGGTAAAAGCATTCAGACAGCATTTTAAGCTGGGCTGTAAATTGCATTGCAAACTATTGGACAGTCATTTCCTTTGTGCAGTTACCCTTTGCCCACTGTAGGTGTTAAATAAGTATACCAAAATACTTTGGACAGTCAGGTGTTGTCCATGGGAGTTATGTAAAGAAACACCTGAGGGCTTCTCTTCCCTGTCCGACAATATACAGTGCTGTTAAATCGATTAATCGCATCTAACATAAAAGTTTTTGTTTACATAATATATTTTCTGATGTGTGTGTGTAAAAACTTTTGCTGGTAATTTACTCACCCCCATGTCATCCAAGATGTCCACGTCTTTCTTTCTTCAGTCGAAAAGAAATTAAGGATTTTGATGAAAACATTCCAGGATTTTCTCCATCTAATGGACTTCATTGGGAACCAGATGGTTCAAGGTCCAAATGAGAGTTTCAGTGCAGCTTCAAAGGGCTTTAAATGACATCAAACGATGAATAAGGGTCTTATCAAGGACCCTTTGAGTCATGACTCGAAAAAAGATTTGTTCATTTTGATGAACGAGTTTGAACAGGAGAGTCATGAACGCTCACAGAACAGAGCAAGGCGAGCATTTGTGCTTATAAAACTTAAACTTTTTAATTTATTTTTTAAATGACCGATGGTTTCGCTAGATATGACCCTTATTTATCGTCTGGAATCGTTTAAAGCCCTTTGAACAGTTTGCACTGAAACTGTCTTTTGGACCTTGAACTGTTTGGTTCCCAGTAAAGTGCATTATATGGAGAACAATCCTGGAATGTTTTTATTCAAAACCTTAATTTCTTTTCGACTGAAGAAAGAAGGACTTGGACATCTTGGATGACATGGGGGTGAGTAAATTATCAACAAAAGTTTTTTTAAAAAAAAGTGAACTACTCCTTTAAGTTCAGTAATTTCAAATGAATGACAATTAATAAGTAATCTTCATTGCCATTTAAGTGAAATTACTGAACTTAAATATACAAGCTTGATAAAAATGAATGTATGTATGTACATATGTATGTATGTGTGTATATGTATATATATATATATATACATACATACAGTACATACATACATGTATGTATGTATGTATATGTCACATTACTCTTAATGTCAGATAAGGGAGGGACCAAACAGTCACATTTCACTTGTGTTGACTTGAAAGACTTGCTTTTTCATGTGTATTGTGCTTCCTTGTGTATTCTGGTAATTGGTTGTTTGGTTCCATATGAACTAGACATCCACACCCCCCAGCTTGCGCAGTTCAAATAGCACAGTGGTGACTGGTAGGGGGTGGATTGCTGCGCTGAGATTAGGTTGGAGCACTTTCACCACCTCCTTCGCTGATACACATGATAAGAATGACTGTCTTAAGTCTCATTATCTTCTGAGTGCACATGATTTGATGCTGTCCTGCTTTTCACCCTAATGAGATTCATGATGTTCCAGGTGCACACACACACACACACCTGTGTCTTTTTCGTTTTATCTAGGGCACCCTTATATGCCTGTGACCTCTTTACTACCCTGGGCGTTAAGAGGATTTTTAAAACAAGTAGCATTAGATTGCACAATTAGACATTTTTTTAAGTTTTAATTTGCATTAATTGGCTGATAGGTTCGGGACATGCATATAGGGCAGTGGTTTGCGGTCACTGGTGTTCTGGAATGAGGTAAAGTCCAAATTTAAATTGATAAACATGTTAGTCTAGTCTGTTCATTTAGACTAAATCGCAAATGCGGAACACACAAAAACAAGAGGTGGGATTTATCGCAGGAACCAATCATAGCGTTATGGAGGCATTGCCCACTTTCACTGACTTTTCCTCTTTCATTCTCAATCCCCCCCCCAACCACCAAACCCACCACAAGCTTTATGGGGGTCTGTTAAAACTCAATGGGCTCAGGGGAGGCAAGAGAGACATGGACTCCCACTGTAACCAGCGAGTGCCGATGTTGGATTTAAATGTAACATTTTCTATTATTTGCGTTGTTTTATTTTTCTTACATGGATTATGGAGGAAATGCCCCTGTATAGAGAACTTTTGGAATTAATTGACTTTGATTAACCACAAAACCTCTGATCAAGATAATTCTCCTTTAGCCCCACAACTGTGAGCTAATAAAATGTACTTTAGCTGAGCAAAACCTATTCATTTATCAGGTGAATTCAGTGTTAATGCGGAGTAATGGCTGCTGTAAATTCACAGGAATAAAAGATATTAAAATTGAAAACTGTTGTAATAATCTTGTAATAATATTTCACAATAACTGTTTTTTACTGTATTTTCTATCAAATAAATGTAAACTTGGTGAGCATAAATGATGTCTTTAAAAAACCTTAATTACTTAGTGAGTTACTTTTAGTTACCTGGGTTTACACATTTAACTGGGATAAACATTTAACTGGGGAAAAAAAACAAACAAATTGATTGAATGTTCAATCTATGTCTGTGGGGCAATCCTTTCACCTAAAATAGACGTAACTTCCTTAATTTCTTTACTGGTGAACAGCAGTGGAAGTCCTGGTTCTAGTTCTCCTGTCTAAGTGAAAAAATAGTTTGCGTGTCTCTCCAATGTCTGTACCTTTTTGTAAACGGTGTCAAGTAGGGTGAAACGGCATGTATAATTGATACTGAAGGTTTTGGCGGAGGTTCAGAAGGCCATCCTGTGGTGTTTTGGAGTAGGCCTGCTGAAGAAGGGATTATAGTAGGGAGGGGGCAAGAATCGTGTTTCCATTTAGGCCAGAGAAACTTTAGCCTGAAGCCTATACACAATGTGCTCTTGCAGTGTAGTCTCTATCCCCCATTGTTAAAAAAATAACACTTATTTGTCTGTGCACACACAAAAGCTCATTTAAAGGAGAAGACAGATATAATCTCAGGCTGCTTTATTGTACCTATACTAATTTGTGGCTGCCTCGTCTCCATTATGTGCCCTAGTTTAGATGGAATGTTATCGCATCATATGTGTGAGGTCAAAGGTTACCTGCAGTGTTTAAAATACAGTTCAGTCTCTTACATTTCCTTGAACACTGTTTACTGGATCATACTGAGAGAGACTGCAGACAGAGAGGACATCCATTTAGATGATTTATCTTGTATTTTTGTTATAGATGTTACCTGAATGTTTATAGACTGATATAATCATTGATATTTACAGATTTGTGATGTATTTTTTAGTAAACGCTGAATAAAATAAGGGTTCGTTTAATTTTAGAAAAATAATGTACTGTCATGTATCAGTTTGTGACTTTTTTTATTTATTGGTATCAATTGTTATTAAGGCAGTGTTTTTATCGTTTTATTAAAAATAGTTTTTGTTAATTTAAATAGGGCTGAAATTAAATAACATTTAAATATTAGACTAACGACCTAAATAACATAAACGAAAATTAGAAATGTTGCCTTGGCAACTAGCTGAAATACTAATTTACGTTGACGTACTAAAACGATTAAAACTGAAATAAAGTAAATTAAAGCTAAATAAAAATATATAGATTTTTAAAAAGCTACATAACAAAGCAATTTCATTTTAAAATTAAACTGAAAGTATAAAAATAAAAGCTAATTCATTACATTAATATATGATACTAAAATAACAATGAAAATTCATGTTGGATTACCAATTCTCGTACTGTGAATACTAATGCTGTGCTTCCTAAATTAAAATTCGAATTAATTTTTAGTGTTTGAACAATATATTATATATTATTTTAAATCTGGCCATTCATTGGTTAACAGCCATTAAATGAAAATAATCAGTACATTCCTTAAAAAGATGTATTATGAAAGTATCTTTATGTGACATTGAAGAACCAATAGTTTCTGAATGTGTATAATTAAAGAATATTTTCCTATATTTCTTTCGACAGAAGAGAATGAGCTTCAGGACAGGCGGCGCCGTGAACAGGAGGCAGAGAAGCGGAGAGCAGAAGTCAACTCTTATACTCAGCCCATTCGAATGAACCATGTGACCTGGGTGGAGGAGTCCGGACCTGAGCATCGCTACATAGCTGCCCCGGCCCAGCCTCTCCCCCCTCCTCCTCCCCCTCCCCCCACCATGCCCATCACAGTCATCCCTATCCCGGTGGTAGCCTCCACTCCTCCCGCCCTCCCCCCACCCCCCACCACATCTCTCAGCCCATCGGCAGCACCCCACCTCACGCCACCCAGAAAAGATGCCCACTCGCTGCCACACCAGCAGGCACTGCACCAGCGCCCACTCATCCCGTCTCAGGTGAAGGCAGAAACCACATCACTGTCTCAGTTCAATAGCACCAAACTGGCCCAGCAGCACCAAACCTTCCCGGACTCCATCATGGCGGCCTCCCAGCATGCACTTCTCCCCCAGCCTGGACCTTCTTCCGCACAACTCAGCCCGTCCGATGACCACCGCAGTTTGGATGGCAAGAAAAGACCTGGCGGGTGAGTGAGGGAGTGAAGCTGTCATTTATGACCATGTTGACCAGTGTTTAAGGCTGAATCACATGAGAACTTTATGGTGGGTTTTATGGCTGTGAGTTTGTATTATGTTTGGGAGCTAACTATTAAAGACGTGTATGACGTGTTTGCAGGGCAGGGACGAGAGAGGTGCACAATAAGCTTGAAAAAAACAGGTAAGTTCATATTTGTTTGCTTTTGGTTTACCTCTATTGAATGACTTTCACCCAATGCTTTTCTACATTGAAGGTGATGGAAAGTGTACACTACCATTCACATTTTTGGGAGGGTAAGACTTTTAAATGCTTTTGAAGAAGTCTCTTGTGCTCAAGGCTGCATTTATTTGATCAAAAACACAGTAATGTTGTGAAATGTTATTATATAGGGCTGTCAAACGATTAATCGGGATTAATGGCATCCAAAATAAAAGTTTGTGTTTACATAATAAATGTGGGTGCACTGTGTATAATTATTTTATATATATAAATACACACACATGCTTGTATATATTTAAGAAATATTTTCATATATATACTTAATATAGATTTATATATAATTTATGTTATATATAAAAATATAAATATATAAATATTTTATTTATAAAATATATATTTTTTCTTCTTAAATATACAAGCATGCGTATGTATTTATATATATATATATATATATAAAATAATTATACACAGTGCACCCACATTTATTATGTAAACACAAACTTTTATTTTGGATGCGATTAATCGCGATTAATCGTTTGACAGCCCTAATTTTTAACTGTTTTCTATTTTAAATAAGCTGATTTGGTTCTTAATATTATAATCAGTTGAAAACAGTTGCGCAGCTTAATATATTTATGGAAACCGTGATTTCTTTTTTTTTTTTTCAGGGTTTTTTGATTAATAGAAAGTTTCAAAGAACACCATTTATTTGAAATAGTCCTTAAATGACTTTCTTTTCACTTTTGATCAATTGAATGTGTCCTCGCTGAATTAACCAATACTTTTCTTTAAAAAACAAAACGAATATTTGAATGCTCGTATAATTTCTGTGTGCCAAAAATAAAGATGTTTCAAACAAGTCTGACATTGATTGATATGTACAAATGAATCAAAAACAGATTTTGCTATTGGCCTTTTATAGTATTATAAATAATAAGTGAATGCTGACACTAGGAACCTTGTCGATAACCTTGTCGATTATAACTCCTCTAATTCGAAATGATCTTCTTTTTTCAGACGTGCACACTTAAAGGAGTGTTTTGAGACTCTGAAGAAGAACATCCCTAATGTTGATGAAAAGAAGACCTCCAATCTGAGCGTTCTGAGAAGTGCTTTGAGATACATTCAGGTAAGTTCAACACTGTCTCTGGTGATGGATATTGTCTGCTGTGCGTCTGCATCTCTTACCACGTCATCTGACCTTGACTTGAGGTGTATATTTACACATGTAAATATACTTCAATGCTCGAGCAGAAGGGAGTACCACCCGATGAGGCGTTCTTGACTTTGTTAGTTGCAGTGTTTTTGTCTGAAGTTTGAAAATGAGATATTTCCAGTGCTTCTTTAATTGATCTTAAGCTCGAGATTACATGGATTTCTTCTCTCCTGCTGTGTGAGCAGAGCACCTTCCCTTAACCATCGCTTCATTTGGTTCATCATGTAAACCGTGATCATAAGCTTTGCACTATCTGATTAAACCAGCGGCTCATTCACACATGTGCTCGCCTATAGGCACACTCTTTAGAAGAAGAAGAAATCCAATCAAATCAAAGGATTTGATTTAGCCGAGGCACAAGGCGTGCAGGAAACTAGGGCAGTGTGGAAACAGAAGTCGTGTCACTGGATCCCCCTCCCTCTCTTAAGCCGACAGGCCGACCAGACGAACCATTATCGCTTTCTGCTGCCTGTTGCTCAACCAGGCTTACGGTGTATTTATTTAAAGCACATGGCCTGTTGAAAACAACCAGCCATTTGCTAGGATTTCTGCAGGATGTGTTCAGTATTCTGGGAAGTGTTTTAAATATACGGTATATTGTATTTGGGAAAATTCATATTTTGTGATTTAATTGTAATTCATCTTGAGATCTAGTTTGAAACAGTAGATTTGCATGCTACTGGATAAAGAAGTAAAAGGTACACTATGTGTTACTTATAAAACAGTTAACTACATTGAAGCTGTTTTAGTCTAGATTTTAAATGTCTGGATCATAAATGTGTTTTTAAACTACAAAGTCAATTATAGTGACTACATCGTTTAAAATACATTTATGTGTCTGTACCTGTATATGAATAAAACACATTTATTGAACTATATAGTCAAATGAAATATATGTGGTTTTACAACCTGAGAAATGTTTTTCTAGTACAGAACAGTGTTGAAACACAAATTAATTTAAATGATAACTAATTTGTAAAAAAAAAAAAAAAATATTATTAATTTAACTACTTAAACTAAATGAATTAGCAGTTAATTTAATAATATTTAGCTGGAGGTGGAAGAATCATTGTCTTTTTTTTTAACCAGTTTACATTCACAGTCCATTTACTGTCTGACTCTGAACAAACCAATTAACTTAAATTAATTACACTTCCCAACTTTCTATTTGAGAGGACCTTTCAGGAGTGTGTTGTCAGTATTTTCAGTGTGACAAAAACAGCAACGTAACATTTTGTTTAGTTAGTCATTCTGGATGTTTTATTATTGGTGACACTGAATAATTACTCTTTGAATGTTTATCCTGGACAACAGGCTTGTGAGAAGTTCATGTCTATTTTTTTAGCTGATCAGTCAGTGATATGAGCTGTTTCCCAGCCAGTCTCCCTTTCTGTTTTGTTCTGTGTTCCTGCTAAAAGATTAGTGTGTGCCTGCAGATCACGGGGCTTCTCTTTTAATGATTAGTGTTGTGTTTGTGTGTAAGTGTGTTTTGCTATGGTCTCTGGAGGTGGCGGTGGCACAGTGTGTGTCCAGGCCAGCCGCGGGCCATGGGTGGAGGCCCCACCCACTCTCCCCTCAGCGGCCAATCAGCTTCTCCTGGAACTGAGTAAAAGGATTGTTTGATGAGATTACTCTTTAGTTTATTCATCTTCTTGGCACCTGATTCGTGCCCGATATGTTTTTTGACGTTAATAGTGAAATAATTGATTGTGATTCATTAATTGCGGGACAAATTGCGTCAATCTGTGTTTTAGGGCAGACGGTAACATACCAGTGTTGTTACTGTTATTTAAAATGGTAATAGTTTAAAATAAGGTCCCATTAGTTGACGTTAGATAATCCTTTAACTAACAATGTGCAATACAATTGTTAAAGTATTCATTAGTCGTTGTTAATAAAAACACAACTGTGAATTGTTAATGTTAGCTCAGATCCTCTAAATAATATTAACAGATACTACTTTATATTAGTAATGTGCTAGTAATTGTTAAAATTATAAATAAATAATAATGTTAACTAATTTTGTTAACTAATGTTAACAAATTTCACTATAGGATGAAAATATAAAAATAAAGCTAAACTATATCCTTTAAATAATATTAACAAATACAACTTTAGTTTTTTGTAATAGTAAATCTTTCAATTAACTAGTATTTTTCAATGTAAGTTTATGTTAACAAATGGAACCGTATCGCTCTAAAACTTACAATTGTTTTTGGTAATTGAAATAGAGATGAAATAAAATGTAAATATCACAATGAATAATGGCGGGTGAAAAAAAAAAAAAAGAACCTGAAAAAAAATTTGTTTCATTTCTCTGAAAATTTTCCGAGAAAATTGTTTGTCTTGGAAAGTCTTGAGGAAGTAATCACTCGACAGTGATTTTGACTCATTCTCCCTATTGTTATTTTGCAATTTGCAGCTATATATTAATATTCCTTGCTACACTAGTCTCATTTTTTATCTCATAACGTAGTCCAGACAGTGAACAGATTATGGTGACTGTTTCTTTAAATGTTATCCTGCAGTCCTGATAAGTCTCAGGAGTTTCCCTGCCGTTCTCATTTAGCACAGAGCTCCTCCTCCATTTCTCCCTCCTTCTGTGCTTTTTTCCTCCTCCCCCCAGCCTCCCCTTCATGTTCTCTGCCACGGCCACATGAGTAGCGAGCACATGGCTAGACAGAGCCTCGTGACGTCACCCCTCCAGCCGCTGTTCCTGCCGCAGCACGGCACACTCGTAGAGCTCCATCTTAGTTTAGCCACATCCCTGAAACCCCCGCATTAGGTGCTGCCTTTTATTTAAGGAAACTTGCAGGACCTGTTTTTGCGAAGCAGGTTGCAGTGCATTGTGTTTCAATGTGTGCGACTGATTTATTGTTTCAACCTGATTATAATATTGAGAAATTGTTTTGTTTTTTTAAACTTATTTATGCATGTTTGTGGTGGATTGGGAACTCTACAAGGTCAGTTGTAAATATCAGTGAGCTTTATGACGCAGATTTATCTTTGCACCAACCTTTTTTACAGTCTATGGCGTCAACCCTGATGTGTCACGATCAGGAGGATCGTGATTAGACATATCATCAGGATGTGCAAAACCAGAAGGAATCCTGTGAAATCCACCTGATTCATTTCCTGCCTTTGTGTAGTAGTGTGTAGAGTGAGGCCGATGTGGGTCAGTTGGTCATGTATATCATGCTTTGCAGAAACTTGTCCTTGTGGGCAGGATCACATCTCACATGATTCCTACAACGTATGCTGAAAGACTCATTTGTTTTTGTACAAGCCACTGCAATTCCAATGTAGCTGATTCAACAAGTATTCTTTGGTAAACGTCGGCACCATCTGCAGATCATTTGCTTTAAATGGAAAATCCTGTCATCTATATTCATCCTCATGTTGCTCAAATCTATTAGGACAAAAAGAGTTATTAGCAATATGAAAAAGCTGCTCTTATTGGCTATCTAGCTCAGTTGCTATTATAAACTGCTAATTCCAACCTAATTCATATTTTTTGTTTTTTAAATTTAAAGATTTTTATACACTGTTAATCAAAAGTTTGGGGTTGGAAAGAGTTTTTAATGTTTTGAAAAGTATCTTATGCTCACCAAGGCTGCATTTCTTTGATTAAAAAATACAGTTAAATCTGGCAAATAATATTAAAATTTTGAAAAACTTATACTTTTTTTCCCCATATTCGTTAATGAATAGAAATCTTTTGTAATATAATAAATGTACGTTTTGTACAATTTAATGCTCCTTTTCTATATAAAGTGTTACTGACCTCAAACTTTTGAACTGTGTGCGTATTTGTAATATAAATAATCAATAGTCTACATCAAAACTTAATATAAATAATTAATCATTGGTTTGTTTTTGTTTTTTTGTGTTTAATTTACTCTAGGGAATTAGGTGAGCCAGGATCAATGTTCTTTTTAAAGATCTTTATGACAACCTCCCAAGTGAAAAAAGATTACGTTTGACATTGATCACATCCCAGAATGGGTTTAATCAAGCCCGAATTGTTAACAAGTAGTAGCAGGAAATTAATGTTGTAGGTTGAGCTTTCTCTCGCCACACAAATTTAAACTGCAGTACAAGACTTCCTCTTTTTCAGGACCATGTCAAACCAGAGACCCAGTGAGATTTACTGCTGTGCTTGAATAGGCCGAGTTTCCAAATGCCTCAAACTGGAGTCACGGAATATCTTTGACTGCAGGCTTGTTTATGAGGAAGAGCGTAGCTGCAACGTGGCTCATATGCTCTCTCTCTCTCCCTTCTTTTGTTCTGCAGAAAGGAGTCTGCAAACACAGGACCTCCCTTCCCCATCTAACACTGCATGTGACAACATCAGGTCAATTTTTACCTCATACAAATCCATCATATGCACGCACGCACACTTCTATGTCCAAAAACGTGTGCATAGTCATAGGGGCGGAGCTTAAGTGAGTAACTGAAGATAGCAAACCGATGGGGGAGGGTGAGGTCATGTGCTCCGCTTTCGAGAAATCAACTACATAAGCTAACAAGAGCCACTGTCAGCTCAACCCTCGTCCCTTAGTTCGAGAGCTGCTGTTCTGAAAGATTTTGACAAACTTTTTTTTGTCTCTTATCGTAGTTGAACGATATTTATTTTTTTTATGCGTAATAATGTCTATATCTTATAGCCTATTCACACTGCACAGACAAACAAACACGTTTGTTGGGTTTTGTCGGATCAGTGTGTTACCTAATGGCGTTGGTCGGGGTTTGTTTTCAATCTGTGTTTGTCTTTGTCTTGTCTGTTGGGGCAGTGTGAAAATGAGGATTTTTCACAAAATTCTAAATCCAGTGGTAAACTTGTTTGTTGGTGTTTGTCTGTGCAGTGTGAATAGGTGCGGGGTAATCGATAAAGCCAAAAATAAACAGATTTATACCTTAGATACCAATAATAGCAGCATTTTTTACTTTTTTTGGCCAATCATCAAACACTTTTAAAAGTCTGGAACCCCCGATCCCACTTCACTATCAAATCATTTCACTAAAAAATATTTTTATATGGAAAACCCTGCAATGAAACACTCTTCACTTTTATCATTTCTACACTACATGCTAGCGGTGTGACGCGACAAAAGTCAATAAAACCCATTATAATCAGTGACTCTGTCTACACTGGTTATGGCGTGACACGACAAATTCTCAAAAGTAAATTGATGAAAAGTGCTTGTGCTACTTAACAAAAAGGACAAATGGATTTGCAATGGTCGCGTCCAGTATAGACAGCTTTTCAACGTGACAACGGTGTGTTGTTGAAGGGGAGCGGCGAGTTCACAATTTACCTATAGCTAAGCTACGCTCTCAAATGCGATGAGCCAATCACAGTTTGCAGCTAACCCAATGCACTCGGACGTTCTCTGCTTCCACGTCCATTGAAATGCATTGTAGTTAGTCAGTTTTCATTCATTTTTTCTTGTCATTTTAAGTTTAAAAGGGCCAAACGCTGTGCATGGGGTACATGCAACTCCGACACTAGGTTCCCGAGAGGTTGGGTGACGGTGTGTATTTTTTTACTCTTTCCCAAGCCACATCTTAACCATGATAAGTGTCTGCCCTGGATTAAGTTATGCGGTAGACTGCAACACTAACTAGACATGGATAAATTAAATAAGGATGTCTACCTCTGTTCTAAGTTAAGTCAACAACTTATTTGAACGTTCTCTTTAAAATCTCTAGCGCAACGTTAGGCTAACATTAGAAAACATTAACGTTAGCTTCTAGCTGCGCTGTACATCATGTCACTTAGCTTCATTAATCTATCCGTAAATAACCGAGATAATAAATGTTAACAATGTTGTGCTGAATGATTCATGTAAATACTGTAGCACCAAACGGTGTTGGCAACGAAATCCGGTTTATCACGTTTACACTGTGACCTGTACCTTTTTGCCTGAAGTATCATTTCTACACTAGATGAAGCAACTGAAGAAGGAATTTTTAGAGGTATTGTTTTTCGGTGCCACTTTATAAGGCAGAGAGCCAACCACCAATCACACACTCGAGTGCTGTTGCCACAGCTGTTTTCTTTTTCTTTCTTTTTTCCTCTGCTGATCTCCCTTGCAGTAACTGTGTGAGCCACCCCCCGGCAGGCGCAACAATTTGAGAACCGCTAAATTATAGTGTTTTTCACAAAGAAATTTGAATAAAACAGTATTGCCTTTTACCTTTTAATGTTTTGTTAGACGGAAGTGTTAAACAGGGTCGGTCCTAACGTTCTCCACCTTATTTGGTTTACTGCTTCTCAGGTGCTGGTTTTCTCTGCGCGGTAAAACATCCGCTTCCTCCAAATCAGCCAAGCCGAAAAACTTATCGACCAATTCTGATTATTAAAGAATGGCAAATGTTGTCCAATACTTCGCCCGAGATGATGTATAGCTCAGCCACTAGGCACTGACCTGATTCTACCTCCATGTCCTCCAGGATTTAAATACAACAATGATTCGCATTCATCTCCTCCTCAAACACCATCCAGATGTTGTTATTTCTATGTAGGAGATGATAACATCTCACTCATATTGAGTCAGGAGACGGTTTAGCTGTCCTGGGCTGGAGCAGGAGGGAAGGAATGGGGCCCCAGTCCACGGATCAGGAGTTCAGTGGGTTTGGGTGTTTGTAGAGCAGGCCAGTGTGTGTGTGTGAGACTAACAGAGGCAGGCATGCACAGCTGTGAGCTGGAGCTGCGCCTGATGTAGTACACAGACCAGAGAGCTGTCAGCATGCTTCATCAGCGGTGGGAGGAAGGGTCCATGAGGGCCTGGTGGAGACAGCTAGAAAGGAATGTACTAGCCCCCGAGGGAAAGGAGGGCGCACTTTTAAAAAAAGAACAGAGACAGCTCTTATGACGGATGTGAAGATATTGTTAGGAAATGCTTGCACTGAGATTCAGTGTTAGATTTGTGTTCTGGTTGAAATGCAGTCCAGTTGAGCTAACGTGGGTGTTAAAGTGCTATTAGCTTTATCTATATATTTAGCCTTGAAATTGGCATAATAAGAAGTGTTTCAGATCATGTTATTTACTATATCCATGTATATTAGCATGATTGGAATGCTCTATCGACCAATCAGCATACAGAAATCCAGGGGATGGGGGTGGTTTCTTTCAAAGTTTGTAATTGTCTCTTCGCTACGCTCTACCGCACTTGGTTACTAACTCAGATGAGCTTTGCAGAACATCACATAGGAATATTTCTGTAAACAGCTTGATGTTCTGTAAATTGTGCTTATGAAGTAAAAATAATTGAATGGATATTACTCTTGTGAGGGCTAGAATGAATTATGAGATTGCTGATTTGGGAAAAAGACTAATCCTGTATGAAGCGTTTTCCCATATTTTTCCATGAAATCGCACTTTAAACGGTCTGAATGCACAGATTATCTATTAAGTTTGGGGTCAGTTATATATATAAATGTTTTTTGATATATTTTTTTCATTCAGCAAATGTATAAAAAAATCTATTTTAAATAAATTCTGTTCTTTTGGACTTTCTATTTCGCACTTTCCACTACAATATTAAGCAGTACAACTGTTTTCAACATTGATAATAATAAAAGTAATGTTTCTTGAGCACCAAATCAGCATGTTAAAATGATTTCTGAAGGATCATGTGACACTGAAGACTGGAGTAATACTAGTGCTGAAAAATCAGCTTTGTCATCACAGGAATAAATTAAATTTTAAAATGAATTCAAATAGAAAAGTTATTTTGAATTGTAATTATATTAGCCTTGGTGAGCGTTAAAAAAATCTTACACCAAACTTTTGAAAGATAGTGTATATTAGTACACTATAACAGTTGCTGTGGTAGAATAGGTCAGCAATGTTTGTGAAGTGGGACTAAGTGAAGGACAGTTGAAGTCACACATATTGCTACTACTTTAAGTTCTGCTGCTCTGATTCCTTCTGTTAACGTTGTTACATTAAGCATCTGTCCTGCCACGCTAGACCTATATATGGAGCCACTGAGAGGTGTTCAATCAAACAGGCTTTTTATACCACTGCCCAGTGCAGACAGCACATGCTCACGCTGTCACACTCTGCTGCCCGCTCACCATGCCGGTTACCACGGCAACTGGGACGGTTTTCAGCTGTTGCCTTGACAACAATCCAGTACTCCCATTTAATTTGCTGAGACAAAAGCTGTCTCTCATTTCGAAGGCAGTGTCCTCCAAAGGGCCCCATACGTCATAAAGAATCTCTTATTTCTGAAAAGAAAACATTATAAAATTATTCCAAATTAAAAATTGTTATAATTTCTTCGGAAAGTAGTTGTCAGTTTACTGAAATGAAACAGCCTCGATGAAGAATGGGGCCAACAAACGCGACCTCCAGAGAACGCAGCCTTCGAAAGAGACACAGTTAAAGACGCTGACGCCTCTGGGACGCAAAAGGGCAGTCTGAGCTTTAGAAAGGAAGTGGGGGGTGTATCGATTGGCCCAGTGGCCTGTCATTTTTCACAAGAGTGCAAAAGAATAGACCTATCGACCCTGAGTCGAGCTGGAAGCCCCTCTTTATCTTCTGTCTTGCGATCTACAGACACCTGTACCCATATCAAATGACTGGCCTGGATCTAGTTTCCACGCTGTTGTTGATTCTGCAATGCCATGCTTGTTCAACGCACGTGGTGTAGGAAAAGGATGAGCTTTGTGATGTGTGCATTGTCATCATTGACACTGTTCAGTGTTTGAGGGTTAGTGTGACTTTAAATGTATTATATATTTTTTTTATGCTGTTTTTCTGGCACATACCATAATTTGAATGTGCTCTTTGAGTTTCCTAAAGAGCATGTCATTTAACACAATGTCCACAGAGAGATTTATTATAAACCTTTCAGAGTCAGAGATTATTAAATTATTATTATTCATAATATTATGTTATATTGTTTTGTTTAATGCAATATAAAAATATAATTCATAAAATATGTTTTTAAATATTATATTGAGTATAAATGCTGTTATTACTACTACTACTACATTTAAAATGTATATTTAAAAAAATATATAAATGATATTTCAGAAAAATATTGTGTATATATATATATATATATATATATATATATATATATATTTAGATTGGTACAATATTTTGTGAATATATTGACACTAATTGTTTTAAATAAAAAAAAATAGGTAACTGTTCAATTCTCGCATTTAACTAGTTATAGGCTATTATCTGTTTATTAGTACTTCTAAAGCACAATGCCTTTTTCTAAATTCCTTAATCCTACCCAATACCTAAACTTAAACATATATATATATATATATAATTTTTTTCTTTTATATTTATAAGTAATTTAAAAGTTATTCTGTTCACCCTTAAAACAAATCGGAGAGCACCATTAACTTTATAATTATTATTAATAACATATTTATATATTGTACAATATTTTGTGAATATATTAACACCGTATTTCCCATTTAAATATTTTTGAAATATATTATGTTTTTAAGTAACTTCACATTTCACTCTGTTCACACGTCAGATACATCACTGAGCAGTATGGTTTTATTTCTCCTTGTTTGTGCACAGACCTCTTAATCTCTTCCTCTCCATCCTCTTATGGTCTTTAGCTACTGCTGTGTCCTCGTTGCCTGTTTGTTTCTCATGCGTCAGCTGACAGTGCAGGGAAACTGGGTCGCTTGGGCCCTGCCCTGTGTGTGCAGCGTCTCGTCCTGTCCCTGCCCTCTCACTCTATCTGTGCGTGTGTTTGGAGCTTCATGTTTCTCTGGTCTATAGTTTACCTCATGTTTGTGAAGTTGGATCAGTATCTGTGTGTTTATGTGGGTAGGTAGAAATGTACTCTTGTTTGGCACGCTCACACTACCCAGATGTCCACTTGTGATTGGCCGAGCTCCTGCGTCATGAGCTCCACCCACTAATGTTACTCAGCGTGTGCACTCTTGCACACCAAGTGAATGCCTTCCCAGAAGTGGGAGGTGCTGTCATGCTTTGGGTAATCCACGTGTATGTGTGTGAGCATGAGAGAGTGGCCGTGGCAGGGCTCTGATGAAAGCAAAAACAGACGGTGGGGGAGGTGTGTGCTTGACCAAGACATCCAGGAAGAACCGGGAACTTAAGCTTTACGCCTATAGATGTTTACAGGCACACTTACAGAGAAGCATGTGACCTCCGTTTTACTTACAAGTCCCAAATGCTTCCTTATAAGAAATGACATTCATTTCAGCAGCCTTGGTTGGGCTCTATTAGGATATGAGTAAGAGATATTATCGGGTGTAATTCCAAAATAATCCCTTAACAGAATGACCAGAGTCTTTTATCTTATTTTTGTTGAAATTTCATCATTTTATATAGAGAGGGAAATAAATGACACAAATGCATACATAATGAGAGGTTATGCATATAGTAAAGTTTATATATAAAGTTCTATTTTTGGCAAATGTAAAGGGCCGTTCACACCAAAAGTGAAATTTCTAAGCCTCAGGCAGAAGGAAATTTGAATTCACACTGCCTCTTTTAATGCCTCTTATTTTACCCACATCTATAAGCTATCACTGGATTTATAGTATTATTCAGCATTTATTGAGTAGGTTGCAAACATGTTTACCTACAATGTAACATTTCTTCCTGTATTTTAAGCTTTCACACATCCAGTATGTCTGTTACTGGTTCCTTTTTTCTGTGTGATCATGATGTTTTACTTTTGCTTTAGCAGGTCTCATTTAATAATAGAGTGGGTTAAGCAAATAGCCACCAACTCTAAGTGCAGCATGGGAATGCTGATGTTGTATTCTATTAACATGCTTTTTGTTGCACAGCAAGGTGACGTTTAATTCTTGCCGCTATAGATTTTTCGTGTACCCTGCCAGCTCTTAATGCATAGGATAAATGCTCAGGTGTTTTTCTTCATTTTCCCCTTCTAGACTCTGAAGAGGAAGGAGAAAGACTACGAGCATGAGATGGAACGTCTGGCGCGGGAGAAGATCGCCTTGCAGCAAAAACTGGCTGAGCTGAAGAACGAGCTGAGCCAGCGATTGGATGTGATTGAGATCGACCGTGTTCTTCGACAGACTGTGCAACCAGATGATGACCAGGCCTCTACCTCCACTGCCTCAGGTTAGTCTTGCAGAAAGGTTTGTCTATATGTTTCAATTACTACGGAATGATACAGTATAGATACAGTACTGTATAAGTCAAGTAAATTTCACAATCTAGATTGCATCAAAGCAGCTTCACAATATCAATCAAAACATAATGACAATATTCGATTCTTAGTGGAAAAACATCCACGTTTGGTAGAGCTAATCAATGGTATTTATGATTGGTTAATTCATTTGAATATCCCCAACTGAGCAACCCAAAGTCAACAGTGGCAAGGAACCAAAAAACTCCATCAGGTGACCTATAGGTGTCCTAAAACACCATCAGGTGACCCAATGGAGAAAAAAAAGACCTTTGGAGAACCCAGGCTCAGTCGGGGGCCAGTTTTCCTCTGGCGTTTATGAGCTAGAGGCCGGATTTACAGTAACTGTAAGGAAAAAATGTAAATGAATGTCTATAAACAGACTTTAAACTCGAACCTGTGATAAACGCTGATGGCCTTCACATGCGCATTAAGAATTGATTCTATAGGTATGTGCATTTGAATATATGTGCGCGGGTTTGTAAATCCCTACAAAACCATGCCTAAACAAACTACTTGTCTTGTCTATAAAATTTGATACAGAATTTTGTTTTATTTTATCACTTCGGGGTAGGGACCCAAAACGAATTCACAGCGCTTTATCTTTAGAGTGGGAAAGGGAGCCTCTCCCTATGGAGGATCCAAGTTCCATTCTTTAACTTGTTTTTAACAATCTATTAATAGTTTCTGACCTTTTTTATTTCGTTGTTGTCTCTACAGAAGGTGAAGACAACATCGATGAAGATATTGAAGACGAGAGCTTATCCGCCACGGCCAACGCCTTACTCAAAGTGCCTGCTGCGCTTCAGCCAGAGTTAAAGAAGTCACATTCTGCCCTGTCCCTCATAACACAGCACATCCCCATCCCACACAAACAGTCTAAAGCGTTATCCCCGATTCCGTCAGCTCAACTATCCCCTGTGGCCGCCGCTGCCCTCATCACAACTCCCGCTTTGTCCTCCATGCCAGCACAAGCTCCCAATGGCCCACCATCTGCTCCGGCCCTGCAGACCCTACCTCCGGCCCAGACCCATATAGTGACCACGGCGAGTCTGCAACCTACCGTCATTGCTCACGCGGGATCGGCGTCGCACACCTCTGTCATCCAAACCATCAACCATGTCATCCATCCAGGCTCCAAGCACATGGCCCACATCGCCCCATCCTCCTCGAGCTCGGTGCAGCTGGCTCCCGGACCTCAATCCATTAGCCATATCACTGTCGCCCACCTTCCTGCAATCTACCCTCAGCCCGTTACAGTCACACAGCCGGCGGTTATGAGCCACATCGCGCACACACTCTCTCACGCCCAGATGAACGGCACTTCGGTATCTGCCGCGCAAGCCGCCATGGTTAGCAAACAGACGGCTGTGGGTGCTCAAGTGGTTACCCATCACCCTCAGCTGGTGGGCCAGACCGTCCTCAACCCAGTCACTATGGTGACAATGCCCTCCTTCCCAGTCAGCACGCTAAAGCTGGCCTGAAGCGCTGACAGTCAGGCCCCTAGATAGAGTATAGACACTTAGACCACATCCGCCCCGTTTGACTGCGGCCACACGCAGCACTGCATCTAAACGAACTATAAAGCAACAGGACTCAGTACATTCCAAATGAAATGAAAGTATATAAAGACTCAAAAAGTCACACAAAGAAATTTATTGAATGTCTAATACTATATAATGATATATAATAAAAGACAAAAAGAGATGTTTTATCTTTATGTGTGGGTAAAGGCAAAGTCTAGAGTGCTTGTGTGCTGCTCAGTGTTTTAGGCTCTAGTAGAATATATTATGATGAAACTGTGGTCCAGTCCCAGCCTAAACGGACTCTTAGCCAGCCTATTACATCTAACTACTGGTATTAATGACTTATTTAAAAGGACGGTCCCCCTAATACCTCATACTAACTCCTCAACTAACAGCACACCTCATGCGAAGTCTCTTCTCGGCTCCCATTAGACCAGGTTTAACGTACTGTGTTGTGTCTGACGTAACTCCCAAACCAGTTCTTGAAGTCCCTACAGAGATAAAAGACAATTTATTCACCCTCATGTTGTTACAACCTGTTTGGCTTTCTTTTCTGCGCATGTCTTTCTTTCCAAAACATGCTCATGATTTTTTGTCTATACAATGAAAGTCAATGGGGTTCAAAACGTTAAAACCACCAAGACATTTTTCCAAAATATCGACAGAATAAAGAAAGTCATGCAAGTTTGGAATGGCATGAGGATAAGTAAATAACGAGTCGTCTTTTTTTTCTTTTTTTTCTTACCTGGTCAGTTTGGTGTCATATTTTAACACTATAGTTGATGCGTTAAAACATCATGACGCGGCAAATTTTCTTACTTGTTGTTTGTCTTGTTTTCCTTTACAAATATCAATGAATTTTATATAAATTCTTAAATCAAGATACATTTACTTGAGAAGGAAAATGACTTGAGATATTAAGTCTTGTTTTCTGAAAAATGTATCCAAATGAAAAAATATTTCAACGTGGTAAGAAATATAATCTTGTTTTCCCATAGAATTATGTTTATATTCTTTTATTTTCTTTTTTTTAAGACTAAACTCATTTAATTTTGATACATTGTAAGGAAATCATTTTTTTGCAGTCTACTACAGTGTCACTTTGAGATTTAGACACCTGGAGCGAATGTGAGAAGAAATGACCGAATTTACATGATGTAGCCTATCTGTAGTGCTCTAGCTGGTATAGGCACTCTTGTTCTGTGACTATCACGTGAGTCATTGGGAATCTGACAGCAGTGCCTTTAACATTGTCAATCTGGAGTTCTGTTCAATGCTGCACAGACGCCCCCTATTGTTCTCTTGTTGCAATGCACTCTTAAGTTATTCACTAACAAAAAGCCACCAACTTGTATCAAACTGAGTGGTGTATGAATTCAGCTTGTGCTCCCCATTCACTGAGCGGTAACTTATGAGATAGCCATCAGTTTGCAACAATGTTTGCGAATGTATTCCAACATATTCAATGCCTTCATCTTGCCACTGGTGATAAATGTTGGTTATTCAGCCACATGTAAAGGCGGTACATGGTTATTTGTGTATGTAGCAGAATCACGAGTGGTTAAAATTTCATGCATTCATTATTTCATTGTGCGTCTGTGTGTCGAATGCATCTTACAGAGGCTTTATATGTGTGTTTTTGTGACTAATAATGTTCCGGGGCATTTGGAAGGTGGATGGCTGTCGTCTCGTGTCCCTTAAATGAACATCTTTATGCTTCAGGGCAGTTGTAAGAGTCTGACAGAGGAAGGATGCGTGGACGGGAAGATGTCTGTATTGAGCCGCACTGACCGCCACACAGGTAGAGCATAGCCTGTGTGTATATGGGTTTTGATTTAAAACTAACACTGTGATCCCTAACAGTTATCCCAATAAGGTTTACAAATCACACTAGCGTTATGTTGTGCAAGAGTCCCTGCATTTGTTTTGCTTCTGTAAGCGTGTGAGAGAAAACGCATTGAACTTTTTTTTTCTGTTTGGCTGTCAGTTTTGTGTAGGATGTACACATTCATAGACGAATTGACGTGGCTGTTTTCGCATGTTAGATGGATGATTCCTGTTTCAGTGCTAACTTTTTAAAATATGTTCTTTTAAATTTCTGGGACCATGTACAGTTATATATATGTTGGGGCAACTTTTCAGACCTCTTTCCACACTGATATTATATATATGCGCATATATATAGTGTGTTTTCCCTATGGAGAAAGTTCAAGTTGTGTATATAGCCTGTAAATTTGGGGCTGAGTATAGACCTAACTGTCCATTTATGTTATAAGAGGAGCAAAAAATAAACAGGAACAAATGTTAAATAAAAATAAATAAATTCTGATGCATTTACTTGTTTTGTGGACACTTCAGAATAATTTGACAGTCAAATAGAGAACTTAAAGGGATAATTTACCCAAAAATGAACATAAGTCAGTTACTCTCCTTCCTGCGTTTTCTGATGCTCTTAGTTTTGTGGAAAGATATTTTGAATAAACTATCTCTTTAAATGTGTACAATATTTCTTAAACCTCCACTTTTAACAAAGGATGTCTTTTTGTATATATCTTTGCCATATAGTTGTCAGAAAACTGATTATTTTTGCAAACAATTGAACCCGACAAATTTTGGGAGTCATGTTTGTATAGAAAATGAATATTTAGCTCCAACCCTAATTAAACACACCTGAAGCAACCAACTAAACACTGCTTGGTAATAATCAGCTCCAGCTGGTGTGCTTGAGCGGGGTTGGAACTGAAGTCTAATAACTAAACTGAAGGTAATAACTAAATAATCTACATCTAACACATCTAAGCTGTAAGATATACTGCATTTCACTATCACTTCATTTGAGTAATCAACATCTTAATATGGCTGACAATGTTTTGTTTTATTGAGATTTACATTTCACCAAGCACTTCTCAGTTCAATAAATATCAACAAAAAAATGATGAGATAATTTATGTTTAAACACCAAATGTCATGAGATAAGAACATTTACGTCATGTTCAGTTTATTCATTGTCACATTTGATTTATCATCATAAACCACTAAAATAGAATGACTATAAAATATAAAAAGTTCTGTGTTTACTACCATGGAATTATCAAAACTACATTTTAACACTGTTTATGACAACACACGCTGACTGTCTTTCACTCAGCCGGCTCTTGATTTGATCTTGCTCTGCTTGTGCGCAGCTTATCTCATCCACACAGCCTTGAGTGCTGTTGTTATCAAACTCTGCGGCGTGATTGTCGCAACCTTCCTCTTCAGACGCCTGGGCAAGAGTTCGGTTCAGTGTGGGGACGGTGTTAAACAGGATGAAACCAAAGAAGATCACCACCAGTGACACGATATACAGTCCTGAGAACTGAGGAAGAACAGGTGAGGTGAGAACGAAGTTTGCACAGTCATACAATGTATTTATTTTTATTCAACATGGACTTGTTGTAGAAAATAAAATATATAAAGTAGGTCAAAGAAAGTACTGTGAATAACCAAGATGCACTTTATATAAGCAGGGGACATACTGTAGGGCACTTACAAAACCTTAACACATTAAAGAAATATAAAGCTCCATGTCACAATGACCTGGAATATTTGAGATAAGAATACAAGGACACATCTAGATACTTCTGCCACTTGTGCTGATGTCAGGATTAAAGGTAAATAGGTAAATAACCAGAGGTAAATAAGACCTATTTTAATATGAATAATTTCTATTCAGCATTTATTTGATATTGTTTTCTCACCCTTTGCTTCTTTAAATTAAAAGGTGGCCAGAAAAATGCGTAATAAACCTACCATTGCCAATTATAACTTTTATTACACTTACAAATAAATGCTGTTGTTATGAACTTTCTATTCATTAAAAAATCCAGGGATAAAGAAGTGTTTCGTTTCCTCAAAAACATTAAGCAGCACAACTGAGCTGATTATAAGAAATGTTCCCCAAGCAGCAAATTATATTAGTATGATTTCTGAAGGATCATGTGACACTAAAGACGTTTAATGATTCAGCTTTGCGTCACAGGAATAAAATACATCTGAAAATATGATTTACACACGCTTCTCCTATAGGCCATTTCACAAGATGTAAGCAACACTGGTCCAGAAACACTTCCTGTTTCAGTTTGTAACTGTTTTCTTCATTTCACATATAAAGAAAACGTCTTAAAGATGTTTGTTTAAATTTTTGATTCAGTTTCATATGTTCTGTTGGTTTTATTTTATCCCAGCTTTTATGTTGTGTTAAAAAACTGAAACAGGAAGTGCTTCTGGACCAGTGTTGTTTACATCTTGCAAAATGGTCTATAGTAGCCATGCTGAACAAAAGCCCAGGAAATAACATCCATAAAGTAATAACATAAAATAAAGAATATTGTTTTAACTTTATGACTTTTTAATTAACTAACTCTATTGTGGCCAAAAGTGATGTCCTGCGTCCTGAGTGTGTGTGTGTAAAGTAAACATGTTACTCACATTGTATTGGAACAAAAAGAGGCCACAAAACAGGCTGAAGATGTCTCCAGTGAGTAAGGACAGATTCACCGCTGTGGCACTGGTCATCTTTATCACCACAGGCATGAAGCTATAGAAGCCGTACATGCAGAGCGCATATCCAGCCAATAGCAAAGCTGAGGAGAGAACACAAAAATCAAACCTCAGATGAGGTCATCGACATATGGAAAGCATTTTAATTTCACATTGCAGTACTTTACCAATTTCCCATGTCCACTGAATTTTAGACACTTCGTTATGTTCGAGAATCCCTCTGCAAGTGACAAAACACAACAGTGCGGATGATGTAGCTCTGACTTTTAGCATTAGGTCTTTCCTGAAGTTCATTGACAAATCTTACAGTTGTATCCCACTGATGATTGACCCGAAGAGGCCGACCATTCCTAGAAATTCCACCCTGCTCAGATTCTTAACCGTGTATTCCTGGCACACATTGGAGATGGCATACAGAGTGGCACTGACTAGAACCAGACCATCACCGAGGAGAATGTCACTGGCTGTTGACACAGGAAAAAATAATGGCCACGGTTTGATTTAGGCGTTAGGTTCTATGCTAAATTTTCTTATGGAGAACCAGCTTGCCCCTCACTAGATCCCAGGTCTTGGCCAGCGAGGATGTCCGCTCCCACCATGGCTCCCACACCAGCCAGACATATACATACAGCTACATAGTGAATGATCCGATAGCGGGTCTTCAGGAAGAACCAGGACAAGATCATCAAAACCGGGATAATAAAGCAGTCCAGAAGCTGAAATGCAGTCAGTAAGGCCAGTTAGTCAAACAACAACTTGCTTTGAGAATTTTAATCAGATTCTGTTTTGCAATGTGTTGCAAGTGAATTAACAACATAGACAAAAAATTTAAAAGTTTAGTTTTTTGGGGAAAAAGAATACTTTTAATCAGTAGAATTGGTTTTAAAAAAGAGTATAGGCATTTTTAATGTTACTTTTTTTTTTTTCAAAGAAAACATTAATGTTTCTTGAGCACCAAATCAGCATATTATAATAATTTCCAAATGATCATGTGACATTTAAATTCAGCTTTTCTGTAAGGAATTATATTTTAAAATTAATTAGTAATGGAAATAACATTTGACGACATAACTGTTTTTACTGCATTTTTCATCAAACTAATGCAGTCTTGGTGAGCATAAGAGACTTAAAAATAGTTTACTGACCCCAGACTTTTGAATGGTAGTTTATGTAAACACACCGTATATCAACACATGAATAAAACTTTGTCACCTGTATGCTAGTTAATGTGGTGTACTGGTACGCTTTCACCACTGCATAATTCGCCTCCACATCTATCAGTCCCAACAATAGATACTTCCACCATTTTGTCTTTAATATCTGCAAAATATTGCCATCACCTACATTAAAAGAGAGGTATCCTGAATATGACGTCCAAAAAACATTAGTAGATATTCTGAAAAATGTTCAATGGTTGATCAAGAATGAAACGCAACAACTAAAATAATTACCGATGGATTTGTGATCAAATACCTCTTCTGAAGATCAGTGCCATGGTGTAAGTGATGCCTAGGAGGCTGTAATTAATAAAGCTCTGCAGCATGGGTGTATCAAGGTAATAAATGGACGCCAGATACTGAGATGTTACAGCAGTCCCACAGATCAGTGCGGAGAGGCTTTGACCCATCAGCAGAGTTTTGAACAGTTGCCTGCAATGAACATTTGCTTGAACGTATTGACCATTTGATGAAGATTTTGAGACCGGTCAATCATGCACTATTATTAAATCCTCTTAACCGTCTGGGATACTAATGATCACATTCTCAAGCCCATTCAAAATATAAATAAATACAATAATAGTCTATAAATAATACTAAAAATAACACTAAACCCTGGTGATCATTTTATACGTGACTTGAGAATGATTTTCATGTTTAGCCTCAGAATACAGTATATATATACACCACTGAATGTAAGCTTACATCCACTCACCATGAGAAAATATCCCTCCATTTAGGCAGTCCTTCTCTTATTTTATAGCAGAGAGTGTCAACCTGCTCCTGAGGCATCTTGTGTCTCCTCTGTGAATATCAGTGAACAATAAGATCAATCATTTACAGTTTAGGAAACAAAGTGCACAGCTGTAGGGATCTTGAATTCACTGTGCAGGGCTAATGTTGAACTTTAAGCTTAAGTTCTGGAGAGATTTAGAGGACAAGAGTTCACATTACAAACAGTTAACCTGTTTAGACTCTGATTATCTTCCAGAGACACCGATGAGGGTAATTGTCCTGGAGTTTGTATAGGACAAGTGACCTGCGGTTTAGCTGTCGCTGAGCACCAGAGGTGGACAAAGTGCACGACTTTACTTGAGTGAAAGTACCGATCCTACTGGTCAAGTATTACTCCAGTACAAGTAAAAGTTGTAAAGACCTATTTTTACTTAAGTAAAAGTACAGAAGTAGTTCCAGTAGTGAGATTGAATAATTGCACTCAATTAACGTCCACAATGTTTCGGACACTCAAATGGCTTGTAATGGGATTCTAAACATCATGAGTCTAAACATCAGGCCGAACAGTCGGGTTCTGACGTCAACCTGACTTTCATTTCCAACAAAAATCCAATTTGTAACATCTCGACTGTAGAGAGAGTCAGCAGGACTAAATTTCTGGGGGTGCTCCTCTGGCCAAATTATCAAACATATTGTGATTATGATTCCAAGCAGCATCACGTCAAATTATGGAACGTCATAATACTATACATAATTGTAAGCATGACGAAACTGTGTTATGGTCCTATGTAGGTCTGGTATAGCGTCTGTGCTGAGGACTGTACTGAGGACGGACCAAATAAGTTTTACATTAATTAAAAAAGAACTGTCCCATAAGAGTAATTATTTGGCGAATCATGCTAAACTGGTTGTGCTGTGTGTTTTTCATGAGTTATAAAGTGGTCGCTCATTGTCATTATTTAAATGAAAATAATCAGTTTCTCTCTGCCCTATTTTACAAAAAAATCTCACCTTGGCTCCAGGTGCCACATCTCCACTTCAGACTGTCTGATGAATGGCTTGTATTCTGCTCTTCCTCTCTGGAGTATTTGGATCATCTAAACGTACATATTTTAAAGACCCACTACACCGGATTTCGATGTAGTTTTCTTTTTATCTGTCTTCCCTCAAATAGTATGTTGTACTATACCTCCTGACCAATTTTCTCCACCATTTTTCCTTAAACCATTTATGCTGTAAAAGCTGTTCTAACGTTGGTGTCCTCCCTGGTGTAACAAGGCACAGATCCATGAAATCATAGCATTCTGTAAGTTTTCATGAGAGACCTGGTTAGTCATGCACATTCATTATGACCATGCAACACCTTAAAGTTTGTACTTTACATTGGTGTAGACTTACCTCTGGAGAAACTGGTAATGTCATCCACTAACAGCATTAGGATTACACCCAGAGACTTGACTGTTAATGCGACAGCTTCAGCTTCGATCTCTATCAAAAAAGAAAAACAAAAGATTTTTTTTTGAAAACTAAGAGTCAATTTTATAAGTTTATAAGTTTAGTCACTCTACACAAGACAAAAAAGCCAACTTACCTGAATTTGTAATTCGCTGAGCAAGGCCAAAGTCTATTAATTTGACCTCCAGTGTCTCTGTGTTGACCAGTATGTTCCAAGAATGGATATCATTGTGGAAGACACCTCGGGTAACACAGTGACTTGCTGCGAGCAATGCTTGAAGCACCAAGCCACGTATCACTTTTTCCTTCAGATGATGTCTGCTTTGAATTATGAATTCGTCCAAGGTCATACAAGGATGTGGATATTCCATGACGATTATGTGTCGATCTGCCTCTTCAAACCAGTCCAGCATCTGGACAATGTTGGGGCTGATCGAAGGTTCTTTCACCAGCAGATTGAGAGCCACTTCCTGAAACAGAGGCTGGGAATACCCAGGCTAGAAAAGTATTCATCAAAAAGATTAGTTTACGACTGTATGTGCATGCTTGATTTCTCTCACTATTTAATAAAGAGTAAACATGAAATTAGATATATTACACGTTGTTAGATATAGTCTCACCAACTTACAATCAAAATGTAACGGTCCTCTCTTCTCTTAGGGACACATTTGATAGCGACCTGAAAATATGAAGAAATATGGTAAATTAATTATAGCAAATCTTCATTTAAAATGTATTTAATTAAAATGTAATTACAATCGTCAATGTAAAGTTTTGACACCAGTTTTGTTCAAAACTGGAAATTGATATAGGCTATAACTTCAAAGTTCACAAAATATAATGGACAGATAAAAGGATGGTTAAGTGTCTACCTTCTTGCCATCAGAATTGCGAGTCCCCACAAACACACTGCCAAAGGCTCCTTGTCCCAGTTTCTCTCCCACTCTATAAAGCGTGCCAAATAGAGCTGGAAAAAAAACATACACACACATTATAATGCTTGTTTCTTTGATAGTCTTACATGAACTCATTGCATTTCTAGTTGTGAATTCATGGGCAGAATAAATATTCATCTGAAGAATGTGGATATTAACAACTCGTACAGGACTATCCTAACGTTACCTATAGGGACATCTGTCAAGCAATAATAAAACTGAAAATAAAGACAAAAATCACATGAACCAGAGTAATAATAAGTCAATGAAACCTTTGTCAGGCGTGGTCGTGACACGGGAAGGACCTGGCTGGGGATCTTCTGTATCTGTGGCGGGCTGTGGTGGAGGAGGTGCCACTTTGTTGCCTCTGTGACATATTCTCTGGAAGAATGAAAAGATGCCTTTCTTCTTCTTTGTTTGTTTTTCTGAATAAATAGATAGGTTATCTTTAGAATTCAATTCACAGAGACTAGACTTCATTGTTGCAGGAAACAAAATTATGACCAAAAATTAAAAGCAAAAAATAAAGGTCTTTAGGGCTAACTTTAACTCCCAACAACTGGCCGCTGTGGTTTCACAGATTAGATTTAGATTAACCAGGATTAGGCCTCATAGTTAAATTATGACATTTAAGTATTTTATAAATTTGCATTAAAACAAAACATTACTTGTTTGCATTTTGGGAAAAAAACAATATAGCAGATATTTTAATCATATTTTACATATTTAACATATTTTAATCTAGGCCTTTTCTTAAAACTCAAAAACTGCATTTTAGCCCAGGACTAGCCTTAAATTTTGTCTGTAAAACAGGGCCTAGTTAAAACAAGATTATTTAAAAATAAATAAATAAAAATGTTATTTCTATATGAGTGTTATTGTATAGATTGCCTTTTGGATTTGTCTCCATAGTGGCTGCTATATAAGAAGCCTGTTTCTCTTCTGGTCGTTCTTCCATCATCTTCACAGCATTGAATATCCCAGTCTGGAAGTAATTTTGAAAGCCTCACACTCAAGTGTACTTATAGACATTAAGATTCACAGTGAACAGAGGCGCCCGCGCAAAGACTTTGTGACGTCATAAAAACGTTCGAAACATTCTTTTTTGCTGTTGTTGCTGGTGACGATATCCTTAGGGTCGTTCAAATGAAGTAATTTTGACATTTATGATTTATGTTTTAAAAATATTTGTTAGCGATAGTATTATTTGTCATATATATTGTTTGTTTGTGCGCATATTTGTTTTTATTTTTATATGTTTTTGTAATAAAAGTCTACTGTTTCGATCTGACTGCTGTTTGCTATTTGCAAAGGATATATGCTACTTTACTGTTTTTTATAGTGTGATTGATGAATTGTTTTAAAACCAAGTTTGACACACAAACAGTATAATACGTAATTATTATATAAGGAACACATGACAATTAAAACCAGAAATATACAATAATGTATTGTCATCGTTTTTGAATTAATAGATAATAAGATCTCGCATTGTAGGATTATTTGAAATACCACGAAAATAGTCTCGTGTTGAATCTCCAGCTCGAAAGATGGCGCTAATGAATCACATTTACCCTGTTCATCGACAACGGTAAAGAAGCATTAACGTCAGCACAGTCAGGAAATAAAACGTCTGTTTATTGTGTTTACTGTTTACAATGATGGAGGATGAAGAATTAGAGTTTGTGGAAGATTTGGAGGCGATATTACACCTTACTCCAGAAGTGCAGCTGGCCATTGAGCAGGTGAGTGATAATTTGGGGTTGAGTCTGTTTTTATTGTAGTGTCAGAGTGTCTTCTCATGAGCTGCTAATAGCCAGTTTGATACTTCTCCATTGAAGCCCCCTAAAATGTTTTATCTTGTCTGTTGTATTTATCATTTTAGTTTTTTGTTTACGTAGATAACTGTTGTCGAAACCGAATTTGTTTTAAAACGACGGACCCCCAAACGTAAATTTGTCATCGATAGCTTGTGTTTGGTGGGATGTGACTAGTCAGGAAAAAAGACATTGACACATTCAAGATTTTAAACAAGGGAGGCCGTTTAATAGGCATAAAATGAAGAACTTAAATTGCATTCTGCAATTTCTGTCTAGTTATATTTGAATTATCTCTTGGTGATTGTGAATGTGTGAAATGTACTAATAGTGTTTGTCTTACTATGTTCTTAACACAATGTTTATTAATGTTTACCAAAACGCAGTGAGAAAGAAAAATACCTAAACTAAAGAAGCATCATTGGAGAGGAATGATGTGCAGAATTGTTTAAATGGTTAATTGAACAATAATAATTCTAATCCAACATTTAATATTCAACAAATTTAATTGATTTGGCTCGATGATGCAATTTTCTTGGTTGTATTATTTTAATGCTATCATTGTGAAGCTGGTTTGATACAATCTCTATTGCTAAAAAGCACTATATATATAAAGGAGACTTGACTTGACTTCCTCTGGCTCCAGTTGAGTCCAGCCAAAGATCAGGAATAGCCTACAACTGGCTGTTTAGATTTATTTGTTTTGGTGCCACCTTGCAGTTTTTGTTTTTTGGTGCCACCTCAAATGACTCCAGTGTAGTAACGCTTGTTGTTAACTTCAGACTCACACATCTGATCCTCAATCAACGGACACTGCTTTTCTTGGCTTGACCTTGTCATATGACATCTGTTAATTTTTTTAGGTTTTCCCCAGCCAAGACCCTTTGGATCGAGCTGACTTCAATGCTGTTGAATACATTAATACCTTGTTTCCAACAGAGCAGGTGAGTCTGAATTAGAATACTTGCTTGCATAATGGTCAACATTATGAATATACCTTCATTCTGAAACTTTTAGTTCTGAGCAATATACTTTGCTAATCGTATGCTATAAGCATTGATAATACAAATAAGGAATTAATCAAATTTAATGCCTGTCTATCTGTGTATGTCACCCATATTGGCCAGTGACCAATAATACTACTAATATTTATGCTTTTTTACGTTGTGGTCTATTGAATGTTCATATTCTTGACCACTAGAGAGCGCTACTCTCTCTGAATTTGAATATCTTATTTTTGTTGACTTTTAAAAGAGATAAATGAAATTAAAGAATAGCTGATATATTTTAGTAGTGTTTGTGTATCCCCCCCTCACCTATTATTTTGTAGTCATTGGCGAATATAGACGATGTGGTGAATAACATACGACTTAAAATCAGGTGAGTTTTCAATATTTAGACCCTGATATGGTCTGCATTTATATGTGGAGGTTATTGATTCTTATTAAATTGATATTGCATATAATTCCTTTAATCAGACGGTTGGACGACAACATCAGGACAGTGGTGAGGGGACAGACTAATGTGGGACAAGATGGCAGACAGGTGAGCATTTTGGTTCCACATACATAATGTCAGATCAATGTCATATGTTCTGTTGTGATCCAATCAAGTGATTTATAACTTAGAATAATTTAAGATCAAAATAATAAATAGTTTTCAGGTAATAGGAATAAATGGCAAATAAATAGCATTAAAGCAATGATCTGGGTTCATCAACATTATGCCACATGGTGTACCAGGCTGTAAGATTAATTTCATTCTTCTTTGAAACACAAAAGAAAATATATTGAACTGTTTTTGTCTATACAATGAAGGTCAATGGGGTCCAAAACAACATCCCACTGACTTTAATTGTCAGCCCCACATTTTTATAAATATCTTCCAAACCTGTACAACTTTCTTCTGTGGACTACAATAGAACAACATGAGACATAAATGATGTTTGGGCGAGCTAAATAAGTGTTTTTGTACTCTAATCAAATCATTGTAGTGGCTAAAGCAGCTTTCGAATGTTGTCCCGTGTGCAGTAAACCTCTCTGTCCGCTTCACAACAGCTCTCGACATTATGGTTGTCTTTTGCATCTCTTCCATCTCACGTCTCTGGAAGTGGCGAGGTTCTTGAAAGTCCCAGATGCTGTGTCTTCCTGGAAAGGAAGGCACACTTTACCCCGAATTTTCCTGTTCTCCGCAACGGTTCCATTCCACATTGTGGTTTAGTGTCCTACTATTTCTTGGACCAGGCTGAAAATGTTGATTCAACACAGATTTGTTCTTAATCAGAGCAGCAGGCTGAGGTGAAATACGATTGGGTTGTTAAAAGCCAGTGTGGCTGAGACCTATGAGTGGGGTCAGCTGAGCTTGAATTACCCAGCATGCACCGCTTTTGGAAACTTGTTGTGTCTGGAGGGATCGCTGTTAATGCGGGGCCACGAGTCTCACGGTCCGTAGCCTTCTGAGTTGTTTCCACAGACCAAAGGAAAAATCCTTTCAGCAGATGGGATGGCGGGGAAGTGTGGATTACACATCCCAACTCGAGGCTAGGAGTGATGGTGGAGACAGCGGGAGAGGACTGGAAAGACCCTCTGAAGCTTTTTTTTTTTGTTTAGTCTGTGCAGTATTTATCAGTGAGATGGAGACATCCGTGTCTGGAACGGGATCCCAGGGGTCTGCTTGATGACATTTCTAGCTGTGTGGAGGAGGTGGACGGATGTGTTTGTCTTAGCTGAGTATTTTCACCTTCTCCCCAGTGGCAAAGAAAATGCTAAAGTTAAAATTGTGCATCAAGCATCTTATTTGTGACTGAGTCTGTTTGAAGATTGGATGAAGCTGAGGGCTTGATAAATAGTGTTTTAGGCAGTCATGACACAGATGTTTCACCCTGTTTAAAGTCCCAGACTCCTCTCTGGTTTTGTTATCGTCTGCCTGCTGTTTGGGTCTCTGATGCTATGTGTTTTTTTTTGTGTTTTTTTTTTTTACTATTATAAAGTGGTTTCAATTTAATATTTTATTTTTAGATTTTTTTCATTTAGTTTAGCAGGTTTATATTTATTTTATTTATTTTTTAATTTTGTAATATGTACATACATTTCTATTCATTTTAGTTGTAGCTATTTTAGTACATCAAGTCAAACTAATTGAAACTGAGGAATGTTTCCTCGTGAACCAGCTGAAATGAAATTACATTTTTTTATGGTTTCAGTTAACTATAATAAGTAACTCTTATGTGTGGATTTGTAGGGGGGTGGGGAGTCTTTCCCTGACTTTTCTAAACATTTTGTGGATCTTATCAACATTTATGTACAGTGTGAGGAAAGTACTATTTTATATTATTTTTAATGGACAGGAGCCTATTTGGAAATATTTTCTGAATTGGAAAAGCATTTGACGATGTTAGATTTGTGATATCATTCATAAAGTAAAATCAACAGTGGGCCAAAACATTTGGTGTGAATTATTCGAGGAGTCCCTCACTTTGCCTGCCCCTTTGTCTCACGCAGGGTTTGCGCTAATATACATTATTTTCCTCGGTGCTGCAGAAAGTTCCATATAAAAAGTTTGCCATGTTGTTGTTCCCAGATGGAGCATTCAGATGAGAGGTTTATAGCTGTCAGGGAGCCAGTTGGGATCAGGATGTCTCATGTAGTTTTTGGCATCTGGAGCTGCTTATTAGGAATGCCAAGAAGGAGCCTCCCCAAGAATGTAGTATAAATATTTAATCTAAACACAGGATGGAAAGTTTGCTGCATGTGTGGTTTTCTATTAGTCGTTATAGACTGATCTCTGATTGTCCCTTTGGAGGTGTTTTAGTCATTGCTGGCTTTGTTGACAGGTTTTATTGACTTAATGCTTAGGTTTTAACCCTTGTTCTTGTATGGTATTTGAGTATGTTAAAATTTATTTTAAAGTATTGTTTTGAAATTGAGCCACTGTACATTTTGCTGATGTCATATCAACAATTTAATTTTGCTAAATAGTTTAACAGAATTGTTACATGGAATACAGAAAATGGGCTTTTACAAAGAGTCTCATCCAATCAGATTTTTACTGACTTTTAAATAAATTTTACTTTCACTAACACAGTGAGACATTAAAATGGATAATACAAAAAGAAATTCAAATAAGAAGCATGATAACTGCAAAGGAGGCGACACAACCGTTCAAAAGTTAGGGGTTGATAAGATTTCTAAAAGAAAAATGTTTTTGATGAAAGTCTCTTATGATCACGACGACTGCAATATTTGATTAAAAATATAGTATTGTGTAAATGTTGTTTTAATGTCATTTTAAATGTCTTTTTTAATCCTGCGATGGCAGAGCTGAATTTTCAGCATCATTAGTTGTACCACTTCTAATTTTTGTGGAAACACAGATGCATTTTTTTCAAGATCAAGCTTCAATAAATAGAAAGTTCAAAACAACAGCATGCATTTATAATATATATTTTGGTAGTAATGTAAAAGTCTTTACTGTCACTTTTGGCACCTTGCTAAAAAAAAGTTTTAATTAAAAAAATAAAATCTCTTACTGACACCTGATTTTTGAACAGTAGTGTACATCCATTCCATTGTTGCTTTTAAGCAATTTCTAGGTAATGACATTTAGAGTATACAAACATAAAAGGGGATATCTAGGCTGATCATAATCTCTTCAGCAGTTAAGAAAATAATTACATGAAGGATAATCAGCATTAGTGGACGTGTGGTGGAATGCTGTAAATGATTGACCACGTAATCACAGAGGACATAACCACACAGTCTCATTCATGCCTGTCGACAGCTGTTAAACTGTCCTAATAATCTATATTTTCTTTCTCAGTGCTCCTTTAGTCAAGTCACAATGCTACAGGGAAATGTAGCAGGCATCCCAGCATCCATGTCGTCCTGTAGTCTGTGGCCTGCCTAAACCATCTGTGGGTGGGGGGAAACATCCTGAAACTGCAAATAGAGTCCACATGCATAGCAGCTGCTCTCCTTCCTGCCAGATCCAAATAAACCTCTCTCTTTCTCTTTCTTCTGATCAGCATTATAAGAAGGAGATCCAGAGACTGTCCTCCAACAAGCAGTCCATTTTTCTAAACTCAGAAAATCAAAAATTGGATAGCTTCTTCTTATGCACAAGTAAAACATGGCCACTTTAAACTAGATGCATCCCAGTCAACACCTGGGCTCTAGTTCTGCTTTTTGTTCAAAGCCGTTAAAAGTCTCGGCATGACCTTGCAGTACTGCAATTTGAAAGGAGAATTGTTTCTTTGAAAGGAGGATGCATTGCTGTTAACATGGTGTGGCTCAAAGCACCTCTGTGTTTTTGAGGAGGCTTGTAAAAGTGGTAAATTCCAGGGGGCAGCTGGTGCCGGCTGTTAGCATTCCATTTGCCTGTGAAGAAGCGAGGCAAAAGGGACGGCCAAACTTTCTCCACTCTCAGCCCAGGCACGTCTCTAAATACACTGGCAGCAGCCAGTATTCGCACTCATCCAGTGTTGCAGCTGCTTTTAAAGGAAGTAGTAATTTTGCATTGTCAGAGTCCAAACACTTCCAGTGTGGCTGCAGTGGGAGGTGTGCCACTCGCGAGTGGCCAGGAAGGTTGGATCCCTTTAGGGCCAAGCCGGGAGCCTTGTGATGTGGTGGCATCAGGTGGGGCAACATGTGGACGGGCCAAAACTGCAGCTGCTGCAGTCTTCGCATACAAGAATGTCAAGTAAAATCTGGTTTCATCAGGCCGTGCGGTTTGTTCCCCACCCTGTTGAAGCACAGACATCTTCCCACTAAAAATAATATAGTAGCTGAAGGGTTAGGAGGGCAGGCAGGAAGCGAGTTCATTAAAATGTCATTCAGCCTGTATTTTCATATTAAATACGGGTTCATTATTAATTGCTTTTGATGTGGCTGTAAGATTTAGATTGAGTGTCTGCTTTTCTAATCGCCTAGTTTGAAAGCGATGAAACCAGCCCAACGCAAACTGAACTCAAGCCAGTAAACTTCAGGTTGCTGTTTCACAGAAAACATTGAACTGACGGCGAGCTGTAAGAAAACGCTACCGCAGTGCTGTTTGGGTCATCTTAGATCTTTTGTCTCCTCTTCCAGGCATTGGAGGAGGCCCAGAAAGCCATCCAGCAACTCTTTGGCAAAATCAAAGACATCAAAGACAAAGCGGAGAAATCGGAGCAAATGGTGAGTAAAAATAAGCCTTCTAGACAGGAACCTAGTCATTTAAGGCCTGAAAGTCAACCCAGAGTAAATAGCCATTCACCACCCACCCACCCCAACAGGCTGGGTAACTAAGGCACAAGAAACTGTGACATCCTGTGGTTTTGTCCATAGCACTCTTTGAGCCCAAGGTAATGCACTGGCCATCTGTGAATGCTATGCAGCTCAGAACAGAGGAAGGGCAAGGGGAGGAAGGCAGGAGAACAATAGCAATAGCTGTCCCTGTGTCCCCAGCAATATAAAGAAGGGTGGATGAAATATCGGTAACATAAAGGTTATTAGCCAATATTGGAGTGTTTTTAGTATTGAATAAATAACAATGATAAATCATCTTTAGTATTGGATCAATAGTAATTGAATTGTGCAAGTTCATTTTGGTTCACATTATGTTGAAACCGATCTACCCCCTTGCAGGGCTAGTAACCCGCTTGGGGTAAATTAACTAACTCCGAAAATCATTAAAGTGACCGACTGCAAACCTACCCTGTTCGCAGCCGATTGATGATGATGTAATTGAATTGTGCAGTTTCATTTTGTCTATTTTTAGAAAATAGATTACCTTTGCCATCATTTAATGCTCATGTTCTCAACACTAATAATTTAATAACACTTTGAAAAATAATCTTGAGTAAATATTGCATATATATATATATATATATATATATATATACTGTATGTATGAATGTTTGTATATATATATGTTTGTATATATATATATATTTTAATTATCAGCAATAATTACAATCAAACAAATGTAAAACTAACAAATTTTATTCTTTTGACCTTTCTATTCATCAAAAAATCCGGGAAAAATAAATGTTTTCAACATTGATAAGAAATGTTTCTTGAGCACCAAATCAGCATCATAGAGTAATTTCCATAAGATATTGTGCTATAATATAATATTAGTGCTTTCATAGATTAATCATGATTAATCACATCTAACACAAGTTTTTGGGTAACGCTTCCTTTTACAGTCCAGTTACCCATGTAAATACTATGTACTTATTTTAGTAACTACAATTACTGGGTAATAACTAGTACTAACCCTGAACCTACCCCTAAACCCTGTTCCATGTACTTACCTTATATTAGCCAGTACTATCTAGGTAAGTACACTGTAAGTACTGTACTGTAAAAGGAAGCGGTACCAGTTTTTGTTTACATAATGTATTTATATATATTATCATATTTATTCAGTATATTTGTGTGTGTGCATGTCTCTGTGTATATAGTATGTATACACACACACGGATGTGTGTATATATAAATATAATAATATATGTTATGTACACATTATGTAAACAACATTGTTAGATGTGATTAATCTAATTGAAAGCACTAAATATAGTATTATACATACAGTAATATTATAATTATTATCAACCAGAATCGAAATATCAGTGCAGACCTAATGCATCTAAAAAAAAATTCTTCAGGTGAAAGAGATCACACGGGACATCAAGCAGTTGGACCATGCAAAGCGTCACCTGACGACTTCTATAACCACCCTCAATCACTTGCACATGCTGGCTGGCGGTGTGGACTCTCTTGAGTATGTTTATTCAAGATACCTTTTCCCAAGATCAGTATGTTTGCTCATTCATAGTGGTGTGCTAAAAACTTGTCTTGTTGTACCTTTGCAGAGCTATGACTCGAAAGAGGCAGTATGGGGAGGTGGCCAATCTCCTTCAGGGTGTCGTCAACGTGCTTGAGCACTTCCAGAAGTACATGGGCATCCCCCAGATACGCCAGCTCTCAGAGAGGTACGGATACAAACACAAGGCTCTCTCAACACTGTTTATTTGACTAAATCAGGTGCTGAGAGTCTGAAGATCCTGTTTATGTTTACTGAAGATGAGCACAGGAAGGAAATCTGCTTCACAGTGTCTCATTATTTACTTTTTCCCCCCACTTTGGAGTTTTCCCAGAGCGGAAAGCGTCTCTTTGTTTCAGGCCTTTCCCAGTGGAGGTGCTTTCTCTGGTTTGGGTGGTGCTGTCCACGTCCCCTGCAGGCTCGGAGACTGGGCCTTTTGTTCGGGTAGAAACGAGGCTCCGGTCCCTATGATTCTGTGCTTCCCATTGCTTGTTTATGTTGGATGCTCTGATAAAGCTGTTGTTTCATAAGCAGATGGCAGGGAAGGGTGTGTTTGATGTGGAAATGTGATTCCCCTGGTTGTTCCAGGTTCTAAATGTTTCTCTGGAAAAGCATGCAGTTCCTTTTCAGTGCCCCTGTAGTCAAGTTTACCCATTCGGTTCATATGAACTTTCACAGGCGTCCTTGAGTGATGATGAGAGTTTGTTTGGATGAACATGCATTTGTACATCAAGCGAATCCAGTGTTTTTGTTAAAACAGCATTTAAGTGTGCCAAAGTACATCATCGCTTTCTGACCGCTGCTTGACTCATTTTTTTCTCGTCCGTTTCTTTTTGTGGTGTAGAAAGAGATTATATTTGATGAGGGTGGGGATTGTGCCTAGGAATTTCCAATGTAAATAATATTAGCCCCCCCTTTGGTGATCGGATGGGCTGATTTTAGTGATGTTGTTTTGAACTACACTAGCTTAACGCATATTATGAGGACAAACAAAGTCTTGTGATGTCTTATTGGATCTTTGTGATGTTTAATATTAGTACATGCCAAATATGGAGAAACTGAGATGCTTTCTTTCCGAGCCCGACTGTCCCTAAATGGAGATGTCTGGTTGGTTGTAACTTAAGGTGTGGCAGAGATGTTTCAGAGATCAGGGGTGGCAGCTGAGGGATGTGCTGTGGTTCAGACAGTGTGGAGGTCTTAATGGAGCTGGTGAGAGAGCAAATTGGCAGCCATGTGCCACGTTGAAGACTGGTGTCTGACTGGCAAGTGCATGTGTCTCCGTCTCTTTTTCACGCACTCTCTCTCCCTCTGAGTATCTTGTTGTTTATTTTGGAAGACAATTGTGCCAGCAACTGATTCAGAAATGAAAAGAGCATCTTCTAATCAAGTTGTGTTTCTTCCAGACCCTTTTGGTGGAATTGGTCTTGTGTTACACTTTTTCTGAGATTATTAGTCCAAAGTACAGCCTCGTTGTTTAATAGAATTTAAATTTACATCTGTTTTCATACTGTTTTTATACATTCCCAGTTGCCAATAGTTCTAATTCAAGCTAATATTTTAATAGGGATCTGGGTACTAGCTATTCACATCACTCTAATAGAGATAGCACATAGTTTTTAATGAAAAACATATTAGAAAATACTTTATAATATATAATACGTTATATAAAAGTGAGTCATGACATAAATCAAATTTTGTTTTATGAAGAAATGAAGAAATTTTGTTTTATAAAACACCATGTTTTATGATTTAAAAGGATCTCTCCTCATTATAAACAAAGCATTTAATTAAAAATAGGGTTGGCAATGTTTTTCAGAAACAATTTTTGTTCTACTGGTTGAAACTCTCTTAAGATCCTGATAGCAATCATAAGAATGGGAGTGACTTAAATAATAATAAATGTACATATACCTTCTGTGGAAGTCTCAGGATCAAAACATTTTTGTCTAATCAATGCATTCGGTCCGACTTTAGAAGGATCCCAAAGTCGGCAAACAAGTGGATGGTTTATTTTAATGGCGTCCTGGATGGCATTGGAAGATTCAGGATTGTATGTGTTTGTTTTGAGCATTTTGAGATGCAGCACAGTGTAATGGAGAGTTCGCAAAGAAGCTTTTGTTGAAAGATGAAGCAGTCAACTGTAAATTTGGATGAAATTGGATCTGAATGCAGCTGCATCACAAACCGCAAGTAAATTATTTCATAATGCTTTGTCTGTAAATTACAGTTTTGTATAGAGAATGTTTTCAAAACACTTACTTGCGTGCAATAATGAGTGGGTGTTAATGCTGTTTCCTATGTAATGACGATGTTAACCAATCATCCAAGTGGCATTTACAAGGCTTAAAGGAGCCTTAGAACACTGATTTTCAAACACAGGGTCAGAATGAAAGTCGAAAATAATTGTTTTTCCGCACACACACACAGAGACCTGTTTAAATTCAGTTGTTATGAAGTATTGTACTATTTAGCTGGTGTTGCTCTAGATTCTTACTTGGCGTCTTTACTTGTTTTGATAATCTCAGTAGACCCAAGGGAATCCTGAAACTACCAGGTGTCTTGTAAACACTAACCCATGTGTTTTGCCCCTCTTCAGAGTTAAAGCCGCACAGAGCGAGCTTGGTACACAGATATTGGCTGACTTCGAGGAGACTTTTCCTGCCCAGGGGTCAAAGGTACAGATATTGCGTTCTGATGAAAAGATTACAAATAATCATCTTTTAGTATTAATGCATAGCCAGTCTCTGTATAATTCCTGTGACAGATAAAAACATTTAGCTTGTTATTTACAGAAGTCTGGTGGCCCTAGCATTGTTCTCAGAGATGCCTGCTTGGTGGCGAATGTACTGGATCCTCGGATTAAGCAGGAGATCATCAAAAAGTTCATCAGGCAACACCTGTCAGAATACCTAGTTCTCTTCCAAGAGAACCAGGATGTGAGTGTGTCCTTATGCATCCTGTACATGCACAA
The DNA here is from genome assembly GCA_038021265.1 of Cyprinella venusta. NCBI lineage: Eukaryota > Metazoa > Chordata > Actinopteri > Cypriniformes > Leuciscidae > Cyprinella > Cyprinella venusta. The sequence continues at coordinate 11,934,978 of CM075881.1, read as the reverse complement.
ATTGTGCTAAACCATATCTCATACGTTCTGTTCTGCTCTTTGTCCTGAGTAAAGGTGGCATGGCTCGACAAAATAGACCGTCGTTATGCGTGGATCAAGCGTCAGCTCGTGGACTATGAAGAGAAGTATGGACGAATGTTCCCTGAGGAGTGGTGGATGACCGAGCGCATTGCTGTAGAGTTCTGTCAGATCACCAGGTACTGACTGAACACCTTGCAATAACACTGCATTCACATAATATTGACTCTTTATAAGTTTATTATGTCATTAGTCAAATTTTTATATAAATATTGGGATTTAGAATGTTGAATTTAAAATTTCATTTCCATACTACCATAATAAGCTTTTTTTTTTTTTTTTGCCAAGTCATTCACATAAACTACGATCATATAAATTCCTGAATGCACATCCAAAAAGTAATGTGCATACATCTTAAGTCATGTGACTATATAATAATAAAAACTTTCTAGTACCATTCCAGTTATTTTTATATTTCAGAATATTATTGTATTTTTGATCAAATAAATACAGTCTCGGCGAGCATAAGAGACATAAAACATAAAAAAAAACTGTACCACCAAGCCTTTGAACTGAGTGTATGTAGGTACCTCTACATATTTTGTGTTTTGGGGGGAAAAAGAGAATATAAAGGAAGGCTTTTATAGCAATTATGTATTTTGCTGTCTTCAATGACAAAGCCAGATATGTGTGCATGAGTCTGAAAAGTCTTGAGTAGACATGATATCAGCACAGCATAAATCCTCATTATCTCCATTGCCCCATTGAGAAAATATATGGTGCTTGGGGAATTACATGTGCATTTAGTGGTTAGCTTAGAAGACTAGACATACAGCACACCACTATGGCATGATTTAGAAAAAAACATAATTGTGCACAGTATGACATGAATGATTAGATGGAAAGGAACTGGTTACATGTCTGGAATTTCAGTAGTGGTATTGATAAAGTGTAAAGTAGGCTATGTGTGTTGTCCATAGTCGAATTCCTCTCGAAAGTGTCATAACAAAACCCTAAACCCTCAATGCCTGGAAAGAATGTTTGAGGTCCACTGTAATCCAATCTAATAGATTTCTCATTTTTTGACAACTTTATATAAGAATGGATACACCACACCACCATCTCCTCCTTATGTTGGCTCTAAAAAAAGGTTCTTTTTCAAGCTGACGGTAACAGGATCTTCCTTTTAAGTATAACACTGATCCACTGTGTTCCTTTTATCAGCCAAACCAGGCATCTGCACACACTAGCCTATAAAAGCACTGACCTGTAGCTTTAGACACAGGGTTGTGAGCAAAACCTAATGTGCCAAGGAGGACTATGTCTGTGTTTCATTTGCTCATCAGAATCGAGCTAGCCAAGCTGATGCGAACCCGTGCCAGGGAGATCGAGGTCAAGCTTTTGCTCTTCGCTATTCAGAGGACCACCAATTTCGAGGGACTGCTGGCTAAGCGCTTCTCGGGGTGCACCTTGAACGACGGACCCGGGGTGAGGAAATCCCACTTTGTTGTTTGCGGGCAAAGAGCTTTACTGAGGCGCGAACATGCTGGTAATCTGGCTGTTGTGTGATGTTTCTTTTCCTTTGCTGTCTTCAGCAGAAAAAACCTGAGACGCCTCTAGAGCCAACAAACCCCTTTCTGGAAGACGAGTCAGGAGAGGACAACGTATCAGAAAAGGAGGAAGATCTGGATAGAGTGAGCCTGCTTATCTTTATTTGCTCTCTATCATGCAGCAATGAGCCTATTTGCACCATATGCACTCTACTCCACCCATCTTCTGATAAAAATTTGATACCGCATTTGGTTCCATTCCAACATGCAATTTACATTTCTTTCTAATGTAGTTTAATTTGACTTGCATCTGAACTCTTGCCTGGATCATCAGGCGCTTATTTTTGACGTGTTATGAAAACATTCAAGACACTGTGTGTTTTAGAAGTTTTTATTTGCTATCGGCTATTGACTTTGGCTCAGGTCCTATATTGATTGCACACTTATTTCCTTTTATCTTCAAATTGGCAATGATGTTCTCAGTTTTAGGTGTTGTAAGAACATTTCTGACGATTTGGGTTCCTCAAAAGTTCAGTTATCACTTTGATGTTTTTGCAACAGAATTTCCTTTCACCTTCCTGTCAAACTGTAGCACATGCCGGGGTTATTGTCATTTTTTTCAGCTAGTTTCTTAGGCAGCATTTCTCATTTTCATTCTGTTTAACTTGAAGCACGAAAATAACAACTTTATTTATTAAATACAAATGAATAAAAACTATATAGATTTATTTAAAAAAATATATACTAAAACTAATAAAAATGAAAAAAAAGTAAAAAAATAAAACAGATAATAAACGAATCTAATTCAACTGTAATAGCCTTTCACTGATAATAAAATAACACTGGCATCATAAAGGAATCCCTTAAGACATGTGTGATTGAGTAATGTGTTGCTCTTCACAGCCAAAGAAGCCCAAGGCTCCAGACAACCCCTTCCACGGCATTGTGTCCAAGTGCTTTGAACCTCATCTCTACGTTTACATCGAGTCACAGGATAAGTGAGTGAAATGTGCTGGAATGTTGTGCACAATCATGTCAGACAAGCCAAATGGGAATAAGCCCATTCATTTGGTTTGTGATCGTTTCTCTTGTACACCCCCTTTCAGTAGTTCTCATGTCTGACTCTCCACCTCACCACTGAGGCAAAAATGGTTCCCATTAGCTGGTAACCACAGATGCTGCAGACAACCTGAAAATGGCAGCTGATTTCTTTCTTGATTAGGCTGTTCTCGTTCTCGTCCCCACTTACTCTCTCTCCCTCTTACCCACGGGGCTCCCGAGAAAAAGACTTCTTGTACAGGCCCTTCTCTGGCCCATGTAACACTCTGCTGGCACTGCCTAAAGCAGAATGACCTTTCTGCTTACAATGGCTTTCATTATACCAGTTCACACTGACCTGTCTGGCATGAGATTGTCCACATTCTTCTCTTGGGGTCAGCATCTATCTGATTACTCAGTGCTGAGAGAGATGGCCTATTTACTGACCTTACAATACATCGCTGTTCAAAGCAAGTTTAACACATTATGAAACATTCATTCATAGTTAGATATGTGGTGCAGGTTGCTTTTTAATTTTATTAAATGTTTTTTTGCTAATTTAACTTTTCAGTTACCAAGATTTTTTACTTTAGTTTATTTTTTTTTATTTAATATTTTTTTCCAACACATCATATACTTTGTCCCAAAAAAAACAAATATTTGGTAAGCAAATACTGTATTTTATTCATTTAATTAAAAAAATAATAATAATCAATCAGATCCTCTTTGCAAATATTTTATTTTATTTCATTTTTAATATTTAGTAGTTTTCCCCCAACAAAACAGAGATCAGATTGATCACCCCGATAACCCCAAAAATTTCACCTTGTATATATTTTATTTAATTTGCTTTGACATTGAAACTAAGCAGTACTGAAAACATTCAAAACATCTAGATCTTCAACCATCCTGCTATTTTTTAATAAAATAAATGAATAAATGCAAATAATAAAAAACAAAATATTCAAGACTCTTAATTAGTTTTCTGTTTAACATATGTTGGGATGTTTAAATCCATTCCACAGATTTATGCAGTGGATGAAATGTAGATAATGTCTGGGCCTAGTGCCATTGATGTTTTTGTTTTTTGTCTTAGAAATCTCGGAGAGCTGATCGACCGCTTTGTTGCTGATTTTCGGGCACAGGGTCCCCCTAAATCAGGTACAGATGAGGGAGGTGCTGTGCTTCCCAGCTGTGCAGATCTCTTCGTGTACTACAAGAAGTGTATGGTGCAATGCTCTCAACTGAGCACCGGAGAACCCATGATAGCTCTGAGCACCATCTTCCAGAAGTATCTGCGCGAGTATGCCTGGAAGATCCTCTCTGGAAACCTACCCAAGTGAGTTGAGCCACCTGACTTTCTCACATTACTTTCTATTTGGTCCTTCTCCCTTGTTATGGTAGAATTTTGATCCGTCCAGTTGCTGGGGCTTTTATTCGGGGTGTTTATGCTGTGGTGATGCTTGAGAGGAGAGAGAGTGGACTTTTCTGTGTGGTCGCATTTGTGGGGTTTCTTGTTGCTGCTTTTCAAAAGAAGAAAAATCCCCACCCGTCGCCTGGTGTGGTTTACCCCGTATTGTCTTTGGGAGTTTCAAAAGGGATCTTTGTTTTGGAGAAGCTGTCTTGTGGTTTCCATGCAGTCTTTCTTCTGTGTCTTTCAGCGGGGTGGGCTGGAGGGTTGAGTTCGGGTTCTTTGGTAACCATCTTTGTGCTTGTTTGCATGCAGGACCAGCACCAATAGTGGTGGTCTGACCATCAGCAGCCTGCTGAAGGAGAAAGAGGGATCAGAAGCGGCCAAGTTCACCATGGAAGAGCTGTGTCTCATTTGCAGCATCCTAAGCACAGCCGAATACTGCCTGGCTACCACACAGCAGGTGACCAACACGCATACATTAATTAACATATCATAAATATAGGGGTATTTTATGATGCAAATGTCTTATATCATGTCCACAGCTGGAGGAGAAGCTTAAGGAAAAGGTGGACAAGTCGTTGATGGAGAGAATCAACTTAACTGGGGAGATGGACACCTTTAGCACGTAATTACCAGTCACACTGACTTGACCCTAACCACTGAATAAAAACACATTTGCCCAAGGAAATTTATTCATAGTTGTTAAGTAATGTTCACTTGAATCTCTTTTGTTTGGTAGGGTTATCTCAAACAGTATCCAGCTTTTGGTGCAGGACCTGGATGCTGCATGTGATCCAGCCCTTACAGCTATGAGCAAGGTACTATACTGATATCATAGCAGTTATCGGCTGATATAACCCCCCCCAAACCTACTTATTGTACCCCTATTTTTATCTTGACCGTTATCGAACACTCATGTAGCCCTCAATCGGGATTTTGTGACTTTTCATACATTATCTATCTATACATTACACACACAAAAAAACTGGGCTTGATTCGGTTCTTCGGGGTCAATATGACCCCACATTGAAATAAATGGGAAATGTGGAAAAAAAACTAAATATATTTCCTTCATGTGTCAAAAAAAAAAAAATCCGGCATAAATCTGAAAATTTTTACACAGAAATGAAGGCCTAGTACTAGAGCATAAATGCAGTGTATCATAAAAAATAATATTTCATATGCAAGCTAATGGTGTAGTTGAGGAATTGTGTGGTATATGGATACAAAAGTACTTTATATCTCCAAAAACACAGCATTAATAAATAGATGAGAAGTAAACAAAAAAAAAATGATATATTATTTGTATGATTAAAAATGTATTTTTTTTTTGTACAATTACTCAATAAATTATTGGGGTCGTATAGACCCCGAAGCTCAGAAGTGTAAACAGGAAACGAAGACCATTTGAAGGTTAAAATTAAACTGTAAAAACAAAAATATTTATTTTAGATGGTTTTTTTATATTTATTTTATTTATTTAATATTTTTGTGTGAATTTATTATTTATATACTATCATAGTATTTATGCATATTTTTAATATTTTCAGTTTTCATTGAGTAAATTTGGTTTGCGCTGTTGCATATGTATTCTTTTTCCACTCAACTTTCATTTTCATTTCAGTAATTTTTAGGTTTATAAATCTAATATCTAACTTTATTTCCATTTTTAAGTTTTGGTTAACAACAACATTGTTTATGAGTGTCTTTAGGATATTTATACTAGACTTGAAGTTGATTTTGTCTATGTTTGTACAGATGCCGTGGCAGAGTGTGGAACATGTGGGAGACCAAAGCCCGTACGTGACCTCTGTAATCATGCACATCAAACAAAATGTGCCCATCATTAGAGACAACCTGGCCTCCACCCGAAAATACTTCACGCAGTTCTGCATTAAGTTCACCAAGTCAGTACCGCAACCACATCAGTGCAACAAAGACTCTTTCATAACAGGCTTTTGGTAAACCTTTGCTAATTGTACTTTCTACCCATTTGTTTAGCTCCTTCATTCCAAAGTTCATCAACCACCTATTCAGGTGTAAGCCAATCAGCATGGTTGGAGCAGAACAGGTATGTGGAGATTCAGACACTGGGATTTATGGGTTTCATAGGCTTGACTAAGTTCAAATGTTTTCTTTTTTCTTCTTCGTCTTCTTAACAGCTACTCCTGGACACGCATTCCCTCAAGACTGTTCTTCTAGACCTCCCTTCCATTGGCTCTCAGGTGGTCCGTAAAGCCCCGGCCAGCTACACCAAAATAGTGGTTAAAGGAATGACTCGAGCGGAGATGATCCTCAAGGTGGGAACCTTATGTGCATTCACGACCCTTAAACATTTGAGAAATCGCTCAGCTTTCACCCAATTCCTTTTTAAACAGGCCTCCCTGATGAGAAGCTCAATACAGGAAAGTCTTTAATGATCAGCTGCTCATAAAGCTCCGTGTGGTGCAGCGCTCGGTTGGAGTTATTTACTAAGCCGTGCACGTCTGGTTTAATGAGCTCTCTCTGAGAGACAGGAAGTGCTCACATGCCTTGGCTTTTCTGCCTGCAGCCTTAGCAGTCCACAGTTTAATATTGTTCACTTTCTACCTATATATACATATAGACTTGTAACATACAGTGAGGTTCTAACTTTTTCCCCTTTCCAACTTGTTGTTTTAGTCATTTTTAGAGGTTGGGAGTTATTATAATTATAAAGAGAGAAACATGGATTTAAAAGTGAATTTGACATGACCAGGACAAACTTGTTGGTTGTCCCTATTTACAACCAAGCTGTGTAAAAGCCTGTTCACACCAAAACTTCTAAATGAAAATTTCACCATCTTGATAGTTATTCACTGTCAATTAGCACAGTAATTGCCACGACCAAGTTGTGGTTTTATGCCCCCTCCAGGCACATGACCAGAAGCACAAATCCTATTGGTTGGCCAGTTTTCCTCACAATGGAATGGAAAAGATTTCATAACACCCTGCTGTAAAAATCTGTCACATTGACAGATGAACGGATGCAAACAGCCGTCAAATTAAAATGTTTTATCGGCAAACTTTCGCTCTGAATGTTCGCCTTAATGTGAACTGGCCTTAACCCTCTCAAAGATCTAATGATTATCTTCCAAAAAGTGGAGGGATGAATGTGGTCATTTTTAAAAGTTGGGAGGCACAATGATTTCTGGCCCATTCTTGCAGGGTTGACCGATTTAGTTGCAAACATTAGAGTGTCAACGGATCCTAAGACGTGTAAAGAAAATCGTGTTTCCCATGATATGCCCCCATTAATATTATGGTGTATGCCGATGTTCTGGTTTGGCGTATGAGCTCTGTGTTGTACTATGAAATACAACAGGAGGAGAGGATAGCATGTGCCTTAGTGAATCTTCCTTTCCCTGATCTCCAGACCCACCTTCTTCTCCATGACCCTTATCTTCAGCCCCACTCATGCTCCACAGGCTTTTATGAGGTTCTCCGAGGCTTTCCTGCTCCTGGTCTTTTAACTGCCTGGAATTCAGCCTTTATTCACCTAATGTTCATACTGGGTTTAGCTCTAATTGTGCAAGATCATGCAAAGAGCATTTACAAAAGAGGAAAAATCCTATAAGAAAACATGGGCTACATAAAAAGGGGATAGTTCACCCAAAAATGAAAATTCTTTCATTTACACACCCTTATGTTGTTTCAAACCTTTAAGACTTAAAAACTTAAAGATATGCAACAGCTTGATTTATAAATTTTTTCTTCAATGGTTTTAAGAACTTTTTTATTTGACATTTTTGGAAGAATTAAAGGGATAGTCGACTTTTTTTGGAAATAGGCTCATTTTACCACTCCCCCAGAGTTAAACAGTTGGGTTTATTGTTTTCAAATGTATTCAGCTGATTTTCTGATGTTTAGAAGAATATCAGTAACCAGACAGTTTCTGGTCTCAGTGACTTCCATAGTATATTTTTTTTCCTACTATGGAAGTCAATGAGACCAGAAACTGTCTGGGAACTGATATTCATCTAAATATCAGAAAATAGGCTGAATGGATTCAAAAACAGTAAAACTCAACTGTTTAACTCTGAGGGAGTTGTAAAATGAGCCTATTTCCAAAAAAAGTGGAGTATCCCTTTAAGTTTCAATGAAGGAACCCAAATCTGTCAGGTGTCATACTTTGCAATAACTTTGTATTGAACATGAACGAAAGTCTTATGGGTTTGAAATGACAATGGTGAGTAATTGATGACAGAATTTTTATTTTTGGGTAAGCTATCCCTGCAACTTAGTTTGTATCTTTCCATCTCCAGCCTGATTAGACAATACACAGGATAAATATTGATGACCACATGACCTTCATTAATTGAAATTCCAAGGTCTGCGTATGAAACCTGGCCTTGACTTGCATACGGTGGGTCTTTAAAGTCTGTTTGGCGTTTAATGATTGGCTTTGTTGGGCCCCAGGTGCCTCTCAGGTAATTACTTCCATCTTCATCAGCATTTTGCTCTGCGGTTCTTAGAAGAGTCATTCATACTTCAGTTTGCTCCTTAAGCATAAGGGGCTCTGCTGCCATTTGGCCAGGCAAATCAGCGGCTGGTATTGTTTGCTTAATGAAACAATGGCACATTCGTTTGCCACCTAGGTCTCACTTTGTCCTCGGTTCTTTCTTAATTGTTGATGAGTTACATCAGTGAAGTGTGACACCGTTTAAGCGATTCATGGGTGAAATAGGACCTTCATTGCTGGTGGTGGCTTGGCTGTCCACATGATGCTCATTACAGGGTAAACATGGAGAGTAATCTGTTAAAGATGTCTTCACTTTTTCTCTCTTTCCTTGGCTGGGAATGAGTTCCTGCCCATCCTAGGGCCCAAACCTCAGAGAGATGTGAAGCTGAAGGAGGTAGCGCAAGCCAAGCATGCTGCTGCTGCCTGTGAGACGTGGCTGTTTTCCACAGTCTTCTCCTTTTTACTTTTTTTTTCCTTGCCTGTCTCACCCCCACCCCCCATTGTGGCTCCTTTTGGAAATGAATGGAAAGGCAGACTTTATCCCCTTCCTCACGTTTTCTCTTTCGTGCTCTCTATTCTTTCTTTCTCATTTATGAGGTAACTACAACAAGCCTTCTCGAGGCTTGTCCTTGGCCTGTCTCCAGGATGGTTCTGTGGTAAGGAAGGAACGTTCAGAATTCAAGATGATCTGAAGTGTTCCGTGTCCCACTTTGTTTTGACCCTTATCCGCATATCCTGGTGTATCCCTTCAGGTACTGAGAGTAAAAAGAAAGAATAATGGGTATTGTATGAGGGGAAATGTTGCACAGGATGCTGATTAAGATATACCCCACCCCCTCCCCCTAGGTGTATCTGTCAGCCATGTGTTTTTCTGCCCTGTTACAAAATCTCCCAAACTTGGAGGGAAAAGAAACAGATTCACAATGCAGGCCTGTACTCCATTTAACCTATTTTTTACTGCTCAATTGAGACTCTCTAATTATACCCCACAAAAAAAATTACCGGTGAGGCTGATTCAGCTTCGTTCAAGCATAGCGTAATTATGCTGTTTAAGCATCCTTAAATAGATACTTCAAGCACTTTATCTATGAGCTCGCTGTATTATGTTGTCTCCTGCTCTTAGACTGTCATGTGTTCAGAAAACCTATTTGTAGTTAAGCTGACTTTTTTTTTCTTCTTCTTTCACCTCTCAGGTGGTCATGGCCCCTCACGAACCATCCGTGGTCTTTGTGGACAACTATATCAAGCTCCTTGCTGACAGCAACCCTGAGACTTTCCAGAAGATACTAGATATGAAGGTGAGTCTGTTTTATTTGCTTCAGGGAAAACTTCCTCATATTTCTTAAAATCTGACCACTAATAGAACAGGAGGACCCTCCCACCCCCACCAACCAATTTAATTAATTGGTTATGGAAAAAAATTGTGTTAAAATGATTAATGCATTTACCATGCATTATCCACTCCGCCGTATTTACCTTATCCACTCTGATTGGTGACGAATGTGAAGCTGGGCAACAACTCACTCCGTGATATTGCTTAGAATGCAGATATAATGCCCTTAAAATCCTAGATATTGGGACAAAAATGTCCTTGTAGGAGTTATTCTCATATTTATATATCCGGAGTAATGAGTGCAAATGTGTAATACCCATTGATCTCATTGAATTATTTATGCAATTGTAATTGCAGTGCAATAAATTCCTTGGTGAATCCCAAAAAAATATTTCTAACGCAATTTTTTGTAATGTCTATTTGATGATTTTCTCATTTAACACAATAATGACTTTAAATGTTCCTTTAGGGGTAATTTCTAATGTAGATAATTTCCTATTTATGAGCGAATTAATCTATTAGTATTGAGTCATATCTTTTTAAATAATTGGTTCACAAACATCTCTAATTGATTCATTAGAGAATAAGTCAAATTGTAAAAAATAATAATAATAAAAACACAATAATCACAAATGATCGAAAAGATCTTTGAAATTGATTGGTCTATTTTTACCCCTAAATCTATAGGGTCTGAAACGGAGTGAGCAGAGCACCATGCTGGAGCTTTTCAGACAGAGGTTGCCCACTCCGCCCTCAGGACCAGACGGTGGCCCATCATTGTCCTTCAGTGCCCCCACCCCTGAACAAGAGTCTTCCCGTATCCGCAAACTGGAAAAGCTCATTAAAAAGAGAATACAGTAAGGTAGCAGGAACTTTATTCCCATCAATATACTGATGTGAGCACTCTCTTTTGTGCATGGCCTGACAACATGTCTCCGCTCAAGTTGTATCATGCTTCAAATGGGATGTAAATAGTACTGCTATGTCTCTTGTATGTATTTATGTTCGGTTACAGATCACTGTTTAACTTTGAGGCTTTCATGATTTGCATTACTATAGGCCTTATGATTCAAGTCTTTTCCTGAACCTCAACACATTACTGGCATGAATGAGTCATTTTCCCAGTCCCCTCCTTTTTTTTGGCCCCAATTTAAAACACTAATACCCACAGTGTCATTTACTTTGCACATTTCTCTGAAATATGCTTGCACTTAAAGCAAAACAGAGGGCAGTGTGGCCCAGAAAAGAAACCTGCTGCTATTCTGGCACAAAGTCTTCTGCCCTGGGGTTTGCAACATCAAAATGATTTAAAACCAATGTTTTTATAATTGTCCCCTCACTATAAGAGTAAACGGCTGTGTGGAATATGGCTTTTGCTCTGAGTAAAGGTGCCTGCGGAGAAGAGGAGTGAGATTTCAGGTCTCATGTACTCCACAACAGAGGAGCTTGGGATCTCCTGTCTCCTCTTAAATGACAAAGCAGTTATATTGGCTTTTAAAATAATTTCCCAGGTTGGGGTGAAAAGAAAGAAACACTCGCATTGTAGGTGTTTTTACCCTCAGGAGCTGTAAGAACTTGTGTTTTCCCATGCTAGTGATATTTTCTCTGCGAACAATAACTAGTTCATGGGAGATTTCATGGATACATTCTTCTACTTTACTTAATCTACTGTTCACTTTTGTAAAGATAGTATTTGTTTTTGTCCATTGTTTGACATAACTTATTTTATAGTCCTTTTAATAGATGATTATATTATATGAACTCCTGAATTGGTTTACTGTACTTTTCATCATCATTTCATCACACTGTCCTTTATATATATATTTTTTCTCTGCACATGGCTTTGTACTTGTTAAAAGATCTCAGCAGCAGTGTATATCAAAGCTAAAATGTGTGCAATGAATGTATGATTCATGTGTTGGATGGGCTATTGTGATGTGTGAGTTTATTGCAATATTATTTGCAACTATTTCTGCTGTTGATTGCTTTAATGAAAACATTCCTGCCTTCTGTGAATATTACAACATCTTTTTAATGTTAACTGCAGATAGAAATTCTTGTTAATAAAAATCTGTTGGTATTGGCTTTGACAAATTTGTCGTTGTCATCTTCTGTATGATGGATGAACAGATATATAGTTTTAAGATTAATGGTTGGAAGAATAGATGGATGAGCCAATAGTTGATATTGTCTGTGTGTTTGATGGATGGATGGATGGATGGATGGATGGATGGATGGATGGATGGATGGATGGATGGATGGATGAACTGAGAGGTGTGTGTGTGTGATGAACTGAGAGGTTTGTGTAATGTTTGTATATATATATATATATATATATATATATATATATATATATATACACACCAAGAATGAACGCCTGATGATAGATAGATAGATAGATAGATAGATAGATAGATAGATAGATAGATAGATAGATAGATAGATAGATAGATAGATAGATAGATAGATAGATAGATTTCAATGGATTTGTTAAGCTTGATTCTGAAGTTGGCCTCTGTTAAAAGCAAGAGCCTCCTCCTGACTCTCTAATTGTCACTCCAATCATCAGTGGGAGGCAGTTTTGAAGGCGTCTCCTCTCTTGCAGGCGCTTGTAAAACAATGAACTTCTTTGAGTGTGGACAATTTTGAATGCAGGCAAGCTGACAAGCGGGTAAACTTGCGTTCCCTTCCCCGGCAATGACCCCCTGACTGAATGCGCTCAGGAGCGAAGTTTCCATTTCGCTCTCAGTTTCTATAAACCCATTTAAACTTGGCGACAACAAACACATTTGCAGCTTCTTCAGATCTGCCTTTCAAAGTCTCGGAGGAAACGGGAGCGGTGAGCCAGAGCCACGAAACGGATTATCGACGATAGTCCACGGGACTACGGCATCGCACAGCTGGTTTACTTTATACGAACCGCTCGGATCTCTTTTAGACAGAGCTGCCCGCAAGATCAACAGAGAAAAACAATTTTGCACATAATTCGATTTAATTGCATTGTTAGGAGAGCTTGTGGAACCTGCCCGCAAGTGTTGAGCAACTTTAAAAAGCAATGGTGGGAAGACTGAACTTGCGGAATGTGTCTGACGACGATCCGCTGGATATGAATTTTAAAGCTGATCGGCCGCTGGACAGTCCTGACTCCGGTCTGCCTCCGAGTCCGAGTCCGAGCCCGAGCCCGAGCGTCTGGTTGCTGCAGGGCACCGGGGCTGGAACCCCGATTACTGAAGACGAAAGCAGAGGGACAGCTGTGGTATGATTCCTTCACGCTAAGCCAAGACATTTAATAGTTCAAAAACTACTTCAAATGGTTAAGTTTTTATCTAAAATGTACATTTCAGCTTCTTTTCGATTAACAAATATGCTTTTTGTGTGTAAATTATCTAAAAATGTATATTTAGCCTACTAAAGTTACTTATTAAATAGATTGTTAATAATTTCTGTATGTACAGTATGTATACATTTATTATTTACCTGACCCAAAGTGATATTAAAAAAAAATTTGATTCTTTTTATACAGGTTCCTAATAATCGCCAATTGCATGCATTGTCTTACGGAGAAGGAATTGAACTTGATCCTCTGCCACTAAAAGAAATAAGGTGATGGTTTTTTCTTTTTTATTGTAACCCCATTGCATGATTTGGGGGATTTGGGCAAGTTGCTCTGGGCAGGTGCAATTCATATAATGCAATACTAACTTCTTTTTACAGATACACATCGTCTGTGCGTTATGATTCCGATCGGCACTTCATCCAGGACGTGACCCTGCAGCCCAAGGGTTTGGGTCTGGAGATGTGCAGCCAGACAGTGTTGGCTCTGCCTCAGAGCACCTGGAGACATTACAAGACCCAGTTGGAGTTCCAGCCCCGTCAGCGTGTGCAGCGCTACCAGAGCACCACCATAGTGTACCCCAAACACACCCGGACCTTCTACACCACCCAGCTCAATTATGACGGGCACAAGTTGACCAAGCGCTTCTTCTCTGCTGTTGAGCTGCAGGCTTCTGATTGCAAGGCTGGTCTTTGAAAGACACACTGGCATATGTGCCTGACATTACGCCCATATGTACCAATTATAAACCACCGCCTGCATTCATTGAGTCCCATGAGGGGGGAAAAAGGAAACTCTGACTGAAATTGTTGCCAGTTGGAAAGGGGTTCCCAAAACAGAAGTGCAGTTAGTGAGTTAAAGGCTGGAGAAGGGAAAGCAACTGTGTTGTTTAAGGTTTGGTTAGGTTTAACCATTTTTTTTAAGGTTAGAAGCAGGTTTGGATGGTTTTCTCCATCAGTGTTTAGTGGTAGTGTACACCAATGGGTTTAATTGTATGTAGAAATGTGGTTGATTTATTTAATAGTGAGATTAAAGTTTAAGATCTTCTGATGTTAGACCATCACTGGTTTGAAAGGTTAGATTTGATGTTCTGACTAGGACACACATTTAGTAGACCAGGTGCAAACTGATTTTGCACACCATTATGTATTAGAATAACAAAATGGAGTATTTTAGGGTTGGGTTACAAAGTAAGAACTGCCACACACCATATGTTTCACGTGATTCACATTTCACTGAGATCTAGAAAAATGAATATATCAGGGCCTAAAAACAGGAAAAAAAGAAGAATATTTTAGGGTGTCTTGCACAAGGGTTACGTCTGGGCTGAAACATTTAATCCATCAGAATATCAACTAACCTGCATATTTTTACTACTGTAGCCACACTTAAGTCGTTAACCATATTTTCTTTACGTAAAAAGCTAACTTCCACAGCTCGGCTTGGTTTTAGTAAGTTGTTCTCTGTATTGCTACTCATGAAGGAAAAATTACAAGTGAGGTCACATTAGAAATGAGCTCAATCATGAGACTGCAGACTGAGGTATATGAAGACTAGAGTTTGAAATAAATTATAATGTAAATAACAGCACTTAAAAATGTTTTTATTCTCTATTTATTTCTTGTTTTAATTTCCTTTTTTCTGTGCACAGTCATTGATTGAGTGAGTGACACAAAATGTGCTGGCTTTAAAATCTGTAGTTGTGCTGTGTACAATTATTTTAACTCTGATTTTATTCATATTTACGTTAAGATGGATATTAACTCCTAAAATGAAATAAATTCATTATTTAAAGTGACCTGTTGGTTTTTATTGTAATGTGCATTTTCCTTAATGTTTGCATCATGCTAGAAAACAAGACCCTTCAAATACCAATTTAGTAGTGTAACTAGTGATCTTCTCATTTGTTGTACCCGAGAGCCCCCTAGAGGTGAAAGTAAGTATTAGAGGTCAGATGTTGAAGGGATAATTACCCCACAAAAAATTACTTGCCAACACTCTTCAAAATATCTTCGTTTGTGGTCAAGATAAGAAAGAAACTCATACAGGTTTAGAACAACTTGAAGGTGAGTAAATGATGAAAAAATATTCGGTTTTTGGGTGAACTATCACTTTTTTTTAAAGCATTTTACTCCAAAAGAATATGAACAGCTATTTTAAAATGTAGCCTATAGCATTATGTATAAAACATGCTCTCCCACCCATCTCAGACACTGGGACTTCCTCGTGGACGTCTTTTTAGGTTGGTTGGGCCTGGCTGTGCTCAACCAAAAATACTATTGCATTTTTGTGTCTACGACTCCCTTTTTTGGCTTTTTTTTCTGGTCTTCTGTGAGCATGTATGATCTCCAGGACTGTTCTCCACTTTTTCTCCACTTTCTCTCACTCTTTTTTATAGTCTATGGTTCTGGTCCATAGGTGGTTCATCTTGTGTTGTTGAAGAGTTAATCATCTTGAAACTGTAGGCTACAAGTAACACAATGTCCTGTTTTATGACCTGACATGTAAAATTACAGTTATGTTTCTTGGGAAATTGTTTTCTTTAAAACTTTGGTCGTGTATTTGGAGTGTCAGTTTGTCATTTTTTTGTTTGTTTTTATAAAAAAAAGTGGGAATAGGAACAACTACAACTAACTACGGGACGTCAAAAACGCCATCCCTTCCGTGGCTTACTGTTTTTACGCTAATAAACAATTCTTCGTGGCAACCAATTCCAATTGGAAGTGTAAACACGTATAATTTTATAATGGTTTATTTTCCATTTAATACTGTTCTTCTTTGCTTACACTAAAGACTCAAAAAGTAAAAAAAAAAAAAAAAAAAAAACGTCTGTTGTTTCTCCAATCGGATGTGTTTCTGGCGAAACTGGGCGGAACGTAAAGAAATGGGTGGGGCTACATGGAGCAGTAGCCAGAGCTAGCCAATCGAGTGCATTTGTTGATGTTGAGGGGGCGGGATGTTAACTTGGGATACTTCCTATTTGTATGTCGTTGCAAAACTAACCCGAATATAATGTAAAACATCTATAACAATTCTAAGAACTAATGGCGTGTTTATTTTATAGCCGTTCCTGTAATATTGGTGTAAAGATGTCTCGATTAGAATGAGCTGGGAGTTACTTTAATTTCGTTTTCAGATGGATGCTTCTGGATCACAACAACTGCTCGATGAGTGGGATAACATTAGCGACTCAGAATTTCTCAACATCCCATGCGAGCAACAAACCATCGGTAAAATAATGTTCAATTCTCCTTGTCTATTGGGAGCCCCAAAAATGTGTAATTTGGATAATTTTTTGCGCTTGTTTGCGGTTTTTTTCTTTCTGTTCATTTGTTTGTATAATATCTGTGTTTCTTTCAATTGAAAGAAAAATGAGATATAACTATCATGTTGTTGTTAAGTTTTATACACGTAAACAGTATTTTTTTCTCGCTGTCTTTTTAGATCAGCATCGTCCTCTCAGTAGAGAAACTGATTGTGAACACTCAGTGGACTTTAACAGCCCAATGACACCCACTTCATCAGTGTACAAGTAAGTCTCTTGTGTGATGCTTAGAGAAAAATTGTTTCTTGATATTGTATGCCAACATGCAACCCACGTCATTCTGCAACATGTTGTTTCTTTGCTGTTGTCACATAATAACATAATGCTCTTCTACTTTTCAGCCATAACAAAGAGACTTTAGGGCAAGAAGCCGAAAAAACTGATGATGCAAGGGGTTTAAAGAGAAAGAGCCTCCATGAAAACAGCCTCAGCCCAATGCAACGCTTCTTCAAGCGGCATCTGAGTGTGACTCTCCTGTGTGACCAGTCTTGGTGTGAGATGAAGACTGTCTACAGTCTTTTGAAGCCACATCTCAAAAGAAAAGATCTGCAACGGTCTGAGGTTCAAACTGGAGCAGAAATACATTTATCAAGAGGTGATGTAATTGGTGATGAGGTGATGTAGGCTTTCAATATGTTGTGTATTATCATGCATATTCAGTAATTCCATCCATGCCTTTCATCTCCAGAACTGGAGATACAGAACGTTGTCCCCATAGATATCCGGACTAGAGAGGATGCAGAAGCCATCAAACTTCTCAACATGTTACACATGATTTCACGGTTGGAAACAGGTTTGTTGACAGCGTAGAGATAATTTTAGGTATTGTTTTGGTACTTGGGAAAAGATTAAACATTTAATTCTCAAACATTCTTATTTCAGGGGAGCGTGTGCGAGAGTTCCCTGTGTTTGGTTTGCTGGAAGGTGTTTTTTTCATGGGGGTCATTGATGAACTGATGTATAACCAGAAGGGGGAGCTGGTCCTAAATGAGCTTAAGACACGCAAACACAACTCCATGCCTAGTTCTGCACAAGATAAAGTTAACTGCTTACAGGTGAGTTGGAGTTATTTTTTACAGGTCATTATGATGCAGCAGTTAATGATTACACTGTGCTTTTGTGCACAGCTGCCTTGTTTTCCCTGGACTTCATTGTGTTTCCACTACCACATACATGTGGGCATATAGTGAGAGTCAATGATGTGATGCTTATTTGTGAAATCTATTAATTTTATTTACAAAGAAAACCCCAACATTAAAATGAGCTGAATACAAATTGTTCTATTTTCTCAAAAGAGAATGTTTTTTCGTTGTTGTTGAAAATTAAAAAAGTAAAAAAATGTCCTAATATCATAACAATAGGAAAAAATCCTAATTAAAGAATTAAATTCTTGAGATTAAATAATAAGTAGCTTGGTGTAACCCTTTATTATTATTATTTCTTTGTAGAAAAAATTGGTTTCAATGTAGTAGTATGAATAGTATTTCTTAATATTTTAACTTTTATTTTTTTTACATTGTTAGTTACTCATTTTTTTCTGTTTTAAGTTCAATTCATTTGGTTTTACGACTTTTAATTTTTTTTTCAGTTTTAGTATGTAAATTAGTACTTTAGCTTAAATGTATTTATTTCAGTTTCTAATTTTCTACATTTCTAATTTCATGTTATACTTTTCATATTTTATTTCAATTTCAATTTTCATATTTTATGCCTAATTTCAATTATCAAAAATGAGTTTTAGTAGTTTGTTTTATTTTCAGTTTACAACACTGATAATGTATCATTTAACAAAACCGTTACAAATATTTGAACAAGTTATGTCTGCTAAATCAAAGTCATATGGTGCAACCAGACACATCACGTGGTTTGACTCCCCAAAACTGAATTCATAATTGAAATATGAATATTTATAACTTATTTTGTACAATTAAAAAAATAAATAATTTTTTTCTCAAAATCATATATAACTAACATGAATACAAAAAGTGCATTTCTAAGAACTTGGCACAGATTTTTCTTCGCTTTTCTTTATGTACACTCTAATGCACCTGTCCATCTGTTATTTAGGTGGGCCTCTATAAATTGCTATTTGATGGACTGGTGAGAGGGGAAGTGAAGAAAGACCATATATTAAATCACCTTAAACTGCGTTCAACTCAAGTGCTTGGAGCGGGAGTCCAGGCCCATGCTAAAAGCATTGGGGTTCAGGTGACTACCTTTGAGGATCTGGTTGATGCCCTACTAATAACTGTGTCATGTTCTGATCTTCCATGCATTGACCTGCTTCAGCTTGAATACTATCACCAAGGCTCTAGTGGACCCATTGGGACCAGAGTCGCTCCTTTCAATGAAGCCCAACTACGGGCAGAGCTTCAGGGTTATCTGGCCTACTGGACTGGCCAGAGGGAACCCAAAGGGGTGGACATAGAGGAGGCCTGGAAATGTAGATCATGCGTGTATGAACAGACTTGTGATTGGAAAAAGAATAGATTGCAAGTATCTGACCAGCAAGCAGCTCATGCTAGCTCCTGCTCATGAGTTAACATTTTACAGTTGAGACAAACATTTCCATGTGGCGACTTTTGTCATATTTTTAGCTTTTATAATTGTCTAATGTGTTCTATTTCAGTATTTAAATAATGATGTGATGTGAATGTTATTGAAACTATAATAATTGTGAATGATGGATAGTGGATCCATAATGCATTATTTAATCTATAATGCAATATTTGGATTAGAATGGCTTTAATGGAAGCATGCTGAAAGCTTTCCTTATGTACATTAAGAATTTTAGCCCACTTAGATGTGCTTTTCAATGAACTTCAATGGCTTCTTTTATTGCTTCAGTCAAGGCAGGCCAATATAATCAATATAAAATACATTTAAAGTGAGCAAATTGTACATATACAGAACTTCTTTTGTTCTGTCATTTTGTTTTAAAACAAAGATGTATATCATTAAAATTAGCCATTATATATGAAGTTATTAATAGCTAAATAATTAATAATGTTAATCCCTAACTAAATCATTTATGATTTAATGTTTGTCTTGTAATATTTCTGTTTTATAATGAAATATGTGCCATTAGATGGTGCTATTTTACCATAAATAATCACTTAGTCTCTGAATTTACTGAAGGTTTAGAATGTTGAGTCATTTCTGTAAGATGATAATATGATAACTATGACACTATCAGTTTGTATTTTACAGTTATTGCTAATATGAAATCAGTGATGCGGTGTGCCAACGATATTTTGATTAGCAGATCTCTCACAATGATTCTCTTGTGTAGATACGGTGATGCTTGTTTATTTGGGCACGAAATTTCATCTGCCCTGGCACTGACCTCAGAACTGCTTTTCTTCACATGTCGTCATTGAGCGCAGGCCTTGGAGCATGTCCTTGTTATCAATATGACACTGTCAGACTAGGAATGACACATCTGCCATTTAAAAGAGGCCACACACTCCCTCAGGGTGCTTTTCATGTGAACCTAAATCACACACCAACACACAAATACTTTAGTCAGTTTTTAAATTCAATGCACAAATGGATGAGTTTGTTCCTAGGCTGTTGGTTAAGATGTGTGGGTGCCTTTGCATGGCGCATGTGTTTTAATTGTCTCTGGAGCCTTGTTAATTTTAATAATTAATTGACTCACTCTTTTCCTTATTGCTGATCAGCACACAACGGACTGCAAATCTTAATAGAGACGAATCTGCGCTCTAATTTGATTGCAGTAATGATTTTACCCAGCATTGCACATGCTCATGGCATGCATCAAACAGCCAAGAGGCTGAGAGCAGCCGCTATTAGATTGTGTTGGTTGAGGTCTGTTCTAATCTGCTAGTCAACAGGCTAAAAGAGCCATACCCTGAGCTGTGTTTGCTCATGTCTGCACTAAAACATGCATCTTCCTTAATGCAGTGGCTATAGGAACCTGCAGTACATTCTGGTCTGATGAAGTCACTCAGGTGCTAATGACCCCTCATTCAAGGCTCTTAAAAGCACTCCCACTCACTCAGTCTCTAGTAAAGTGCTTCAGCACTTCACTTCAGCCTTTGTAAACTCTTGTCACCTGGCAGACAGAGGAGCCATCCTACACTAATGTGGCCCTTCGGTTCATGCTCTGTTTGTCTTGCGCACTGATTTGCACCAAACTCAATTCCTGCCTTCCTTGATCAATAGGATGCCCAACATAGGGTCTCTGAATGGCGATTGCATTAAGACACAGGCAAAAAGAAGTTAAAAGGCTCCATTCTTGATTTTCCTATCATGTTAGAAAAGTGTTTAATGATGTGCAAACACATGGAGTGGCAGTGCATGGGAACTAATGCAGGAATAAATTTGTCAGGACTTAGGAATCATTCGTTTTGCATTGTGATATCTTACATTGATGAATGTCATCACATTAGTTACATAATTCCCTGCAGGCAAACGATTCTAATACCATAAGGTAAATCTCACCTAAATCACATAGTTAATATATTGTCTAAAATGAAATATATTCTAAAAAATAGTTATATACCATTCAAATGTTTTGGGTCGGTAAAATGGTTTAAAATGTTTATTAAAGATGTCTTTTATGGGCACCGAGACTGCATTTATTTGATCAAAAATATAGTAAATTGTGTACTTTTGTGAAAAATTATTATAATTAATATACTTTTTTTTACTATTAACCGTAACTGAATCCATGTGAAAACAAGGATGCATATTGGAAAGACATTACATGTAGTCATGCAATGCTTACGTTGTTAACATTAACAATATTTGAGGCATGGAATGCATGGTTTTGCATTATACGATTGTTAGATTTAATCAGCGCGATTTACTGCAATGTCAGAACCATTTTTTTCCAGTGAAAATTATTATGTTGGTCATATTTCAAAAGGAATAATTTGTGATTCTTAATGCCAGTATCCACACCGGCACGGTGACTGACAATCTCACAGTCTCCTGAAACATTGTGTTCATCCTCGCTGTGCCGTGTCGAGGGTGTTGAACTACAACTCGCATAAAGTTGATAATTCCACGAATGACTGCAATTGCAGATTTCGAACAGAGATGGCGACAAAATGGAAAAACGCCGGACTGCAGCTTTAAAAATAATTGTTTTATATTTTAATATATTTTAACATGTGATAGCAAAGCTGAATTTTCAGCATCATTACTCCAGTCTTCAGTGTCACATGACCTTTCAGAAATCGTTCTAATATGCAGAATTGGTGCTCAAGTAACATTTCTTATTGAGAACAGTTGTGGTGTTTAATATTTTTGTGAAAATATTTTTATGATGCGTGTTTTTCAGGCTTGTTTTGCACCCTTTCCGAGTAAATGTATTAATTTAAGTAAGTATGACCCAGACTTGTTATTAACTGATTCATCTAAACAAATGCTTAAGGTTGTTTACTTGAGTGTATTCCTGATACATTTTTAGAAAGAACTGGGAAAATAAGAGACTAAAATAATGCATAATGAATAGACTACAAACTTTACTATGCAGTAAATCCATTAAAAGTGTAAGCCTGTGACGCAGATCTCATTACAGAGTGACAGCGGTCTGCTGCCGCAATAATGTAATCGAGCCAGAATTCAGCTCCACCCTGCTCAGTGTGGAGTTCCGCACATGGTCAAATAATCCCACTCTGGAGGAATTGAAACCCACAGGCCTCTTTAAGCTAAAGCAAAACATGAGGAAGTCGTTGGACCCAACCCACAGCTGTCCACAAGCCCAAATCTCACTGTCATCATTAGTCAACTGACTAAAACACCTCTGTCTCCATTTCTGACTCTTTAATCCCAGGGATCAGCCCTACACTGTGGTTAGACTGGAATCTGCTGCATGGTGATTTAAGAAACTGAGCACAAGGGCCTAATAACACTGATGTCCTCATTGTGATAATGAAATATGAGTACTGCTGAGGGAGTTGGAGAAAGTGAGAAGAGGGTTGTGAGAAAAGCAAGTATTACAGTATTTCAGTGCAGTTCTCAAACAGAGTGTCTTGTAAATGTCTCTTTTTAGCAAATATGTGATAACAGATTAGGTTACGTCATGGTATAAATGATGAAACAATAGATATACACTTTATAAAATCCCTTTTAAAAGTTGTAGATAATACAAATGTAGTATGTAACGAACGAAAGAATGTCATCATCATCATCTTCTCCTAAGTCTAAACAGAGACTCCCTAGACTTCTCTCTCCCTTGACACTTCCTCCAGCTCTTCCGGGGGAATATCGAGACGTTCCCAGATCAGCCAGGAGACACAATTCCTCTTGCGTTTCCTAGGTCTTCCCTGGGGTCTCCACCCGGTGGGACGTGCCTGGACAACTTTCCCGGAAAGGCATCAAGAACAGATGCCCGAGCCACTTTAGCTGACCCCTTTCGATGTGGAGGAGCAGCGGCTTTACTCTGAGCTCCTCCCGATTGACCGAGCTTCTCACCCTCTAAGAGAGTGTCCAGCCGCCCTGCGGAGAAAGCTTATTTCAGCCGCCTGTATCTGGGATCTTGTCCTTTCGGTCATGACCCACAGCTCATGACCATAGGTTAGGGTTAGAGTAGGAACTTAGATCGACCTTCGCATTGCAGATCAGCTCCTTCTTCACCACAAAGAATGTTCAAATGTCGAAGGACTGCAGGAAACCAACTGAGGGACTGGCAGAGATCAGTAGTGGAGAAGGAGGTTGGGCAGGATCAAAGATGACCATTCACTGTACAGGGTGAAAATGCAGTCATTATGCTTGGCTTAACCAGCGGTGATGATAGTACAGACGATTCAGGGTGGGGAAGGGTGGGAAGCAGTACCTCCCGAGTCCCAATCTATTAAACAGTCCAGTCTCAAGCTGCACCAAGACTCGCTCTGGTACGATAGTTGCCGGCTCACATCCCTGGTCAGACTCCCTTTGGGGCATCGGCTGTGGAGTGATGGTTGGCGCTGTCGTCACAGGTGGCTCACTTGTGGCGGGCAGATGTTCTCTCTTTGCGTGGGCTCAGGCGTCGTCGTCTCTATGGTGCTGGGTGATGGTAGGCTGAGCTCTGGGTCTGGCTGCGAGGTGTGGCTGGAAGAGTTTAGAGAATAGTGATCCATCCATCAACAGTGAGAAAGTCATGTACTGTAACTCTCTAGGGTCCAGCAGGGATTGCAGGTGGCTGGTGTTCAAAAACGTCAAAGACAGGAAACTGGTGAAAACAAACTAAAAGTCCACGATAATGAAACTAAGAATGAGTGTCTATGACACATAGCTTATACCAGGGAACATGCTCGTACTGTCATAAAGGACTATTTTAAATCGTACAGTGTGGCTCCGGCATAAGAAAAACTTTACACAGAGGGCTCTTGTGGTTTTGAATACATTCAGGACATTTGATACCAGCCCCTTTGTTTTGCTCTAAAGGACATCCTAATTCACTCTTTTACATTTTTGGCAGAGCACAAGGCCCATTAATGCATTAGTGCCTTCATGCAAACCCTGTTAAAATTACAGGTCTGGTTGCGTGCACATTTTGTCCTAATAGAGTAATTGTCCTCTTGTCCTGGAAAGTAAAAAAAAGCAGAGGGGAGTATCATTTTCAATTCTGTGCTATGTGAAGGAGCGAGAGAAAACCGAAAGTTATCAGCCTCCAGAAAAGACTGAAGCATCCTTTAGTGAAGACACAAATAACTCCAGGTGAAACAAATTAAAGTACACTGTGTCTAAGGGCTGAGATAAGAGAGAATGTGGGTGGTTGTGTTTGTTTCAGCAGGGGAAGTAGTTTGC
This sequence comes from Cyprinella venusta, assembly GCA_038021265.1. Classification (NCBI taxonomy): domain Eukaryota; kingdom Metazoa; phylum Chordata; class Actinopteri; order Cypriniformes; family Leuciscidae; genus Cyprinella; species Cyprinella venusta. Next base: position 11,910,725 of record CM075881.1, on the reverse strand, counting down.
ATATTAGTGGCACAAGTGTGCTGTGCATGAGGATGCAAGCTTGTGTACATGAGAGATTAATTGAGCTGTTCGGAAACGTGCTGGGTTAATGAAACTGTGTCCGTGCTGCAGGAAGCCCTGTAACAGGGCTTTATCTCTTTCACATGGCACAGAACAGCTCATTATGTAGGTCACAAGTCAATTTGATAGCTTACTGTTTCAAGGGAATAAAACGCTTTTCTAAAGAACAGTCAGGACAGACCTGGAATAATAAAGGGGTCCTATTATGCTTTTTTTACATTTTCAACTTTCTTTAGTGTGTAATGTTGCTGCTTGAGCATGAAAAAGGTCTACAAAGTTACTAAGCACAAAGTCCACTCCAAAGGGAGTTACAGTATTCTCCATATCAGTAAACAGTGTTTCTGATCTCCCTGAAATGCCTCAATTTTCTCTTGAATCTTCTTCTGGGAACGTTCTTATCACAATATTCTTCATTTAAATAATTCCTGCCCAATACATACTCATTAAAAAGGGACGAGGCCTGGTTGAGTTACTTTATATGCTGCATCCGAAATTGCATACTAGCCTACTACTGTATATAGCAGGCAAAAACAGTATGTCTGAATTTAGAGAGACCAGAGTATTACTGACGGACTGAGAAGAGAGGTGCAGCAACAATGGAAGATACTGTATGTGAAAAATAACCCTGACCCTATTTTTTTTTTTTACATATTTAATATTGTTGAATCCTTAAAATTCAACAATTTTATTGATCTGAGTGAGAACTGAGTTAGATGATATCATTTTTTTCAGAACTGCTTTATAGAAGGAAATAACTAATTTAATTGTTGATGATCTTTAAACGTTTATGAACAGCCACTCTCATCTAACCAGATGTTCCTTTTTATTGCATTTTCATATTTTAGACCGGTGACTTTTTCCATATTGGCAAGGGCAATTTGCCCTCAGGTCAAACACACTCACACACAACACACATATTTTGCTTATTCATGCAAGATGAGAAGATATGAATTCATTTGCTATTTTTAGCATGCTCATGAGTCTGCACACTTTGGCCAGGCAGAGGACATTTGGTGATTCAAGCGGAGAACAAATTCAGCAAATCATGTAGAAAAAGCAGATGAAATGAATATGTTGAACTAATAGTGCACATTAAAGATGTGTCCTCTTAGGATTCGTTCATTTAGACTGATCTGTTGCTTAGCTGGAACACTTTAAGAGATAGTTCAAATTTAAATTCTGTTAATTAAATTCTGTGAATTCCAAATTCATTCTTCGGTGGAACAAAAAAGATGTTTAGCAGAATGTTCACACTGCTCTTTAAATACATCAATACGATACTTTAATCTTAATAATAGCCCGAATTACTTGCATGCTATTCCAAGTCATATATAGCCATATGATTTTTATGCGTCTTGTAACTGCAAACATGAATATGCATATAATTTGAATGTGAGCAATTTACAATTTTCTCCCCCGGTTTTAATAAAATGCATGTTTGAACTGTTTTAATGGAAAGCAACTTGAACTTACATTATCTTAAAATATGTCAATACGTTTTGTCTCAAGATGCACACCAGTAATGTTTTTTTCCAAGATACATTTTTAAAAGCTAAATTCCCTAATTGAACTAATGCCAAATTCTGGCTTAATCTAAACCCAGTTTGTGAAACCATTTATTTTTTCCCTCACACAGAGCTATATATTTTTTTCCAGTTACTGTAAGTTCTAGCAAGCACAACTGTCACCTTGGAATTGCTCCGTTTATTTTACATTAAATATCACAGATTTTTTTACAGTGAAGAAATGAAGACCTCCGCAGTCCCCCAAAATGCAGGCCTTTCAAACGAAATAGACATGTATTATTTCAGTTAAACAGTGTTTGTGCTTTAGACACCAGTGTTCCTCTTAACACTAATGTTTTTTCCATGAAATACCTTAAACACAATCATTTGGAGCTGTTGTCATATCGTTTGTTCATTCAACTTGCGTGTCAACATGAAGACCTCAGCAGAGATTGCTGGGAAGTGTCTTCAAAACATGGTTCTATATGTGGTTTTATAGTGCATCAGGTACCGCTTTCTTTCCATAATGACAGCATGAGTTACTGCCAGCAGCACTCATGCAATTACTGCAATGATCGAATGTACTGTCCTCTTGCCACATATAGTGCCCCACTGAGTGGAACAAAACAAGCTATCGAGTTATCATCTGTCTAGCAGAAGGGTCCTGTAACACTAATTACACATAATGTTCTTTTCGGTTGTGATTAAAACTAATTATATCACATGCAAAGTAACATGTTTCTGTGACGACTGGGCCTTTGTCCGTCACTTTGTTCCAGCAGTGGGGGGTTTAGACTCTAGAGCTTGCTTGTTCCCAGAACAGGAATATACAGGAAGCTAGAGAAACAGATGGTGTGCTGTGCTAATGAGTCCTAACACAATTCACCTGTTAGTATCGGAGCGCTGATTGGTGGGGCCGTGGAAGAAGATATTAGCCGCCTGGTGAGAGTTCTTTAACACCTATGATGTCATACACTCATCCTATTTTAAATTTGGAGTGTGCCATGTTCGAGTGTGTGCAAAGTTTCCTATAACATCTCTTACCGGAAGGCTCTGGGCTCTGTGAGAGCCATACAAAATGAAAGGGAGAGGCTTACCATCTCAGTCTCAGATAGATGAGCAGATTGCAAGGACAAAGGGAATTGTGTCAGGGAGGCTAGAGTTACAGTGAGAGCGCAATGTACTGTACTGAAAATCTTAAGAACGACCTACTACACATAAGGCAGTGGTGTTAAAGAGTGGCGTTAACACTAGGGACGTGTTCACGGTGGATATTTTTAGAAAATCTCCTCACCATCAGATGAGCGGAGAGAAGCTTTTAAGTGACGTTGATTTCTCTGTGTAAAAGGCCAGGGAGATGGATGTAGAGATTTGTTTACTAGAAGGCCCCAATGCCCTTTAGCATGAGTTCAGTAGTTTCCTATAACTTTGGGAAAGCAGAATGTTAAACTGAGGTTGAAAAGCATTTGATTTTTTTAGAGTAAAGGTTGACGTGATTCATATTGTTGAAATTATTTAATGCAACATACTGCATACATTCAGAAGTTTGGGGTTGGTTAGATTAGACTTTAAAGTATTTTAGGCACAACATGGCTGTATTTGAATAAAAATACAGTAAAAATGACTAATATTATTATGAATATTACAATCTAAAATAATATATTTTATTTTAATATATTTTTCTATTTGAATTATTCTAGTTTTCAGTGTCAAATTATCCTTAAGAAATCATTCTTAAATGCTAAAATCAAATATATTCTCAAGAAATATTTCTTCTTATTAATGTCACAGTATTAATTAATGATGCTAATAATTTTTGTTGAAACCATTATGATTTTTTTTTTGCGGATATAGTTGTTGAATAGGAAAGGCAAAAGAACAGTATTTATTTGAAAAACAATGTACTACTGCCACTCTCTTTTGGTCAATTTAATGCATCCTTGCTGAATAAAAGTATTAATTTCTTCTTCTTTTTTTATTCTTACTTACCCCAAACTTTTGAACGGTTGTGTATATCTCATAAGCAAATATCTCATCTTAGACACAATGTTGCCTGTTACATTATTTTTGCTTCACCAACAAAAATTCCACACAAAGCAACAACATTATTAATACTGCACGTCTCTGAGCAGCACACAGCAGTGAAATATATATTTTTTTCATGTGAGAATCAGTGTTTTTACAGAGAACAAATGATTCATTTTGAAAGGCTTATTGCATTCCTGAATGAATCAGTATTTTAAATGAACTGATTCAGTGACTGACTCATAAATGTCTCTGCCACTACATATGATATTAAGATTTGTTTTATGTATTGTATGTTGAATATTTTTTCCTTTATTTTTAACTTGGAGAATCACATTGAGATATTATTCTTCCAGAGAGACCTGGTCAAGACGGCAGCACAAAAAGTTTCATACAGAAGAATCACAAAATAACAATGCCACATTTTACACATTCAAAATAGATAGAGGCGAGTCAAGAAAAACAGTTACAATTGTCCTTTAAACATTTGTAAAAGTCCAAGGAGCATACAAAGAAATATTACTTTTACCAAACTCTTACAAGACCCGAATATAAGTGTATTTTTCACTTGTTTATATACTTAAACAGTAATTAAAATGCCAGTGCAGTAAAACAACATGTCACACTTGGTCATGTTTGCCTGATGTGTGAGTGTAGGGGTAGAAGAGCAAGGGAAAGCCTTATCATGTGTGTTCTGTGGGACACTTGGCTTGTCACCAGATAGGGCAGCAAGTTACTCTTTAGGGACGGACTGTCTCAGTTACACGGGAAAGTCAAATACAGCACAAAAAGCACAAAAGTCAAATCTCACAGAAAGTATTTTGAAAACAAACTAATCACTTCATGACGGTATAAATGCATTGAAGAAGAAATGATGGGGGAGGCAAATGTGAGTTAGTTCGAAACCACCCACGAGAGCCATTTCATTCGATTCCCTTCATTTGTGCGTCAGTGAGTCAGGAGTATTGAGTCGAGAGTGTGCTGTCGATATATGTGACTGCACCAAGACATAATTTAGGAAAAGCACTCAGTTGGGTAGCAGACATGTTCACTGGCACGTTCAGATGAGTGAAATGGGAAGTTTTTGCTCGGTTGTTTGTGGTTGTGATTTGATCTAGCTCATTGTGTTGTCAAAAGAATGGGGAGAGGATGTGTTATTCATTCTGTCACCTTGACTGCAGCACTGGATCCTGAATCATCCCTTTAAATGCTTTTATGCTTTCTAAGTTTCAGTGCCTGTGATATTTTCCACCAGAGAGAGAGAGAACAGGGAGTTTTTTTGTTTTGTTTCTGAGAACAGCTGACCCAATTGACACCAGTGATTTGGCAGAGAGTTGCCTATAGGTTGAGGAATTTTTGACAAATTATCATATTAAATATTCTTTAGATCATATGATGTGGGTCTGTGTATATACAGACCACAATTTGCTTTGGAAATGTTTTCATCAAAAAGTTTTTGATTTTAGTGCATATCAGTAGCAACCTTCTGTCTCTCACTTCCAGTTACATGTGTTTTTTGTGTCTCTGTCCCTCCATTTGTGTCTTTAAGTTCACTTGGCGAGAATCGTACAACAAATGGTGGCCTACCTTTTTCACCCCATTCATTCAGTGTGTACTTGCCCACAGAGTTGTGTTCTGTTTAACACACATTCACAGCACACAAAGACCACTGACAGGAAGTTCAGCTAAGTTTTTGAAAAATGAATGACATAGCAACAAAAGCAAACACGGTTTTGTTTTGTGATGGATGATTGTGAGGTTTACATGATCCATCGATCTCTTTCTTGAAACTCTTTCGCAGTGAGGGGTTGTTGGGTCTCTGGAGGAGAGCAGCTGTAATGAGACCTGAACTGTGGCTTGCTGCTCCATGGCTCATTAGACGCATTCATCAGTCTGGTGTGTATTAATCTTCTCTTCATGAACAGAGACTCCAAAGAGTACGTCTTGTGGCTTGAATGCTGACATACAGTATCGTCATAACACATTTTCACACATTTCCCAATATTTTATTTTTCCATGACAGACGTAAGAAATAACACTTTTAAACACCAATGGTGGACACTAACAAAGTATTTTGGGATTTCATTTAACCATCTATTACAAGATTATAATCGATTTTGAATTATCTTGAAGTGAATGAGTACAGTAACAAAAGAGAAATCAAAAATTTAGATTTTTTTTAAATGATTAATATTTTCAATAATTAAATATGAGATTTATATATAAGAGTATTATATATATATATATATATATATATATATATATATTAAGATATGCAAAACTATAAAATTATTAAATATATTAAATGAAATGTGTATTCAATGTGCATTTAATAATAATGAAATCATTATATTTAATTTTAATATGAATTATTTTATTATTTTTTATTTAAAAAAATTATTTTTTATTTTTACTGCAGTTATTTACTTTTCACAGCTTTTTCAAGTTAAATGAAATTAAATTAACACCTCCTCCTTCCCATACAGTATCAGCTTTTAAGATCTTGCATTTTCCATAAAGAAAACATAAGTTTTAATGATGTGATTTGCAGTTGATAGACATTCACTTAAATTGGAAAAAAAATAAAGAAGTGTCCTACTAGATTGGTACTTTGATTTTGCATACTTACCGTAAGTACTTTTAATGTAAGTACTTTTGTACTTTAACTCAACTTGAAAAGAGCACTCAAGTAAAATATCAGCACTTTAACACAAGTACAGGATTACTTCATCCACCACTGCTATCACTCACTTTACAGTCTGACACCAGACAGCACGACAGCTGACATTTTGTGACTCTTTAAATCCCCCATGAATAGCATGTGAAAACATCCGCTCTGCTTTTTGCTGTTGCTCAATGTCTTTGGTTTCCACAGAGATCTGAACCACAGTACCTTTACAAAGCAGCTGCCTGCAGTACCTCAGATTGCTAGAGGTACAGAGTAAGACAGTTACAATAAGATCCATAACAACACATCACCTTCAATAGGAACTTATTTAGAACCTGTACACCACATGCTATTTACACAAGAAAACACTTGAATCTCCATTTAATCTCCCATTTCAAATATTTCCTGCTTTTTATGTCTGCTTATTGAAGCTCAGGCAACATGTATACTGTAGATTCTCATGGTCATTATCTATCATAAGTGAGAATATCCTCACTGTTGAAGGAATGAATGATACTAGGCCTGCAAAAATATCCTGACATTTACTTTGATCTGTATCTGAGTACTCCATTAATGAGTAACCACTGTAAAAACTAACGCACAGCAACTTTACTTTGAACAAGTTCTTGTCATCACCCACCCAATGAGATAACAGAAGAGAGGACCAAAAAAGCCTTCGAAACTTCATTGCACCTGTCTGAATATGGTTGGTCTTTTGAAACAGGAAGTGTATGAGGAAGAGCACCAAGGAGGATGTGGTCAAGCGTTAAAATGCCTCACAAGCCACAGTGAGATGCACAAACTTACCTTCACCTAAAGCCGGTTAACACTGCAACATGTCTGCAAACCCACCGCAGCAAAGAGGGCCTGTCCCTGCATGCTCTACAGCTCTGCTATAACCAGACCTTTGCTCTTACAGACAGTTTAAAGAGATCTGGCAGCACTGCTGCATTCGAAACATTTCTGCAACCTTCACTCAGAACAAGGCCTATGGGTCAAAATGAATGTTTCTGCTTATCAACTGGAGATGTTTATATACATTCCTCTAAAGCAGCCGTGTGCGTATGAATGTTGACGTCAAAGATCAGAGGGGTTCAGAGTACGAGCAACCAGATGAAGACTGCAGATGTGTATATACTCCCTCTTCTTCTAATTTATGTGCTTCTTCAGCATGCATAAACATGTGTAGCACGCCGGCTTTATGACATACGAGTGGAGGAATGGAGATAGCTCAATGTTTACTGTAATGATGGTGCTTAGACACTTTTGCTGGCAAACTGATTTATGGCAAGTCCATGTACTGTCAGGTTTGAGTTAACACAGTGATCAAGAGGGAGACAATGTCAAAATGCACCACCTGTGATGAGCAGCCTATTTATTACTTATTTTTATTACTTATATTACTTGCCTCTAAATTAACCATATTCTGTTTTATTAAATATATAAATAATTGATCTACTAATATATCTTTTATTTATATTATTATTTCCGGTCAGTGCGTCTCTTGTCTTTCATTATCATTCACACCACCGGCCTCGTGCCGTCCTCTCGTGCCGCTCTCACGTCCCTCGTCCTGCTCGCCAAGCCAACTAACTAGTAATTTTGCGTAAAATGAATTTCACACTCTGATGGCAGCTAACCTTAGCCTTGTTGACGAAAGAATTATTTCTCTGATGCGCGCTCAGTTCCGGATTAGTGGGTGTGGCTTGCGGAGTCGTGCAATGTGATGCATTGTGGGTGTTGTCCTTCATACAAATGCACCCTTCGGTTATTTTCTGACTTTTCTCGGTCAAGAGGGCACCAAATTAAAAAAAAAAAAGGTTTTACATTTCGACTACATATATGATCCACTTTCAATAAAGATTAATGTTGAAATGGGTGAAATGCTCCTTTAAATAGGGCGCCCTGATTTGAGCGTAGTCATTAGCAGCGAGGGGAGATCGACCGATAGCGTTAGCAGCATCTTGAGTACTTGGCCTACCAGAACTGATTTTTAATTTTTTTTTACATTTTTAAAGACTTTTTAATATTTATTTATTTAATTTTTCATTTCATATTCAATAGATTTTTAAATAAAATAGTAAAAAATGCACTAAAGCAAACATTTCTGTTGACTCAGTGCATGTTTAATTTCATTTTAGTTTAAAGTGGAAAGATTAAATGCTTCTTCAGTTCAGGTTCAACTCACTGTGAATTAAATCTGCATGGCTTTGCTGAATGATCAGCTGCCTGAGCAGGACATTTCTCATTTATATTGTATGTGGTGGTATACTTTCTCTATAATTCAAGCCATTATCCAGGCTTAGATTCAATTTTAGTATTTCAGTTGGAATCAGCACTCAAGGCACTATAGATGAGCCCTTCCCAGCTCCCTTAATGGGCAATGGCAATGGAAAAACATTAGTATAGAAGGCTTTCATCATATTTATATGGCTCAGTGAGTGCAGGTGTGTGTTATCGCAATCACATACAAGAGAGATCGGAATCATAAAGGAGGGCGAGCGGGCGGGCACAAAGTGGAATGTGATACAGTCAGGCCTCTGCACAGGGATCGGACTGTTGGATTTGTGCCCTGAAGGTCATGGCTGTTCAAAACCTTTCCCCCATTTGTCATTTGGATCCTTTGTTTTTCTCACTGTCCACCCAAGGTAATCAGAGTCGGTCTTTTCTTTTTTAAAAATTGTTCTAAGACACTTCCTGCATGGCAAATGGACATTTTCATTGTCACTAAATCCCATGTGGGTGTGACACTTGTGGAAAAACGTGTATATACCTACATTCTCAAAATACAATGTTTTATACATCCTGCCACACTCCCTTGAGGTCTATATTATACCATTGGTTCTCGGCTGATTTTGTTTCTGGATCCAGTTTTTACATTGGACATACACACTACTAAACATTGTTATTATACAAAAGGTAAATACAAATTTACTTAAAATAAAATAGTGGAATTTATTAGAAAACTTTAAATGGTGCATGTCCAAAATAAGCTTGAAATTTTTAAAAAATTAAATCATTTTTTCCAGATGGAGTAAACACTGGGTTAAATATTTCCAAATGACAAGGGAATTAATACCACAATTTGTTTGGACTCACAGCCATTGACAACAACAATACGTGGAAAGCATTATATCTAAGACTTTGGAGTTATTCTCCATTCTTAACTCCCTAAAACACCTTTTTTAGTCTCAAGGAAAATACACACCACAAAATTACCTATTTAAACAATAAGGCATTATGCAAAAAATACTGGGCGAGGCCTGGTTAAGTTGTGTGTGTTGTCGCCATGTCCAAGAGACGCTGTTTTTTCCACCCTGGATCTAAATCAGTTATTATAAGAGGCATAACATTTCCAAAACACGTTCAAAGCCAATGACCAATCACAACACACTGGTCCAGCTGACCCAATCAGAGCACATTGTACTTTTCAGAAGGAGTAGCTTTAAAGTGACCAGAACTAAACAGAGCGTTACAGACAGACTGAGAAGAGAGGTACAATGTAACGTGAATTTTATTTTATTTTTTTTACATTCAAGCATCAAAACCTATTATTCTAAACCCCAGAAGCACAATCAAGACTTTGAAAAAAAGGCATACCATGGCCTCTTTAAATAGAAAATGAAGGCTATGTTAGGCAACAATAATGCAAACAGCTCCACATTTATACCTTGGCCCAATCTCTCCATCTCATAACAATTCACCACATAATACAGTATAATCCCCATTTCATATTTACCCTGTTCCGCATGAAAGCAGCAATCACGCTGGAGTGACCAAGTTAAATGTGAGAGGAAACAGATTTTGTTGCATATAGAAATCCCGCTTAAGCCTTAATGTCAAAGAAACAAAGCTTAATGTCATATGGCCCCTGTAATCGTGATGCTTGGTTTGAGTACTAAATTTAAAACATGCTCCATTTCAGTGTCTATTCTGAAGGCATTAAGAATACACTTAGAACAATAGCTCAAGTGGTGCCAGCAGTCTCTGACTAGGCAACACACCCAGCTGGAGTTGTGCCCCCCTATCATTCAGCCATAATGCAGTTACAGTACAAAAATTGAACTCTCTGCGAAGGATCAGACTACCTTTAAATGCATTAAAGGGTCACATAAAGCTTATATGCAAATATCATATGGATATCAAATTCATTCAAGCAGTTGACTACCTCTTTCAATTTGTCAAACCTTTTTATCTCTCTAAAACTAGCGTAAACCGCATTTTCATTTTAGCAAAACAAAGCAATGGTTGCAACAAAATACAAATATCCATCAAATAACTTAAAGGTGCACTCTGTACGATTTTGTTAATTAGTAATTAATTTGACCCATTTTTACTAACTAGGCTGTGACCTGGCTGTGACCGTTGTGTGTTTGCTTTCAGCATTCTATGTCACAGCATTTTGTCCTTGATTTGTGAAGTGGACGGTTTGTTTTGTCACTGATGCATATTGTGTTTGTTATTGTTAAATTAGCTTGTTTTGTTTACATTTTTATGCTCTGTATCATATTTCATCACTGGCTAAAAGTGCTAAAAATAAAATAAACATTTTTCCTTAGCCTATAGCCTTAACTAAATTGTGTGAAACGGCTGATCATGTGATGTCAACATAGCGACACCCATGAGGCACACCATGCAGAGTAAAACGATTTTAGAAGACCTTATATATTTAGTTTTCAATTTATTTAAGTTGTAATATTTTAATTTTAATATTTATTATATTTTTAAAACTTCAAATGGGCTAGCCTACCCTAGAAGAGTTTAATTATTTTAATGTGCTAATGATGCAAGCATTTGGGATTTTGTAATGAACAACATGTCATGATGAAACATGGTTAAAAGAAGTAGGCTAAGTCATTTATTACAGCATCAGCCTAAAAGTATCTTGCAGATGAATAACATCTTCTGAGAGGGCGTTCCTTCTCTATATCAGGGATGATTCACGGATTCGAGCCAGTGTGTGATGCGACTCTGCACAGAAAACTATCTGACAATCATTCATTACAATAGCTGTTGTTCCGTGGCATACCACTGAAATGAGGACAAAAAATGCCAGAAAACGCGCTGCATGAGTCTGACAGGCGGATGCAGGTGAAGAGTTGACTGCGAAAGTGGATCTATTGCATAATCAGACGGAGCACAAAGAGAGGCAACGATCGAGGGAGCTTCGTTTTGAACTATGGCGGCAACAAATATCATTATTCTGACATATAGATTTTGATAACGAGAAGACGTGCCACCTTGGAGAACAGCGGCGAATTGTTGGGTATGAGGATAAAAAACACCCCGCCTCAAAACTTTCAAGTTTAAATTCTTGCTACCAGAGTTTGCATTCATTTTCAGGCTACCTGTGCAGTGTGCTCTCAATTAACACTAAACTGACTAGCTTATGTGATTTTGTGTTTTTTTAAGCCAACATCGGAAGCTTTTGGAGATATAGGCTATTTGTGCTGCCTCAGAAGCCGTTCAAATGCTGGAATGGATTGGTGCTGCTTGTTTTATGATTTTAATGGCCATACTCTGGCCAGTGGTGAAGTGTTTTGGAGCGGAGAGTCACTCCACGCTGCTACTTCCTCCACGGCGCGAGAGCAAAAGATCAGCTGAGAGATGCGACTCGAAACTCGAGGGACAAGGTGAATCAGCCACAGTCGCTTTGATATGCAAGCCCTCTGCACTGGCAAACTACCTTCTCAAACATTGCATGACTTTTTGCAAATCGTTATCGATACCAAAATGGAACTGGCGAATGAGTTCGTCTTTACAAACTGTCTTCGGTGCTTTGTGGCCGTTCGACTGTCCCGTGCATTTCATACGAGATCATTTGCAGTTGAGTGATGATGGACTCGTGGCTTTAGACTGGGCTGTTGTTGGTGCAGCACATCACAAGAGGCGCAGGACTTCCAGTAATTCCACAAGTCCCGTTCTGCTTATCATTCCCAACTCCTATGGGAAAATCACCAGGAACGTGTTAAAGGTAGGCTATTTGCCTTTTTACATAATTTTATATTATTTAATAGTGAAAACAGACTAACAATTTCTGAGAATATCGCAAAAAACAAATGTATTGCATCGTTATAGTGCCTATACTGTATATATATATTGTGTGTGTGTGTGTTTGTGTTCCCTGACTCTGACCCATTTTTATTTGAACCAATCATGATAGTTTAACTTTGACCTTTCAGTGTGCTATGCAGCTGAGTGAATAATTCAAATATGGCTGAAGGGAATTCTATATTTTTGCCATTATAATGAGGCTAAAGTCCCACTGGATGTAATTTTCTCCTAGAACACTTACATGACAACAGAAATGTTGGCAGCAGTTTCTTGACCTAAACACTTTTTAAGATCTTTGCTGTTGTGACGTGAATTTGTTGGCCAATCCAAAAGGCTAATTCACTTATGTTTTTCTTTTTCCCTTTTTTTTTTCCAAATCTGTGGCTAACAGTTCTTGACCATTTTTTGTTGTGCATAAATTGCACATTAAATATGTTAATTAAGTTTATAACAAGTTGCTACATGAAGACTACCAGATGTCTGGTAAATGGTAAACTCGCATTCTTGTTGTACTTCTTATTTAGCAACCATGTTTTGAAAATTCCAAATCTCGGTCTACTTGACTGAAAAGTGGTTTTATAAATTGTGCTTAGAAAACACACATACACACAAACACTTTTTAGGCTTTTCCAGGCAGCTAATATACCTTTGATGCTAAATAATATGAAATCATCTGCATTGTCCAGGATAAATGCATTCTTTAGTGTCATTTTTAACAAACAGGACAGGTGAAACTTATACTGTACAGAAAGAGTTAATAAATGTACTTTGAGTGAGGCTGCATTATGCACAGTCTGAATTTGAAACGTTTTGAGGCAAGGATCAAAGTACAAGTAGTCTTGAGAATACAGTATGAAACTGGAGTACAGTAAGGTGACATGAATACTCTGACTGTTTTGCATCAAAGTGAAGATGCTTCATGACTTTTTCATTATTTCTGGCAATTATAGCATGCATGATAGAGCTTCTCTCTGACTTTTTGAAGCAGATTCAGAAGTGAGTCATTCCTCCTCAGCCCATTAGGAGCTCACTCCATGTTCCAGACCTAAAGCTCCAGGCAACTTTAAGTAACCTCATTAGATTTCACACTCCATTGTGGATGATTCCTGGAGAAATGTATTCTGTGTTCACTGAAACTTTGTTAGCTGTGCATTGTGAGTATAATCAATTTGTTAGCAGGCTCTTCTACTTCTCCTTTTTGTGTGTAGGGCATGACTGAGAGGAGTCATGGTGAAGATATCTTTGTAGAGAGATAAGAGCCATATAAAAGTCAAAGTGCTGCGTTCTTAAAAATATTGGTTCTTTATTGACATCAATGGTTCCATGAAGATCCTTTAACATCCATTGAAACTTTCCACTGGACAAAAGGCTCTTTATAGTGGAAAAGGGTTCTTTATATTTTTGAAATTTTTTTTTACTAAGAAAAAAAAAAGGTTCTCACTGAAACATTCTTAAGGAACCATAAATGCTGCGCAAAAAAACAAAAAAATGTTTGAAACATTTATTTTTAAGAGTACACTTCTGCATGGCCAAATAGTCTGGGATAATTTGCTCAATTGTGTGTGTGCGTGCGTGTATGTGTGTGTGTGTAAAACTGTATATTTGACTCTCGGCTGTGATTTAGACTGACTGTTACAGTAAACACATTTAAATTAGTACAGACCCAGCTTTTTTATTTTTACAGAACAATTAAGTAATGCATATGGTTCCCTTTTAGTTTTATAGGTATGGCAGTGTCTGTTTCATGGTTATATCTAAGTCTATATATGTTAAAATAGAAACATTTGAAGGGTTTGGTTGGGGTTGAATTTTAGTCCACTTCGTGTGTTTCAGAGGAACGTTATATACACCGTGATTATTGCACACAGGCGAGAGGCTGGACCAAATTTGCACATCGCAAATGTGTGTGCAGTGTGTTTCCTGGCTGTTCAGGGAATTGACGCAAGTAAGGGATATAAAAATACTGTGGTGTACTTGGGCAGATCCGGTTTCAACATTAAGTCATATTCGTTTGCACCTTAGCCCGATAAGTAATTTGCCATCATGAATAGAATAGAGGAATTGCTGTTGCTTGTTTTTGGGATTTTGCTGATAGTAAGAGAAGGCGGGATGACCGGAAGTAATAGGAAAAAAGAGGAATGGGATGGAGATGTTTAAGTCCAGATTTGTCCCATATGAGCACTACAAGTCATTGTGAAAAACACCAACACCCTTGCTCTTGGCTAGATTTGAATCCTTCATTTTTAGGTATCGATTATCCACAACATATTTGTATCATTTAGAACTCAAGCTAAATATATTTACATTTATCTCACTCAAAGAACATGAAAATATTTTGCACTCTGATGGATTTTTTGTTTATAAGGATTCTTCAGACTTGTGAAACTTGAGGAATTTGGCGTCACTGTTGCTGGTCCTTCCATCGAGTAACAGAATTTAACACAACCCTGATGTTAAAACAATTCAGCAACCGGGTAGCAATGACCTTATTATGGTAGTATTCACATATACTGTATATTTTGTTTTATAACAGGTAGTTTATGAATTGAAAAGTGTTTAGTTTAGAATATTTATTTTTACTTTAACTCAAGGCTATTTATTATAGGTGTGGACAAGACTCAAGCAAAACATCTTTGTTTATATGCACAAGTATGACCCTTGTGTGCTGTATCTGGCCTGTGACCGTTTTCTGTTTTTTCTTCTCAGCTCTGTGAGGCAGCCTTGAGTCACGGGTACCTTCCTGTGATCTTCAACCGTCGGAGTCAGAACGGGACACCACTCTGTACCATCAAGCTGCAGCAGTTCGGCGACCCGACCGACCTGCGGGAAGCGGTGCGCTACATTCGGTACCGGCAGCCGGCGGGTCAGATCTACGCCGTGAGCGAGAGCACTGGTTCAGGACTGCTCCTGTCCTACTTGGGCGAGTGTGGCTCCTCCAGCTATGTGACGGCTGCGGCCTGCCTGTCTCCGGTTTTCCGCTGCCAGAGCTGGTTTGAGAGTGGCCCGACCAGGCCGTTCAACTGGGCACTCCTGCTTTACCAAAAAATCTGCCTCAGCAGGTAGGGTTGATCTTCTGTTTCCACAAAATATCTGTTTACATTCAGGACTATTTATAATTGAGCTTATCTTTAAGGATGTTGAAACATTTTAGAAGATTTGTATTAAGATTATTGTTTATTAATCCTGAAGGAAATTCAAGGCATCAGTGGCTTAGACGACAAAAATACACAGTAGAGTGTGTATCAAATATAACAAACAGAAAAAATTGAAAAGCAGTCCAGTATCACATTCAAGTATAAAAATGTCAACATGATAAAAAAAGTTAAGAAAAATGTTAAAAATAGGACACTAAAAGTTGTTTATCAAGTCTTGTTTTCAAAATGTCCCGTCGCCTGCAATTTCTCAGTAAAAAAAAAAAAACCTTTTCGGCTCACAAAATCTTTCGTATAAATTATGGTTAAAAAACAAGAACAAGAAGAAACAGTTTAAAAGTGGGATGAAGACACGTATGAAAAAGGGGATATAAGAATACAGTATAAAAAAGAGGAAGTAAAGAAAAACTTAATTAAAAATGTGTTCTTTGAATATTAGTCTTTATATCTTTTGCCAGTTTAATGATAAAAATACCAATTCCATGTTCTTGAATGGCAGTATATAAATGAAACCTTATTTAAATTAACGTTGTGTTGTCTTTTCCAGAGGGATTGGTCACAAAAAGGCATTTCTAAAATAAATCAGCTCAGGGTGATCCAAATTAGAATACAATGCTATTGCCATAATGACTAGCGATGCGTATCCAGTTCTATTGATTTCTGTGATCTGTCTAAATAGGTTGCCTGCTCAAATCGATGATTATAACAAAACTCTTCCTTTGCTCCTCTGCAGATATAAAACTGTGCTTGGGGAGCTTGTCCACACAGACAACTTATTCTCCAGCTGCTCTTTGAAGGCGATGGAGGAGACACTGTTCTGTCATTCTGGCTCAAAAGGGGCGACGGCGGAGGGAGCAGGTAGCTGGGAGGCTTACTGGGAGCGGAACGACCCTCTGAGGGACATAGATGAAGTAGCCATTCCTGTGCTGTGTGTGTGCAGCCAGGACGACCCCATCAGAGGGTGCGACCAGGCCACTCTACCCTTTGAGCTTTTTGAGACCAATCCACATTTCTTCCTGCTTTTGACTGCCCACGGAGGCCACTGCGGCTTCTCCACAGCAGACGAGGGCCCGATCGTCTGGAGCCACCAAGCCTTACTGGAGTTCTTTCGCGCCACCACCGATTTCTTTGCCGCGGAGGAGCGTGCCAAGCTGGCAGCCCGGCGGAGGGGTGTGAGCGGGACTGGCAAGACTTTCCGCCATCGCAGCGTCAGCACATGCAAAAGACTGCCCGTCTGCTCGCATAACATTCACGCCATTTACAACTGGCAGAGGTCCTACACCAGATGATGATGTGCTCAGAGGGTCCCCTGCTTTGTTCGGGATTTGGGAGAGACTGAAAAAGCAAAGAACACTGCCAGAAAAATGTAGATTAGAACCATTTGTCTGACTTGCTTTTCATCGCAGCCAAGAAAGCCAGCAGTCGAGTCAAAATATCTCAGTTTACATTCAGGACTATTTAGAATTGGACTATCACTGTCAACAGATGAACAATGTCTATCTTTGTTGAAACATTAAGGTCGGTGGGGTTAATTTTTTTTTGTTTTGTTTTGTTTTAGATTATAAGACTTAGATATCCTGAAATTTCGTACCCCATTTTTGCTCACTAAATTTGGAAGGATTGATTGTTAAAAAACTTTGCCAAACTAAAGAAAATAAAAAAGTAAAATAACAGAAAATAAACTTAATTTAAGATATATTCTCTGAAAAACAAGTTGTAATAGTCATTTATCTAGGATGTTTATATGATAATCTCAATATCATTAATTCATTTATTTAATATATTTATTATTATTAATATATATTTTTTGAATGGCAGTATAAATGAATAAGCCTTGAAGTCGTGTTTCTCTTTTTCAAAGGGTTGGTCCTAATGGTTTTTCTGTACCTCATGAATATTCTAAAATTTAGAGAATAAAACCATCTACATAGTGGCCCTTTGATACTTTTGACGTCATGTTTCGCATTAGTGCATTCTGTGCATACAATAATGAAAAGTGACAGTCTGCCGTTAGAGAAGCCTGTGGAATCAGAGTAAAATGTCAGTCGGCACTGCTGGGGTTTCTTATGATGTCATTCTGAGGTTTCAGGGAAACCTGACAAGGGTGGAGCTAGCTTTGCAGATTTTCACACTGATTTTTTTCCCTCACTGTTTTTGTTTACTGCCTTTTCTGTCTCCATTTAAAAAATGTGTAATGTCTATGGTGTCAAACTCTTGTTTAAATTATCTGTGAACGTGGGAGCTTTCATTAAAGGGTTTCAGCTAAACACGTTTGTGTATGCGAATCAGGTTTTTGTCAGTAAACAGTACGTCAGAATTAGAGGTTATGCAACAGACTGTATCGAACAGAAATGGTTTTTAATTCCCTCCCACAGCTGTTCCTGAGAGCAGACTCAGAAAAGTGATTTCCAAACTGAAGCATTTGTTAGCATTTAGTCACAAAGCTCTACACTATCTGATCCTGGAATCACACAGTTCATTTGATGCATGATCAGGCTTTTACTGGACAGCCCCAAATTTAACTTCAGCCTGAAGCCTGAGCTTAGAGAGAGGAGGTATGATAAGAAGAGACGGTCTCTGCAGACTCCAGCTCTGACAGGCAGCACTACGACAGTTTAAAATGGCTTCACCATTCATAATTACCCTATAATACAGTCAAACCAAAAATTATTCACTTACACAAATTAACTATAGTGTCCTGGACAATAAATATGAAAATTGATATCTGGTGTTGTCTGAATAATTTTTGGTTTGACAGTATCAAATTAGTTAGTATCATCCTGGAAATATTTTAATTTGGATTGTTCATGTATATATATTCTGTTAATAAACGTGTATTATAGTAATATGACTGGATATTTACGGGCATCTACAGTACTGTTTTAAAGGTTTGGATTGCTTAGATTTTTTCATGCTCACCTAGGCTGCATTTTTTTTTGTCTGCAAAAATACTTTATATTGTGTGAAATATTATTACAATTTAAAATAACTTTTTTCTAATTGAATATATTTTAAAATGTAATTTATTCCTGCAAAACTAAATTTTCAGCATCATAATTCACATGATCCATTAGAAATCATTGTATTATGCTGATTTGACGCGTTTTTTTTTATCAATACTGAAAACAGTTGTGCTACTCAACTTTGCCATGGTTTGAAACCGCAAACTCTATTTTGATACATACAGTGTCAAATAACCTGTGTTATAAATATAGCAAGATTGTTTTTTACTAAAATGATAGTCAAAATCTGCTGCTCTATTTAACGCATTGATTGATTTAAGAATCCTTATAGAACTGCCTGATGGGGCCATCTAGTGGATAAAAGTTGAGAACAGGTCTGTAACCACCACCAGTACTGCATTTCCATTAGTGGTCCACCATCATTATGGGTGTTTATTGGCAGGTTCTTAAACTACTACAACTGGGCCTTTTTTCAATCCTGAATATTTGTGACTTTTTGTGCAGCTCACTCTGTGCATAGGGACATTACGCTACAACAGAAAAGACCCTAAATGTCAGAAAAATAAAATGTGTAATAAAATTTCTAATATATTCTTTTAAGATATTAACATGCACATTAAGTGTATTTTATGCACTTAGTAATCTGGGTAGCTGAAACCTGTTACATGGGAGTGTCCAAAATACTTTTGGCCATGAAGTGTTTGTCACAGTGTTATTTTACTGTAGTATTATTAGTATATTTATTTATTTGATGTATATTTAAATACTATTATATATTCTGAAATATTTCATTTTTATTTGTTTGTGTGCTTTTGTCATTTTTATTTGATTTGGATTTTTTATAATTTACTTTAGTTTTAGTAATTTAGAATTAAAACTTATTTCAGTTAGTTGCCAAGACAATCCCAATTTTCATTTGTTTTTAAGTCTACATTTTTCATTGGTTTATTTTATTTATTTTATGTTTTTAATAGTTTTAGTTTTAAGTAACAAAAATCGAAGTTCCCATGCAACACATTCTCACCCCAAGGCATCACCTTTTGACCATGCTTCAATAGGCCCTTTTCATATGACGTCACGCAACTTCCGTTCTGACTCAAAGCAGGGTATGTTTACTTCCACCAGCATAGTGGAACGCTATCGAGTATTTTACGCTATGGAGTTTACCCAAACCTTCAACTTTTCCACTTACAACACGTTCCAAACTTCACAAAGGATACAAATTCTTCATTGAGCAGTAACGTTACCTGTTTGCGTATTAAGGTAAGCATTTTGATTTGCAATTACGTTAGCGGTGGAGTTAGGACGGTGGTTGTTAGCTTTCTCTCCTGCAGTGAAAGTCCGTAAAGCTTATAAGCTATAATATATATATATATATATATATATATATATATATATATATATATATATATATATATATATATATTCTTCTTGATTAAATTTCTATAATACATACCTGTAAACTCTTGTTGCAATCATGTTTATTACAATCATTGTTTATTTATTGACGTTAGCTACAGATTGTGTTAGATAAAAGTCAGTAACGCATTCATGGTTAATGTTGTATCCTTTCATCAAAACTTCATTAGAAGTTTTGAATGTAGTTGTCGATGATGTGACCCTGAGAGGGCGTTGTCACAGGTCCATGAGGAGTAAATGTAATAATTATGTCAATTAATAAGATATGGTGGCAAGTCTGAATGAACACCAGTAGATATTCATGTTCTACATCTACGCATACTCATGCACAAGTGTTTTCCAGCAGCAGATGGCAGTATAATGGGAAACAGCCTGAGACTATATGGAAAAGCAGCGCAACCAAGAGTGACGGTTAACGTGACCATGACGCAGAGCTCTCTCGTTTTGGCTCGGAAAGCGAGTTTATATTTAGCAACTATTTTAAAGCTGAAGCAAGACGCAGATATAGCCTAAATGAATTCCGCTTTGAATTTCATACAATGCCTTTGTCCTGCTGTGCATAAAAGGATAGGGTTTCACCTGATGGGAATGTTATAGTTCAGAAAAAAGTTCTCCAACAGCATTACAGGGGTGAATTAGTAGCGCGGTTGAAATGCACATCATTAGTGGGTCATCAGTGGTCTATATTGACCCGTCATTGGCAGATGTACCGGTAAGAAAGCCAACTAACGCACACCATGTTCCACATTAATAAAATGCATTGAATACCTTGGATACATTTTTTCCCAATGAGCTTCAAACTGAAGTTTGAACTAAAGACTGCATTATTCTAGCTGATGTTTTGTTGATGTAATCTGGACTCTGCAGATGTACAACACCTGTGTTATTTGACTTGACCTTTGTCGCTGCTACCCAGGTGTGACCATTTCCCAACCCAAGCAGCAAATATTTGTAGAAGCCTTTGGCAAATTCTTTGCAAGTGCATGACGCAGATGTACTAGGTGGGTTGAAATCTTGCTCTAACAGACATTATGTGTCTCTCTTGCTTTAATTCTCTCTCTCTGTCTCTCTCTTCTCATACCTAAATCTGCTTTAATCACTCTGAATAGCTTGTGACTCGGAGAAGAGCAGGTTAACGCCTGTCCCCTGGGCAGAGACATGAGGAGGACTGATGGCAGGAGATGTAATGTGGGGTGACAGGTTGCCTGGCTTGTCTGAAGAGGACCAGATCAGGACCTTGCATTCTTTCAACTTTGATTTCACCGCAGTTGAATCGCATTCTTTGCAATCTTTACGGGTGGTTGAGAAGGAAGGAGAAGCTGGCCACATTTACCAGTGGTATTGCCCTCTCTGGTGGAGACTTGCATCAGCTTTTTTTTCCATTGTGCAACTTCACGACTGTGTAGCATGATCTGTGGGCACTTAACTGCTGACTGCCATCAGATATACCAGGCACAGGCCAAAAGAGCAGGGACGTTAGTTTCCACTGTTACTGTCAAGGGTTGTTGCAATGAGGCGGGATTAAATAACCAAAACACAACAGATTTAAACGCAGTATGCATGGTTATTTAATGCATTTCACGTCTACGCGGCTTTCCTCAATTCTGACTGATCATTCGCTAAACTTGCCCTCTAGTTCAATGATTCTCTACCAGTGGGCTGGGGGCCACTAGGGGGCCTCAACAAATTTCTGAGGGGACCTCAAGATGACTTAAAATATTTTTGTTTATAATTGAGGTCCTTGAAGTAAAAAAAAGTTTAAAGCCACTATTCTATTTTCATACAAACAAGACACACACCATCTAGTGTCTCAATTGATTGCATTAAAAAACAGCTTAAAGCACTTCAGTATTAAATGGCTATATGTATTTATTTTTTTGACTGTAGTAAAGCATAAAAATATCATAATATGTTTGCAGATACTTGGTAAACAAACAAAATTCACATACTTGTTTCTCTGAAAAACAATGCTGTTACAGGTCGGAATGCCTGTTGTTTTTTTGGTCTGTGTGATCCTGCACACTGTCAAATTATCCATAAATATTTCAACACCCTGGGTTGCCATTTGCCAGTATTAAGATATTAAGATATTAAAGCTGAATGGTCTTGTGGAAGAACATTGCACACATACGCATGGTGTATGTATGCAGTTTACCACAAAATACATCACAACAATTCTAAAATATTTCATTATCATAACTTTTATAATATATCAATAAAGTAAAGACATTATTGAATGATGGATTCTTTTGCACTCAACACTTTTTTTAAATAAAAAAATTAAATAGTTTAAATCAGAATCGCATGTTTATGTAGCCTACGGTATTTATTTGTTTGATGAGTAGCATTGTAATAAACGGGATAATATTATCCCTGTACATTATCCCTTCTTTATCTGTCAGTGAATGTAAATCATGCTTTTGAATGCAAGGTACTGCACTGTGTTAACACATACTGCCAATTATAGTGCTGTACTCTTTTTAGATGTTGACCTGAAGCACTCGCATGGCTCCGTAATTAATCTGTCTGATTTTTTGGAAACATGCAGGGACTGCACAGCTCCTGGCTCCCGTCCTTGGGATGTCAGCCTCTGGCAGTAGAGGATATGGGGGAGGGTGGCTCGGTACCCTGGGTACATCAGACATCTGTGTCTTCTGTCCGCAAGGCAGCACCTTTCCGCTTCTCTTCCTCATAACAAAGCGGTGAAGTGGGCTGGGGTGGGCCTGGCCCCTCACTCACATGGCCATCGGTGTATTGGTCCTGGAAAAGTACAGCGCTTGTCTCCCTGCTTATTGGATGTTGTATTTCATTACCTCCACATGAAATAGCCTTGGCCAAGCTACCCCTAAACCTAACCTTAACCCATAGTCGCCTTATTACCCAGTACTTTCGTTGTACACTGTAAGTATATGTAAGTGCACGTACTGTAAAATAAAGTGCAACCAAGAAGCCTTCAGAAAAAAGACTGCTTTTGGCACAGAGGTTGGAAGTTGCCCTTGCAATTTATTGTATTATTTTATAGCCTATATCTGTCATGAATAAGAATGATACAAACAGGTAAAGCTTGCATGCTTTATCAAGCTTATCAGTGATGTTTATTAAGCACACTTAAAATCGCAATGGAAGACGATTCCGATATATCTAAATTTGTTTAGTGAAAGGTAAAACTTCTGAAATCTCCGTGTAAACAATGAGTGACGTAGACTCGCAAGCGATCAGTTCCTGCGCATGCGTAGACCGAAGCGCCCGTGCCATCAGATCAGTTGGACGTGGCTGTGGTTACACAAGATAAAAACGATAAAATACTGATCATCTTCTCACTCAAACCGCTCATTTCGTGTCTTAGGCCATCAATGTGTCCTTACATTTACGAGTCTATAAATCATGTTTAATTTTGACTTCTCTGTGCACGCTCTTAAGAGGTGAACCGAGGGTGGACCCCCTAAACCTGCATTATATGACTGATAGACAACAACGGTTTGACCGAAAAATATCAAAATTGAAACTACTGCGGAAACAAAGACACCTACATCTTGGATGCCCTTGAGGTAAGGGAAAACATATTAAAAATTAATTTCAAAGTGAACTATCCATTTAAGATGCGTTTTGGTCGATCGGATCACAAGTGGAAGACGCTAAATTCAAGTGTGACTGGGGTCTAAAACGTTTTGAGCTTGTCCACTTTCTACCACTTCCAGAGGAAGTCAAAAACCCATTTGACTTGACTGCTTTCATAGTGTAAAAGTGTTCTCTCACCATTCCTGATTTCTAAAAGGCACTGACAGTGTTCTTGCGGCTGTCAGAGCAGAAACAAAACCTAAGGCTCTCGGTATCTTTTTCTGTTTTCTCCTTTTGTGTTCACTGTTCATATGTAAATTACATGAGCTTATTTCCTCCATTAGATCGAATGATCTGAAAAAGCATACATTTACCCGCCGATAGACCCTCCCCTTGAAAAAAAAAGTTGAAAGTGAACAAAAGAGACATATTAAAACACCAGATGTAACGGCAATGCGTCTCCCTCATCTACATGTGATCTGATCTACCAAAATACATTAATAACAACAGGGCCCTAGAGATTAACCTCATCAGATAACCAATGGCTAACCGTAACTAATAGAATATTGACCTTTGACCTACTGTAATTAACACACTACTTACACACGCATAAGTGGATCCTTTCATCGACATATAAAAACAGTACTTCCATTCATGTCAATATGAGAGTGAAGTAAGCTTTTGAAGTAAACACTTTCGACGAGACAACTGAGCCATTGCTTTCATAAAATTAGTACACACACACAAGTGATTTTCATTCCTATATTCCCTACAGAATCTTAGCTGGGCCATATGTGTTCATGTTAAAGCCTGCATTCATCTTTGAGAAGGCCTGGAACCAAATAGGCCTCAATGACATTCCTTGAGGTCTATTCTCCAATCCTGACCACAGTGTTACAGATTAAACCAGTCAGTATAATGTGTCTCAACTAACTCACATGACATGACTAAGCAAATATGTCATGCAAGACAAAAATGGAAAGAACAGGATGTGACACTCAAATGACAATTCAAATGAGACCAGCAATGAGAAATCATTCCCATTCTTCCTCAAATAGAAACAAATCCCACACCATCCAGATAGGGGTAAATCACACCCACCCTTACAACAGAGGGGCACTGCGGAAGGTATAACAGGTTACTGCTATGAAGATTAAAAGGATTGCCCTGGATATGAATGAGAGGCCAACGGGGCACATGGGTATTCTCAGGTGTCTGTGCTGTTTTCAGGATGAGGGTGTAGCCGGTCCGGGTACCGTTGGGCGGTGCAGTGTCACCGCTTGGCGATGTGGCACTTCCCTCCCAGCCGGCCAGGTTATGTAAATGTGCGGTGCTAAGCGGAGAGCTGTGCTATAGTTGGAACACCGGGCTCTATTTGTGGAAAATCAGCTGGGTGAACTGCTGGATCTGTGTCAGACTGTAAGATTGGCAGGTGTAGTGAGAGGACGGCTGATTTTTTAGACAGGTGCTTGTGTGTATTATAGGGGCAGGCTGAGCTCTTTACCCTTCTGGGAGGGAAGCCTTACTTGAATATAGACTGACCTCACTCGAGACAACAAAAACAGTGTTATCAGTTGACACAATCGCTTGTGACGTGTTTCCAAGGTCATCTAGGATCTTAGAGTCTGTCGTAAGTGATGTTTTTTTTGCTCACATTATTATTAAGGACAGAAATTTCTGAAGGAAAAACTGTACACTGTGCACAGCATGACAAGGGTGACCTAATGGGCAAAGGCTGCTGGGATGTGAATGTGGGTCACGCACACCCAAATCACTGTCACATGCTTAACTAGCTCATATCGCACCTCCAGCCATCAGGGCCATTACATAACCTGCTGTTGATTCCATGGTACTCTCGAAAACACAGCGCTGGTTCACTGATTACCAGCACTGCAGTGATGCAACAACTCCAAGAGTCCGAGTTATAAAATAGTCATAGCTGTTTCAGCAGACTCTAATCTCTAAATGTGTTGCTATGCATTCATTACTGTATATTTTTATTCAGTATGGATTAATCGCTGTACTCGATGGACTAGTGATGCAATGGCATGCTTTAACTTCGCCTGGCTTGACACTTCAAATTCGACTCCTCTCTTGCAAGGCTGCACCCTGGTTTCTACTGTGTGTTGTCAGATTTTGTGTTTGTTATGTTCTTGCGTTGTCTGAGTTGTCTTGATTTGTTAACATTAAGCCTGAATATACTCTGATAAAGAAATCAAGGCAAAGGGTTTGGGAGCATATACATTTGCTAACTCAAACTGTTTTCAAATGGAGTTTGGTTGCTTTGAATCTGGTCAAGGAGAGCATGTTACATTGTATGAACAAGGCTAATCATATCTGTAAGTAGTCCTTGGCCTTGTATGTGGAAAGGGAGATAAATTCCTCTCAAACTTTCACTGCCAGACAGGCCTGTTAACATGCACAAGACCAGAGTCCACAAGGCATGGTCAATGGAACATAAGTGGGGCAAATAAGATAATATGCCAATAACACACACACACACACACACACACACACACACACACACACACACACACACACACACACACACACACATATATATATATGTGTGTGTGTGTGTGTATACATTTACCCATTATTTTTTAATGTGGTCCCTTTAATTTTTTTTTAATGTGTATACTCTTATCTGTCATTGACCCATTTATAGGTATACGTTTATACACCACAAGACATTAGACCTTTTAAAAAAGTGAATGAAACCAGGTATAATGAAACTAATTTAAAAATATTTTTCGAATTTTTGTAAAATGATTTCACATTTAATCATTTTTAGCAAGCAGTTGTATGAATATGTGTAATGGAATTATTGCCGCTTACATAATCCTTTTGATTAATAATTTTTATGATGATTATAGTTCTCTGCAAACCCTAGAGTCTAATACAGTTTGCCCTTTGAATGTTGTGGGTCAACATTGATATTTTCTCTCCCGTGTTCTGACCATGCACTGCGCTATTGGTCTTGTTGTGTTTCACGGTAAGGGCGACCGACAGAATGCTGAATAATTCAGTTTAAACTTAATCAGGTCACACTGTTCATTTCTTTAGCTGTGACTCAATCATAAGCTCACATACCAAAATTACCATTGTAAAATGTGTTCATGATTCATTACACCTCCCATTCCGAAGCATTTTCACTCTTACTGTTCCATGTTGTAAGGTTTTCTGTAAACATAATTTCACTGTGTAAAAGGATGGAAAAACATGATAATGCAAATTTGTAAACCAATATAAGCTTGTTAAATCTCTTCATAATGGATGGTGCAATGTGTGTGTTATACAAATATCTAACTTGAATAGCGCTTTTTCATCACATCCTGCGATTTCAGGAACCTGTAAAGTCCAGCCCATACATTAAACAAAGAGACTGTTCTAGAACCCCTGCCGTCAGCTTGAGAACTGAAGTTAACAGCACATGATGTAAATATAGCTAGTGCCTTGTCACTGAGGTATTGCCTTTCTGGCTTGTTGCAGCTATCCATTTTAGAACAACATCCAGGATGTGGCTCAGATCTCCACATATTCACTCATCTGAAATTACAGAACAATTTCTTATGCATATCCTGTGATTGTTTGAATACTTATGTTGATGTAAAAAACACACATAGGATTTATGTTTTGCTATGTGATGCATAACTGTTATATTTGTCTGGCTCTATCACAAACCATTATTTTTGTTTAGCCAGCGTTCATCATTGTCAGTCATGTGTGGTTATGGGACATGATGGCCAATGCTGAGTCATGCTGCGTCTACCATGAGTGTGTAGGTGTGGTCCTTTGAGAAAATGGCCAAAAACTGAAAGTTGTGCTCAGCCGTGTCACTTTGAACAACATTCGCAGTCCTCCTCGCAGGGAGGGGAACAGCTGCTGAGATTCAAGAGTGCGTATTTTACCCTTACCTACTTTTGCATGGTGAGCACTGGCTCTTTAAATTGCTGTAAAGTGTCATCTCGCACGCACTTGCCTGTGCTGAGTCATTGGGTTCAGGCTGGTTTTGTAACCTCCGCCCAGCAGGACTTCTCATTGGCTTGAGTCTTCACTCAGCCGCTTGTGTGGTTGGCTGCCAGGACCACTAATCAGTTCTCTTATGCAAAAGGCAGCTCTTAAAGTTACAGTGGCTTCACTCTGATTCTTCTGGATGCTGTTTCACAGAAGACAGGGTGGGGTTAGTCAAAAGTTGGGGGATTTTGATTACAGTCAAATATGACACTTGCAAATAATTTAAAAAGGTTCAAATATAAACAAAAAATACAGCCAATATTGGATTTCAGTTGATTATACAATTATGGATTAGATTATACATGGGTTAGATACTATACATGTATGATTATACAAGTTATGGGTGGAGAAATGCAAGTTTGATGTGTTAGTGGCGTGGGAACGGTTTGATCATAGCATTTTACAAGTCAATCTCACCGATGGGAAGCCAATTAATGGGTACATTACAGGGTTCATTTTACAGGTACTATTACAACAGTACAGGGAATAATATCAAGCTACATGTAAAGTCTAAATTATTGTTAAAATGGTCTCATGATCAATGCACAATTAAAACATTTTCATAGGAAAAGTCCTGCCACATTCCCTCCTATTATTAGATTGCATTTGACAAACTGATATTATATATTTTAAAAAAGAATGCCTTTAGAGAAATAAAATCCTCTTTTAGAGGAGATAATTTACATAAAATGTTCTATCATGGACGTGTATTGCTGTACTCATGCAGGAAGGCACTTGCCTGGGAGTGGGCCGATAGATTCCTGGAATCCATTTAAGTGCTGGATTAATGTCCTAGGAGGGACCTGTTCTGTGCACCAGGTATATTAACACAACATTAACCATAACCAGAACATGTTCTCGAACTGTTTGTGTTCACATGGAGACGAACTGAGTGACATTTAATAACTAAATTGAAGAGGTTTGTTTTAAGTCTCTTAACAATGTGATGTGTCTAAGAACATGCCCAGACAGTTGGCCGGACCTTGCATTAGTGTATTTGACTTAATCAGGATCAGACAGAGAAAGTGCCCTCCAGGACTTACACCAGATATTCTTAATGTCCGCAGTCTCTTAAGTAACAGGATGTAGGATGTCTCAGAGATACGACTCGTGGAGGTACCATTTCTATGACATTTAAATTTGTAATGAAGTGACTGGGTTATATAATGACCTTTTCCCTAAAGCTTGTAACAATTTGTTTATATAAATAACCATAGCCTAGAATTTAGGAAATGTTATCCACGTGGGAACAGGACAGGAAACTGCTTCGTCAACTGCTTCACCACCTCCAACTTAGCATCCAACCAGATTAGATCTGAAAGCATTAACTTCACTACAACTTCTCCATCCTCTACAATTGCAGCTCCCTGTGTTCAGTTAATCATTTTCGATCATGTATATTAATGCCTTTAAATTTATGTGATATAAAATGTTGTTGCTGGACTTGACCGCTCCAGAGTTAGTTGCGTGGGAATGTGGAATGAAGTTAAAGGAAATGCTGTCCTTACAACTATGACCAAGCAGTTGGACTGTAGTGATGCAGGAAAAGACCAAAATACACTCTCTTGCGGCCCTTAGTTATGGAGTATATCAGTTTAGTTAAAAAAGATGCACTTAGTATTTATTGACCTGACTGTGCAGAACATGAAGAAATGATGGAATGACATTTGCATATGAAGAAACAACATTTTTGGCTACACACAAGCAATCGTCTAAGTTCACTTGCTGTGAAGTTATTCTTGTGGAGTTTCTTAAACATCTACAATAACACTTTAAGAGTGGCAAGGTCTAAAATTCTGATTGTGGAATAAAAGCCTGTATTTTCCGATGGTTTTCCCTTCTTCTGTGGCAGGAATTTGCATTTTTGTTCAAAATTCCCTCTAGAATCAGCAAGCCACCAATTAAGGTTTCTGTCCACAAAATGAGCAATAGCATAAATGGCAGTCAGCTTTAAATTTCACCAGAAACCTCAGGAATCTTTTTTTTACATTTTTTTTTATAGAAAATGAAACGCATAATTTTTCCTTGCTGAGTTTTTTCACCTGACACCAGTTGCCAGTTCTGCATAACTTGAATTAATTCTGATTCATTCTATTCAATCTACTCTGATTGTAGAAATGCACTCCTGCCATCTATTCATGTTAAATTCATTTCAAGTGAGAGTGTCCAATAATAGGAGGAAATAAAGTGGGTTTTCGCTGGTTATGTGACCGCAACATGGCAGCCACAATGAATGGACCCTTCATTTAAATTAATACAGCTATACTGATAAAGTAGGCCTATTCGTCTTATGTAAGTGTACATCATCTTAAAGATATTTTGCACAAGTACTGTGTGTTTCTTTATGTAAACCCCTTTTAATGAAGAAAGATTACTGAGTGCAACCTTAATAAGTCAGAAAATAATGTGGACGTGAATATGAACCTATAAAAAGCATTTGCTCACAGCTTGAGTCCCCAAAACAAGAATAAAACGACGTCTGTGGAAATGTTGAAGACATTACGCAGGAGTCTGAAATGTATCAAAGTGAAGTAAGATTTAATAGGAGCCTGAAAACAGTTATCCAGTCCTGCTCACAGAGGTGCACAGTCATTTGCTCTTTAGAAAAACCGTGAAACGCCTGTCAGAGAGAGATAGCGTCATTGGACAGTGTGCTTTACACCCTTCTGACTCAGAGCATGGCATTGGTGTGCAGGCCTGACATTCATGTTGGGTCATAAGTGGGCGTCACTTCTGGTCTTTGACGTTAGTGTTTGATTGGTCAGCTGTTGCTCTTGGCGTCACTGCGCTGCCAGCTGATCGGGAGGAGAAGCCGGTATGAGGGGAGTTGAAGCGGAGGCTCAGGACGCAGCGATATGTGGACAAGATTGTGAAATTTAGGACGGTAGATAAATGGTGTCGTGTTGAAGTTGAGTAATTATATTGTTCATGGTTTCTATAGCACTCTTGCTATCTGAGTGGATTAGAATTCGATATTTTAGCTGAGTCGCGCTTTAGCTCTTTGATTCAGGAGTGATTTGAGATTAAGGTGTGGCTTTCAGCAAAGGGGCGAATTTGGCTATTTAAAC
This sequence comes from Cyprinella venusta, assembly GCA_038021265.1. Taxonomy (NCBI): domain Eukaryota; kingdom Metazoa; phylum Chordata; class Actinopteri; order Cypriniformes; family Leuciscidae; genus Cyprinella; species Cyprinella venusta. The sequence continues at coordinate 11,880,236 of CM075881.1, read as the reverse complement.
GGTTTCAGAATTTGCATTTATTTCTTGGATTTTTAGCCTAGGTTTAACGTTACAGTTAGAGTAAAGCATTACAGTGGGCGAGAGAGCCTGGAAATGGGATCAGGACATGACCCTGGTCGATTCGAACTTGGGTTCCCAGTGAACCAACCGCTTTTAAATGTCGCTACCTTTGCACCCCAGTTGAATCATAAGGATTTCGCGAGAATTTGATGCGCGTGTCACTGGTGAGCTATTTAAATCCAGGAAGCATTCGTTTACAGAACGGCGTCTAATCGTTCAATCACCGTTGCAACATTCTCTATAAAACTTTTCGGAAGTATGTGAAACCACTTCAGAACGAATGGAATCTGTTACATTCCATTGGAGGAGATCGCGAGAGCGCTCAGTTCAGAGTTGAGCCGTACAGGGCGTGAGCTCTCCGCTAGTAGACCGTATGAGGGGAAAACCATTGCGAAATTAAAGGATGTTGAGCGGATATTGGTATCTAGTAATATGTTATATCTGGGAGTCGAACAGTTTACCAGCCTGACATTCGAATCGATCGACGACAGAGATCGGGAATTCTACCAGTTGAAGTAGGTAGGTGTTAAACATTCCTCATTCAGAAGTTTTCGTTCAGAAGGTGTTTGTCGAAAAACTCAATACTGCACCGATATCGATTTGACTATTTATTATCAACTCCAGTAAATCTACATAACGTCAGAGAAGGCGCTGAAAATTAACACACTATTAAGACGAACTAACGTGTACTGATATAACAGTGGGCGTTGATCTGCTTTCACGAAGGCTACAATATTTTAAACTCGTAAGCCTATTTCTTTCGTGATTTTTTATGTTTAATTTACTTGTTTTTCTTAGTTGTATTATATTTCTGCTTCTTTTTAACTTACGTCAATGACATTGAATAGGCCTTAAGGGATAGTTAACCTAAATTAATATTTAGTAATTGTTATACTCCCCGTCATGATGTTTTAAACCCGTATGACCCGTATATGCTATAGCTACAGATTTCTCTTTCATTGAATGTAAGATGGAATCAAAGTAAATGATGACTGAGACTGTATGACCCTCAAATATTGCCTAATGTCTCCTTTTGTGTTTTACTGAAGGAAAACATTATTGTAAGTAAAGGGCAGATTTTTAATTTTAAGAAAGAACTATCACTTTAACATAGTCTGATGCACGGTGTTTTTATTCTACGTCCCTTTAAAGATGAATAGCAGGTTACAGGAGCAACATGATATTGTGCTATACGACAAATGACGAATATCAAAATATTAGTTTGTGTAGTTGGATATTAGGCTAGTATATAAACATGGATTTGGTCATGAAAGAACGCCTATCCTATTGATTCCTGCGAGGCGAGAGCATGGCAAATTCCTCAAGACCCCACCCTTTACGATGCGATATACTACGAGTTTTGTCCTCTTTTCCCTCTAGGTTAGGCCTACTTGTTTAATTTGTCTGCTTTATCTCACTTTTCTCTTTTCACACACAGCCTAACATTTGGATGAAGACTTCAGTTTAATACCAGTGTCAACGCTATGTCATTAAATGGATTTCTTCTTACGTCTGAAATGACGTCCTCCTGTTGAAGGTAAGTTATGAAATATGACTTCTGGTGACAAGTGGTGAGGGTGATGTGTCAGAACTGATAGCAACTAATAGTAACTCATCTCTTCAGCTTCTACAGTGTTATTAAATGAATTGATAAAATCTAGCAGACTATTCAGATGCTCAGAATCATTCAGGCCATTATATATCAAATGAGTGACTAAGTATTTTCCAAATCAGTTTCGTCATATCACCAGATGATTCTTCTTTTGCACTTTTTGAATTTGTGGATGTTATTAAGCAAATGTTGCCAAACATCCTTATAATTCATGTTTACGCAACTGCTTTAATGGGTTTCATTGCTCCAGTATTTGTTTCAAGAAAAATGCAACATTTTAAGCTATGACCTACCATTTTATCTCTGTACTACTCTTACCAGAATTATGCTAATGATTAAAGTTGTCGAGTTGAAGCCGTTTTTCATTTATTAATCGTCTTTAATCTACACCAAATACTTAACTGAATGCAGAAGTATTTGGAAAAATGTCCAAGAATGTCTTTGGCTTTTTAATGTTAGGTTAAGAATATTTCCTTGTTTTTGTTGCTTTTGAGCTAAGAGTTGATTTTGAGATATTATTGATTAGCAAGAAATTGTCACATGACTGAACATGATCTTTACATTTCTGCATCCGGTTTTTAATACATTATTTGAACTACATTTAAACTTCAATGGAATTGGAATTTTAAAATGAATTTTTTTATAAATCTGTGTAAATTTGTGAGAAATTAAATGCCATACCCTGAATCAAAGTCAGTATGCCTGAATAAATTAAGGGATGTAAAATGATGTACTACATGTCAGTCGTAAATGCAGCTTTAAATAAGCAAGTTCAGACTGAAGTAGCTCATTAAAGAAGCAGCACAGTGCAGTTTATGGGAAAAAAAGGGACAATCCGTTTTCCTGCCCAGGGTAATCGCCACCCGTAGGAAAGTTGGACATCTTGACTCTATGTGTGAAGGTCTAATTTTCTTGCAATCTTTTAATTCAATGAATTTAGTAAGAGCAACTCTTATTTCCTGATTCCAGTGTCTGAGCATCTAAAGGCGGTGGCTTTTTCTTTTCTTTTTTTTTTTCAGGGAAATGTTTGTTTAGTGAATCCATTGTATGGCCTTGCAGTTGCGTTCGCTACTACATTAGTTTATTCTTCACTCATGCGTGGTTGGAAAGATACCATATCAGTGGAGTTGAAGTCACAGGATGTTTGATTGCTATTCAAGGTCTCTGCTGTTCAAATACTTTTTGTTTAGTTTTTGACATTTATTGGCTTTACTGTGAGGCCTTTATTAAAACATTGAAACTTTCATATTTTACTTTAAGCTTTGCCCGAGTAGATCTGTGCAGGCGAATGGACTAAAGCATGGAGCTCCGACATCTGCATGCGTGGACAGATGAGGAGAAATGTCATAGCATGGAGACTTTTGGAGCCACACCCTTAGCGTTACACAGTTTCGCTGTTTCTGCTGGACTCTGACATTTAGATTTTTTTACACTCTCATTTGTGGAGTTTTAAGTGGTTTTTCTTGGCATACATTCCTCCATTGCCTCCGTAATTGGTGTGGTATCGTGCCGCACAGACTGTGTGTGGGTTTTTTTTTTTTTTTTTTTTTTGCAGATGAAGCTCGGCTGTGACAGTGATTTGCCTGTTTGGCAGGTGGCTCTGGTTGTCTTGAGTGTGGGAGGGGAGGATCTCAGAAGAAGGTCTGCTGTTGTCTCAAGGACAGTGGAGCTTCCCGTCTGTGCAGTCCTGTGGGACCAAATGCTGGCCGCTTGAGCGGTTTGTGCCATGAGGTCTCAGGAAGTGAGCCTCCAGAGCTTCTGTCCACATTTTCACCCACTGTAACATTACACAGTTAGCTTCCTAGCAATAGCGCTTCATTGTCTTAGTAAGGAGATGATTCGGCACTGTCTGTGACTTCTAGAGTGAGTTAACCTTTGCGGCCTACGCAGAGGGACGTGTATAATCTCCCTTTGATTAAATGGGCTGCAGGCTTTGTGCTCCACACCACCATGTAAGTGACCCAGTTTGGGGTTTTGTGCTATTGTTCTTCATTGAATTTCTGTCCTCGACATACAAGGCAGCGCATGTACATCGCAGAGATGTCTCAAACTCTAAATAATGAGCTCATTCATTCTATACGAAGAAAATGGGCTTGTTTAAATTCTGTTGACTTCAGTGGTGGACTTTTTCTGTTCCTTTTCTCTTTTAAGGCAGCCAAGCTAGTTCACCTCAGCAGTACAGACTGTGAGCTGGCCCAGCTCTGTGGGAGGGTGGAGTCAGTCCAGCTCAGCGTGTATCAGACAGCATGAAGGGCCTCTGCAGACAGAATGGAATTTATACCATATGTACCAGGCATCCCAAGAATGCATGGCACAGAGACTTGACCAACGGAAAGAACTGTAGAAAACGCAGTGGAAAGGGTGAGAGAGGGTGCAGAAATGAACCTGTTGAGTATAATTTCATCAGTGTTTTCTAAAGAAATATTTAGTCTTTAAGTCAGTGCTGATGGATTACATTTTTTTTTTATAGTAAAATTAAAGTGATATAATTAAACAACTCTTTGAGCCAGGAAGCATTACCAAAAGTGACAGTATTGACATTTTTGACAGGTCACAAAAGATTTCTATCTCAAATAAAAGCTAGTCTCGAAGTATCCTAAAAAATGTCTTATCACGATTTCCCCAAACATAATAAGTAGCATGATGCAGTGTAATCCAGGCAGATGAAAAATATGTCCAAACATAATTAGACTATAAGGAATAACAAAGATTAATAAGTAAAAGATAAATGTATTGCAATATCTATAAAGAATGACAAAAGAATCAAATAAAAATATTGAGTTGCAGTAGTAAATAAGTGTTAAAACAAGATCATATTTGTCCAAGGTAGACTTATGTGAGACTATTGGTATTATTTCTTTCTCAATAGATGAAGTTCAAAGAAGAATAGAATAAATTGAATGTAAAGGAAGACAAGGTGCGCCTTAAGGCCCTTTCATATTAAGAACCTTATCTATGATGATAACCTTATTAGCATTCACACCAGGGGACAATATCGTTCTGTATATTATAAACGGGTGCTTGTGATATGTCGTCTGCCATTTTAAACACTTGTGCTGTTAAAGCAGAATGGATTATGATTGGTTGTCAATGTTTTTTTGCATTGATCAGCTATATAAATGGTTCTGAAAGTAATCCCAACAATATTGTTTCTCTTATATTGTGCAATTTCCTGATAATTAACTTACCCCAATGCCATCCAAGATGTTCATGTCTTTCTTTCATCAGTGGAAAGATTAAGTTCTTTGAGGAAAATATAGGGCGGTACTTCTGTCTACGTCCAGCGTGACCTTTCCAACGTGATTACGCAGTGCCTGGCGCATCGCAGCACAAGACAAACAATTGTGGTTAAAAGGTATATACTTTTTTTTTTTATCTTTTCGCTAGATAAAGCCCCTGTTCCTCAGCTGCTCATGAAGAGCTTTTTGAAACTCTTGAGAGCCCTTTGAAACTGCATTGATTTGGACTTCAACAATTTGGTTACTGTTGAAGTCCATCGTGTGGAGAAAAATCCTGAAATGTTTTCCTCAAAAAAACTTAATTTCTTTTCCACTGAAGAAAGAAAGACATGAACATCTTGGATGGCATTGGGGTGAGTAAATTATAATTTTGAGGTGAACTAATCCTTTAATTAGATTGTCTGCTGAAAAGCATAATTGATTTTAACAATTATTGGGACATGTGAATGTCTAGGGAGTGGTGACATGTCTAGGTGCATGATCAAGTTATTGATAAACTTTTGTGGTTTTGACACAGTAAGACTACAGAGGCAGGCCTTAAACATCTGTGCATTGACTTCCTCTTTGCAGAAATATAACATCTATCAAACAGAAAGAGGGAACCTCACACTTATACCTGAGGTATAGGTTTAGACATACAGTGAGGTCAATTGTGAAATATATGAGCACAAGCATGTTGAATAAAACCTAATATAAGATAAATGATTAACTGACCTTTAAGATAATATAAATTAATATAAGAAGGAGTAATACACACACACACACACACACACACACACACACACCAGTTGTGATCAGTGGCACTCAGTCAATAAGTAACTAATTTTTGTTGAGTCGTTTGCTGTGTCAGAATAATTGCAGTGTAGATATTTCATTATTTTAATGAAATTGAATTTAATTGAACCAAGAGATTCCTATTCAGTCTGATTTGCCCATGGCACAGTATTAAAAGCATAATTGAGTCAAATCAAAGCTTTTGCTTCCTTTGCTGTGCTGGGAGAGGCAGCTGCCTCTCTGATCGCTGCTAACATTGTGAGCAATGATTCAGAGTTCGACGGGTGGGGAGGGGGAGAACAGGCCATGCTTTGTCATTTTAACAACCAACATTATGAAAGATGTTTCATTTGAGTTACTTGCTTATTCATGGTTTTCCAGCTGCACCAGCTTCCTTTTGCATTTGCTGCTAATACAAAGTGTAGTCCAGTGTAACTGCATTGGAGAAAAGGAGGGAGGAGGTATGGACTTGCTAAAGCTATATACTCATGCACAGTGCACACATGTATACTAGTACTCCTTAAGGCAATGATATACCAGAAAAATGCCTGATTTGTCAGGTTCACAGTGCAGGGTTTAAATGGGTCTTTGGCGTTGCCACAAGCTGTGTTTTAAAAAATAACGAGAAGAAGCTGAAGCCTTGTTTTTAATCTTGGCCAGATGTTCTGCATTCTTTGGTGCTGCTTACTGCATTTCAGAAGAACGAGCTCAAAAAAGCAAAATTACCTCCAAGTACTTCCCTATTTTTCCTCAAGGCAGTACCCTGACGCATTCATTGGTGTTCATGTATGCATGCATCTATGATTTTTGTGCTGTATAAGTGGGCGCATTCCCCCCACCAACCCCCAAACAGCAGTGTAAATGTGTGGTATGCTCATCACACTCTTAAACCACTTCCTCTGGATATGTGTGGGTCCCTGGAGCTCTCGTTTGAGATTTATAGAATCTCAGCCCTGATATTAGCAGGAGATTACATAAATTCCTGAAATAACTTCGCTTCTTCCACATTGCCCCACAGTCATTTCCATTGTATAACCCAGCTGGAATTTCCTCTTTTATATCAAACTGTTTTGCCTGCATGTTTTTCAGTTTGTCAAGTGGCTGGAGGAAGTAGAATAGCAGTTAAGACAAATAAGTGGTGGCTCTCATTAGCTTCAGAAACCTTTCGCAACTCTCATCTTAGTTCTGGGGAAGCAGTGATGGGGTGCTGGGATGCTAATACACCACACCCCTTTTCCTTTCCTTCTCGGTTACTCATAACAATTCACTTGGTCCTCCTGCTAAGCTCAGGCTTTGGCTAGACATTTCAGATTAAGGCTAATATTACTTTCCTTGAGCCTGTTAAACTTTCTGTGGTCATGACTTGGCTGTGAATGTTTGGATTTGGGTTCATCTGAGCTTTATATAGACATTCATGTGTCTTGCCCTGTATGGCACATGCACTACTGTCCTCAATTCATACATTTTTCGTCTGCAGGGCGAGCACGCCTGAACCAAGACAAAGTCTGGGAGCCAAAAGGAGGAGCAGGATGTATGCGTGACGTCTATGTCCCGGACGAACCCTTGGTAAGTCTTCCTGTTTACCTCGTCGTCTTTACAAACAAATGAACGTAATCAAAAAGTTCTTTGGGTACAGGTGCGTTTTTCTGTATAACGGTTTGTTACGATTTCTTCCCCTTCCTGGCATCTGCCGTTTTTTTATTTTATTCTTTTCATCTGTGCATTTGTGAATGGCATCCATTTCTCAATGTCTTCACTTCTCCATTTCTCACTGTTGCCTGCCCGCCGGTTGACTCATGCTGTGATTCATGGCAGAATTACTGCAGCCGCCTCAGTATTTGAAGCATAGCTGTAGGAACAGTGATTGCCTGGCCTCTTTAGAGGGCCTGATGCAGGCACAGCGATGCTTGATTAAGGACGAAGTCCAGATGCAAGTGTACATGCCACTCTGTGCATATGTAAAGGATGGTGAATAATGCACAAGACCTTCGTGACACGGAGGAGAATGGGTAATAGAGCGGAAGGGACAAGCTCAGACTCAGGCATCTGCCCTAAAGTCACATAAAAAAAAATCTTTGACCACTCTTGATTTTCTCTTTCAGAGTGTCTCAAAAAGTACAGTGTCTCATTTGTACAATGTGGAGGCATTTGTTTCAAAAGTTCTTTAGCCACCGGTTGTAAAGAAATGGCTGCCCCCCCCCTCCCCCCACATACAGATGATCTGCTTGCATGTTGTGTCATGTGGCATTTCATAACCAAAATGGATTCTCATATCCCTCAGGGATTTAGTGGTTTCCTTCCAGAGATTCTTACTGCATTCTGCCAGTTTATGGCTCCAACCTCGCATTTTTCCACAGTAGCGGAAAGACAAGAGACTTTCAACCTCTGGGTGTGGTTCTCTCTCGTGCTCTCATTTCTCATTTTCGGCACTGCATTCCCTCTGAAAGCCCCTGCTTGATGGGACAAGCATGACCGGAATGTATCATCTCTACCGTTGGCCATGTCTCTGAGCGGTGAGCTTGCACCTTTTAAAACCGATTTTCCTTAATCTTTATCTCGGCTCGGCTCAACTATGCTCTTCTTTTGTTCAGATTTACAAAATTTCATTTTAATTAAAAATCCCCATTTGGTCACTTCCCAATTATTAAAATGAAAGCTGAAGGGAATAACTAATGCATTGATCCGTAACTCACAATTAATGCGTGGCTTTCAATGATGTAACGAATGTCGGCTAAGTCAAGTAAGTGAACATATCTGTTCGGACAGAGGGTGTAACAGTGCTTGCTTTGAAAATCTGACCTCTTCCCACTGACTTCCAGATGTTGGCAAGCCTGTTAAACCTAAAACCACCCTCTTTACCAGTTGGACTGAAGCGCACCTTTGTCTTTCACCTGCTGCTCAAGCTGTTTGGTGTCTCCTGGTGATGTGAGCAAGCTGTCGATCTTGGACCGTGTCACTAAATAGCTGATGCAACAGTTTAGGAGCAATAGAAATGGAGGTGAAAAGTGTTTTTGACACCACCCAGATTCTCATCTTGAGCCATCTTTGGGCTATTGATTAATGGTTCATTTGAAATAGTTTCTAGGAGGTAGGAAGAGCTTTAGGGAGGAAAATGTGAGCAGACACATACTTTACCATTTCCCTTTGCCTTGTGGAGCGGCCTGACTGTAATTGTTTAGGAAGCTTCCACAACTTTACAATAAATCACTCCTTGGGAACACTGTGTTCTATGCGACAGGATTCGTAGGCATTGTGTGTTTGTGTATGTCGGTGAGTCAGAGTATGTGTGTGTGAGAGACAGCAAGAGTTTAAACATGCTCCATTGTGTCTGGTGCTGACCACTTGTTAGCCTGTGGCTCTCTGAAGCATCTTGACCATCTTGTTCAGGCATCAAACACCATGCAACAGACTAGTGAATTTTTTTTGTTTCTTCTCAGAGTGGGTTGAAGAGAAGTCTCAGGCTTTTCCATAACCACGTTACAACTTTTGAAAGCACATTATAGTGTGATACTGGACAGTGTTGTGTGATTGTTTTTAAGTCTTGTAACCAAAGCTATCAGCCCTCCCTGTCTGCAGTGTCCTGGACATAGAAGGATCTTATCTCCGCCTTTAGACAAAGGACGATTCAACCGCTCTGGTGTCTGATAACAACAGGCTAAAGACTCCACAGAAGGGGGAAGCTGCAACCAAATGTGATTTTCCTTCCCTGAAAACAGCATAGATTCAGTGAGCATCCATTTCCTCTCTGGGTTTGTTCAGACAATGTTTTTTTCTTGCATCTATTGATGCGCAATGTATCTATAGCTTTTTGTTTATCTGATTTTTTTATATTACTAGTATTGTATCAGTTCATATTGAATATTTTTTTTCCTCTACTTTTACATTTCGATAATCTTTGCCATCATCAAACGCATAACATCTTATAATTTAAAACAATTTTCAATTTGATATTTGTTTGATTACTGGGATTTGAAAAGCTAAATACTTTCCAGCATTAAACAAAGTTGGCAACAGTTGAAAACATGGCGAAAAGGTGCTGAGGGGAATTAAATGAATAAATGTATGAATGAATTAAGCTATATGAATGTATCTCTGAAGGGAACTGACTGTCTTCAGAAGTTTTGATGGCATTTTCTTCATCTTTCATCTGTGTAATGATTAATAGTCATTTTTATAAGTGCAGCGCTGCTTTATGTACAGCGTTTACCAGGCTCTATTTGAGAGAGTGCATTTACATTTTTTTGTTGTATTCAAACTGCTTTTGTCTGAATACACTCAATTTTACTTGTTCTTTCCTCATATAGTGAACGGTCACATTCTCTACATTGTATATAGTGAAGGAGTGAACAAGACAACTGATTTGGACACATGAAATGTATAAAATGCACACGAAATGTCTCAATGTGTGTGCAGTTTGAACTTCGTCTTTGTCAGCCACTGTGTTTGTTTCTCCACTGGGCAGCTCAGTGAGTATGGGCAGATCATCCGTGCTATTTGGCAAGAGCTGGCATTTCCGAGTCGTGGGTGAGGGAGAGAGTGTGTGTAAAAGAGACAGAGGGAGCAAAGCTGAATGTGTGTGGGAGTGCCAGTCCAGGGCCAGTCGTTGCTCTGCAAACTGGACCTTTTTCTGTGGTTCAGCGAGGTCAATGGGTTCATAGAGGCCATGCTTGTCCAGCGCTCGTCCTTGAACTGCAGCAAAAGCTCAGAGCTTTACAGCCACCTTTAATGCTGTGCAGATCAATGGGAGAGTGAGGCCCAGAGACAGTCTGTCTGTGAGAGAAAAAACTTCATCAGGAAATGAAACCATACTTCATGAGCTTCCCTGAGAGAAGAATGAATGGCCTGATTTTTGGCTGCATACGGGAGATTCTTTGGTTAAATGAAGCAGACGTGTTTGGAAATGAAACTAAACCTAAGCCAATTGGATAAAGAGAAACTTTTAATGCGGTGTGAGTGGTTGATGTTCTTCCTGCAGAACAGTTTGAGCATGATCAAACGCACAGGCAGTGGATCTATCTGTGCTCAATTAAAGGCAGGAGTTGATCTGAGTGAATGAATGCTGAAGCAGTAGCAGGCCTGCTATAATACCTCGGTGGCAAAGAGCACATGGCTAGACCTCTTGTGTTTTCTCTTTCTCTTTATTGCATGGCTGTGGCAGTGAAAATGGAAGAAATCCAATTGTCAAAATCCCCCCCTTCACACACACACACACACTGACACACTTACTTTTGACATCTCTCATTGTCATATCCCATAGAGATACTCATGTTAAAGAATGTAAGGATATACCTGTCTTTCTACTGTGTTTCTAATGCCAATATGTCTGTGCTTGTGTACCCTGTAAAGATTGCTGTTCCTTGTGATGCTGCGGCTATGCACGTGAATGATCATATGACCTTTTTGATAATAATGTCTTGGTAATTGATGGTCATTAATATTAATCAAACTACAAATAGATAAAATATAACTATAAAACAGAGAATGCCAGCTGATCTTTATTTAAGCTGCTGATTTATTTATTTTCTTACTGAATAAATCAACTTTTTTCTAAAAAACTGCAGAAATCTTTTCTAAATAATATAAAAAAAAATATTTTTTGAACTATATTTTTAATAATTTAATTAAATTGATTTATATAACTTAAAAAAAAATAATTTAGATAAATCTTTAAATCAGCGTTTCATTTCGGAAGGTGAGTTCAATAGCATATTTGTTTTTTGCTTTGGAATCAATATTGATATCGAGACTCATGAAGTATCACTGATTTTGGCATCGATGACTGAATTTTACCTTATGGACCTAATGATGAATTTTAATGAACGGAAATGTTAAACTGTGACATTTTTAACATTGCTAATAACTAACATTAAACTTAAGTCTTATTGCCCATCTTGATTCATCCCAAACATTCCTTTCTTTCTTCATCCCTACAGATCCTGCCACGCCCTGTTTCTGAGGAGAATCGTGGAACAGATTCCGGGAAGCCCACTGGCTGACCTGCAGCAGTTCTTCACTGGCAAGCTTTATGTCCTTGTGTACCAACTAAAGCTGCCAGCTGAAGAACTGTTGTGGTTGGCTCTTTCCTGGCACGTCAGCACCGAGAGATGTAGATGCATAACAGCGTCAAGGTTCAGCCCTTCTAGACATTTGATGAACCAATCTTGCTCCAGGCGGATCCCATTTTTGTCCCTCCAGCAGCCTGCTCACGTGAACTGCCTGTGCTTGGCTATTCGTACTTCTCAGGCATAAACAAAAGCTACTGTATGGGGTCCATGCTGAATCAGCCACATTTGTGGGCCGGTGAGGTCCCTTTGCCCTTATTTGGGTGTGGAGCAGGCAGGGAGTGGCCTTTTGTACTCTCAACAGAGCTGACAGAGGTGGCCATCTTGCTCTGTTGAAAATGGTGGTGGCAACCTTGAGTACCACTGAAAGACAGGTTTCAGCGTTCTTATAGATGTTTTTGTGTATTCTGGAGACGTGCCCAGGCTTTGACGTGTTGAAAGGCGCAGAGATCCTGCCGAAAGACTGCAGAGTGTATGTAATTTCCTCTATTCTTTCCGAGGTCATTCTAATGGTGTAAATAGGATGGTTTTTTTTTCTGTGTGTGTGTTTGTGGACACTATGTGCGTATCTGACCTTGGTCACAAGCACAGGTTGACATAGATACACACCCTTGTCACGTCAACGGGCCTTACACAAGCCGTAAACTCCTTAAGGCCAGCTTCTTCAGTACGGAAAACAGGATATGAAAATTTGTCTCTAAATCCTCCCAGCCAGATGAAAACTGAGAAAATTCTCGGCATTTAGCAGAACCAGATGCCACACAGAAAAGTGCTCGGTTTTTCTCTCTCTGAAGTGTACAAGAAATGCCACTCTCTCGTCAAGCTCTTATATGTCACATTGTTTTGCACATGTAACCGTACCTATAGTTCTGACCTCCCCCTCCCAAGGGCTTCTTCAGGTCATGGACGAAGATTGCCTACATGATCCGCTCTAGTCCAATGTCAATCTCCCCACAAGTGCATTAAAAGATTGTTGAGGGTCGTCGTCTCATTTGCTCGGCACACACATAAGAAGCTCGGCCAGCCTGTGTTGCAGGTGCGCTTGTGGCAGAACCTCCCGCACTAACCCTCTTTAAAATCAGAGATCAGCTACATTTAGATTAGATTACTATAAATATCAAATGAACTCGCTTTCAATATGAACAAAATGTGATTTCAATCATGTGCTGCTCAATTAAAGAAATAAAATGGCTTTTGGGAAAACATGCCTTGTTTATCTTCACTTCCAATGTGATTTTATATTTTGTTGCGGCTCTAAATTCTTTATGAACGTGAACACGATTTATACATTCTAGCTTTTCTTGAGTTGTGTTTTTGAGAATTTAGCAAGGCCAAGATTTCATTTAGTGTGGTAGGTTAGGGATAATCTTCTTATGTTTGAGCTGTGTTACTGCAAGGCTGATGACCTTCTTCAAAAAGGTCACGTTCGAGTCTTTGTCCCATCACTTAATACAGTGGTACTAATTGATTTAACTGCTAATTGTGAAACAAACTACTCTTAAATCTAAATATAATTTTACTGTTATTATTTAGCATTGATTTAGTTTCTCTTAAAGTGTTCTTTAAAGGAACAGGGCTGTTGGCAACATCTGTGGCATACTAGACTTGTAAGCAGATGGTGTTACTAGATATGCTGTGTTTTTGTTTTGTTTGGTTGTTGGCTCTCATATGAGGGACTAGTAGAAATATTTTTTGTAGAGTGCTTGTGTTGAACTGGAACATTCCTTGAGTGTGAGATGGGTCACAGGGCCCTTTTTTGTTGAATTAGCTCAAGCTTTAAAGGTCCCCGCAAGTGCAAAATAATCCGTAATGCCAAAGGTCAGATACCTCACAGTTACTTTGCACTAGGGTGAGGGGTGCTCGGATCACCCTTCAGTCATCATCAATGAACTTCTTACTTCAGATAATGATCAAACTGAAAAGGTTCATGAAGCCAAATAGCACATGGGACAATATAGGGATTCATTTATAAAGACTTGTGTATAATGATCCCAAATACGAATGTTTAATGATTATATAATGTCTGTTTGCACACACAAAAAAATCCTGAATGCATCCCTTTTTTAAATTGCTGGTCATTTTAAAATCTGGGATATTAGCACAAAGCCATAAAAATGTTGTTCATTTGCACATAGGTATGATTATATCAATGCAAAATGTGATTGCCTATAGTTATCTTACCATTTTTTTTAATAATTGAATCACTGGTCAATGAGACGCAAAAAGTTTAATCACACATGCTCTTTTGATAGGTACATAAGAATGTTTTCACACCAGTTTCTGTCTTTATAAATCCTGGTTTGTTCCTTACTTTTAAATGAAGTTAAACACCAAGGAATTTAGGATCAAACCTGAGAGTACATGTGTTTTAAAAAATGAAGTTATTTTTTGTCTTATGGTTAGTTTATTTTAGTTGAGGGTAAGCAGTTGCATCTGGAACAACTTGGAACATAGGATTCATTGGTACACCAATGTTTTACACACCACGTTCCACACTCAAATCTGTTCGTAAATCAGAAGCCTGTTTGTGTGGACTGATGAAACATTTATCTCCACATGGACTTAGACACAGAGCCAGGAGAACTGATCCACACTTGGTGCAAAGGGGTTTTACAACTAGTCTAAATTCCCCCGTCTGCAGGGTTAAAGCTGCTTAACCAGATTACCTTGAGTTCCAGGCAAGCAGGAGATCATTCACCTGACGAAACATCCGTGTCGCAACACTGTTCCAGGATCCTGCAATCCTGCCTGGCCTTTGCCCTTAAGCTTGTGGCCCGCCGGTGCCTTTTTCCTATTACCGGGTCAATGCACTGCAGTCTGCCTGTTGCACAGCGGGTGTCATGTAACCTGTCTGACTGGCAAGCGGCACAATGTGTAATTCAGTACTGTACAATGGCCTCAAGAGACTGAAGGTGATTCATGGTGACTGTTTGGTCTTCTAGCCATGAAGAAAAAAAAAATCACATGGAATGTAAGGCCGTCAGTGTCATTTATAGCATGTAGGCTACACTACAGGGCTCCATATTTATATATCTGCATCCCAGCTGATCTTTGCTGCTCTTGTCATTGACACTCACTGAGGGAAAGGCCTATGGCCCAGATTTCCAGCGTTTAAAGGGATACTCCACTTTTTTTGGAAATAAGCTCTTTTTACCACTCCCCCAGAGTTAAACAATTGGGTTTTACCATTTTCTAATGTATTCAGCCATTTTTTTTGATATTTAGAAGACTATAAGTAACCAGACAGTTTTTGGTCTCATTGACTTCCATAGTATATATTTTTTTCCTACTATGGAAGTCAATGAGACCAAAAACTGTCTGGTTACTGATATTCATCTAAATATCAGAAAATCAGCTGAATAGATTTGAAAACGGTAATACCCAACTGTTTAATTCTGGGGAGTGGTAAAATGAGCCTATTTCAAAAAAAGTATCCCTTTAAATGTTCCTCAAGTGTTTAACTCAGTGCTGACGCAAATGATCACTCCTTTTAAGTTTTGACAATGTGCTTTAAAGGTGAGTTCACGCAAAAATGAAAATCATTTACTCAGCCTCATGTAGTTTCAAAAATGGATTCTGATAGAGGGCCATGCGACTTCGACCTGAGTGCAAAAATGGAGGCTCTAGAGTCTAGACCCTTCCAGAGCTGAGATATCGAAACTCAAAATTTCGACCAGAAAAAAAAAAAAACGACACTGTTAACTCTTACGTTTTTTTGGGGGCGAAAAATTAAGTTTCCCCAATCTTCTCAAAACTCTTGATTCTGATAGAGGGCCATGAGACTTAGACCTGAGTGCAAAAATGGGGGATCTAGACCCTTCCAGAGTTGAGATATCGAAACTCAAAATTTCGACCAGAAAAAACAACAACAGTGTTACCCCTTAAGTTTTTTTTTTGGGCGAAAAATTAAGTAACCCCAATCTTCTCAAAACTCTGGATTCTGATAGAGGGCCATGAGACTTAGACCTGAGTGCAAAAATGGAGGCTCTAGACCCTTCCAGAGCTGGGATATCGAAACTCAAAATTTCGACCAGAAAAAAAAAACGACAGTGTTACCCCTTACGTTTTTATTTTTGGGCGAAAAATTAAGTTTCCCCAATCTTCTCAAAACTCTGGATTCTGATGGGCCATGAGACTTAGACCTAAGTGCAAAAATGGAGGCTCTAGACCCTTCCAGAGCTGAGAAATCGAAACTCAAAATTTCGACCAGAAAAAAAAAAACGACAGTGTAACCCCTTACATTTTTTTTTTCTGGTCGAAATTTTGAGTTTCGATATCTTAGCTCTGGAAGGGTCTAGAGCCTCCATTTTTGCACTCAGGTCTAAGTCTCATTGCCCTCAATCAGAATCCAGAGTTTTGAGAAGATTGGGGAAACTTAAATTTTCGCCCCCCAAAAAAAACGTAAGGGGTAACACCATCGTTTTTTTTTTCTGGTCGAAATTTTGAGTTTCGATATCTCAGCTCTGGAAGGGTCTAGAGCCTCCATTTTTGCACTCAGGTCTACGTCTCATGGCCCTCTATCAGAATCCAGAGTTTTGAGAAGATTGGGGTAACTTAATTTTTCGCCCCAAAAAAAAAAAAAAACGTAAGGGGTAACACTGTCGGTTTTTTTTTTCTGGTCGAAATTTTGAGTTTCGATATCTCAGCTCTGGAAGGGTCTAGAGCCTCAATTGTTGCACTCAGGTCTGTCTCATTGCCCTCTATCAGAATCCAGAGTTTTGAGAAGATTGGGGAAACTTAATTTTTCGCCGCAAAAAAAAAAAAAAAAAAAACGTAAGGGGTAACAGTGTCGTTTTTTTTTTCTGGTCGAAATTTTGAGTTTCGATATCTCAGCTCTGGAAGGGTCTAGAGCTTCCATTTTTGCACTCAGGTCTAAGTCTCATGGCCCTCTATCAGAATCCAGAGTTTTGAGAAGATTGGGGAAACTTACATTTTCGCCCAAAAAAACTGTAAGGGGTAACACTGTTGTTTTTTTCTGGTCGAAATTTTGAGTTTCGATATCTCAACTCTGGAAGGGTCTAGAGCCTCCATTTTTGCACTCAGGTCTAAGTCGCATGGCCCACTATCAGAATCCAGAGTTTTGAGAAGATTGGGGAAACTTAATTTTTCGCCCCAAAAAAAAAAAATGTAAGGGGTAACACTGTCGTCGGTAACACTTTATTTGGATAGTCAATCTGTAGATGCTCTACAGAGTATCAACAGAGTATCAGTATCATTTCTCTACTGAATGTCTGCAGACTTTCAACAGTTCATCTGTACATGATTTACAAACTATCAACAAAATATCATAAATTCATAATTGAATGTCTGTAGACATTCAACAATGAAGTGTTTATAGTACATCTATAGATATTCAACAAACTATCTATAACCCATAAGAAGCCTTTAAAACCACATTTGCAACTATCAGTAGTGGTCCCTAAATGTATTTTTTCATTTTCTTTATGGCAATCTACATATCTATAGCTACTCAACTGCATTGCTACAGCACATTTGTAGATTTTCAGTAGCATCTCTGTATCTTTGTATTTTCATTATAGTAATCTTCATAATTTCTATAACTACTCAGCTGCATTGCTACAGCACATTTGTAGATTTTCAGTAGCATTTCTGTATCTTTGCATTTTCATTATGGTAATCTACAAATTATGCATAGTTACTCAGCTGCATTGCTATACATTTGTAGATTTTCAGTAGCATCTCTGTATGTATCTTTTCATATCTGGTGTTCGACACGTACAGCAAATATTTAGGAGTGTATTCACAACATCTCTAATGTATCCGTAACCCTTTCACAACACATGCGATGTTCAAGTAACTATCCATAGATGTTCCTTGTGACTATCCAAATAAAGTGAAACACACGTGAAGCTTAGTTGACAGTTTATAGCTTATGTAGGCCTACTTCACATGAACAAATTATCAAGTCATCAACAAAATCAATGCATTTACAAACTCTCCCAATGTTATAAAATAAATATCTACAAATCAAGTTCAGTGCATTCACAAACTGGAGCAATAGGGAATATACCAGGTAAAAACAATCAACTCGTCAACATCTTTTATGGCTGTAATTAAAAAAAAAAGCACCAGAGGTCATTTTAATGAAATGAAATCCCAGAATTATATTGCATAATTTACCAAATTTTACACATCATTTACAGCAAACAGAGACTCTTTTACAAATAACTGCAGAAATCTGCCCCAAATTGGGGAAAAAAAAAAA
The DNA here is from genome assembly GCA_038021265.1 of Cyprinella venusta. NCBI lineage: Eukaryota > Metazoa > Chordata > Actinopteri > Cypriniformes > Leuciscidae > Cyprinella > Cyprinella venusta. The sequence goes on along the minus strand of CM075881.1, from coordinate 11,862,263 downwards.
CAATTACAGAGCCTAATGCTAAACATTATGTTATGGTTGTAACACCCTAACGTGTGAACTTTTTTCGCTCGTTTCACCTGCATGGTGTTAAATAATACACTATAAAACCTTAAAAATACATTCTTTAACGTTACTCGTTTAACCATTTTGTGATAGTTTATTTACCTTGAGACATAATGCGTTTTCTCCTATAAAACACAACAAAAATTCACAAAAGACATCAAATTTATAGTTTGATGTAATCAAAATCTTTAGAATCCATAGTTGTTTGCAAGAAACAAATCCTAATTCAGCACTTTATCCAGTCGTGATCTTCGTCTCCATTCTCAGCAGCGACCGTACACATCAAATCCCGCGCTGGTGATGAATTCAAATTCAAATATTGCGCCCTTGAGAAGCGTTACGTCCTGTTTTACGGCAGTGATATCAAACGTTCATTGGCTCTTCCCTGCTTCGTCACAGAATGCGACATGAAGGACTGTGAGAAGGTTGGTTAATAATCATTTGAAATGGAGAAGCGCGAACCGAAGCCGGATTAACATTTTCATTGATTATTAATTTAATTTCTACTCTGTACTTCATACAAAACTATTACAATACTGCCAGAGAGGACTGCGACTGCAACGCTTCATCATGTGAACGGCTTTTGGAGCCTCCATTTTTGCGCGCTGTCGAAGTCTCGTGGCCCTCTGTCAGAATCCAGAGTTTCAAGAAGATCAGAGTGGGTCAAAATTTCGGCCAAAAAAAAACCCCACAGTGTTACCCCTTATGTTTTTTTTTCGGGTCGAAATTTTGACCTTCGATATCTCGGCTCTGGAAGGGTCTAGAGCCTCCATTTTTGCGTGCTGGTCGAAGTCTCGTGGCCCTCTGTCAGAATCCAGAGTTTCAAGAAGATCGGAGGGGGTCAAAATTTCGGCCAAAATCGACAGTGTTACCCCTTATGTTTTTTTTTTCAGGTCAAAACTTTGACGTCCGATATCTCGGCTCTGGAAGGGTCTAGAGCCTCTATTTTTGCGCGCTGGTCGAAGTCTCGTGGCCCTCTGTCAGAATCCAGAGTTTCAAGAAGATCGGAGGGGGTCAAAATTTCGGCCAAAAACGACAGTGTTACCCCTTATGTTTTTTTTTCAGGTCAAAATTTTGACATCCGATATCTCGGCTCTGGATGGGTCTAGAGCCTCCATTTTTGCGCGATGGTCGAAGTCTCGTGGCCCTCTGTCAGAATCCAGAGTTTCAAGAAGATCGGAGGGGGTCAAAATTTCGTCCAAAAAAAAAAAATGACAGTGTTACCCCTTATGTTTTTTTTTTCAGGTCCAAATTTTGACCTTCGATATCTCGGCTCTGGAAGGGTCTAGAGCCTCCATTTTTGCGCGCTGATCGAAGTCTCGTGGCCCTCTGTCAGAATCCAGAGTTTCAAGAAGATCGGAGGGGGTCAAAATTTCGGCCAAAAACGACAGTGTTACCCCTTATGTTTTTTTTTCAGGTCAAAACTTTGACATCCGATATCTCGGCTCTGGATGGGTCTAGAGCCTCCATTTTTGCGCGCTGGTCGAAGTCTCGTGGCCCTCTGTCAGAATCCAGAGTTTCAAGAAGATCGGAGGGGGTCAAAATTTCGGCCAAAAACGACAGTGTTACCCCTTATGTTTTTTTTTTCAGGTCAAAATTTTGACATCCGATATCTCGGCTCTGGATGGGTCTAGAGCCTCCATTTTTGCGCGCTGGTCGAAGTCTCGTGGCCCTCTGTCAGAATCCAGAGTTTCAAGAAGATCGGAGGGGGTCAAAATTTCGGCCAAAAACGACAGTGTTACCCCTTATGTTTTTTTTTTCAGGTCAAAACTTTGACATCCGATATCTCGGCTCTGGAAGGGTCTAGAGCCTCCATTTTTGCGCGCTGGTCGAAGTCTCGTGGCCCTCTGTCAGAATCCAGAGTTTCAAGAAGATCGGAGGGGGTCAAAATTTCGGCCAAAAACGACAGTGTTACCCCTTATGTTTTTTTTTCAGGTCAAAATTTTGACATCCGATATCTCGGCTCTGGATGGGTCTAGAGCCTCCATTTTTGCGTGCTGGTCGAAGTCTCGTGGCCCTCTGTCAGAATCCAGAGTTTCAAGAAGATCGGAGGGGGTCAAAATTTCGGCCAAAAACGACAGTGTTACCCCTTATGTTTTTTTTTCAGGTCAAAACTTTGACATCCGATATCTCGGCTCTGGATGGGTCTAGAGCCTCCATTTTTGCGCGATGGTCGAAGTCTCGTGGCCCTCTGTCAGAATCCAGAGTTTCAAGAAGATCGGAGGGGGTCAAAATTTCGGCCAAAAACGACAGTGTTACCCCTTATGTTTTTTTTTCAGGTCAAAACTTTGACATCCGATATCTCGGCTCTGGAAGGGTCTAGAGCCTCCATTTTTGCGCGCTGGTCGAAGTCTCGTGGCCCTCTGTCAGAATCCAGAGTTTCAAGAAGATCGGAGGGGGTCAAAATTTCGGCCAAAAACGACAGTGTTACCCCTTATGTTTTTTTTTTTTAGGTCAAAACTTTGACATCCGATATCTCGGCTCTGGAAGGGTCTAGAGCCTCCATTTTTGCGCGCTGGTCGAAGTCTCGTGGCCCTCTGTCAGAATCCAGAGTTTCAAAAAGATCGGAGGGGGTCAAAATTTCGGCCAAAAACGACAGTGTTACCCCTTATGTCTTTTTTTCAGGTCAAAACTTTGACATCCGATATCTCGGCTCTGGAAGGGTCTAGAGCCTCCATTTTTGCGCCATGGTCGAAGTCTCGTGGCCCTCTGTCAGAATCCAGAGTTTCAAGAAGATCGGAGGGGGTCAAAATTTCGGCCAAAAACGACAGTGTTACCCCTTATGTTTTTTTTTCAGGTCAAAACTTTGACATCCGATATCTCGGCTCTGGAAGGGTCTAGAGCCTCCATTTTTGCGCGCTGGTCGAAGTCTCGTGGCCCTCTGTCAGAATCCAGAGTTTCAAGAAGATCGGAGGGGGTCAAAATTTCGGCCAAAAACGACAGTGTTACCCCTTATGTTTTTTTTTCAGGTCAAAATTTTGACATCCGATATCTCGGCTCTGGATGGGTCTAGAGCCTCCATTTTTGCGCGATGGTCGAAGTCTCGTGGCCCTCTGTCAGAATCCAGAGTTTCAAGAAGATCGGAGGGGGTCAAAATTTCGTCCAAAAAAAAAAAATGACATTGTTACCCCTTATGTTTTTTTTTTCAGGTCCAAATTTTGACCTTCGATATCTCGGCTCTGGAAGGGTCTAGAGCCTCCATTTTTGCGCGCTGATCGAAGTCTCGTGGCCCTCTGTCAGAATCCAGAGTTTCAAGAAGATCGGAGGGGGTCAAAATTTCGGCCAAAAACGACAGTGTTACCCCTTATGTTTTTTTTCAGGTCAAAACTTTGACATCCGATATCTCGGCTCTGGATGGGTCTAGAGCCTCCATTTTTGCGCGCTGGTCGAAGTCTCGTGGCCCTCTGTCAGAATCCAGAGTTTCAAGAAGATCGGAGGGGGTCAAAATTTCGGCCAAAAACGACAGTGTTACCCCTTATGTTTTTTTTTTCAGGTCAAAATTTTGACATCCGATATCTCGGCTCTGGATGGGTCTAGAGCCTCCATTTTTGCGCGCTGGTCGAAGTCTCGTGGCCCTCTGTCAGAATCCAGAGTTTCAAGAAGATCGGAGGGGGTCAAAATTTCGGCCAAAAACGACAGTGTTACCCCTTATGTTTTTTTTTTCAGGTCAAAACTTTGACATCCGATATCTCGGCTCTGGAAGGGTCTAGAGCCTCCATTTTTGCGCGCTGGTCGAAGTCTCGTGGCCCTCTGTCAGAATCCAGAGTTTCAAGAAGATCGGAGGGGGTCAAAATTTCGGCCAAAAACGACAGTGTTACCCCTTATGTTTTTTTTTCAGGTCAAAATTTTGACATCCGATATCTCGGCTCTGGATGGGTCTAGAGCCTCCATTTTTGCGTGCTGGTCGAAGTCTCGTGGCCCTCTGTCAGAATCCAGAGTTTCAAGAAGATCGGAGGGGGTCAAAATTTCGGCCAAAAACGACAGTGTTACCCCTTATGTTTTTTTTTCAGGTCAAAACTTTGACATCCGATATCTCGGCTCTGGAAGGGTCTAGAGCCTCCATTTTTGCGCGATGGTCGAAGTCTCGTGGCCCTCTGTCAGAATCCAGAGTTTCAAGAAGATCGGAGGGGGTCAAAATTTCGGCCAAAAACGACAGTGTTACCCCTTATGTTTTTTTTCAGGTCAAAACTTTGACATCCGATATCTCGGCTCTGGAAGGGTCTAGAGCCTCCATTTTTGCGCGCTGGTCGAAGTCTCGTGGCCCTCTGTCAGAATCCAGAGTTTCAAGAAGATCGGAGGGGGTCAAAATTTCGGCCAAAAACGACAGTGTTACCCCTTATGTTTTTTTTTTTCAGGTCAAAACTTTGACATCCAATATCTCGGCTCTGGAAGGGTCTAGAGCCTCCATTTTTGCGCGCTGGTCGAAGTCTCGTGGCCCTCTGTCAGAATCCAGAGTTTCAAGAAGATCGGAGGGGGTCAAAATTTCGGCCAAAATCGACAGTGTTACCCCTTATGTTTTTTTTTCAGGTCAAAACTTTGACGTCCGATATCTCGGCTCTGGAAGGGTCTAGAGCCTCTATTTTTGCGCGCTGGTCGAAGTCTCGTGGCCCTCTGTCAGAATCCAGAGTTTCAAGAAGATCGGAGGGGGTCAAAATTTCGGCCAAAAACGACAGTGTTACCCCTTATGTTTTTTTTTCAGGTCAAAATTTTGACATCCGATATCTCGGCTCTGGATGGGTCTAGAGCCTCCATTTTTGCGCGATGGTCGAAGTCTCATGGCCCTCTGTCAGAATCCAGAGTTTCAAGAAGATCGGAGGGGGTCAAAATTTCGTCCAAAAAAAAAAAATGACAGTGTTACCCCTTATGTTTTTTTTTTCAGGTCCAAATTTTGACCTTCGATATCTCGGCTCTGGAAGGGTCTAGAGCCTCCATTTTTGCGCGCTGGTCGAAGTCTCGTGGCCCTCTGTCAGAATCCAGAGTTTCAAGAAGATCGGAGGGGGTCAAAATTTCGGCCAAAAACGACAGTGTTACGCCTTACATTTTTTTTTCGGGGGGTGAAAAATTAAGTTTCTCCAATCTTCTCAAAACTCTGGATTCTGATAGAGGGCATGGACCTGGGTGCAAAAATTGAGGCTGTAGACCCTTCCAGAGCTGAGATATTGAAACTCAAAATTTTGACCAGAAAAAAAAATGAGAGTGTTACCCCTTACATTTTTTTTTCAGGGGGTAAAAAATTAAGTTTCTCAATGGCTCAGTGGTTAGAGTGTTAATCTGTCATGTTGAGGATTTGGGTTCAAGTCCCGCTCTTAGCATTAAAATTCTTTATTTTGAAGGGTTTTGTCCAAATAAAAAAGACATGCCTGCAAAATAAAGTGAAAGTCTGGAAGCTTGAATGGCTCAGTGGTCAGAGTGTTCCTCTATCATGTTGAGGATTTGGGTTCAAGTCCCACTCTTTGCATTAAAATGCTTTATTTGAATGGTTTTGTCCAAATAAAAAAGACATGTCTGCAAAATAAAGTGAAAGAGTGGAAGCTTGAATGGCTCAGTGGTTAGAGTGTTACTCTATCATGTTGAGGATTTGGGTTCAAGTCCGCTCTTAGCATTAAAATTCTTTATTTTGAAGGGTTTTGTCCAAATAAAAAAGAAATGCCTGCAAAATAAAGTGAAAGAGTGGAAGCTTGAATGGCTCAGTGGTTAGAGTGTTACTCTATCATGTTGAGGATTTGGGTTCAAGTCCTGCTCTTAGCATTAAAATTCTTGATTTTGAAGGGTTTTGTCCAAATAAAAAAGAAATGCCTGCAAAATAACGTGAAAGAGTGGAAGCTTGAATGGCTCAGTGGTTAGAGTGTTTCTCTATCATGTTGAGGATTTGGGTTCAAGTCCTGCTCTTAGCTAGAATTAGAATTCTTTATTTTGAAGGGTTTTGTCCAAATAAAAAAGACATGCCTGCAAAATAAAGTGAAAAAGTGGAAGCTTGAATGGCTCAGTGGTCACAGTGTTCCTCTATCATGTTGAGGATTTGGGTTGAAGTCCCACTCTTTGCATTAAAATGCTTTATTTTGAATGGTTTTGTCCAAATAAAAAAAGAAATGCCTGCAAAAGAAAGTGAAAGAGTGTAAGCTTGAATGGCTCAGTGGTGTGAGTGTCAATCTCTCGTGTGGAGAATCCATGGTAAAACTCTTCTTTCACCGGTTTGGTCCAAATAAAGAAGATATGGTCCCAAAAAAAGAAGTTTGAGTGTGGATGGTCCAGTGGCTCAGTGGTCTGAGTGTTGTGATTCCATGTGGGAAACCAGGGTTCGAGCCTCACTCTTATCATGCTTTAGTTTCAACTGGTTTGTCCAAGAGAGAAAAAGACATGCTCCCAAAAAATTAAGTATGAGTGTGGATGGTCCAGTGGCTCCGTGGGTGAGCTCTCACTCCCGAATCGGGAGGTTGGGATGTTCCTGGTTCAAGACCGGGCTGGACCGTGAAGCATGGTTGCGTTGACGAACATCCTCCAGATCTGCAGCTGTGGGACGAGAGACGGTCAGGACACGAAGGGGGGAGGAAATAACCTAACTCCTCCCCCTGGGGATTTCTGGGACGATATCCAGCAGCGGTGTTGCTGCAGAGAGAGGCATTTTTTTGTTGGACTTAACCAAAATTTTAATTTTGGAATACATGAAATGTACACTACATTAGCATGCACCAAAAATATTTTATTTCTTACCTCATACACACTATTATCTACAGATCTCATCCTAGATACTCCTCCACAATCCTCCATCCTCCTCCATCCTCCTCCATCCTCCAACCATCACTTGCTTCAGTGTCCAGCCTAGTCTTGAACCAGGAACCTCCCAACTGGGGAGTGAGAGCTCACCCACTGAGCCACTGGACCATCCACACACATACTTAATTTTTTGGGAGCAAGTCTTTTTCTCTCTTGGACAAACCCCTTGAAACTAAAGCATGGTAAGAGTGAGGCTCAAACCCTGGTTTCCCACATGGAACCATAACACTCAGACCACTGAGCCACTGGAGCTTGCACACTCACTCTCCTTTTTTTGGGAGCATGTGGACGAGTTGGGAACATGTCGACTTCGACAATCCAGTGAAACTAAAGCATCACAAAAGTGTGATTCGAATCCAGGTTTCCCACATGGAATCACAAGACTCAGACCACTGAGCCACTGGACCACACACGCTCACACTTCCTTTTTGGGAACATGTCTTTCTTGGACAAAGCCAGTGAAACTAAAGCATGGTAAGAGTGAGGCTCGAACCCTGGTTTTCCAAATGAAACCACAACACTCAGACCACTGAGCCACTGTAGCTTGCACACTCACTCTTCTTTTTTTGGGAGCATGTCTTACTTCGACAATCCAGTGAAACTAAAGCGTTACAAGAGTGTGATTTGAACCCAGGTTTCCCACATGGAATCACAACACTCAGACCAGCTCTGGAAGGGTCTACAGCCTCAATTTTTGCACCCAGGTCCATATCTCGTGGCCCTCTGTCAGAATCCAGAGTTTCAAGAAGATCGGAGGGGGTCAAAATTTCGGCCAAAAACGACAGTGTTACCCCTTATGTTTTTTTTTCAGGTCAAAATTTTGACATCCGATATCTCGGCTCTGGATGGGTCTAGAGCCTCCATTTTTGCGTGCTGGTCGAAGTCTCGTGGCCCTCTGTCAGAATCCAGAGTTTCAAGAAGATCGGAGGGGGTCAAAATTTTAGCCAAAAACGACAGTGTTACCCCTTATGTTTTTTTTTCAGGTCAAAACTTTGACATCCGATATCTCGGCTCTGGATGGGTCTAGAGCCTCCATTTTTGCGCGCTGGTCGAATTCTCGTGGCCTTCTGTCAGAATCCAGAGTTTCAAGAAGATCGGAGGGGGTCAAAATTTCGGCCAAAAACGACAGTGTTACCCCTTATGTTTTTTTTTCAGGTCAAAACTTTGACATCCGATATCTCGGCTCTGGAAGGGTCTAGAGCCTCCATTTTTGCGCGCTGGTCGAAGTCTCGTGGCCCTCTGTCAGAATCCAGAGTTTCAAGAAGATCGGAGGGGGTCGAAATTTCGGCCAAAAACGACAGTGTTACCCCTTATGTTTTTTTTTTCAGGTCAAAACTTTGACATCCGATATCTCGGCTCTGGAAGGGTCTAGAGCCTCCATTTTTGCGCGCTGGTCGAAGTCTCGTGGCCCTCTGTCAGAATCCAGAGTTTCAAGAAGATCGGAGGGGGTCAAAATTTCGGCCAAAAACGACAGTGTTACCCCTTATGTTTTTTTTTTCAGGTCAAAACTTTGATGTCCGATATCTCGGCTCTGGAAGGGTCTAGAGCCTCCATTTTTACGCGCTGGTCGAAGTCTCGTGGCCCTCTGTCAGAATCCAGAGTTTCAAGAAGATCGGAGAGGGTCAAAATTTCGGCCAAAAACGACAGTGTTACCCCTTATGTTTTTTTTTCAGGTCAAAATTTTGACATCCGATATCTCGGCTCTGGATGGGTCTAGAGCCTCCATTTTTGCGCGCTGGTCGAAGTCTCGTGGCCCTCTGTCAGAATCCAGAGTTTCAAGAAGATCGGAGGGGGTCAAAATTTCGGCCAAAAACGACAGTGTTACCCCTTATGTTTTTTTTTCAGGTCAAAACTTTGACGTCCGATATCTCGGCTCTGGAAGGGTCTAGAGCCTCCATTTTTGCGCGATGGTCGAAGTCTCGTGGCCCTCTGTCAGAATCCAGAGTTTCAAGAAGATCGGAGGGGGTCAAAATTTCAGCCAAAATGACAGTGTTACCCCTTATGTTTTTTTTTCAGGTCAAAACTTTGACATCCGATATCTCGGCTCTGGAAGGGTCTAGAGCCTCCATTTTTGCGCGCTGGTCGAAGTCTCGTGGCCCTCTGTCAGAATCCAGAGTTTCAAGAAGATCGGAGGGGGTCAAAATTTCGGCCAAAAACGACAGTGTTACCCCTTATGTTTTTTTTTCAGGTCAAAATTTTGACATCCGATATCTCGGCTCTGGATGGGTCTAGAGCCTCCATTTTTGCGCGCTGGTCGAAGTCTCGTGGCCCTCTGTCAGAATCCAGAGTTTCAAGAAGATCGGAGGGGGTCAAAATTTCGGCCAAAAACGACAGTGTTACCCCTTATGTTTTTTTTTTCAGGTCAAAACTTTGACATCCGATATCTCGGCTCTGGAAGGGTCTAGAGCCTCCATTTTTGCGCGCTGGTCGAAGTCTCGTGGCCCTCTGTCAGAATCCAGAGTTTCAAGAAGATCGGAGGGGGTCAAAATTTCGGCCAAAAACGACAGTGTTACCCCTTATGTTTTTTTTTCAGGTCAAAACTTTGACGTCCGATATCTCGGCTCTGGAAGGGTCTAGAGCCTCCATTTTTGCGCGATGGTCGAAGTCTCGTGGCCCTCTGTCAGAATCCAGAGTTTCAAGAAGATCGGAGGGGGTCAAAATTTCGGCCAAAAACGACAGTGTTACCCCTTATGTTTTTTTTCAGGTCAAAACTTTGACATCCGATATCTCGGCTCTGGAAGGGTCTAGAGCCTCCATTTTTGCGCGCTGGTCGAAGTCTCGTGGCCCTCTGTCAGAATCCAGAGTTTCAAGAAGATCGGAGGGGGTCAAAATTTCGGCCAAAAACGACAGTGTTACCCCTTATGTTTTTTTTTTCAGGTCAAAACTTTGACGTCCGATATCTCGGCTCTGGAAGGGTCTAGAGCCTCCATTTTTGCGCGCTGGTCGAAGTCTCGTGGCCCTCTGTCAGAATCCAGAGTTTCAAGAAGATCGGAGGGGGTCAAAATTTCGGCCAAAAACGACAGTGTTACCCCTTATGTTTTTTTTTTCAGGTCAAAATTTTGACATCCGATATCTCGGCTCTGGATGGGTCTAGAGCCTCCATTTTTGCGCGCTGGTCGAAGTCTCGTGGCCCTCTGTCAGAATCCAGAGTTTCAAGAAGATCGGAGGGGGTCAAAATTTCGGCCAAAAACGACAGTGTTACCCCTTATGTTTTTTTTTCAGGTCAAAACTTTGACATCCGATATCTCGGATCTGGAAGGGTCTAGAGCCTCCATTTTTGCGCGCTGGTCGAAGTCTCGTGGCCCTCTGTCAGAATCCAGAGTTTCAAGAAGATCGGAGGGGGTCAAAATTTCGGCCAAAAACGACAGTGTTACCCCTTATGTTTTTTTTTTCAGGTCAACATTTTGACATCCGATATCTCGGCTCTGGATGGGTCTAGAGCCTCCATTTTTGCGCGCTGGTCGAAGTCTCGTGGCCCTCTGTCAGAATCCAGAGTTTCAAGAAGATCGGACGGGGTCAAAATTTCGGCCAAAAACGACAGTGTTACCCCTTAGGTTTTTTTTTTCAGGTCAAAACTTTGACGTCCGATATCTCGGCTCTGGAAGGGTCTAGAGCCTCCATTTTTGCGCGCTGGTCGAAGTCTCGTGGCCCTCTGTCAGAATCCAGAGTTTCAAGAAGATCGGAGGGGGTCAAAATTTTGGCCAAAAACGACAGTGTTACCCCTTATGTTTTTTTTTTCAGGTCAAAATTTTGACATCCGATATCTCGGCTCTGGATGGGTCTAGAGCCTCCATTTTTGCGCGCTGGTCGAAGTCTCGTGGCCCCCTGTCAGAATCCAGAGTTTCAAGAAGATCGGAGGGGGTCAAAATTTCGGCCAAAAACGACAGTGTTACCCCTTATGTTTTTTTTTTCAGGTCAAAACTTTGACATCCGATATCTCGGCTCTGGAAGGGTCTAGAGCCTCCATCTTTGCGCGCTGGTCGAAGTCTCGTGGCCCTCTGTCAGAATCCAGAGTTTCAAGAAGATCGGAGGGGGTCAAAATTTCGGCCAAAAACGACAGTGTTACCCCCTTATGTTTTTTTTTTCAGGTCAAAATTTTGACATCCGATATCTCGGCTCTGGATGGGTCTAGAGCCTCCATTTTTGCGCGCTGGTCGAAGTCTCGTGGCCCTCTGTCAAAATCCAGAGTTTCAAGAAGATCGGAGGGGGTCAAAATTTCGGCCAAAAACGACAGTGTTACCCCTTATGTTTTTTTTTCAGGTCAAAACTTTGACATCCGATATCTCGGCTCTGGAAGGGTCTAGAGCCTCCATTTTTGCGCGCTGGTCGAAGTCTCGTGGCCCTCTGTCAGAATCCAGAGTTTCAAGAAGATCGAAGGGGGTAAAAATTTTGGCCAAAAACGACAGTGTTACCCCTTATGTTTTTTTTTCAGGTCAAAATTTTGACATCCGATATCTCGGCTCTGGAAGGGTCTAGTGCCTCCATTTTTGCGCGCTGGTCGAAGTCTCGTGGCCCTCTGTCAGAATCCAGAGTTTCAAGAAGATCGGAGGGGGTCAAAATTTCGGCCAAAAACGACAGTGTTACCCCTTAGGTTTTTTTTTTCAGGTCAAAACTTTGACGTCCGATATCTCGGCTCTGGAAGGGTCTAGAGCCTCCATTTTTGCGCGCTGGTCGAAGTCTCGTGGCCCTCTGTCAGAATCCAGAGTTTCAAGAAGATCGGAGGGGGTCAAAATTTCGGCCAAAAACGACAGTGTTACCCCTTATGTTTTTTTTTCAGGTCAAAACTTTGACGTCCGATATCTCGGCTCTGGAAGGGTCTAGAGCCTCCATTTTTGCGCGCTGGTCGAAGTCTCGTGGCCCTCTGTCAGAATCCAGAGTTTCAAGAAGATCGGAGGGGGTCAACATTTCGGCCAAAAACGACAGTGTTACCCCTTATGTTTTTTTTTTCAGGTCAAAACTTTGATGTCCGATATCTCGGCTCTGGAAGGGTCTAGAGCCTCCATTTTTACGCGCTGGTCGAAGTCTCGTGGCCCTCTGTCAGAATCCAGAGTTTCAAGAAGATCGGAGAGGGTCAAAATTTCGGCCAAAAACGACAGTGTTACCCCTTATGTTTTTTTTTCAGGTCAAAATTTTGACATCCGATATCTCGGCTCTGGATGGGTCTAGAGCCTCCATTTTTGCGCGCTGGTCGAAGTCTCGTGGCCCTCTGTCAGAATCCAGAGTTTCAAGAAGATCGGAGGGGGTCAAAATTTCGGCCAAAAACGACAGTGTTACCCCTTATGTTTTTTTTTCAGGTCAAAACTTTGACGTCCGATATCTCGGCTCTGGAAGGGTCTAGAGCCTCCATTTTTGCGCGATGGTCGAAGTCTCGTGGCCCTCTGTCAGAATCCAGAGTTTCAAGAAGATCGGAGGGGGTCAAAATTTCAGCCAAAATGACAGTGTTACCCCTTATGTTTTTTTTTCAGGTCAAAACTTTGACATCCGATATCTCGGCTCTGGAAGGGTCTAGAGCCTCCATTTTTGCGCGCTGGTCGAAGTCTCGTGGCCCTCTGTCAGAATCCAGAGTTTCAAGAAGATCGGAGGGGGTCAAAATTTCGGCCAAAAACGACAGTGTTACCCCTTATGTTTTTTTTCAGGTCAAAATTTTGACATCCGATATCTCGGCTCTGGATGGGTCTAGAGCCTCCATTTTTGCGCGCTGGTCGAAGTCTCGTGGCCCTCTGTCAGAATCCAGAGTTTCAAGAAGATCGGAGGGGGTCAAAATTTCGGCCAAAAACGACATTGTTACCCCTTATGTTTTTTTTCAGGTCAAAACTTTGACATCCGATATCTCGGCTCTGGAAGGGTCTAGAGCCTCCATTTTTGCGCGCTGGTCGAAGTCTCGTGGCCCTCTGTCAGAATCCAGAGTTTCAAGAAGATCGGAGGGGGTCAAAATTTCGGCCAAAAACGACAGTGTTACCCCTTATGTTTTTTTTTCAGGTCAAAACTTTGACGTCCGATATCTCGGCTCTGGAAGGGTCTAGAGCCTCCATTTTTGCGCGATGGTCGAAGTCTCGTGGCCCTCTGTCAGAATCCAGAGTTTCAAGAAGATCGGAGGGGGTCAAAATTTCGGCCAAAAACGACAGTGTTACCCCTTATGTTTTTTTTTCAGGTCAAAACTTTGACATCCGATATCTCGGCTCTGGAAGGGTCTAGAGCCTCCATTTTTGCGCGCTGGTCGAAGTCTCGTGGCCCTCTGTCAGAATCCAGAGTTTCAAGAAGATCGGAGGGGGTCAAAATTTCGGCCAAAAACGACAGTGTTACCCCTTATGTTTTTTTTTTCAGGTCAAAACTTTGACGTCCGATATCTCGGCTCTGGAAGGGTCTAGAGCCTCCATTTTTGCGCGCTGGTCGAAGTCTCGTGGCCCTCTGTCAGAATCCAGAGTTTCAAGAAGATCGGAGGGGGTCAAAATTTCGGCCAAAAACGACAGTGTTACCCCTTATGTTTTTTTTTTCAGGTCAAAATTTTGACATCCGATATCTCGGCTCTGGATGGGTCTAGAGCCTCCATTTTTGCGCGCTGGTCGAAGTCTCGTGGCCCTCTGTCAGAATCCAGAGTTTCAAGAAGATCGGAGGGGGTCAAAATTTCGGCCAAAAACGACAGTGTTACCCCTTATGTTTTTTTTTCAGGTCAAAACTTTGACATCCGATATCTCGGATCTGGAAGGGTCTAGAGCCTCCATTTTTGCGCGCTGGTCGAAGTCTCGTGGCCCTCTGTCAGAATCCAGAGTTTCAAGAAGATCGGAGGGGGTCAAAATTTCGGCCAAAAACGACAGTGTTACCCCTTATGTTTTTTTTTTCAGGTCAACATTTTGACATCCGATATCTCGGCTCTGGATGGGTCTAGAGCCTCCATTTTTGCGCGCTGGTCGAAGTCTTGTGGCCCTCTGTCAGAATCCAGAGTTTCAAGAAGATCGGACGGGGTCAAAATTTCGGCCAAAAACGACAGTGTTACCCCTTAGGTTTTTTTTTTCAGGTCAAAACTTTGACGTCCGATATCTCGGCTCTGGAAGGGTCTAGAGCCTCCATTTTTGCGCGCTGGTCGAAGTCTCGTGGCCCTCTGTCAGAATCCAGAGTTTCAAGAAGATTGGAGGGGGTCAAAATTTTGGCCAAAAACGACAGTGTTACCCCTTATGTTTTTTTTTTTTCAGGTCAAAATTTTGACATCCGATATCTCGGCTCTGGATGGGTCTAGAGCCTCCATTTTTGCGCGCTGGTCGAAGTCTCGTGGCCCCCTGTCAGAATCCAGAGTTTCAAGAAGATCGGAGGGGGTCAAAATTTCGGCCAAAAACGACAGTGTTACCCCTTATGTTTTTTTTTTCAGGTCAAAACTTTGACATCCGATATCTCGGCTCTGGAAGGGTCTAGAGCCTCCATCTTTGCGCGCTGGTCGAAGTCTCGTGGCCCTCTGTCAGAATCCAGAGTTTCAAGAAGATCGGAGGGGGTCAAAATTTCGGCCAAAAACGACAGTGTTACCCCCTTATGTTTTTTTTTTCAGGTCAAAACTTTGACGTCCGATATCTCGGCTCTGGAAGGGTCTAGAGCCTCCATTTTTGCGCGCTGGTCGAAGTCTCGTGGCCCTCTGTCAGAATCCAGAGTTTCAAGAAGATCGGAGGGGGTCAAAATTTTGGCCAAAAACGACAGTGTTACCCCTTATGTCTTTTTTTTCAGGTCAAAATTTTGACATCCGATATCTCGGCTCTGGATGGGTCTAGAGCCTCCATTTTTGCGCGCTGGTCGAAGTCTCGTGGCCCTCTGTCAGAATCCAGAGTTTCAAGAAGATCGGAGGGGGTCAAAATTTCGGCCAAAAACGACAGTGTTACCCCTTATGTTTTTTTTTTCAGGTCAAAACTTTGACATCCGATATCTCGGCTCTGGAAGGGTCTAGAGCCTCCATTTTTGCGCGCTGGTCGAAGTCTCGTGGCCCTCTGTCAGAATCCAGAGTTTCAAGAAGATCTGAGGGGGTCAAAATTTCGGCCAAAAACGACAGTGTTACCCCTTATGTTTTTTTTTAGGTCAAAATTTTGACATCCGATATCTCGGCTCTGGATGGGTCTAGAGCCTCCATTTTTGGGCGCTGGTCGAAGTCTCGTGGCCCTCTGTCAGAATCCAGAGTTTCAAGAAGATCGGAGGGGGTCAAAATTTCGGCCAAAAACGACAGTGTTACCCCTTATGTTTTTTTTTCAGGTCAAAACTTTGACATCCGATATCTCGGCTCTGGAAGGGTCTAGAGCCTCCATTTTTGCGCGCTGGTCGAAGTCTCGTGGCCCTCTGTCAGAATCCAGAGTTTCAAGAAGATCGGAGGGGGTCAAAATTTCGGCCAAAAACGACAGTGTTACCCCTTATGTTTTTTTTTCAGGTCAAAATTTTGACATCCGATATCTCGGCTCTGGATGGGTCTAGAGCCTCCATTTTTGCGCGCTGGTCGAAGTCTCGTGGCCCTCTGTCAGAATCCAGAGTTTCAAGAAGATCGGAGGGGGTCAAAATTTCGGCCAAAAACGACAGTGTTACCCCTTATGTTTTTTTTTCAGGTCAAAACTTTGACATCCGATATCTCGGCTCTGGAAGGGTCTAGAGCCTCCATTTTTGCGTGCTGGTCGAAGTCTCGTGGCCCTCTGTCAGAATCCAGAGTTTCAAGAAGATCGGAGGGGGTCAAAATTTCGGCCAAAAACGACAGTGTTACCCCTTATGTTTTTTTTTTCAGGTCAAAACTTTGACATCCGATATCTCGGCTCTGGAAGGGTCTAGAGCCTCCATTTTTGCGCGCTGGTCGAAGTCTCGTGGCCCTCTGTCAGAATCCAGAGTTTCAAGAAGATCGAAGGGGGTAAAAATTTTGGCCAAAAACGACAGTGTTACCCCTTATGTTTTTTTTTCAGGTCAAAACTTTGACATCCGATATCTCGGCTCTGGAAGGGTCTAGTGCCTCCATTTTTGCGCGCTGGTCGAAGTCTCGTGGCCCTCTGTCAGAATCCAGAGTTTCAAGAAGATCGGAGGGGGTCAAAATTTCGGCCAAAAACGACAGTGTTACCCCTTAGGTTTTTTTTTTCAGGTCAAAACTTTGACATCCGATATCTCGGCTCTGGAAGGGTCTAGAGCCTCCATTTTTGCGCGCTGGTCGAAGTCTCGTGGCCCTCTGTCAGAATCCAGAGTTTCAAGAAGATCGGAGGGGGTCAAAATTTTGGCCAAAAACGACAGTGTTACCCCTTATGTTTTTTTTTTTCAGGTCAAAATTTTGACATCCGATATCTCGGCTCTGGATGGGTCTAGAGCCTCCATTTTTGCGTGCTGGTCGAAGTCTCGTGGCCCTCTGTCAGAATCCAGAGTTTCAAGAAGATTGGAGGGGGTCAACATTTCGGCCAAAAACGACAGTGTTACCCCTTATGTTTTTTTTTTTCAGGTCAAAATTTTGACATCCGATATCTCGGCTCTGGATGGGTCTAGAGCCTCCATTTTTGCGCGCTGGTCGAAGTCTCGTGGCCCTCTGTCAGAATCCAGAGTTTCAAGAAGATCGGAGGGGGTCAAAATTTCGGCCAAAAACGACAGTGTTACCCCTTATGTTTTTTTTTTCAGGTCAAAACTTTGACATCCGATATCTCGGCTCTGGAAGGGTCTAGAGCCTCCATTTTTGCGCGCTGGTCGAAGTCTCGTGGCCCTCTGTCAGAATCCAGAGTTTCAAGAAGATCGGAGGGGGTCAACATTACGGCCAAAAACGACAGTGTTACCCCTTATGTTTTTTTTTTCAGATCAAAATTTTGACATCCGATATCTCGGCTCTGGATGGGTCTAGAGCCTCCATTTTTGCGCGCTGGTCGAAGTCTCGTGGCCCTCTGTCAGAATCCAGAGTTTCAAGAAGATCGGAGGGGGTCAAAATTTCGGCCAAAAACGACAGTGTTACCCCTTATGTTTTTTTTTTTCAGGTCAAAACTTTGACATCCGATATCTCGGCTGTGGAAGGGTCTAGAGCCTCCATTTTTGCGTGCTGGTCGAAGTCTTGTGGCCCTCTGTCAGAATCCAGAGTTTCAAGAAGATCGGAGGGGGTCAAAATTTCGGCCAAAAACGACAGTGTTACCCCTTATGTTTTTTTTTTCAGGTCAAAACTTTGACATCCGATATCTCGGCTCTGGAAGGGTCTAGAGCCTCCATTTTTGCGCGCTGGTCGAAGTCTCGTGGCCCTCTGTCAGAATCCAGAGTTTCAAGAAGATCGGAGGGGGTCAAAATTTCGGCCAAAAACGACAGTGTTACCCCTTATGTTTTTTTTTTCAGGTCAAAACTTTGACGTCCGATATCTCGGCTCTGGAAGGGTCTAGAGCCTCCATTTTTGCGCGCTGGTCGAAGTCTCGTGGCCCTCTGTCAGAATCCAGAGTTTCAAGCAGATCGGAGGGGGTCAACATTTCGGCCAAAAACGACAGTGTTACCCCTTATGTTTTTTTTTTTCATGTCAAAATTTTGACATCCGATATCTCGGCTCTGGATGGGTCTAGAGCCTCCATTTTTGCGCGCTGGTCGAAGTCTCGTGGCCCTCTGTCAGAATCCAGAGTTTCAAGAAGATCGGAGGGGGTCAAAATTTCGGCCAAAAACGACAGTGTTACCCCTTATGTTTTTTTTTTCAGGTCAAAACTTTGACATCCGATATCTCCGCTCTGGAAGGGTCTAGAGCCTCCATTTTTGCGCGCTGGTCGAAGTCTCGTGGCCCTCTGTCAGAATCCAGAGTTTCAAGAAGATCGGAGGGGGTCAAAATTTCGGCCAAAAACGACAGTGTTACCCCTTATGTTTTTTTTTCAGGTCAAAACTTTGACACCCGATAACTCGCTCTGGAAGGGTCTAGAGCCTCCATTTTTGCGCGCTGGTCGAAGTCTCGTGGCCCTCTGTCAGAATCCAGAGTTTCAAGAAGATCGGAGGGGGTCAAAATTTCGGCCAAAAACGACAGTGTTACCCCTTATGTTTTTTTTTCAGGTCAAAACTTTGACGTCCGATATCTCGGCTCTGGAAGGGTCTAGAGCCTCCATTTTTGCGCGCTGGTCGAAGTCTCGTGGCCCTCTGTCAGAATCCAGAGTTTCAAGAAGATCGGAGGGGGTCAACATTTCGGCCAAAAACGACAGTGTTACCCCTTATGTTTTTTTTTCAGGTCAACATTTTGACATCCGATATCTCGGCTCTGGATGGGTCTAGAGCCTCCATTTTTGCGCGCTGGTCGAAGTCTCGTGGCCCTCTGTCAGAATCCAGAGTTTCAAGAAGATCGGAGGGGGTCAAAATTTCGGCCAAAAACGACAGTGTTACCCCTTATGTTTTTTTTTTTCAGGTCAAAACTTTGACATCCGATATCTCGCTCTGGAAGGGTCTAGAGCCTCCATTTTTTGCGCGCTGGTCGAAGTCTCGTGGCCCTCTGTCAGAATCCAGAGTTTCAAGAAGATCGGAGGGGGTCAAAATTTCGGCCAAAAACGACAGTGTTACCCCTTATGTTTTTTTTTCAGGTCAAAACTTTGACATCCGATATCTCGGCTCTGGAAGGGTCTAGAGCCTCCATTTTTGCGCGCTGGTCGAAGTCTCGTGGCCCTCTGTCAGAATCCAGAGTTTCAAGAAGATCGGAGGGGGTCAAAATTTCGGCCAAAAACGACAGTGTTACCCCTTATGTTTTTTTTCAGGTCAAAACTTTGACATCCGATATCTCGGCTCTGGAAGGATCTAGAGCCTCCATTTTTTGCGCGCTGGTCGAAGTCTCGTGGCCCTCTGTCAGAATCCAGAGTTTCAAGAAGATCGGAGGGGGTCAAAATTTCGGCCAAAAACGACAGTGTTACCCCTTATGTTTTTTTTTTTCAGGTCAAAACTTTGACGTCCGATATCTCGGCTCTGGAAGGGTCTAGAGCCTCCATTTTTGCGCGCTGGTCGAAGTCTCGTGGCCCTCTGTCAGAATCCAGAGTTTCAAGAAGATCGGAGGGGGTCAAAATTTCAGCCAAAATGACAGTGTTACCCCTTATGTTTTTTTTCAGGTCAAAACTTTGACATCCGATATCTCGGCTCTGGAAGGGTCTAGAGCCTCCATTTTTGCGCGCTGGTCGAAGTCTCGTGGCCCTCTGTCAGAATCCAGAGTTTCAAGAAGATCGGAGGGGGTCAAAATTTCGGCCAAAAACGACAGTGTTACCCCTTATGTTTTTTTTCAGGTCAAAATTTTGACATCCGATATCTCGGCTCTGGATGGGTCTAGAGCCTCCATTTTTGCGCGCTGGTCGAAGTCTCGTGGCCCTCTGTCAGAATCCAGAGTTTCAAGAAGATCGGAGGGGGTCAAAATTTCGGCCAAAAACGACAGTGTTACCCCTTATGTTTTTTTTCAGGTCAAAACTTTGACATCCGATATCTCGGCTCTGGAAGGGTCTAGAGCCTCCATTTTTGCGCGCTGGTCGAAGTCTCGTGGCCCTCTGTCAGAATCCAGAGTTTCAAGAAGATCGGAGGGGGTCAAAATTTCGGCCAAAAACGACAGTGTTACCCCTTATGTTTTTTTTTCAGGTCAAAACTTTGACGTCCGATATCTCGGCTCTGGAAGGGTCTAGAGCCTCCATTTTTGCGCGATGGTCGAAGTCTCGTGGCCCTCTGTCAGAATCCAGAGTTTCAAGAAGATCGGAGGGGGTCAAAATTTCGGCCAAAAACGACAGTGTTACCCCTTATGTTTTTTTTTCAGGTCAAAACTTTGACATCCGATATCTCGGCTCTGGAAGGGTCTAGAGCCTCCATTTTTGCGCGCTGGTCGAAGTCTCGTGGCCCTCTGTCAGAATCCAGAGTTTCAAGAAGATCGGAGGGGGTCAAAATTTCGGCCAAAAACGACAGTGTTACCCCTTATGTTTTTTTTTCAGGTCAAAACTTTGACGTCCGATATCTCGGCTCTGGAAGGGTCTAGAGCCTCCATTTTTGCGCGCTGGTCGAAGTCTCGTGGCCCTCTGTCAGAATCCAGAGTTTCAAGAAGATCGGAGGGGGTCAAAATTTCGGCCAAAACGACAGTGTTACCCCTTATGTTTTTTTTTTCAGGTCAAAATTTTGACATCCGATATCTCGGCTCTGGATGGGTCTAGAGCCTCCATTTTTGCGCGCTGGTCGAAGTCTCGTGGCCCTCTGTCAGAATCCAGAGTTTCAAGAAGATCGGAGGGGGTCAAAATTTCGGCCAAAAACGACAGTGTTACCCCTTATGTTTTTTTTTCAGGTCAAAACTTTGACATCCGATATCTCGGATCTGGAAGGGTCTAGAGCCTCCATTTTTGCGCGCTGGTCGAAGTCTCGTGGCCCTCTGTCAGAATCCAGAGTTTCAAGAAGATCGGAGGGGGTCAAAATTTCGGCCAAAAACGACAGTGTTACCCCTTATGTTTTTTTTTTCAGGTCAACATTTTGACATCCGATATCTCGGCTCTGGATGGGTCTAGAGCCTCCATTTTTGCGCGCTGGTCGAAGTCTCGTGGCCCTCTGTCAGAATCCAGAGTTTCAAGAAGATCGGACGGGGTCAAAATTTCGGCCAAAAACGACAGTGTTACCCCTTAGGTTTTTTTTTTTCAGGTCAAAACTTTGACGTCCGATATCTCGGCTCTGGAAGGGTCTAGAGCCTCCATTTTTGCGCGCTGGTCGAAGTCTCGTGGCCCTCTGTCAGAATCCAGAGTTTCAAGAAGATTGGAGGGGGTCAAAATTTTGGCCAAAAACGACAGTGTTACCCCTTATGTTTTTTTTTTTCAGGTCAAAATTTTGACATCCGATATCTCGGCTCTGGATGGGTCTAGAGCCTCCATTTTTGCGCGCTGGTCGAAGTCTCGTGGCCCCCTGTCAGAATCCAGAGTTTCAAGAAGATCGGAGGGGGTCAAAATTTCGGCCAAAAACGACAGTGTTACCCCTTATGTTTTTTTTTTTCAGGTCAAAACTTTGACATCCGATATCTCGGCTCTGGAAGGGTCTAGAGCCTCCATCTTTGCGCGCTGGTCGAAGTCTCGTGGCCCTCTGTCAGAATCCAGAGTTTCAAGAAGATCGGAGGGGGTCAAAATTTCGGCCAAAAACGACAGTGTTACCCCCTTATGTTTTTTTTTTCAGGTCAAAACTTTGACGTCCGATATCTCGGCTCTGGAAGGGTCTAGAGCCTCCATTTTTGCGCGCTGGTCGAAGTCTCGTGGCCCTCTGTCAGAATCCAGAGTTTCAAGAAGATCGGAGGGGGGTCAAAATTTTGGCCAAAAACGACAGTGTTACCCCTTATGTCTTTTTTTCAGGTCAAAATTTTGACATCCGATATCTCGGCTCTGGATGGGTCTAGAGCCTCCATTTTTGCGCGCTGGTCGAAGTCTCGTGGCCCTCTGTCAGAATCCAGAGTTTCAAGAAGATCGGAGGGGGTCAAAATTTCGGCCAAAAACGACAGTGTTACCCCTTATGTTTTTTTTTTCAGGTCAAAACTTTGACATCCGATATCTCGGCTCTGGAAGGGTCTAGAGCCTCCATTTTTGCGCGCTGGTCGAAGTCTCGTGGCCCTCTGTCAGAATCCAGAGTTTCAAGAAGATCTGAGGGGGTCAAAATTTCGGCCAAAAACGACAGTGTTACCCCTTATGTTTTTTTTTAGGTCAAAATTTTGACATCCGATATCTCGGCTCTGGATGGGTCTAGAGCCTCCATTTTTGGGCGCTGGTCGAAGTCTCGTGGCCCTCTGTCAGAATCCAGAGTTTCAAGAAGATCGGAGGGGGTCAAAATTTCGGCCAAAAACGACAGTGTTACCCCTTATGTTTTTTTTTCAGGTCAAAACTTTGACATCCGATATCTCGCTCTGGAAGGGTCTAGAGCCTCCATTTTTGCGCGCTGGTCGAAGTCTCGTGGCCCTCTGTCAGAATCCAGAGTTTCAAGAAGATCGGAGGGGGTCAAAATTTCGGCCAAAAACGACAGTGTTACCCCTTATGTTTTTTTTTCAGGTCAAATTTTGACATCCGATATCTCGGCTCTGGATGGGTCTAGAGCCTCCATTTTTGCGCTCTGGTCGAAGTCTCGTGGCCCTCTGTCAGAATCCAGAGTTTCAAGAAGATCGGAGGGGGTCAAAATTTCGGCCAAAAACGACAGTGTTACCCCTTATGTTTTTTTTTCAGGTCAAAACTTTGACATCCGATATCTCGGCTCTGGAAGGGTCTAGAGCCTCCATTTTTGCGTGCTGGTCGAAGTCTCGTGGCCCTCTGTCAGAATCCAGAGTTTCAAGAAGATCGGAGGGGGTCAAAATTTCGGCCAAAAACGACAGTGTTACCCCTTATGTTTTTTTTTTCAGGTCAAAACTTTGACATCCGATATCTCGGCTCTGGAAGGGTCTAGAGCCTCCATTTTTGCGCGCTGGTCGAAGTCTCGTGGCCCTCTGTCAGAATCCAGAGTTTCAAGAAGATCGAAGGGGGTAAAAATTTTGGCCAAAAACGACAGTGTTACCCCTTATGTTTTTTTTTCAGGTCAAAACTTTGACATCCGATATCTCGGCTCTGGAAGGGTCTAGTGCCTCCATTTTTGCGCGCTGGTCGAAGTCTCGTGGCCCTCTGTCAGAATCCAGAGTTTCAAGAAGATCGGAGGGGGTCAAAATTTCGGCCAAAAACGACAGTGTTACCCCTTAGGTTTTTTTTTTCAGGTCAAAACTTTGACATCCGATATCTCGGCTCTGGAAGGGTCTAGAGCCTCCATTTTTGCGCGCTGGTCGAAGTCTCGTGGCCCTCTGTCAGAATCCAGAGTTTCAAGAAGATCGGAGGGGGTCAAAATTTTGGCCAAAAACGACAGTGTTACCCCTTATGTTTTTTTTTTTCAGGTCAAAATTTTGACATCCGATATCTCGGCTCTGGATGGGTCTAGAGCCTCCATTTTTGCGTGCTGGTCGAAGTCTCGTGGCCCTCTGTCAGAATCCAGAGTTTCAAGAAGATTGGAGGGGGTCAACATTTCGGCCAAAAACGACAGTGTTACCCCTTATGTTTTTTTTTTTCAGGTCAAAATTTTGACATCCGATATCTCGGCTCTGGATGGGTCTAGAGCCTCCATTTTTGCGCGCTGGTCGAAGTCTCGTGGCCCTCTGTCAGAATCCAGAGTTTCAAGAAGATCGGAGGGGGTCAAAATTTCGGCCAAAAACGACAGTGTTACCCCTTATGTTTTTTTTTTCAGGTCAAAACTTTGACATCCGATATCTCGGCTCTGGAAGGGTCTAGAGCCTCCATTTTTGCGCGCTGGTCGAAGTCTCGTGGCCCTCTGTCAGAATCCAGAGTTTCAAGAAGATCGGAGGGGGTCAACATTACGGCCAAAAACGACAGTGTTACCCCTTATGTTTTTTTTTTCAGATCAAAATTTTGACATCCGATATCTCGGCTCTGGATGGGTCTAGAGCCTCCATTTTTGCGCGCTGGTCGAAGTCTCGTGGCCCTCTGTCAGAATCCAGAGTTTCAAGAAGATCGGAGGGGGTCAAAATTTCGGCCAAAAACGACAGTGTTACCCCTTATGTTTTTTTTTTTCAGGTCAAAACTTTGACATCCGATATCTCGGCTGTGGAAGGGTCTAGAGCCTCCATTTTTGCGTGCTGGTCGAAGTCTTGTGGCCCTCTGTCAGAATCCAGAGTTTCAAGAAGATCGGAGGGGGTCAAAATTTCGGCCAAAAACGACAGTGTTACCCTTATGTTTTTTTTTTCAGGTCAAAACTTTGACATCCGATATCTCGGCTCTGGAAGGGTCTAGAGCCTCCATTTTTGCGCGCTGGTCGAAGTCTCGTGGCCCTCTGTCAGAATCCAGAGTTTCAAGAAGATCGGAGGGGGTCAAAATTTCGGCCAAAAACGACAGTGTTACCCCTTATGTTTTTTTTTTCAGGTCAAAACTTTGACGTCCGATATCTCGGCTCTGGAAGGGTCTAGAGCCTCCATTTTTGCGCGCTGGTCGAAGTCTCGTGGCCCTCTGTCAGAATCCAGAGTTTCAAGCAGATCGGAGGGGGTCAACATTTCGGCCAAAAACGACAGTGTTACCCCTTATGTTTTTTTTTTTCATGTCAAAATTTTGACATCCGATATCTCGGCTCTGGATGGGTCTAGAGCCTCCATTTTTGCGCGCTGGTCGAAGTCTCGTGGCCCTCTGTCAGAATCCAGAGTTTCAAGAAGATCGGAGGGGGTCAAAATTTCGGCCAAAAACGACAGTGTTACCCCTTATGTTTTTTTTTTCAGGTCAAAACTTTGACATCCGATATCTCCGCTCTGGAAGGGTCTAGAGCCTCCATTTTTGCGCGCTGGTCGAAGTCTCGTGGCCCTCTGTCAGAATCCAGAGTTTCAAGAAGATCGGAGGGGGTCAAAATTTCGGCCAAAAACGACAGTGTTACCCCTTATGTTTTTTTTTCAGGTCAAAACTTTGACACCCGATAACTCGGCTCTGGAAGGGTCTAGAGCCTCCATTTTTGCGCGCTGGTCGAAGTCTCGTGGCCCTCTGTCAGAATCCAGAGTTTCAAGAAGATCGGAGGGGGTCAAAATTTCGGCCAAAAACGACAGTGTTACCCCTTATGTTTTTTTTTCAGGTCAAAACTTTGACGTCCGATATCTCGGCTCTGGAAGGGTCTAGAGCCTCCATTTTTGCGCGCTGGTCGAAGTCTCGTGGCCCTCTGTCAGAATCCAGAGTTTCAAGAAGATCGGAGGGGGTCAACATTTCGGCCAAAAACGACAGTGTTACCCCTTATGTTTTTTTTTCAGGTCAACATTTTGACATCCGATATCTCGGCTCTGGATGGGTCTAGAGCCTCCATTTTTGCGCGCTGGTCGAAGTCTCGTGGCCCTCTGTCAGAATCCAGAGTTTCAAGAAGATCGGAGGGGGTCAAAATTTCGGCCAAAAACGACAGTGTTACCCCTTATGTTTTTTTTTTCAGGTCAAAACTTTGACATCCGATATCTCGGCTCTGGAAGGGTCTAGAGCCTCCATTTTTGCGCGCTGGTCGAAGTCTCGTGGCCCTCTGTCAGAATCCAGAGTTTCAAGAAGATCGGAGGGGGTCAAAATTTCGGCCAAAAACGACAGTGTTACCCCTTATGTTTTTTTTTCAGGTCAAAACTTTGACATCCGATATCTCGGCTCTGGAAGGGTCTAGAGCCTCCATTTTTGCGCGCTGGTCGAAGTCTCGTGGCCCTCTGTCAGAATCCAGAGTTTCAAGAAGATCGGAGGGGGTCAAAATTTCGGCCAAAAACGACAGTGTTACCCCTTATGTTTTTTTTCAGGTCAAAACTTTGACATCCGATATCTCGGCTCTGGAAGGATCTAGAGCCTCCATTTTTGCGCGCTGGTCGAAGTCTCGTGGCTCAAGAAGATCGGAGGGGGTCAAAATTTCGGCCAAAAACGACAGTGTTACCCCTTATGTTTTTTTTTTTCAGGTCAAAACTTTGACGTCCGATATCTCGGCTCTGGAAGGGTCTAGAGCCTCCATTTTTGCGCGCTGGTCGAAGTCTCGTGGCCCTCTGTCAGAATCCAGAGTTTCAAGAAGATCGGAGGGGGTCAACATTTCGGCCAAAAACCGACAGTGTTACCCCTTATGTTTTTTTTTCAGGTCAAAATTTTGACATCCGATATCTCGGCTCTGGATGGGTCTAGAGCCTCCATTTTTGCGCGCTGGTCGAAGTCTCGTGGCCCTCTGTCAGAATCCAGAGTTTCAAGAAGATCGGAGGGGGGTCAAAATTTCGGCCAAAAACGACAGTGTTACCCCTTATGTTTTTTTTCAGGTCAAAATTTTGACATCCGATATCTCGGCTCTGGATGGGTCTAGAGCCTCCATTTTTGCGCGCTGGTCGAAGTCTCGTGGCCCTCTGTCAGAATCCAGAGTTTCAAGAAGATTGGAGGGGGTCAAAATTTCGGCCAAAAACGACAGTGTTACCCCTTATGTTTTTTTTTTTTTCAGGTCAAAACTTTGACATCCGATATCTCGGCTCTGGATGGGTCTAGAGCCTCCATTTATTGCGTGCTGGTCGAAGTCTCGTGGCCCTCTGTCAGAATCCAGAGTTTCAAGAAGATCGGAGGGGGGTCAAAATTTCGGCCAAAAACGACAGTGTTACCCCTTATGTTTTTTTTTCAGGTCAAAACTTTGACATCCGATATCTCGGCTCTGGAAGGGTCTAGAGCCTCCATTTTTGCGCGCTGGTCGAAGTCTCGTGGCCCTCTGTCAGAATCCAGAGTTTCAAGAAGATCGGAGGGGGTCAACATTACGGCCAAAACGACAGTGTTACCCCTTATGTTTTTTTTTCAGGTCAAAATTTTGACATCGATATCTCGGCTCTGGATGGGTCTAGAGCCTCCATTTTTGCGCTGGTCGAAGTCTCGTGGCCCTCTGTCAGAATCCAGAGTTTCAAGAAGATCGGAGGGGGTCAAAATTTCGGGCCAAAAACGACAGTGTGTTACCCCTTATGTTTTTTTTTTCAGGTCAAAACTTTTGACATCCGATATCTCGGCTCTGGAAGGGTCTAGAGCCTCCATTTTTGGGCGCTGGTCGAAGTCTCGTGGCCCTCTGTCAGAATCCAGAGTTTCAAGAAGATCGGAGGGGGTCAAAATTTCGGCAAAAACGACAGTGTTACCCCTTATGTTTTTTTTTTCAGGTCAAAACTTTGACATCCGATATCTCGGCTCTGGAAGGGTCTAGAGCCTCCATTTTTGAGCGCTGGATTCGAAGTCTCGTGGCTCTCTGTCAGAATCCAGAGTTTCAAGAAGATCGGAGGGGGTCAAAATTTCGGCCAAAGACGACAGTGTTACCCCTTATGTTTTTTTTCAGGTCAAAACTTTGGACGTCCGATATCTCGGCTCTGGAAGGGTCTAGAGCCTCCATTTTTGCGGCGCTGGTCGAAGTCTCGTGGCCCTCTGTCAGAATCCAGAGTTTCAAGAAGATCGGAGGGGGTCAACATTTCGGCCCAAAACGACAGTGTTACCCCTTATGTTTTTTTTTTCAGGTCAAAATTTTGACATCCGATATCTCGGCTCTGGATGGGTCTAGAGCCTCCATTTTTGCGCGCTGGTCGAAGTCTCGTGGCCCTCTGTCAGAATCCAGAGTTTCAAGAAGATCGGAGGGGGTCAAAATTTCGGGCCACAAAACGACAGTGTTACCCCTTATGTTTTTTTTTCAGGTCATAAACTTTGACATCCGATATCTCTGCTCTGGATGGGTCTAGAGCCTCCATTTTTGCGCGCTGGTCGAATTCTCGTGGCCTTCTGTCAGAATCCAGAGTTTCAAGAAGATCGGAGGGGGTCAAAATTTCGGCCAAAAACGACAGTGTTACCCCTTATGTTTTTTTTTTCAGGTCAAAACTTTGTCATCCGATATCTCGGCTCTGGAAGGGTCTAGAGCCTCCATTTTTTGCGCGCGTGGTCGAAAGTCTCGTGGCCCTCTGTCAGAATCCAGAGTTTCAAGAAGATCGGAGGGGGTCAAAATTTCGGCCAAAAACGACAGTGTTTACCCCTTATGTTTTTTTTTTCAGGTCAAAACTTTGACATCCGATATCTCGGCTCTGGAAGGGTCTAGAGCCTCCATTTTTTGCGCGCTGGGTCGAAGTCTCGTGGCCCTCTGTCAGAATCCAGAGTTTCAAGAAGATCGGAGGGGGTCGAAATTTCGGCCAAAAACGACAGTGTTACCCCTTATGTTTTTTTTTTCAGGTCAAAACTTTGACATCCGATATCTCGGCTCTGGAAGGGTCTAGAGCCTCCATTTTTGCGCGCTGGTCGAAGTCTCGTGGCCCTCTGTCAGAATCCAGAGTTTCAAGAAGATCGGAGGGGGTCAAAATTTCGGCCAAAAACGACAGTGTTACCCCTTATGTTTTTTTTTTTCAGGTCAAAACTTTGATGTCCGATATCTCGGCTCTGGAAGGGTCTAGAGCCTCCATTTTTGCGCGCTGGTCGAAGTCTCGTGGCCCTCTGTCAGAATCCAGAGTTTCAAGAAGATCGGAGGGGGTCAAAATTTCGGCCAAAAACGACAGTGTTACCCCTTATGTTTTTTTTTCAGGTCAAAATTTTGACATCCGATATCTCGGCTCTGGATGGGTCTAGAGCCTCCATTTTTGCGCGCTGGTCGAAGTCTCGTGGCCCTCTGTCAGAATCCAGAGTTTCAAGAAGATCGGAGGGGGTCAAAATTTCGGCCAAAAACGACAGTGTTACCCCTTATGTTTTTTTTTTCAGGTCAAAACTTTGACGTCCGATATCTCGGCTCTGGAAGGGTCTAGAGCCTCCATTTTTGCGCGATGGTCGAAGTCTCGTGGCCCTCTGTCAGAATCCAGAGTTTCAAGAAGATCGGAGGGGGTCAAAATTTCGGCCAAAATGACAGTGTTACCCCTTATGTTTTTTTTTCAGGTCAAAACTTTGACATCCGATATCTCGGCTCTGGAAGGGTCTAGAGCCTCCATTTTTGCGCGCTGGTCGAAGTCTCGTGGCCCTCTGTCAGAATCCAGAGTTTCAAGAAGATCGGAGGGGGTCAAAATTTCGGCCAAAAACGACAGTGTTACCCCTTATGTTTTTTTTTTCAGGTCAAAACTTTGACGTCCGATATCTCGGCTCTGGAAGGGTCTAGAGCCTCCATTTTTGCGCGCTGGTCGAAGTCTCGTGGCCCTCTGTCAGAATCCAGAGTTTCAAGAAGATCGGAGGGGGTCAAAATTTCGGCCAAAAACGACAGTGTTACCCCTTATGTTTTTTTTTTCAGGTCAAAATTTTGACATCCGATATCTCGGCTCTGGATGGGTCTAGAGCCTCCATTTTTGCGCGCTGGTCGAAGTCTCGTGGCCCTCTGTCAGAATCCAGAGTTTCAAGAAGATCGGAGGGGGTCAAAATTTCGGCCAAAAACGACAGTGTTACCCCTTATGTTTTTTTTTCAGGTCAAAACTTTGACATCCGATATCTCGGATCTGGAAGGGTCTAGAGCCTCCATTTTTGCGCGCTGGTCGAAGTCTCGTGGCCCTCTGTCAGAATCCAGAGTTTCAAGAAGATCGGAGGGGGTCAAAATTTCGGCCAAAAACGACAGTGTTACCCCTTATGTTTTTTTTTCAGGTCAACATTTTGACATCCGATATCTCGGCTCTGGATGGGTCTAGAGCCTCCATTTTTGCGCGCTGGTCGAAGTGTCGTGGCCCTCTGTCAGAATCCAGAGTTTCAAGAAGATCGGACGGGGTCAAAATTTCGGCCAAAAACGACAGTGTTACCCCTTAGGTTTTTTTTTTCAGGTCAAAACTTTGACGTCCGATATCTCGGCTCTGGAAGGGTCTAGAGCCTCCATTTTTGCGCGCTGGTCGAAGTCTCGTGGCCCTCTGTCAGAATCCAGAGTTTCAAGAAGATCGGAGGGGGTCAAAATTTCGGCCAAAAACGACAGTGTTACCCCTTATGTTTTTTTTTTCAGGTCAAAACTTTGACATCCGATATCTCGGCTCTGGAAGGGTCTAGAGCCTCCATTTTTGCGCGCTGGTCGAAGTCTCGTGGCCCTCTGTCAGAATCCAGAGTTTCAAGAAGATCGGAGGGGGTCGAAATTTCGGCCAAAAACGACAGTGTTACCCCTTATGTTTTTTTTTTTTCAGGTCAAAACTTTGACATCCGATATCTCGGCTCTGGAAGGGTCTAGAGCCTCCATTTTTGCGTGCTGGTCGAAGTCTCGTGGCCCTCTGTCAGAATCCAGAGTTTCAAGAAGATCGGAGGGGGTCAAAATTTCGGCCAAAAACGACAGTGTTACCCCTTATGTTTTTTTTTTCAGGTCAAAACTTTGATGTCCGATATCTCGGCTCTGGAAGGGTCTAGAGCCTCCATTTTTACGCGCTGGTCGAAGTCTCGTGGCCCTCTGTCAGAATCCAGAGTTTCAAGAAGATCGGAGAGGGTCAAAATTTCGGCCAAAAACGACAGTGTTACCCCTTATGTTTTTTTTTCAGGTCAAAATTTTGACATCCGATATCTCGGCTCTGGATGGGTCTAGAGCCTCCATTTTTGCGCGCTGGTCGAAGTCTCGTGGCCCTCTGTCAGAATCCAGAGTTTCAAGAAGATCGGAGGGGGTCAAAATTTCGGCCAAAAACGACAGTGTTACCCCTTATGTTTTTTTTTCAGGTCAAAACTTTGACGTCCGATATCTCGGCTCTGGAAGGGTCTAGAGCCTCCATTTTTGCGCGATGGTCGAAGTCTCGTGGCCCTCTGTCAGAATCCAGAGTTTCAAGAAGATCGGAGGGGGTCAAAATTTCGGCCAAAATGACAGTGTTACCCCTTATGTTTTTTTTTCAGGTCAAAACTTTGACATCCGATATCTCGGCTCTGGAAGGGTCTAGAGCCTCCATTTTTGCGCGCTGGTCGAAGTCTCGTGGCCCTCTGTCAGAATCCAGAGTTTCAAGAAGATCGGAGGGGGTCAAAATTTTGGCCAAAAACGACAGTGTTACCCCTTATGTTTTTTTTCAGGTCAAAATTTTGACATCCGATATCTCGGCTCTGGATGGGTCTAGAGCCTCCATTTTTGCGCGCTGGTCGAAGTCTCGTGGCCCTCTGTCAGAATCCAGAGTTTCAAGAAGATCGGAGGGGGTCAAAATTTCGCCCAAAAACGACAGTGTTACCCCTTATGTTTTTTTTTCAGGTCAAAATTTTGACATCCGATATCTCGGCTCTGGATGGGTCTAGAGCCTCCATTTTTGCGCACTGGTCGAAGTCTCGTGGCCCTCTGTCAGAATCCAGAGTTTCAAGAAGATCGGAGGGGGTCAAAATTTCGGCCAAAAACGACAGTGTTACCCCTTATGTTTTTTTTTCAGGTCAAAACTTTGACGTCCGATATCTCGGCTCTGGAAGGGTCTAGAGCCTCTATTTTTGCGCGCTGGTCGAAGTCTCGTGGCCCTCTGTCAGAATCCAGAGTTTCAAGAAGATCGGAGGGGGTCAAAATTTCGGCCAAAAACGACAGTGTTACCCCTTATGTTTTTTTTTCAGGTCAAAATTTTGACATCCGATATCTCGGCTCTGGATGGGTCTAGAGCCTCCATTTTTGCGCGATGGTCGAAGTCTCGTGGCCCTCTGTCAGAATCCAGAGTTTCAAGAAGATCGGAGGGGGTCAAAATTTCGGCCAAAAACGACAGTGTTACCCCTTATGTCTTTTTTTCAGGTCAAAACTTTGACATCCGATATCTCGGCTCTGGAAGGGTCTAGAGCCTCCATTTTTGCGCGATGGTCGAAGTCTCGTGGCCCTCTGTCAGAATCCAGAGTTTCAAGAAGATCGGAGGGGGTCAAAATTTCGGCCAAAAACGACAGTGTTACCCCTTATGTTTTTTTTCAGGTCAAAACTTTGACATCCGATATCTCGGCTCTGGAAGGGTCTAGAGCCTCCATTTTTGCGCGCTGGTCGAAGTCTCGTGGCCCTCTGTCAGAATCCAGAGTTTCAAGAAGATCGGAGGGGGTCAAAATTTCGGCCAAAAACGACAGTGTTACCCCTTATGTTTTTTTTTTCAGGTCAAAACTTTGACATCCAATATCTCGGCTCTGGAAGGGTCTAGAGCCTCCATTTTTGCGCGCTGGTCGAAGTCTCGTGGCCCTCTGTCAGAATCCAGAGTTTCAAGAAGATCGGAGGGGGTCAAAATTTCGGCCAAAATCGACAGTGTTACCCCTTATGTTTTTTTTTCAGGTCAAAACTTTGACGTCCGATATCTCGGCTTTGGAAGGGTCTAGAGCCTCTATTTTTGCGCGCTGGTCGAAGTCTCGTGGCCCTCTGTCAGAATCCAGAGTTTCAAGAAGATCGGAGGGGGTCAAAATTTCGGCCAAAAACGACAGTGTTACCCCTTATGTTTTTTTTTCAGGTCAAAATTTTGACATCCGATATCTCGGCTCTGGATGGGTCTAGAGCCTCCATTTTTGCGCGATGGTCGAAGTCTCATGGCCCTCTGTCAGAATCCAGAGTTTCAAGAAGATCGGAGGGGGTCAAAATTTCGTCCAAAAAAAAAAAATGACAGTGTTACCCCTTATGTTTTTTTTTTCAGGTCCAAATTTTGACCTTCGATATCTCGGCTCTGGAAGGGTCTAGAGCCTCCATTTTTGCGCGCTGGTCGAAGTCTCGTGGCCCTCTGTCAGAATCCAGAGTTTCAAGAAGATCGGAGGGGGTCAAAATTTCGGCCAAAAACGACAGTGTTACGCCTTACATTTTTTTTAGGGGGGTGAAAAATTAAGTTTCTCCAATCTTCTCAAAACTCTGGATTCTGATAGAGGGCATGGACCTGGGTGCAAAAATTGAGGCTGTAGACCCTTCCAGAGCTGAGATATTGAAACTCAAAATTTTGACCAGAAAAAAAAATGAGAGTGTTACCCCTTACATTTTTTTTTCAGGGGGTAAAAAATTAAGTTTCTCAATGGCTCAGTGGTTAGAGTGTTAATCTGTCATGTTGAGGATTTGGGTTCAAGTCCCGCTCTTAGCATTAAAATTCTTTATTTTGAAGGGTTTTGTCCAAATAAAAAAGACATGCCTGCAAAATAAAGTGAAAGTCTGGAAGCTTGAATGGCTCAGTGGTCAGAGTGTTCCTCTATCATGTTGAGGATTTGGGTTCAAGTCCCACTCTTTGCATTAAAATGCTTTATTTGAATGGTTTTGTCCAAATAAAAAAGACATGTCTGCAAAATAAAGTGAAAGAGTGGAAGCTTGAATGGCTCAGTGGTTAGAGTGTTACTCTATCATGTTGAGGATTTGGGTTCAAGTCCGCTCTTAGCATTAAAATTCTTTATTTTGAAGGGTTTTGTCCAAATAAAAAAGAAATGCCTGCAAAATAAAGTGAAAGAGTGGAAGCTTGAATGGCTCAGTGGTTAGAGTGTTACTCTATCATGTTGAGGATTTGGGTTCAAGTCCTGCTCTTAGCATTAAAATTCTTGATTTTGAAGGGTTTTGTCCAAATAAAAAAGAAATGCCTGCAAAATAACGTGAAAGAGTGGAAGCTTGAATGGCTCAGTGGTTAGAGTGTTTCTCTATCATGTTGAGGATTTGGGTTCAAGTCCTGCTCTTAGCTAGAATTAGAATTCTTTATTTTGAAGGGTTTTGTCCAAATAAAAAAGACATGCCTGCAAAATAAAGTGAAAAAGTGGAAGCTTGAATGGCTCAGTGGTCACAGTGTTCCTCTATCATGTTGAGGATTTGGGTTGAAGTCCCACTCTTTGCATTAAAATGCTTTATTTTGAATGGTTTTGTCCAAATAAAAAAAGAAATGCCTGCAAAAGAAAGTGAAAGAGTGTAAGCTTGAATGGCTCAGTGGTGTGAGTGTCAATCTCTCGTGTGGAGAATCCATGGTAAAACTCTTCTTTCACCGGTTTGGTCCAAATAAAGAAGATATGGTCCCAAAAAAAGAAGTTTGAGTGTGGATGGTCCAGTGGCTCAGTGGTCTGAGTGTTGCGATTCCATGTGGGAAACCAGGGTTCGAGCCTCACTCTTATCATGCTTTAGTTTCAACTGGTTTGTCCAAGAGAGAAAAAGACATGCTCCCAAAAAATTAAGTATGAGTGTGGATGGTCCAGTGGCTCCGTGGGTGAGCTCTCACTCCCGAATCAGGAGGTTGGGATGTTCCTGGTTCAAGACCGGGCTGGACCGTGAAGCATGGTTGCGTTGACGAACATCCTCCAGATCTGCAGCTGTGGGACGAGAGACAGTCAGGACACGAAGGGGGGAGGAAATAACCTAACTCCTCCCCCTGGGGATTTCTGGGACGATATCCAGCAGCGGTGTTGCTGCAGAGAGAGGCATTTTTTTGTTGGACTTAACCAAAATTTTAATTTTGGAATACATGAAATGTACACTACATTAGCATGCACCAAAAATATTTTATTTCTTACCTCATACACACTATTATCTACAGATCTCATCCTAGATACTCCTCCACAATCCTCCATCCTCCTCCATCCTCCTCCATCCTCCTCCATCCTCCTCCATCCTCCTCCATCCTGCAACCATCACTTGCTTCAGTGTCCAGCCTAGTCTTGAACCAGGAACCTCCCAACTGGGGAGTGAGAGCTCACCCACTGAGCCACTGGACCATCCACACACATACTTAATTTTTTGGGAGCAAGTCTTTTTCTCTCTTGGACAAACCCCTTGAAACTAAAGCATGGTAAGAGTGAGGCTCAAACCCTGGTTTCCCACATGGAACCATAACACTCAGACCACTGAGCCACTGGAGCTTGCACACTCACTCTCCTTTTTTTGGGAGCATGTGGACGAGTTGGGAACATGTCGACTTCGACAATCCAGTGAAACTAAAGCATCACAAAAGTGTGATTCGAATCCAGGTTTCCCACATGGAATCACAAGACTCAGACCACAGAGCCACTGGACCACACACGCTCACACTTCCTTTTTGGGAACATGTCTTTCTTGGACAAAGCCAGTGAAACTAAAGCATGGTAAGAGTGAGGCTCGAACCCTGGTTTTCCAAATGAAACCACAACACTCAGACCACTGAGCCACTGTAGCTTGCACACTCACTCTTCTTTTTTTGGGAGCATGTCTTACTTCGACAATCCAGTGAAACTAAAGCGTTACAAGAGTGTGATTTGAACCCAGGTTTCCCACATGGAATCACAACACTCAGACCAGCTCTGGAAGGGTCTACAGCCTCAATTTTTGCACCCAGGTCCATATCTCGTGGCCCTCTGTCAGAATCCAGAGTTTCAAGAAGATCGGAGGGGGTCAAAATTTCGGCCAAAAACGACAGTGTTACCCCTTATGTTTTTTTTTCAGGTCAAAATTTTGACATCCGATATCTCGGCTCTGGATGGGTCTAGAGCCTCCATTTTTGCGTGCTGGTCGAAGTCTCGTGGCCCTCTGTCAGAATCCAGAGTTTCAAGAAGATCGGAGGGGGTCAAAATTTTAGCCAAAAACGACAGTGTTACCCCTTATGTTTTTTTTTCAGGTCAAAACTTTGACATCCGATATCTCGGCTCTGGATGGGTCTAGAGCCTCCATTTTTGCGCGCTGGTCGAATTCTCGTGGCCTTCTGTCAGAATCCAGAGTTTCAAGAAGATCGGAGGGGGTCAAAATTTCGGCCAAAAACGACAGTGTTACCCCTTATGTTTTTTTTTCAGGTCAAAACTTTGACATCCGATATCTCGGCTCTGGAAGGGTCTAGAGCCTCCATTTTTGCGCGCTGGTCGAAGTCTCGTGGCCCTCTGTCAGAATCCAGAGTTTCAAGAAGATCGGAGGGGGTCGAAATTTCGGCCAAAAACGACAGTGTTACCCCTTATGTTTTTTTTTTCAGGTCAAAACTTTGACATCCGATATCTCGGCTCTGGAAGGGTCTAGAGCCTCCATTTTTGCGCGCTGGTCGAAGTCTCGTGGCCCTCTGTCAGAATCCAGAGTTTCAAGAAGATCGGAGGGGGTCAAAATTTCGGCCAAAAACGACAGTGTTACCCCTTATGTTTTTTTTTTCAGGTCAAAACTTTGATGTCCGATATCTCGGCTCTGGAAGGGTCTAGAGCCTCCATTTTTACGCGCTGGTCGAAGTCTCGTGGCCCTCTGTCAGAATCCAGAGTTTCAAGAAGATCGGAGAGGGTCAAAATTTCGGCCAAAAACGACAGTGTTACCCCTTATGTTTTTTTTTCAGGTCAAAATTTTGACATCCGATATCTCGGCTCTGGATGGGTCTAGAGCCTCCATTTTTGCGCGCTGGTCGAAGTCTCGTGGCCCTCTGTCAGAATCCAGAGTTTCAAGAAGATCGGAGGGGGTCAAAATTTCGGCCAAAAACGACAGTGTTACCCCTTATGTTTTTTTTTCAGGTCAAAACTTTGACGTCCGATATCTCGGCTCTGGAAGGGTCTAGAGCCTCCATTTTTGCGCGATGGTCGAAGTCTCGTGGCCCTCTGTCAGAATCCAGAGTTTCAAGAAGATCGGAGGGGGTCAAAATTTCAGCCAAAATGACAGTGTTACCCCTTATGTTTTTTTTTCAGGTCAAAACTTTGACATCCGATATCTCGGCTCTGGAAGGGTCTAGAGCCTCCATTTTTGCGCGCTGGTCGAAGTCTCGTGGCCCTCTGTCAGAATCCAGAGTTTCAAGAAGATCGGAGGGGGTCAAAATTTCGGCCAAAAACGACAGTGTTACCCCTTATGTTTTTTTTTCAGGTCAAAATTTTGACATCCGATATCTCGGCTCTGGATGGGTCTAGAGCCTCCATTTTTGCGCGCTGGTCGAAGTCTCGTGGCCCTCTGTCAGAATCCAGAGTTTCAAGAAGATCGGAGGGGGTCAAAATTTCGGCCAAAAACGACAGTGTTACCCCTTATGTTTTTTTTTCAGGTCAAAACTTTGACATCCGATATCTCGGCTCTGGAAGGGTCTAGAGCCTCCATTTTTGCGCGCTGGTCGAAGTCTCGTGGCCCTCTGTCAGAATCCAGAGTTTCAAGAAGATCGGAGGGGGTCAAAATTTCGGCCAAAAACGACAGTGTTACCCCTTATGTTTTTTTTTCAGGTCAAAACTTTGACGTCCGATATCTCGGCTCTGGAAGGGTCTAGAGCCTCCATTTTTGCGCGATGGTCGAAGTCTCGTGGCCCTCTGTCAGAATCCAGAGTTTCAAGAAGATCGGAGGGGGTCAAAATTTCGGCCAAAAACGACAGTGTTACCCCTTATGTTTTTTTTCAGGTCAAAACTTTGACATCCGATATCTCGGCTCTGGAAGGGTCTAGAGCCTCCATTTTTGCGCGCTGGTCGAAGTCTCGTGGCCCTCTGTCAGAATCCAGAGTTTCAAGAAGATCGGAGGGGGTCAAAATTTCGGCCAAAAACGACAGTGTTACCCCTTATGTTTTTTTTTTCAGGTCAAAACTTTGACGTCCGATATCTCGGCTCTGGAAGGGTCTAGAGCCTCCATTTTTGCGCGCTGGTCGAAGTCTCGTGGCCCTCTGTCAGAATCCAGAGTTTCAAGAAGATCGGAGGGGGTCAAAATTTCGGCCAAAAACGACAGTGTTACCCCTTATGTTTTTTTTTTCAGGTCAAAATTTTGACATCCGATATCTCGGCTCTGGATGGGTCTAGAGCCTCCATTTTTGCGCGCTGGTCGAAGTCTCGTGGCCCTCTGTCAGAATCCAGAGTTTCAAGAAGATCGGAGGGGGTCAAAATTTCGGCCAAAAACGACAGTGTTACCCCTTATGTTTTTTTTTCAGGTCAAAACTTTGACATCCGATATCTCGGATCTGGAAGGGTCTAGAGCCTCCATTTTTGCGCGCTGGTCGAAGTCTCGTGGCCCTCTGTCAGAATCCAGAGTTTCAAGAAGATCGGAGGGGGTCAAAATTTCGGCCAAAAACGACAGTGTTACCCCTTATGTTTTTTTTTTCAGGTCAACATTTTGACATCCGATATCTCGGCTCTGGATGGGTCTAGAGCCTCCATTTTTGCGCGCTGGTCGAAGTCTCGTGGCCCTCTGTCAGAATCCAGAGTTTCAAGAAGATCGGACGGGGTCAAAATTTCGGCCAAAAACGACAGTGTTACCCCTTAGGTTTTTTTTTTCAGGTCAAAACTTTGACGTCCGATATCTCGGCTCTGGAAGGGTCTAGAGCCTCCATTTTTGCGCGCTGGTCGAAGTCTCGTGGCCCTCTGTCAGAATCCAGAGTTTCAAGAAGATCGGAGGGGGTCAAAATTTTGGCCAAAAACGACAGTGTTACCCCTTATGTTTTTTTTTTTCAGGTCAAAATTTTGACATCCGATATCTCGGCTCTGGATGGGTCTAGAGCCTCCATTTTTGCGCGCTGGTCGAAGTCTCGTGGCCCCCTGTCAGAATCCAGAGTTTCAAGAAGATCGGAGGGGGTCAAAATTTCGGCCAAAAACGACAGTGTTACCCCTTATGTTTTTTTTTTCAGGTCAAAACTTTGACATCCGATATCTCGGCTCTGGAAGGGTCTAGAGCCTCCATCTTTGCGCGCTGGTCGAAGTCTCGTGGCCCTCTGTCAGAATCCAGAGTTTCAAGAAGATCGGAGGGGGTCAAAATTTCGGCCAAAAACGACAGTGTTACCCCCTTATGTTTTTTTTTTCAGGTCAAAATTTTGACATCCGATATCTCGGCTCTGGATGGGTCTAGAGCCTCCATTTTTGCGCGCTGGTCGAAGTCTCGTGGCCCTCTGTCAAAATCCAGAGTTTCAAGAAGATCGGAGGGGGTCAAAATTTCGGCCAAAAACGACAGTGTTACCCCTTATGTTTTTTTTTCAGGTCAAAACTTTGACATCCGATATCTCGGCTCTGGAAGGGTCTAGAGCCTCCATTTTTGCGTGCTGGTCGAAGTCTCGTGGCCCTCTGTCAGAATCCAGAGTTTCAAGAAGATCGGAGGGGGTCAAAATTTCGGCCAAAAACGACAGTGTTACCCCTTATGTTTTTTTTTTCAGGTCAAAACTTTGACATCCGATATCTCGGCTCTGGAAGGGTCTAGAGCCTCCATTTTTGCGCGCTGGTCGAAGTCTCGTGGCCCTCTGTCAGAATCCAGAGTTTCAAGAAGATCGAAGGGGGTAAAAATTTTGGCCAAAAACGACAGTGTTACCCCTTATGTTTTTTTTTCAGGTCAAAATTTTGACATCCGATATCTCGGCTCTGGAAGGGTCTAGTGCCTCCATTTTTGCGCGCTGGTCGAAGTCTCGTGGCCCTCTGTCAGAATCCAGAGTTTCAAGAAGATCGGAGGGGGTCAAAATTTCGGCCAAAAACGACAGTGTTACCCCTTAGGTTTTTTTTTTCAGGTCAAAACTTTGACGTCCGATATCTCGGCTCTGGAAGGGTCTAGAGCCTCCATTTTTGCGCGCTGGTCGAAGTCTCGTGGCCCTCTGTCAGAATCCAGAGTTTCAAGAAGATCGGAGGGGGTCAAAATTTCGGCCAAAAACGACAGTGTTACCCCTTATGTTTTTTTTTCAGGTCAAAACTTTGACGTCCGATATCTCGGCTCTGGAAGGGTCTAGAGCCTCCATTTTTGCGCGCTGGTCGAAGTCTCGTGGCCCTCTGTCAGAATCCAGAGTTTCAAGAAGATCGGAGGGGGTCAACATTTCGGCCAAAAACGACAGTGTTACCCCTTATGTTTTTTTTTTCAGGTCAAAACTTTGATGTCCGATATCTCGGCTCTGGAAGGGTCTAGAGCCTCCATTTTTACGCGCTGGTCGAAGTCTCGTGGCCCTCTGTCAGAATCCAGAGTTTCAAGAAGATCGGAGAGGGTCAAAATTTCGGCCAAAAACGACAGTGTTACCCCTTATGTTTTTTTTTCAGGTCAAAATTTTGACATCCGATATCTCGGCTCTGGATGGGTCTAGAGCCTCCATTTTTGCGCGCTGGTCGAAGTCTCGTGGCCCTCTGTCAGAATCCAGAGTTTCAAGAAGATCGGAGGGGGTCAAAATTTCGGCCAAAAACGACAGTGTTACCCCTTATGTTTTTTTTTCAGGTCAAAACTTTGACGTCCGATATCTCGGCTCTGGAAGGGTCTAGAGCCTCCATTTTTGCGCGATGGTCGAAGTCTCGTGGCCCTCTGTCAGAATCCAGAGTTTCAAGAAGATCGGAGGGGGTCAAAATTTCAGCCAAAATGACAGTGTTACCCCTTATGTTTTTTTTTCAGGTCAAAACTTTGACATCCGATATCTCGGCTCTGGAAGGGTCTAGAGCCTCCATTTTTGCGCGCTGGTCGAAGTCTCGTGGCCCTCTGTCAGAATCCAGAGTTTCAAGAAGATCGGAGGGGGTCAAAATTTCGGCCAAAAACGACAGTGTTACCCCTTATGTTTTTTTTCAGGTCAAAATTTTGACATCCGATATCTCGGCTCTGGATGGGTCTAGAGCCTCCATTTTTGCGCGCTGGTCGAAGTCTCGTGGCCCTCTGTCAGAATCCAGAGTTTCAAGAAGATCGGAGGGGGTCAAAATTTCGGCCAAAAACGACAGTGTTACCCCTTATGTTTTTTTTCAGGTCAAAACTTTGACATCCGATATCTCGGCTCTGGAAGGGTCTAGAGCCTCCATTTTTGCGCGCTGGTCGAAGTCTCGTGGCCCTCTGTCAGAATCCAGAGTTTCAAGAAGATCGGAGGGGGTCAAAATTTCGGCCAAAAACGACAGTGTTACCCCTTATGTTTTTTTTTCAGGTCAAAACTTTGACGTCCGATATCTCGGCTCTGGAAGGGTCTAGAGCCTCCATTTTTGCGCGATGGTCGAAGTCTCGTGGCCCTCTGTCAGAATCCAGAGTTTCAAGAAGATCGGAGGGGGTCAAAATTTCGGCCAAAAACGACAGTGTTACCCCTTATGTTTTTTTTTCAGGTCAAAACTTTGACATCCGATATCTCGGCTCTGGAAGGGTCTAGAGCCTCCATTTTTGCGCGCTGGTCGAAGTCTCGTGGCCCTCTGTCAGAATCCAGAGTTTCAAGAAGATCGGAGGGGGTCAAAATTTCGGCCAAAAACGACAGTGTTACCCCTTATGTTTTTTTTTTCAGGTCAAAACTTTGACGTCCGATATCTCGGCTCTGGAAGGGTCTAGAGCCTCCATTTTTGCGCGCTGGTCGAAGTCTCGTGGCCCTCTGTCAGAATCCAGAGTTTCAAGAAGATCGGAGGGGGTCAAAATTTCGGCCAAAAACGACAGTGTTACCCCTTATGTTTTTTTTTTCAGGTCAAAATTTTGACATCCGATATCTCGGCTCTGGATGGGTCTAGAGCCTCCATTTTTGCGCGCTGGTCGAAGTCTCGTGGCCCTCTGTCAGAATCCAGAGTTTCAAGAAGATCGGAGGGGGTCAAAATTTCGGCCAAAAACGACAGTGTTACCCCTTATGTTTTTTTTTCAGGTCAAAACTTTGACATCCGATATCTCGGATCTGGAAGGGTCTAGAGCCTCCATTTTTGCGCGCTGGTCGAAGTCTCGTGGCCCTCTGTCAGAATCCAGAGTTTCAAGAAGATCGGAGGGGGTCAAAATTTCGGCCAAAAACGACAGTGTTACCCCTTATGTTTTTTTTTTCAGGTCAACATTTTGACATCCGATATCTCGGCTCTGGATGGGTCTAGAGCCTCCATTTTTGCGCGCTGGTCGAAGTCTCGTGGCCCTCTGTCAGAATCCAGAGTTTCAAGAAGATCGGACGGGGTCAAAATTTCGGCCAAAAACGACAGTGTTACCCCTTAGGTTTTTTTTTTCAGGTCAAAACTTTGACGTCCGATATCTCGGCTCTGGAAGGGTCTAGAGCCTCCATTTTTGCGCGCTGGTCGAAGTCTCGTGGCCCTCTGTCAGAATCCAGAGTTTCAAGAAGATTGGAGGGGGTCAAAATTTTGGCCAAAAACGACAGTGTTACCCCTTTAGTTTTTTTTTTTTCAGGTCAAAATTTTGACATCCGATATCTCGGCTCTGGATGGGTCTAGAGCCTCCATTTTTGCGCGCTGGTCGAAGTCTCGTGGCCCCCTGTCAGAATCCAGAGTTTCAAGAAGATCGGAGGGGGTCAAAATTTCGGCCAAAAACGACAGTGTTACCCCTTATGTTTTTTTTTTCAGGTCAAAACTTTGACATCCGATATCTCGGCTCTGGAAGGGTCTAGAGCCTCCATCTTTGCGCGCTGGTCGAAGTCTCGTGGCCCTCTGTCAGAATCCAGAGTTTCAAGAAGATCGGAGGGGGTCAAAATTTCGGCCAAAAACGACAGTGTTACCCCCTTATGTTTTTTTTTTCAGGTCAAAACTTTGACGTCCGATATCTCGGCTCTGGAAGGGTCTAGAGCCTCCATTTTTGCGCGCTGGTCGAAGTCTCGTGGCCCTCTGTCAGAATCCAGAGTTTCAAGAAGATCGGAGGGGGTCAAAATTTTGGCCAAAAACGACAGTGTTACCCCTTATGTCTTTTTTTTCAGGTCAAAATTTTGACATCCGATATCTCGGCTCTGGATGGGTCTAGAGCCTCCATTTTTGCGCGCTGGTCGAAGTCTCGTGGCCCTCTGTCAGAATCCAGAGTTTCAAGAAGATCGGAGGGGGTCAAAATTTCGGCCAAAAACGACAGTGTTACCCCTTATGTTTTTTTTTTCAGGTCAAAACTTTGACATCCGATATCTCGGCTCTGGAAGGGTCTAGAGCCTCCATTTTTGCGCGCTGGTCGAAGTCTCGTGGCCCTCTGTCAGAATCCAGAGTTTCAAGAAGATCTGAGGGGGTCAAAATTTCGGCCAAAAACGACAGTGTTACCCCTTATGTTTTTTTTTAGGTCAAAATTTTGACATCCGATATCTCGGCTCTGGATGGGTCTAGAGCCTCCATTTTTGGGCGCTGGTCGAAGTCTCGTGGCCCTCTGTCAGAATCCAGAGTTTCAAGAAGATCGGAGGGGGTCAAAATTTCGGCCAAAAACGACAGTGTTACCCCTTATGTTTTTTTTTCAGGTCAAAACTTTGACATCCGATATCTCGGCTCTGGAAGGGTCTAGAGCCTCCATTTTTGCGCGCTGGTCGAAGTCTCGTGGCCCTCTGTCAGAATCCAGAGTTTCAAGAAGATCGGAGGGGGTCAAAATTTCGGCCAAAAACGACAGTGTTACCCCTTATGTTTTTTTTTCAGGTCAAAATTTTGACATCCGATATCTCGGCTCTGGATGGGTCTAGAGCCTCCATTTTTGCGCGCTGGTCGAAGTCTCGTGGCCCTCTGTCAGAATCCAGAGTTTCAAGAAGATCGGAGGGGGTCAAAATTTCGGCCAAAAACGACAGTGTTACCCCTTATGTTTTTTTTTCAGGTCAAAACTTTGACATCCGATATCTCGGCTCTGGAAGGGTCTAGAGCCTCCATTTTTGCGTGCTGGTCGAAGTCTCGTGGCCCTCTGTCAGAATCCAGAGTTTCAAGAAGATCGGAGGGGGTCAAAATTTCGGCCAAAAACGACAGTGTTACCCCTTATGTTTTTTTTTTCAGGTCAAAACTTTGACATCCGATATCTCGGCTCTGGAAGGGTCTAGAGCCTCCATTTTTGCGCGCTGGTCGAAGTCTCGTGGCCCTCTGTCAGAATCCAGAGTTTCAAGAAGATCGAAGGGGGTAAAAATTTTGGCCAAAAACGACAGTGTTACCCCTTATGTTTTTTTTTCAGGTCAAAACTTTGACATCCGATATCTCGGCTCTGGAAGGGTCTAGTGCCTCCATTTTTGCGCGCTGGTCGAAGTCTCGTGGCCCTCTGTCAGAATCCAGAGTTTCAAGAAGATCGGAGGGGGTCAAAATTTCGGCCAAAAACGACAGTGTTACCCCTTAGGTTTTTTTTTTCAGGTCAAAACTTTGACATCCGATATCTCGGCTCTGGAAGGGTCTAGAGCCTCCATTTTTGCGCGCTGGTCGAAGTCTCGTGGCCCTCTGTCAGAATCCAGAGTTTCAAGAAGATCGGAGGGGGTCAAAATTTTGGCCAAAAACGACAGTGTTACCCCTTATGTTTTTTTTTTTCAGGTCAAAATTTTGACATCCGATATCTCGGCTCTGGATGGGTCTAGAGCCTCCATTTTTGCGTGCTGGTCGAAGTCTCGTGGCCCTCTGTCAGAATCCAGAGTTTCAAGAAGATTGGAGGGGGTCAACATTTCGGCCAAAAACGACAGTGTTACCCCTTATGTTTTTTTTTTCAGGTCAAAATTTTGACATCCGATATCTCGGCTCTGGATGGGTCTAGAGCCTCCATTTTTGCGCGCTGGTCGAAGTCTCGTGGCCCTCTGTCAGAATCCAGAGTTTCAAGAAGATCGGAGGGGGTCAAAATTTCGGCCAAAAACGACAGTGTTACCCCTTATGTTTTTTTTTTCAGGTCAAAACTTTGACATCCGATATCTCGGCTCTGGAAGGGTCTAGAGCCTCCATTTTTGCGCGCTGGTCGAAGTCTCGTGGCCCTCTGTCAGAATCCAGAGTTTCAAGAAGATCGGAGGGGGTCAACATTACGGCCAAAAACGACAGTGTTACCCCTTATGTTTTTTTTTTCAGATCAAAATTTTGACATCCGATATCTCGGCTCTGGATGGGTCTAGAGCCTCCATTTTTGCGCGCTGGTCGAAGTCTCGTGGCCCTCTGTCAGAATCCAGAGTTTCAAGAAGATCGGAGGGGGTCAAAATTTCGGCCAAAAACGACAGTGTTACCCCTTATGTTTTTTTTTTTCAGGTCAAAACTTTGACATCCGATATCTCGGCTGTGGAAGGGTCTAGAGCCTCCATTTTTGCGTGCTGGTCGAAGTCTTGTGGCCCTCTGTCAGAATCCAGAGTTTCAAGAAGATCGGAGGGGGTCAAAATTTCGGCCAAAAACGACAGTGTTACCCCTTATGTTTTTTTTTTCAGGTCAAAACTTTGACATCCGATATCTCGGCTCTGGAAGGGTCTAGAGCCTCCATTTTTGCGCGCTGGTCGAAGTCTCGTGGCCCTCTGTCAGAATCCAGAGTTTCAAGAAGATCGGAGGGGGTCAAAATTTCGGCCAAAAACGACAGTGTTACCCCTTATGTTTTTTTTTTCAGGTCAAAACTTTGACGTCCGATATCTCGGCTCTGGAAGGGTCTAGAGCCTCCATTTTTGCGCGCTGGTCGAAGTCTCGTGGCCCTCTGTCAGAATCCAGAGTTTCAAGCAGATCGGAGGGGGTCAACATTTCGGCCAAAAACGACAGTGTTACCCCTTATGTTTTTTTTTTTCAGGTCAAAATTTTGACATCCGATATCTCGGCTCTGGATGGGTCTAGAGCCTCCATTTTTGCGCGCT
This sequence comes from Cyprinella venusta, assembly GCA_038021265.1. Taxonomy (NCBI): domain Eukaryota; kingdom Metazoa; phylum Chordata; class Actinopteri; order Cypriniformes; family Leuciscidae; genus Cyprinella; species Cyprinella venusta. The sequence continues at coordinate 11,817,823 of CM075881.1, read as the reverse complement.
GGTCGAAGTCTCGTGGCCCTCTGTCAGAATCCAGAGTTTCAAGAAGATCGGAGGGGGTCAAAATTTCGGCCAAAAACGACAGTGTTACCCCTTATGTTTTTTTTTTCAGGTCAAAACTTTGACATCCGATATCTCCGCTCTGGAAGGGTCTAGAGCCTCCATTTTTGCGCGCTGGTCGAAGTCTCGTGGCCCTCTGTCAGAATCCAGAGTTTCAAGAAGATCGGAGGGGGTCAAAATTTCGGCCAAAAACGACAGTGTTACCCCTTATGTTTTTTTTTCAGGTCAAAACTTTGACACCCGATAACTCGGCTCTGGAAGGGTCTAGAGCCTCCATTTTTGCGCGCTGGTCGAAGTCTCGTGGCCCTCTGTCAGAATCCAGAGTTTCAAGAAGATCGGAGGGGGTCAAAATTTCGGCCAAAAACGACAGTGTTACCCCTTATGTTTTTTTTTCAGGTCAAAACTTTGACGTCCGATATCTCGGCTCTGGAAGGGTCTAGAGCCTCCATTTTTGCGCGCTGGTCGAAGTCTCGTGGCCCTCTGTCAGAATCCAGAGTTTCAAGAAGATCGGAGGGGGTCAACATTTCGGCCAAAAACGACAGTGTTACCCCTTATGTTTTTTTTTTCAGGTCAACATTTTGACATCCGATATCTCGGCTCTGGATGGGTCTAGAGCCTCCATTTTTGCGCGCTGGTCGAAGTCTCGTGGCCCTCTGTCAGAATCCAGAGTTTCAAGAAGATCGGACGGGGTCAAAATTTCGGCCAAAAACGACAGTGTTACCCCTTAGGTTTTTTTTTTCAGGTCAAAACTTTGACGTCCGATATCTCGGCCCTGGAAGGGTCTAGAGCCTCCATTTTTGCGCGCTGGTCGAAGTCTCGTGGCCCTCTGTCAGAATCCAGAGTTTCAAGAAGATCGGAGGGGGTCAAAATTTTGGCCAAAAACGACAGTGTTACCCCTTATGTTTTTTTTTTTCAGGTCAAAATTTTGACATCCGATATCTCGGCTCTGGATGGGTCTAGAGCCTCCATTTTTGCGCGCTGGTCGAAGTCTCGTGGCCCCCTGTCAGAATCCAGAGTTTCAAGAAGATCGGAGGGGGTCAAAATTTCGGCCAAAAACGACAGTGTTACCCCTTATGTTTTTTTTTTCAGGTCAAAACTTTGACATCCGATATCTCGGCTCTGGAAGGGTCTAGAGCCTCCATCTTTGCGCGCTGGTCGAAGTCTCGTGGCCCTCTGTCAGAATCCAGAGTTTCAAGAAGATCGGAGGGGGTCAAAATTTCGGCCAAAAACGACAGTGTTACCCCCTTATGTTTTTTTTTTCAGGTCAAAATTTTGACATCCGATATCTCGGCTCTGGATGGGTCTAGAGCCTCCATTTTTGCGCGCTGGTCGAAGTCTCGTGGCCCTCTGTCAAAATCCAGAGTTTCAAGAAGATCGGAGGGGGTCAAAATTTCGGCCAAAAACGACAGTGTTACCCCTTATGTTTTTTTTTCAGGTCAAAACTTTGACATCCGATATCTCGGCTCTGGAAGGGTCTAGAGCCTCCATTTTTGCGTGCTGGTCGAAGTCTCGTGGCCCTCTGTCAGAATCCAGAGTTTCAAGAAGATCGGAGGGGGTCAAAATTTCGGCCAAAAACGACAGTGTTACCCCTTATGTTTTTTTTTTCAGGTCAAAACTTTGACATCCGATATCTCGGCTCTGGAAGGGTCTAGAGCCTCCATTTTTGCGCGCTGGTCGAAGTCTCGTGGCCCTCTGTCAGAATCCAGAGTTTCAAGAAGATCGAAGGGGGTAAAAATTTTGGCCAAAAACGACAGTGTTACCCCTTATGTTTTTTTTTCAGGTCAAAATTTTGACATCCGATATCTCGGCTCTGGAAGGGTCTAGTGCCTCCATTTTTGCGCGCTGGTCGAAGTCTCGTGGCCCTCTGTCAGAATCCAGAGTTTCAAGAAGATCGGAGGGGGTCAAAATTTCGGCCAAAAACGACAGTGTTACCCCTTAGGTTTTTTTTTTCAGGTCAAAACTTTGACGTCCGATATCTCGGCTCTGGAAGGGTCTAGAGCCTCCATTTTTGCGCGCTGGTCGAAGTCTCGTGGCCCTCTGTCAGAATCCAGAGTTTCAAGAAGATCGGAGGGGGTCAAAATTTCGGCCAAAAACGACAGTGTTACCCCTTATGTTTTTTTTTCAGGTCAAAACTTTGACGTCCGATATCTCGGCTCTGGAAGGGTCTAGAGCCTCCATTTTTGCGCGCTGGTCGAAGTCTCGTGGCCCTCTGTCAGAATCCAGAGTTTCAAGAAGATCGGAGGGGGTCAACATTTCGGCCAAAAACGACAGTGTTACCCCTTATGTTTTTTTTTTCAGGTCAAAACTTTGATGTCCGATATCTCGGCTCTGGAAGGGTCTAGAGCCTCCATTTTTACGCGCTGGTCGAAGTCTCGTGGCCCTCTGTCAGAATCCAGAGTTTCAAGAAGATCGGAGAGGGTCAAAATTTCGGCCAAAAACGACAGTGTTACCCCTTATGTTTTTTTTTCAGGTCAAAATTTTGACATCCGATATCTCGGCTCTGGATGGGTCTAGAGCCTCCATTTTTGCGCGCTGGTCGAAGTCTCGTGGCCCTCTGTCAGAATCCAGAGTTTCAAGAAGATCGGAGGGGGTCAAAATTTCGGCCAAAAACGACAGTGTTACCCCTTATGTTTTTTTTTCAGGTCAAAACTTTGACGTCCGATATCTCGGCTCTGGAAGGGTCTAGAGCCTCCATTTTTGCGCGATGGTCGAAGTCTCGTGGCCCTCTGTCAGAATCCAGAGTTTCAAGAAGATCGGAGGGGGTCAAAATTTCAGCCAAAATGACAGTGTTACCCCTTATGTTTTTTTTTCAGGTCAAAACTTTGACATCCGATATCTCGGCTCTGGAAGGGTCTAGAGCCTCCATTTTTGCGCGCTGGTCGAAGTCTCGTGGCCCTCTGTCAGAATCCAGAGTTTCAAGAAGATCGGAGGGGGTCAAAATTTCGGCCAAAAACGACAGTGTTACCCCTTATGTTTTTTTTCAGGTCAAAATTTTGACATCCGATATCTCGGCTCTGGATGGGTCTAGAGCCTCCATTTTTGCGCGCTGGTCGAAGTCTCGTGGCCCTCTGTCAGAATCCAGAGTTTCAAGAAGATCGGAGGGGGTCAAAATTTCGGCCAAAAACGACAGTGTTACCCCTTATGTTTTTTTTCAGGTCAAAACTTTGACATCCGATATCTCGGCTCTGGAAGGGTCTAGAGCCTCCATTTTTGCGCGCTGGTCGAAGTCTCGTGGCCCTCTGTCAGAATCCAGAGTTTCAAGAAGATCGGAGGGGGTCAAAATTTCGGCCAAAAACGACAGTGTTACCCCTTATGTTTTTTTTTCAGGTCAAAACTTTGACGTCCGATATCTCGGCTCTGGAAGGGTCTAGAGCCTCCATTTTTGCGCGATGGTCGAAGTCTCGTGGCCCTCTGTCAGAATCCAGAGTTTCAAGAAGATCGGAGGGGGTCAAAATTTCGGCCAAAAACGACAGTGTTACCCCTTATGTTTTTTTTTCAGGTCAAAACTTTGACATCCGATATCTCGGCTCTGGAAGGGTCTAGAGCCTCCATTTTTGCGCGCTGGTCGAAGTCTCGTGGCCCTCTGTCAGAATCCAGAGTTTCAAGAAGATCGGAGGGGGTCAAAATTTCGGCCAAAAACGACAGTGTTACCCCTTATGTTTTTTTTTTCAGGTCAAAACTTTGACGTCCGATATCTCGGCTCTGGAAGGGTCTAGAGCCTCCATTTTTGCGCGCTGGTCGAAGTCTCGTGGCCCTCTGTCAGAATCCAGAGTTTCAAGAAGATCGGAGGGGGTCAAAATTTCGGCCAAAAACGACAGTGTTACCCCTTATGTTTTTTTTTTCAGGTCAAAATTTTGACATCCGATATCTCGGCTCTGGATGGGTCTAGAGCCTCCATTTTTGCGCGCTGGTCGAAGTCTCGTGGCCCTCTGTCAGAATCCAGAGTTTCAAGAAGATCGGAGGGGGTCAAAATTTCGGCCAAAAACGACAGTGTTACCCCTTATGTTTTTTTTTCAGGTCAAAACTTTGACATCCGATATCTCGGATCTGGAAGGGTCTAGAGCCTCCATTTTTGCGCGCTGGTCGAAGTCTCGTGGCCCTCTGTCAGAATCCAGAGTTTCAAGAAGATCGGAGGGGGTCAAAATTTCGGCCAAAAACGACAGTGTTACCCCTTATGTTTTTTTTTTCAGGTCAACATTTTGACATCCGATATCTCGGCTCTGGATGGGTCTAGAGCCTCCATTTTTGCGCGCTGGTCGAAGTCTCGTGGCCCTCTGTCAGAATCCAGAGTTTCAAGAAGATCGGACGGGGTCAAAATTTCGGCCAAAAACGACAGTGTTACCCCTTAGGTTTTTTTTTTCAGGTCAAAACTTTGACGTCCGATATCTCGGCTCTGGAAGGGTCTAGAGCCTCCATTTTTGCGCGCTGGTCGAAGTCTCGTGGCCCTCTGTCAGAATCCAGAGTTTCAAGAAGATTGGAGGGGGTCAAAATTTTGGCCAAAAACGACAGTGTTACCCCTTTAGTTTTTTTTTTTTCAGGTCAAAATTTTGACATCCGATATCTCGGCTCTGGATGGGTCTAGAGCCTCCATTTTTGCGCGCTGGTCGAAGTCTCGTGGCCCCCTGTCAGAATCCAGAGTTTCAAGAAGATCGGAGGGGGTCAAAATTTCGGCCAAAAACGACAGTGTTACCCCTTATGTTTTTTTTTTCAGGTCAAAACTTTGACATCCGATATCTCGGCTCTGGAAGGGTCTAGAGCCTCCATCTTTGCGCGCTGGTCGAAGTCTCGTGGCCCTCTGTCAGAATCCAGAGTTTCAAGAAGATCGGAGGGGGTCAAAATTTCGGCCAAAAACGACAGTGTTACCCCCTTATGTTTTTTTTTTCAGGTCAAAACTTTGACGTCCGATATCTCGGCTCTGGAAGGGTCTAGAGCCTCCATTTTTGCGCGCTGGTCGAAGTCTCGTGGCCCTCTGTCAGAATCCAGAGTTTCAAGAAGATCGGAGGGGGTCAAAATTTTGGCCAAAAACGACAGTGTTACCCCTTATGTCTTTTTTTTCAGGTCAAAATTTTGACATCCGATATCTCGGCTCTGGATGGGTCTAGAGCCTCCATTTTTGCGCGCTGGTCGAAGTCTCGTGGCCCTCTGTCAGAATCCAGAGTTTCAAGAAGATCGGAGGGGGTCAAAATTTCGGCCAAAAACGACAGTGTTACCCCTTATGTTTTTTTTTTCAGGTCAAAACTTTGACATCCGATATCTCGGCTCTGGAAGGGTCTAGAGCCTCCATTTTTGCGCGCTGGTCGAAGTCTCGTGGCCCTCTGTCAGAATCCAGAGTTTCAAGAAGATCTGAGGGGGTCAAAATTTCGGCCAAAAACGACAGTGTTACCCCTTATGTTTTTTTTTAGGTCAAAATTTTGACATCCGATATCTCGGCTCTGGATGGGTCTAGAGCCTCCATTTTTGGGCGCTGGTCGAAGTCTCGTGGCCCTCTGTCAGAATCCAGAGTTTCAAGAAGATCGGAGGGGGTCAAAATTTCGGCCAAAAACGACAGTGTTACCCCTTATGTTTTTTTTTCAGGTCAAAACTTTGACATCCGATATCTCGGCTCTGGAAGGGTCTAGAGCCTCCATTTTTGCGCGCTGGTCGAAGTCTCGTGGCCCTCTGTCAGAATCCAGAGTTTCAAGAAGATCGGAGGGGGTCAAAATTTCGGCCAAAAACGACAGTGTTACCCCTTATGTTTTTTTTTCAGGTCAAAATTTTGACATCCGATATCTCGGCTCTGGATGGGTCTAGAGCCTCCATTTTTGCGCGCTGGTCGAAGTCTCGTGGCCCTCTGTCAGAATCCAGAGTTTCAAGAAGATCGGAGGGGGTCAAAATTTCGGCCAAAAACGACAGTGTTACCCCTTATGTTTTTTTTTCAGGTCAAAACTTTGACATCCGATATCTCGGCTCTGGAAGGGTCTAGAGCCTCCATTTTTGCGTGCTGGTCGAAGTCTCGTGGCCCTCTGTCAGAATCCAGAGTTTCAAGAAGATCGGAGGGGGTCAAAATTTCGGCCAAAAACGACAGTGTTACCCCTTATGTTTTTTTTTTCAGGTCAAAACTTTGACATCCGATATCTCGGCTCTGGAAGGGTCTAGAGCCTCCATTTTTGCGCGCTGGTCGAAGTCTCGTGGCCCTCTGTCAGAATCCAGAGTTTCAAGAAGATCGAAGGGGGTAAAAATTTTGGCCAAAAACGACAGTGTTACCCCTTATGTTTTTTTTTCAGGTCAAAACTTTGACATCCGATATCTCGGCTCTGGAAGGGTCTAGTGCCTCCATTTTTGCGCGCTGGTCGAAGTCTCGTGGCCCTCTGTCAGAATCCAGAGTTTCAAGAAGATCGGAGGGGGTCAAAATTTCGGCCAAAAACGACAGTGTTACCCCTTAGGTTTTTTTTTTCAGGTCAAAACTTTGACATCCGATATCTCGGCTCTGGAAGGGTCTAGAGCCTCCATTTTTGCGCGCTGGTCGAAGTCTCGTGGCCCTCTGTCAGAATCCAGAGTTTCAAGAAGATCGGAGGGGGTCAAAATTTTGGCCAAAAACGACAGTGTTACCCCTTATGTTTTTTTTTTTCAGGTCAAAATTTTGACATCCGATATCTCGGCTCTGGATGGGTCTAGAGCCTCCATTTTTGCGTGCTGGTCGAAGTCTCGTGGCCCTCTGTCAGAATCCAGAGTTTCAAGAAGATTGGAGGGGGTCAACATTTCGGCCAAAAACGACAGTGTTACCCCTTATGTTTTTTTTTTCAGGTCAAAATTTTGACATCCGATATCTCGGCTCTGGATGGGTCTAGAGCCTCCATTTTTGCGCGCTGGTCGAAGTCTCGTGGCCCTCTGTCAGAATCCAGAGTTTCAAGAAGATCGGAGGGGGTCAAAATTTCGGCCAAAAACGACAGTGTTACCCCTTATGTTTTTTTTTTCAGGTCAAAACTTTGACATCCGATATCTCGGCTCTGGAAGGGTCTAGAGCCTCCATTTTTGCGCGCTGGTCGAAGTCTCGTGGCCCTCTGTCAGAATCCAGAGTTTCAAGAAGATCGGAGGGGGTCAACATTACGGCCAAAAACGACAGTGTTACCCCTTATGTTTTTTTTTTCAGATCAAAATTTTGACATCCGATATCTCGGCTCTGGATGGGTCTAGAGCCTCCATTTTTGCGCGCTGGTCGAAGTCTCGTGGCCCTCTGTCAGAATCCAGAGTTTCAAGAAGATCGGAGGGGGTCAAAATTTCGGCCAAAAACGACAGTGTTACCCCTTATGTTTTTTTTTTTCAGGTCAAAACTTTGACATCCGATATCTCGGCTGTGGAAGGGTCTAGAGCCTCCATTTTTGCGTGCTGGTCGAAGTCTTGTGGCCCTCTGTCAGAATCCAGAGTTTCAAGAAGATCGGAGGGGGTCAAAATTTCGGCCAAAAACGACAGTGTTACCCCTTATGTTTTTTTTTTCAGGTCAAAACTTTGACATCCGATATCTCGGCTCTGGAAGGGTCTAGAGCCTCCATTTTTGCGCGCTGGTCGAAGTCTCGTGGCCCTCTGTCAGAATCCAGAGTTTCAAGAAGATCGGAGGGGGTCAAAATTTCGGCCAAAAACGACAGTGTTACCCCTTATGTTTTTTTTTTCAGGTCAAAACTTTGACGTCCGATATCTCGGCTCTGGAAGGGTCTAGAGCCTCCATTTTTGCGCGCTGGTCGAAGTCTCGTGGCCCTCTGTCAGAATCCAGAGTTTCAAGCAGATCGGAGGGGGTCAACATTTCGGCCAAAAACGACAGTGTTACCCCTTATGTTTTTTTTTTTCAGGTCAAAATTTTGACATCCGATATCTCGGCTCTGGATGGGTCTAGAGCCTCCATTTTTGCGCGCTGGTCGAAGTCTCGTGGCCCTCTGTCAGAATCCAGAGTTTCAAGAAGATCGGAGGGGGTCAAAATTTCGGCCAAAAACGACAGTGTTACCCCTTATGTTTTTTTTTTCAGGTCAAAACTTTGACATCCGATATCTCCGCTCTGGAAGGGTCTAGAGCCTCCATTTTTGCGCGCTGGTCGAAGTCTCGTGGCCCTCTGTCAGAATCCAGAGTTTCAAGAAGATCGGAGGGGGTCAAAATTTCGGCCAAAAACGACAGTGTTACCCCTTATGTTTTTTTTTCAGGTCAAAACTTTGACACCCGATAACTCGGCTCTGGAAGGGTCTAGAGCCTCCATTTTTGCGCGCTGGTCGAAGTCTCGTGGCCCTCTGTCAGAATCCAGAGTTTCAAGAAGATCGGAGGGGGTCAAAATTTCGGCCAAAAACGACAGTGTTACCCCTTATGTTTTTTTTTCAGGTCAAAACTTTGACGTCCGATATCTCGGCTCTGGAAGGGTCTAGAGCCTCCATTTTTGCGCGCTGGTCGAAGTCTCGTGGCCCTCTGTCAGAATCCAGAGTTTCAAGAAGATCGGAGGGGGTCAACATTTCGGCCAAAAACGACAGTGTTACCCCTTATGTTTTTTTTTCAGGTCAACATTTTGACATCCGATATCTCGGCTCTGGATGGGTCTAGAGCCTCCATTTTTGCGCGCTGGTCGAAGTCTCGTGGCCCTCTGTCAGAATCCAGAGTTTCAAGAAGATCGGAGGGGGTCAAAATTTCGGCCAAAAACGACAGTGTTACCCCTTATGTTTTTTTTTTCAGGTCAAAACTTTGACATCCGATATCTCGGCTCTGGAAGGGTCTAGAGCCTCCATTTTTGCGCGCTGGTCGAAGTCTCGTGGCCCTCTGTCAGAATCCAGAGTTTCAAGAAGATCGGAGGGGGTCAAAATTTCGGCCAAAAACGACAGTGTTACCCCTTATGTTTTTTTTTCAGGTCAAAACTTTGACATCCGATATCTCGGCTCTGGAAGGGTCTAGAGCCTCCATTTTTGCGCGCTGGTCGAAGTCTCGTGGCCCTCTGTCAGAATCCAGAGTTTCAAGAAGATCGGAGGGGGTCAAAATTTCGGCCAAAAACGACAGTGTTACCCCTTATGTTTTTTTTCAGGTCAAAACTTTGACATCCGATATCTCGGCTCTGGAAGGATCTAGAGCCTCCATTTTTGCGCGCTGGTCGAAGTCTCGTGGCCCTCTGTCAGAATCCAGAGTTTCAAGAAGATCGGAGGGGGTCAAAATTTCGGCCAAAAACGACAGTGTTACCCCTTATGTTTTTTTTTTTCAGGTCAAAACTTTGACGTCCGATATCTCGGCTCTGGAAGGGTCTAGAGCCTCCATTTTTGCGCGCTGGTCGAAGTCTCGTGGCCCTCTGTCAGAATCCAGAGTTTCAAGAAGATCGGAGGGGGTCAACATTTCGGCCAAAAACGACAGTGTTACCCCTTATGTTTTTTTTTCAGGTCAAAATTTTGACATCCGATATCTCGGCTCTGGATGGGTCTAGAGCCTCCATTTTTGCGCGCTGGTCGAAGTCTCGTGGCCCTCTGTCAGAATCCAGAGTTTCAAGAAGATCGGAGGGGGTCAAAATTTCGGCCAAAAACGACAGTGTTACCCCTTATGTTTTTTTTCAGGTCAAAATTTTGACATCCGATATCTCGGCTCTGGATGGGTCTAGAGCCTCCATTTTTGCGCGCTGGTCGAAGTCTCGTGGCCCTCTGTCAGAATCCAGAGTTTCAAGAAGATTGGAGGGGGTCAAAATTTCGGCCAAAAACGACAGTGTTACCCCTTATGTTTTTTTTTTTCAGGTCAAAACTTTGACATCCGATATCTCGGCTCTGGAAGGGTCTAGAGCCTCCATTTTTGCGTGCTGGTCGAAGTCTCGTGGCCCTCTGTCAGAATCCAGAGTTTCAAGAAGATCGGAGGGGGTCAAAATTTCGGCCAAAAACGACAGTGTTACCCCTTATGTTTTTTTTTCAGGTCAAAACTTTGACATCCGATATCTCGGCTCTGGAAGGGTCTAGAGCCTCCATTTTTGCGCGCTGGTCGAAGTCTCGTGGCCCTCTGTCAGAATCCAGAGTTTCAAGAAGATCGGAGGGGGTCAACATTGCGGCCAAAAACGACAGTGTTACCCCTTATGTTTTTTTTTCAGGTCAAAATTTTGACATCCGATATCTCGGCTCTGGATGGGTCTAGAGCCTCCATTTTTGCGCGCTGGTCGAAGTCTCGTGGCCCTCTGTCAGAATCCAGAGTTTCAAGAAGATCGGAGGGGGTCAAAATTTCGGCCAAAAACGACAGTGTTACCCCTTATGTTTTTTTTTCAGGTCAAAACTTTGACATCCGATATCTCGGCTCTGGAAGGGTCTAGAGCCTCCATTTTTGGGCGCTGGTCGAAGTCTCGTGGCCCTCTGTCAGAATCCAGAGTTTCAAGAAGATCGGAGGGGGTCAAAATTTCGGCCAAAAACGACAGTGTTACCCCTTATGTTTTTTTTTCAGGTCAAAACTTTGACATCCGATATCTCGGCTCTGGAAGGGTCTAGAGCCTCCATTTTTGCGCGCTGGTCGAAGTCTCGTGGCTCTCTGTCAGAATCCAGAGTTTCAAGAAGATCGGAGGGGGTCAAAATTTCGGCCAAAAACGACAGTGTTACCCCTTATGTTTTTTTTCAGGTCAAAACTTTGACGTCCGATATCTCGGCTCTGGAAGGGTCTAGAGCCTCCATTTTTGCGCGCTGGTCGAAGTCTCGTGGCCCTCTGTCAGAATCCAGAGTTTCAAGAAGATCGGAGGGGGTCAACATTTCGGCCCAAAACGACAGTGTTACCCCTTATGTTTTTTTTTCAGGTCAAAATTTTGACATCCGATATCTCGGCTCTGGATGGGTCTAGAGCCTCCATTTTTGCGCGCTGGTCGAAGTCTCGTGGCCCTCTGTCAGAATCCAGAGTTTCAAGAAGATCGGAGGGGGTCAAAATTTCGGCCAAAAACGACAGTGTTACCCCTTATGTTTTTTTTTCAGGTCAAAACTTTGACATCCGATATCTCGGCTCTGGAAGGGTCTAGAGCCTCCATTTTTGCGCGCTGGTCGAAGTCTCGTGGCCCTCTGTCAGAATCCAGAGTTTCAAGAAGATCGGAGGGGGTCAAAATTTCGGCCAAAAACGACAGTGTTACCCCTTATGTTTTTTTTTCAGGACAAAATTTTGACATCCGATATCTCGGCTCTGGATGGGTCTAGAGCCTCCATTTTTGCGCGCTGGTCGAAGTCTCGTGGCCCTCTGTCAGAATCCAGAGTTTCAAGAAGATCGGAGGGGGTCAAAATTTCGGCAAAAAACGACAGTGTTACCCCTTATGTTTTTTTTTTCAGGTCAAAATTTTGACATCCGATATCTCGGCTCTGGATGGGTCTAGAGCCTCCATTTTTGCGCGCTGGTCGAAGTCTCGTGGCCCTCTGTCAGAATCCAGAGTTTCAAGAAGATCGGAGGGGGTCAAAATTTCGGCCAAAAACGACAGTGTTACCCCTTATGTTTTTTTTTCAGGTCAAAACTTTGACATCCGATATCTCGGCTCTGGAAGGGTCTAGAGCCTCCATTTTTGCGTGCTGGTCGAAGTCTCGTGGCCCTCTGTCAGAATCCAGAGTTTCAAGAAGATCGGAGGGGGTCAAAATTTCGGCCAAAAACGACAGTGTTACCCCTTATGTTTTTTTTTCAGGTCAAAACTTTGACATCCGATATCTCGGCTCTGGAAGGGTCTAGAGCCTCCATTTTTGCGCGCTGGTCGAAGTCTCGTGGCCCTCTGTCAGAATCCAGAGTTTCAAGAAGATCGGAGGGGGTCAAAATTTCGGCCAAAAACGACAGTGTTACCCCTTATGTTTTTTTTTCAGGTCAAAACTTTGACATCCGATATCTCGGCTCTGGAAGGGTCTAGAGCCTCCATTTTTGCGCGCTGGTCGAAGTCTCGTGGCCCTCTGTCAGAATCCAGAGTTTCAAGAAGATCGGAGGGGGTCAAAATTTCGGCCAAAAACGACAGTGTTACCCCTTATGTTTTTTTTTCAGGTCAAAACTTTGACATCCGATATCTCGGCTCTGGAAGGATCTAGAGCCTCCATTTTTGCGCGCTGGTCGAAGTCTCGTGGCCCTCTGTCAGAATCCAGAGTTTCAAGAAGATCGGAGGGGGTCAAAATTTCGGCCAAAAACGACAGTGTTACCCCTTATGTTTTTTTTTTTCAGGTCAAAACTTTGACGTCCGATATCTCGGCTCTGGAAGGGTCTAGAGCCTCCATTTTTGCGCGCTGGTCGAAGTCTCGTGGCCCTCTGTCAGAATCCAGAGTTTCAAGAAGATCGGAGGGGGTCAACATTTCGGCCAAAAACAACAGTGTTACCCCTTATGTTTTTTTTTCAGGTCAAAATTTTGACATCCGATATCTCGGCTCTGGATGGGTCTAGAGCCTCCATTTTTGCGCGCTGGTCGAAGTCTCGTGGCCCTCTGTCAGAATCCAGAGTTTCAAGAAGATCGGAGGGGGTCAAAATTTCGGCCAAAAACGACAGTGTTACCCCTTATGTTTTTTTTCAGGTCAAAATTTTGACATCCGATATCTCGGCTCTGGATGGGTCTAGAGCCTCCATTTTTGCGCGCTGGTCGAAGTCTCGTGGCCCTCTGTCAGAATCCAGAGTTTCAAGAAGATTGGAGGGGGTCAAAATTTCGGCCAAAAACGACAGTGTTACCCCTTATGTTTTTTTTTTCAGGTCAAAACTTTGACATCCGATATCTCGGCTCTGGAAGGGTCTAGAGCCTCCATTTTTGCGTGCTGGTCGAAGTCTCGTGGCCCTCTGTCAGAATCCAGAGTTTCAAGAAGATCGGAGGGGGTCAAAATATCGGCCAAAAACGACAGTGTTACCCCTTATGTTTTTTTTTCAGGTCAAAACTTTGACATCCGATATCTCGGCTCTGGAAGGGTCTAGAGCCTCCATTTTTGCGCGCTGGTCGAAGTCTCGTGGCCCTCTGTCAGAATCCAGAGTTTCAAGAAGATCGGAGGGGGTCAACATTACGGCCAAAAACGACAGTGTTACCCCTTATGGTTTTTTTTCAGGTCAAAATTTTGACATCCGATATCTCGGCTCTGGATGGGTCTAGAGCCTCCATTTTTGCGCGCTGGTCGAAGTCTCGTGGCCCTCTGTCAGAATCCAGAGTTTCAAGAAGATCGGAGGGGGTCAAAATTTCGGCCAAAAACGACAGTGTTACCCCTTATGTTTTTTTTTCAGGTCAAAACTTTGACATCCGATATCTCGGCTCTGGAAGGGTCTAGAGCCTCCATTTTTGGGCGCTGGTCGAAGTCTCGTGGCCCTCTGTCAGAATCCAGAGTTTCAAGAAGATCGGAGGGGGTCAAAATTTCGGCCAAAAACGACAGTGTTACCCCTTATGTTTTTTTTTCAGGTCAAAACTTTGACATCCGATATCTCGGCTCTGGAAGGGTCTAGAGCCTCCATTTTTGCGCGCTGGTCGAAGTCTCGTGGCCCTCTGTCAGAATCCAGAGTTTCAAGAAGATCGGAGGGGGTCAAAATTTCGGCCAAAAACGACAGTGTTACCCCTTATGTTTTTTTTCAGGTCAAAACTTTGACGTCCGATATCTCGGCTCTGGAAGGGTCTAGAGCCTCCATTTTTGCGCGCTGGTCGAAGTCTCGTGGCCCTCTGTCAGAATCCAGAGTTTCAAGAAGATCGGAGGGGGTCAACATTTCGGCCCAAAACGACAGTGTTACCCCTTATGTTTTTTTTTCAGGTCAAAATTTTGACATCCGATATCTCGGCTCTGGATGGGTCTAGAGCCTCCATTTTTGCGCGCTGGTCGAAGTCTCGTGGCCCTCTGTCAGAATCCAGAGTTTCAAGAAGATCGGAGGGGGTCAAAATTTCGGCCAAAAACGACAGTGTTACCCCTTATGTTTTTTTTTCAGGTCAAAACTTTGACATCCGATATCTCGGCTCTGGATGGGTCTAGAGCCTCCATTTTTGCGCGCTGGTCGAAGTCTCGTGGCCCTCTGTCAGAATCCAGAGTTTCAAGAAGATCGGAGGGGGTCAAAATTTCGGCCAAAAACGACAGTGTTACCCCTTATGTTTTTTTTTTTCAGGTCAAAACTTTGACATCCGATATCTCGGCTCTGGAAGGGTCTAGAGCCTCCATTTTTGCGCGCTGGTCGAAGTCTCGTGGCCCTCTGTCAGAATCCAGAGTTTCAAGAAGATCGGAGGGGGTCAAAATTTCGTCCAAAAACGACAGTGTTACCCCTTATGTTTTTTTTTCAGGTCAAAACTTTAACATCCGATATCTCGGCTCTGGAAGGGTCTAGAGCCTCCATTTTTGCGCGCTGGTCGAAGTCTCGTGGCCCTCTGTCAGAATCCAGAGTTTCAAGAAGATCGGAGGGGGTCAAAATTTCGGCCAAAAACGACAGTGTTACCCCTTATGTTTTTTTTCAGGTCAAAACTTTGACATCCGATATCTCGGCTCTGGAAGGATCTAGAGCCTCCATTTTTGCGCGCTGGTCGAAGTCTCGTGGCCCTCTGTCAGAATCCAGAGTTTATCCAGAGCCGAGATATCGGACGTCAAAGTTTTGACCTGAAAAAAAAACATAAGGGGTAACACTGTCGTTTTTGGCCGAAATGTTGACCCCCTCCGATCTTCTTGAAACTCTGGATTCTGACAGAGGGCCACGAGACTTCGACCAGCGCGCAAAAATGGAGGCTCTAGACCCATCCAGAGCCGAGATATCGGATGTCAAAGTTTTGACCTGAAAAAAAAACATAAGGGGTAACACTGTCGTTTTTGGCCGAAATTTTGACCCCCTCCGATCTTCTTGAAACTCTGGATTCTGACAGAGGGCCACGAGACTTCGACCAGCGCGCAAAAATGGAGGCTCTAGACCCATCCAGAGCCGAGATATCGGATGTCAAAATTTTGACCTGAAAAAAAAACATAAGGGGTAACACTGTCGTTTTTGGCCGAAATTTTGACCCCCTCCGATCTTCTTGAAACTCTGGATTCTGACAGAGGGCCACGAGACTTCGACCAGCGCGCAAAAATGGAGGCTCTAGACCCTTCCAGAGCCGAGATATCGGACGTCAAAGTTTTGACCTGAAAAAAAAACATAAGGGGTAACACTGTCGTTTTCGGCCGAAATTTTGACCCCCTCCGATCTTCTTGAAACTCTGGATTCTGACAGAGGGCCACGAGACTTCGACCAGCGCGCAAAAATGGAGGCTCTAGACCCTTCCAGAGCCGAGATATCGGATGTCAAAGTTTTGACCTGAAAAAAAAAACATAAGGGGTAACACTGTCGTTTTTGGCCGAAATTTTGACCCCCTCCGATCTTCTTGAAACTCTGGATTCTGACAGAGGGCCACGAGACTTCGACCAGCGCGCAAAAATGGAGGCTCTAGACCCTTCCAGAGCCGAGATATCGGATGTCAAAGTTTTGACCTGAAAAAAAAAACATAAGGGGTAACACTGTCGTTTTTGGCCGAAATTTTGACCCCCTCCGATCTTCTTGAAACTCTGGATTCTGACAGAGGGCCACGAGACTTCGACCAGCGCGCAAAAATGGAGGCTCTAGACCCATCCAGAGCCGAGATATCGGATGTCAAAATTTTGACCTGAAAAAAAAAACATAAGGGGTAACACTGTCGTTTTTGGCCAAAATTTTGACCCCCTCCGATCTTCTTGAAACTCTGGATTCTGACAGAGGGCCACGAGACTTCGACCAGCGCGCAAAAATGGAGGCTCTAGACCCTTCCAGAGCCGAGATATCGGACGTCAAAGTTTTGACCTGAAAAAAAAAACATAAGGGGTAACACTGTCGTTTTTGGCCGAAATTTTGACCCCCTCCGATCTTCTTGAAACTCTGGATTCTGACAGAGGGCCACGAGACTTCGACCAGCGCGCAAAAATGGAGGCTCTAGACCCTTCCAGAGCCGAGATATCGGATGTCAAAGTTTTGACCTGAAAAAAAAACATAAGGGGTAACACTGTCGTTTTTGGCCAAAATTTTGACCCCCTCCGATCTTCTTGAAACTCTGGATTCTGACAGAGGGCCACGAGACTTCGACCAGCGCGCAAAAATGGAGGCTCTAGACCCTTCCAGAGCCGAGATATCGGATGTCAAAGTTTTGACCTGAAAAAAAAACATAAGGGGTAACACTGTCGTTTTTGGCCGAAATTTTGACCCCCTCCGATCTTCTTGAAACTCTGGATTCTGACAGAGGGCCACGAGACTTCGACCAGCACGCAAAAATGGAGGCTCTAGACCCTTCCAGAGCCGAGATATCGGATGTCAAAGTTTTGACCTGAAAAAAAAACATAAGGGGTAACACTGTCGTTTTTGGCCGAAATTTTGACCCCCTCCGATCTTCTTGAAACTCTGGATTCTGACAGAGGGCCACGAGACTTCGACCAGCGCGCAAAAATGGAGGCTCTAAACCCATCCAGAGCTGAGATATCGGATGTCAAAATTTTGACCTGAAAAAAAAACATAAGGGGTAACACTGTCGTTTTTGGCCGAAATTTTGACCCCCTCCGATCTTCTTGAAACTCTGGATTCTGACAGAGGGCCACGAGACTTCGACCAGCACGCAAAAATGGAGGCTCTAGACCCTTCCAGAGCCGAGATATCGGATGTCAAAGTTTTGACCTGAAAAAAAAACATAAGGGGTAACACTGTCATTTTTGGCCGAAATTTTGACCCCCTCCGATCTTCTTGAAACTCTGGATTCTGACAGAGGGCCACGAGACTTCGACCAGCGCGCAAAAATGGAGGCTCTAGACCCATCCAGAGCCGAGATATCGGATGTCAAAATTTTGACCTGAAAAAAAAACATAAGGGGTAACACTGTCGTTTTTGGCCGAAATGTTGACCCCCTCCGATCTTCTTGAAACTCAGGATTCTGACAGAGGGCCACGAGACTTCGACCAGCGCGCAAAAATGGAGGCTCTAGACCCTTCCAGAGCCGAGATATCGGATGTCAAAGTCTTGACCTGAAAAAAAAACATAAGGGGTAACACTGTCGTTTTTGGCCGAAATTTTGACCCCCTCCGATCTTCTTGAAACTCTGGATTCTGACAGAGGGCCACGAGACTTCGACCAGCGCGCAAAAATGGAGGCTCTAGACCCTTCCAGAGCCGAGATATCGGATGTCAAAGTTTTGACCTGAAAAAAAAACATAATGGGTAACACTGTCATTTTTGGCCGAAATTTTGACCCCCTCCGATCTTCTTGAAACTCTGGATTCTGACAGAGGGCCACGAGACTTCGACCAGCGCGCAAAAATGGAGGCTCTAGACCCTTCCAGAGCCGAGATATCGGATGTCAAAGTTTTGACCTGAAAAAAAAACATAAGGGGTAACACTGTCGTTTTTGGCCGAAATTTTGACCCCCTCCGATCTTCTTGAAACTCTGGATTCTGACAGAGGGCTACGAGACTTCGACCAGCACGCAAAAATGGAGGCTCTAGACCCTTCCACAGCCGAGATATCGGATGTCAAAGTTTTGACCTGAAAAAAAAAACATAAGGGGTAACACTGTCGTTTTTGGCCGAAATTTTGACCCCCTCCGATCTTCTTGAAACTCTGGATTCTGACAGAGGGCCACGAGACTTCGACCAGCGCGCAAAAATGGAGGCTCTAGACCCTTCCAGAGCCGAGATATCGGATGTCAAAGTTTTGACCTGAAAAAAAAACATAAGGGGTAACACTGTCGTTTTTGGCCAAAATTTTGACCCCCTCCGATCTTCTTGAAACTCTGGATTCTGACAGAGGGCCACGAGACTTCGACCAGCGCGCAAAAATGGAGGCTCTAGACCCTTCCAGAGCCGAGATATCGGATGTCAAAGTTTTGACCTGAAAAAAAAAACATAAGGGGTAACACTGTCGTTTTTGGCTGAAATTTTGACCCCCTCCGATCTTCTTGAAACTCTGGATTCTGACAGAGGGCCACGAGACTTCGACCAGCACGCAAAAATGGAGGCTCTAGACCCTTCCAGAGCCGAGATATCGGATGTCAAAGTTTTGACCTGAAAAAAAAACATAAGGGGTAACACTGTCGTTTTTGGCCGAAATTTTGACCCCCTCCGATCTTCTTGAAACTCTGGATTCTGACAGAGGGCCACGAGACTTCGACCAGCGCGCAAAAATGGAGGCTCTAAACCCATCCAGAGCTGAGATATCGGATGTCAAAATTTTGACCTGAAAAAAAAACATAAGGGGTAACACTGTCGTTTTTGGCCGAAATTTTGACCCCCTCCGATCTTCTTGAAACTCTGGATTCTGACAGAGGGCCACGAGACTTCGACCAGCACGCAAAAATGGAGGCTCTAGACCCTTCCAGAGCCGAGATATCGGATGTCAAAGTTTTGACCTGAAAAAAAAACATAAGGGGTAACACTGTCATTTTTGGCCGAAATTTTGACCCCCTCCGATCTTCTTGAAACTCTGGATTCTGACAGAGGGCCACGAGACTTCGACCAGCGCGCAAAAATGGAGGCTCTAGACCCATCCAGAGCCGAGATATCGGATGTCAAAATTTTGACCTGAAAAAAAAACATAAGGGGTAACACTGTCGTTTTTGGCCGAAATGTTGACCCCCTCCGATCTTCTTGAAACTCTGGATTCTGACAGAGGGCCACGAGACTTCGACCAGCGCGCAAAAATGGAGGCTCTAGACCCTTCCAGAGCCGAGATATCGGATGTCAAAGTTTTGACCTGAAAAAAAAACATAAGGGGTAACACTGTCGTTTTTGGCCGAAATTTTGACCCCCTCCGATCTTCTTGAAACTCTGGATTCTGACAGAGGGCCACGAGACTTCGACCAGCGCGCAAAAATGGAGGCTCTAGACCCTTCCAGAGCCGAGATATCGGATGTCAAAGTTTTGACCTGAAAAAAAAACATAATGGGTAACACTGTCATTTTTGGCCGAAATTTTGACCCCCTCCGATCTTCTTGAAACTCTGGATTCTGACAGAGGGCCACGAGACTTCGACCAGCGCGCAAAAATGGAGGCTCTAGACCCATCCAGAGCCGAGATATCGGATGTCAAAATTTTGACCTGAAAAAAAAAACATAAGGGGTAACACTGTCGTTTTTGGCCAAAATTTTGACCCCCTCCGATCTTCTTGAAACTCTGGATTCTGACAGAGGGCCACGAGACTTCGACCAGCGCGCAAAAATGGAGGCTCTAGACCCTTCCAGAGCCGAGATATCGGACGTCAAAGTTTTGACCTGAAAAAAAAAACATAAGGGGTAACACTGTCGTTTTTGGCCGAAATTTTGACCCCCTCCGATCTTCTTGAAACTCTGGATTCTGACAGAGGGCCACGAGACTTCGACCAGCGCGCAAAAATGGAGGCTCTAGACCCTTCCAGAGCCGAGATATCGGATGTCAAAGTTTTGACCTGAAAAAAAAACATAAGGGGTAACACTGTCGTTTTTGGCCAAAATTTTGACCCCCTCCGATCTTCTTGAAACTCTGGATTCTGACAGAGGGCCACGAGACTTCGACCAGCGCGCAAAAATGGAGGCTCTAGACCCTTCCAGAGCCGAGATATCGGATGTCAAAGTTTTGACCTGAAAAAAAAACATAAGGGGTAACACTGTCGTTTTTGGCCGAAATTTTGACCCCCTCCGATCTTCTTGAAACTCTGGATTCTGACAGAGGGCCACGAGACTTCGACCAGCACGCAAAAATGGAGGCTCTAGACCCTTCCAGAGCCGAGATATCGGATGTCAAAGTTTTGACCTGAAAAAAAAACATAAGGGGTAACACTGTCGTTTTTGGCCGAAATTTTGACCCCCTCCGATCTTCTTGAAACTCTGGATTCTGACAGAGGGCCACGAGACTTCGACCAGCGCGCAAAAATGGAGGCTCTAAACCCATCCAGAGCTGAGATATCGGATGTCAAAATTTTGACCTGAAAAAAAAACATAAGGGGTAACACTGTCGTTTTTGGCCGAAATTTTGACCCCCTCCGATCTTCTTGAAACTCTGGATTCTGACAGAGGGCCACGAGACTTCGACCAGCACGCAAAAATGGAGGCTCTAGACCCTTCCAGAGCCGAGATATCGGATGTCAAAGTTTTGACCTGAAAAAAAAACATAAGGGGTAACACTGTCATTTTTGGCCGAAATTTTGACCCCCTCCGATCTTCTTGAAACTCTGGATTCTGACAGAGGGCCACGAGACTTCGACCAGCACGCAAAAATGGAGGCTCTAGACCCTTCCAGAGCCGAGATATCGGATGTCAAAGTTTTGACCTGAAAAAAAAACATAAGGGGTAACACTGTCGTTTTTGGCCGAAATGTTGACCCCCTCCGATCTTCTTGAAACTCTGGATTCTGACAGAGGGCCACGAGACTTCGACCAGCGCGCAAAAATGGAGGCTCTAAACCCATCCAGAGCTGAGATATCGGATGTCAAAATTTTGACCTGAAAAAAAAACATAAGGGGTAACACTGTCGTTTTTGGCCGAAATTTTGACCCCCTCCGATCTTCTTGAAACTCTGGATTCTGACAGAGGGCCACGAGACTTCGACCAGCACGCAAAAATGGAGGCTCTAGACCCTTCCAGAGCCGAGATATCGGATGTCAAAGTTTTGACCTGAAAAAAAAACATAAGGGGTAACACTGTCATTTTTGGCCGAAATTTTGACCCCCTCCGATCTTCTTGAAACTCTGGATTCTGACAGAGGGCCACGAGACTTCGACCAGCGCGCAAAAATGGAGGCTCTAGACCCATCCAGAGCCGAGATATCGGATGTCAAAATTTTGACCTGAAAAAAAAACATAAGGGGTAACACTGTCGTTTTTGGCCGAAATGTTGACCCCCTCCGATCTTCTTGAAACTCTGGATTCTGACAGAGGGCCACGAGACTTCGACCAGCGCGCAAAAATGGAGGCTCTAGACCCTTCCAGAGCCGAGATATCGGATGTCAAAGTTTTGACCTGAAAAAAAAACATAAGGGGTAACACTGTCGTTTTTGGCCGAAATTTTGACCCCCTCCGATCTTCTTGAAACTCTGGATTCTGACAGAGGGCCACGAGACTTCGACCAGCGCGCAAAAATGGAGGCTCTAGACCCTTCCAGAGCCGAGATATCGGATGTCAAAGTTTTGACCTGAAAAAAAAACATAAGGGGTAACACTGTCGTTTTTGGCCAAAATTTTGACCCCCTCCGATCTTCTTGAAACTCTGGATTCTGACAGAGGGCCACGAGACTTCGACCAGCGCGCAAAAATGGAGGCTCTAGACCCTTCCAGAGCCGAGATATCGGATGTCAAAGTTTTGACCTGAAAAAAAAAACATAAGGGGTAACACTGTCGTTTTTGGCTGAAATTTTGACCCCCTCCGATCTTCTTGAAACTCTGGATTCTGACAGAGGGCCACGAGACTTCGACCAGCACGCAAAAATGGAGGCTCTAGACCCTTCCAGAGCCGAGATATCGGATGTCAAAGTTTTGACCTGAAAAAAAAACATAAGGGGTAACACTGTCGTTTTTGGCCGAAATTTTGACCCCCTCCGATCTTCTTGAAACTCTGGATTCTGACAGAGGGCCACGAGACTTCGACCAGCGCGCAAAAATGGAGGCTCTAAACCCATCCAGAGCTGAGATATCGGATGTCAAAATTTTGACCTGAAAAAAAAACATAAGGGGTAACACTGTCGTTTTTGGCCGAAATTTTGACCCCCTCCGATCTTCTTGAAA
Organism: Cyprinella venusta; assembly: GCA_038021265.1. Lineage (NCBI taxonomy): Eukaryota > Metazoa > Chordata > Actinopteri > Cypriniformes > Leuciscidae > Cyprinella > Cyprinella venusta. The sequence continues at coordinate 11,796,129 of CM075881.1, read as the reverse complement.
CTCTGGATTCTGACAGAGGGCCACGAGACTTCGACCAGCACGCAAAAATGGAGGCTCTAGACCCTTCCAGAGCCGAGATATCGGATGTCAAAGTTTTGACCTGAAAAAAAAACATAAGGGGTAACACTGTCATTTTTGGCCGAAATTTTGACCCCCTCCGATCTTCTTGAAACTCTGGATTCTGACAGAGGGCCACGAGACTTCGACCAGCGCGCAAAAATGGAGGCTCTAGACCCATCCAGAGCCGAGATATCGGATGTCAAAATTTTGACCTGAAAAAAAAACATAAGGGGTAACACTGTCGTTTTTGGCCGAAATGTTGACCCCCTCCGATCTTCTTGAAACTCTGGATTCTGACAGAGGGCCACGAGACTTCGACCAGCGCGCAAAAATGGAGGCTCTAGACCCTTCCAGAGCCGAGATATCGGATGTCAAAGTTTTGACCTGAAAAAAAAACATAAGGGGTAACACTGTCGTTTTTGGCCGAAATTTTGACCCCCTCCGATCTTCTTGAAACTCTGGATTCTGACAGAGGGCCACGAGACTTCGACCAGCGCGCAAAAATGGAGGCTCTAGACCCTTCCAGAGCCGAGATATCGGATGTCAAAGTTTTGACCTGAAAAAAAAACATAATGGGTAACACTGTCATTTTTGGCCGAAATTTTGACCCCCTCCGATCTTCTTGAAACTCTGGATTCTGACAGAGGGCCACGAGACTTCGACCAGCGCGCAAAAATGGAGGCTCTAGACCCTTCCAGAGCCGAGATATCGGATGTCAAAGTTTTGACCTGAAAAAAAAACATAAGGGGTAACACTGTCATTTTTGGCCGAAATTTTGACCCCCTCCGATCTTCTTGAAACTCTGGATTCTGACAGAGGGCCACGAGACTTCGACCAGCGCGCAAAAATGGAGGCTCTAGACCCATCCAGAGCCGAGATATCGGATGTCAAAATTTTGACCTGAAAAAAAAAACATAAGGGGTAACACTGTCGTTTTTGGCCGAAATTTTGACCCCCTCCGATCTTCTTGAAACTCTGGATTCTGACAGAGGGCCACGAGACTTCGACCAGCGCGCAAAAATGGAGGCACTAGACCCTTCCAGAGCCGAGATATCGGATGTCAAAGTTTTGACCTGAAAAAAAAACATAAGGGGTAACACTGTCGTTTTTGGCCAAAATTTTTACCCCCTTCGATCTTCTTGAAACTCTGGATTCTGACAGAGGGCCACGAGACTTCGACCAGCACGCAAAAATGGAGGCTCTAGACCCTTCCAGAGCCGAGATATCGGATGTCAAAGTTTTGACCTGAAAAAAAAACATAAGGGGTAACACTGTCGTTTTTGGCCGAAATTTTGACCCCCTCCGATCTTCTTGAAACTCTGGATTCTGACAGAGGGCCACGAGACTTCGACCAGCGCGCAAAAATGGAGGCTCTAGACCCATCCAGAGCCGAGATATCGGATGTCAAAATTTTGACCTGAAAAAAAAAACATAAGGGGTAACACTGTCGTTTTTGGCCGAAATTTTGACCCCCTCCGATCTTCTTGAAACTCTGGATTCTGACAGAGGGCCACGAGACTTCGACCAGCGCGCAAAAATGGAGGCTCTATACCCATCCAGAGCCGAGATATCGGATGTCAAAATTTTGACCTGAAAAAAAAAACATAAGGGGTAACACTGTCGTTTTTGGCCGAAATGTTGACCCCCTCCGATCTTCTTGAAACTCTGGATTCTGACAGAGGGCCACGAGACTTCGACCAGCGCGCAAAAATGGAGGCTCTAGACCCTTCCAGAGCCGAGATATCGGATGTCAAAGTTTTGACCTGAAAAAAAAACATAAGGGGTAACACTGTCGTTTTTGGCCGAAATTTTGACCCCCTCCGATCTTCTTGAAACTCTGGATTCTGACAGAGGGCCACGAGACTTCGACCAGCGCGCAAAAATGGAGGCTCTAGACCCATCCAGAGCCGAGATATCGGATGTCAAAATTTTGACCTGAAAAAAAAACATAAGGGGTAACATTGTCGTTTTTGGCCGAAATGTTGACCCCCTCCGATCTTCTTGAAACTCTGGATTCTGACAGAGGGCCACGAGACTTCGACCAGCGCGCAAAAATGGAGGCTCTAGACCCTTCCAGAGCCGAGATATCGGACGTCAAAGTTTTGACCTGAAAAAAAAACATAAGGGGTAACACTGTCGTTTTTGGCCGAAATTTTGACCCCCTCCGATCTTCTTGAAACTCTGGATTCTGACAGAGGGCCACGAGACTTCGACCAGCGCGCAAAAATGGAGGCTCTAGACCCATCCAGAGCCGAGATATCGGATGTCAAAATTTTGACCTGAAAAAAAAAACATAAGGGGTAACACTGTCGTTTTTGGCCGAAATGTTGACCCCCTCCGATCTTCTTGAAACTCTGGATTCTGACAGAGGGCCACGAGACTTCGACCAGCACGCAAAAATGGAGGCTCTAGACCCTTCCAGAGCCGAGATATCGGATGTCAAAGTTTTGACCTGAAAAAAAACATAAGGGGTAACACTGTCGTTTTTGGCCGAAATTTTGACCCCCTCCGATCTTCTTGAAACTCTGGATTCTGACAGAGGGCCACGAGACTTCGACCAGCGCGCAAAAATGGAGGCTCTAGACCCTTCCAGAGCCGAGATATCGGATGTCAATGTTTTGACCTGAAAAAAAAACATAAGGGGTAACACTGTTGTTTTTGGCCGAAATTTTGACCCCCTCCGATCTTCTTGAAACTCTGGATTCTGACAGAGGGCCACGAGACTTCGACCAGCGCGCAAAAATGGAGGCTCTAGACCCATCCAGAGCTGAGATATCGGATGTCAAAATTTTGACCTGAAAAAAAAACATAAGGGGTAACACTGTCGTTTTTGGCCGAAATTTTGACCCCCTCCGATCTTCTTGAAACTCTGGATTCTGACAGAGGGCCACGAGACTTCGACCAGCGAGCAAAAATGGAGGCTCTAGACCCATCCAGAGCCGAGATATCGGATGTCAAAATTTTGACCTGAAAAAAAAACATAAGGGGTAACACTGTCGTTTTTGGCCGAAATTTTGACCCCCTCCAATCTTCTTGAAACTCTGGATTCTGACAGAGGGCCACGAGACTTCGACCAGCACGCAAAAATGGAGGCTCTAGACCCTTCCAGAGCCGAGATATCGGATGTCAAAGTTTTGACCTGAAAAAAAAACATAAGGGGTAACACTGTCATTTTTGGCCGAAATTTTGACCCCCTCCGATCTTCTTGAAACTCTGGATTCTGACAGAGGGCCACGAGACTTCGACCAGCGCGCAAAAATGGAGGCTCTATGCCCATCCAGAGCCGAGATATCGGATGTCAAAATTTTGACCTGAAAAAAAAAACATAAGGGGTAACACTGTCGTTTTTGGCCGAAATTTTGACCCCCTCCGATCTTCTTGAAACTCTGGATTCTGACAGAGGGCCACGAGACTTCGACCAGCGCGCAAAAATGGAGGCTCTAGACCCATCCAGAGCCGAGATATCGGATGTCAAAATTTTGACCTGAAAAAAAAAACATAAGGGGTAACACTGTCGTTTTTGGCCAAAATTTTGACCCCCTCCGATCTTCTTGAAACTCTGGATTCTGACAGAGGGCCACGAGACTTCGACCAGCGCGCAAAAATGGAGGCTCTAGACCCTTCCAGAGCCGAGATATCGGACGTCAAAGTTTTGACCTGAAAAAAAAAACATAAGGGGTAACACTGTCGTTTTTGGCCGAAATTTTGACCCCCTCCGATCTTCTTGAAACTCTGGATTCTGACAGAGGGCCACGAGACTTCGACCAGCGCGCAAAAATGGAGGCTCTAGACCCTTCCAGAGCCGAGATATCAGATGTCAAAGTTTTGACCTGAAAAAAAAACATAAGGGGTAACACTGTCGTTTTTGGCCAAAATTTTGACCCCCTCCGATCTTCTTGAAACTCTGGATTCTGACAGAGGGCCACGAGACTTCGACCAGCGCGCAAAAATGGAGGCTCTAGACCCTTCCAGAGCCGAGATATCGGATGTCAAAGTTTTGACCTGAAAAAAAAACATAAGGGGTAACACTGTCGTTTTTGGCCGAAATTTTGACCCCCTCCGATCTTCTTGAAACTCTGGATTCTGACAGAGGGCCACGAGACTTCGACCAGCACGCAAAAATGGAGGCTCTAGACCCTTCCAGAGCCGAGATATCGGATGTCAAAGTTTTGACCTGAAAAAAAAACATAAGGGGTAACACTGTCGTTTTTGGCCGAAATTTTGACCCCCTCCGATCTTCTTGAAACTCTGGATTCTGACAGAGGGCCACGAGACTTCGACCAGCGCGCAAAAATGGAGGCTCTAAACCCATCCAGAGCTGAGATATCGGATGTCAAAATTTTGACCTGAAAAAAAAACATAAGGGGTAACACTGTCGTTTTTGGCCGAAATTTTGACCCCCTCCGATCTTCTTGAAACTCTGGATTCTGACAGAGGGCCACGAGACTTCGACCAGCACGCAAAAATGGAGGCTCTAGACCCTTCCAGAGCCGAGATATCGGATGTCAAAGTTTTGACCTGAAAAAAAAACATAAGGGGTAACACTGTCATTTTTGGCCGAAATTTTGACCCCCTCCGATCTTCTTGAAACTCTGGATTCTGACAGAGGGCCACGAGACTTCGACCAGCGCGCAAAAATGGAGGCTCTAGACCCATCCAGAGCCGAGATATCGGATGTCAAAATTTTGACCTGAAAAAAAAACATAAGGGGTAACACTGTCGTTTTTGGCCGAAATGTTGACCCCCTCCGATCTTCTTGAAACTCAGGATTCTGACAGAGGGCCACGAGACTTCGACCAGCGCGCAAAAATGGAGGCTCTAGACCCTTCCAGAGCCGAGATATCGGATGTCAAAGTCTTGACCTGAAAAAAAAACATAAGGGGTAACACTGTCGTTTTTGGCCGAAATTTTGACCCCCTCCGATCTTCTTGAAACTCTGGATTCTGACAGAGGGCCACGAGACTTCGACCAGCGCGCAAAAATGGAGGCTCTAGACCCTTCCAGAGCCGAGATATCGGATGTCAAAGTTTTGACCTGAAAAAAAAACATAATGGGTAACACTGTCATTTTTGGCCGAAATTTTGACCCCCTCCGATCTTCTTGAAACTCTGGATTCTGACAGAGGGCCACGAGACTTCGACCAGCGCGCAAAAATGGAGGCTCTAGACCCTTCCAGAGCCGAGATATCGGATGTCAAAGTTTTGACCTGAAAAAAAAACATAAGGGGTAACACTGTCGTTTTTGGCCGAAATTTTGACCCCCTCCGATCTTCTTGAAACTCTGGATTCTGACAGAGGGCTACGAGACTTCGACCAGCACGCAAAAATGGAGGCTCTAGACCCTTCCACAGCCGAGATATCGGATGTCAAAGTTTTGACCTGAAAAAAAAAACATAAGGGGTAACACTGTCGTTTTTGGCCGAAATTTTGACCCCCTCCGATCTTCTTGAAACTCTGGATTCTGACAGAGGGCCACGAGACTTCGACCAGCGCGCAAAAATGGAGGCTCTAGACCCTTCCAGAGCCGAGATATCGGATGTCAAAGTTTTGACCTGAAAAAAAAACATAAGGGGTAACACTGTCGTTTTTGGCCGAAATTTTGACCCCCTCCGATCTTCTTGAAACTCTGGATTCTGACAGAGGGCCACGAGACTTCGACCAGCGCGCAAAAATGGAGGCTCTAGACCCTTCCAGAGCCGAGATATCGGATGTCAAAGTTTTGACCTGAAAAAAAAAACATAAGGGGTAACACTGTCGTTTTTGGCTGAAATTTTGACCCCCTCCGATCTTCTTGAAACTCTGGATTCTGACAGAGGGCCACGAGACTTCGACCAGCACGCAAAAATGGAGGCTCTAGACCCTTCCAGAGCCGAGATATCGGATGTCAAAGTTTTGACCTGAAAAAAAAACATAAGGGGTAACACTGTCGTTTTTGGCCGAAATTTTGACCCCCTCATATCTTCTTGAAACTCTGGATTCTGACAGAGGGCCACGAGACTTCGACCAGCGCGCAAAAATGGAGGCTCTAAACCCATCCAGAGCTGAGATATCGGATGTCAAAATTTTGACCTGAAAAAAAAACATAAGGGGTAACACTGTCGTTTTTGGCCGAAATTTTGACCCCCTCCGATCTTCTTGAAACTCTGGATTCTGACAGAGGGCCACGAGACTTCGACCAGCACGCAAAAATGGAGGCTCTAGACCCTTCCAGAGCCGAGATATCGGATGTCAAAGTTTTGACCTGAAAAAAAAACATAAGGGGTAACACTGTCATTTTTGGCCGAAATTTTGACCCCCTCCGATCTTCTTGAAACTCTGGATTCTGACAGAGGGCCACGAGACTTCGACCAGCGCGCAAAAATGGAGGCTCTAGACCCATCCAGAGCCGAGATATCGGATGTCAAAATTTTGACCTGAAAAAAAAACATAAGGGGTAACACTGTCGTTTTTGGCCGAAATGTTGACCCCCTCCGATCTTCTTGAAACTCTGGATTCTGACAGAGGGCCACGAGACTTCGACCAGCGCGCAAAAATGGAGGCTCTAGACCCTTCCAGAGCCGAGATATCGGATGTCAAAGTTTTGACCTGAAAAAAAAACATAAGGGGTAACACTGTCGTTTTTGGCCGAAATTTTGACCCCCTCCGATCTTCTTGAAACTCTGGATTCTGACAGAGGGCCACGAGACTTCGACCAGCGCGCAAAAATGGAGGCTCTAGACCCTTCCAGAGCCGAGATATCGGATGTCAAAGTTTTGACCTGAAAAAAAAACATAATGGGTAACACTGTCATTTTTGGCCGAAATTTTGACCCCCTCCGATCTTCTTGAAACTCTGGATTCTGACAGAGGGCCACGAGACTTCGACCAGCGCGCAAAAATGGAGGCTCTAGACCCTTCCAGAGCCGAGATATCGGATGTCAAAGTTTTGACCTGAAAAAAAAACATAAGGGGTAACACTGTCATTTTTGGCCGAAATTTTGACCCCCTCCGATCTTCTTGAAACTCTGGATTCTGACAGAGGGCCACGAGACTTCGACCAGCGCGCAAAAATGGAGGCTCTAGACCCATCCAGAGCCGAGATATCGGATGTCAAAATTTTGACCTGAAAAAAAAAACATAAGGGGTAACACTGTCGTTTTTGGCCGAAATTTTGACCCCCTCCGATCTTCTTGAAACTCTGGATTCTGACAGAGGGCCACGAGACTTCGACCAGCGCGCAAAAATGGAGGCACTAGACCCTTCCAGAGCCGAGATATCGGATGTCAAAGTTTTGACCTGAAAAAAAAACATAAGGGGTAACACTGTCGTTTTTGGCCAAAATTTTTACCCCCTTCGATCTTCTTGAAACTCTGGATTCTGACAGAGGGCCACGAGACTTCGACCAGCACGCAAAAATGGAGGCTCTAGACCCTTCCAGAGCCGAGATATCGGATGTCAAAGTTTTGACCTGAAAAAAAAACATAAGGGGTAACACTGTCGTTTTTGGCCGAAATTTTGACCCCCTCCGATCTTCTTGAAACTCTGGATTCTGACAGAGGGCCACGAGACTTCGACCAGCGCGCAAAAATGGAGGCTCTAGACCCATCCAGAGCCGAGATATCGGATGTCAAAATTTTGACCTGAAAAAAAAAACATAAGGGGTAACACTGTCGTTTTTGGCCGAAATTTTGACCCCCTCCGATCTTCTTGAAACTCTGGATTCTGACAGAGGGCCACGAGACTTCGACCAGCGCGCAAAAATGGAGGCTCTATACCCATCCAGAGCCGAGATATCGGATGTCAAAATTTTGACCTGAAAAAAAAAAACATAAGGGGTAACACTGTCGTTTTTGGCCGAAATGTTGACCCCCTCCGATCTTCTTGAAACTCTGGATTCTGACAGAGGGCCACGAGACTTCGACCAGCGCGCAAAAATGGAGGCTCTAGACCCTTCCAGAGCCGAGATATCGGATGTCAAAGTTTTGACCTGAAAAAAAAACATAAGGGGTAACACTGTCGTTTTTGGCCGAAATTTTGACCCCCTCCGATCTTCTTGAAACTCTGGATTCTGACAGAGGGCCACGAGACTTCGACCAGCGCGCAAAAATGGAGGCTCTAGACCCATCCAGAGCCGAGATATCGGATGTCAAAATTTTGACCTGAAAAAAAAACATAAGGGGTAACATTGTCGTTTTTGGCCGAAATGTTGACCCCCTCCGATCTTCTTGAAACTCTGGATTCTGACAGAGGGCCACGAGACTTCGACCAGCGCGCAAAAATGGAGGCTCTAGACCCTTCCAGAGCCGAGATATCGGACGTCAAAGTTTTGACCTGAAAAAAAAACATAAGGGGTAACACTGTCGTTTTTGGCCGAAATTTTGACCCCCTCCGATCTTCTTGAAACTCTGGATTCTGACAGAGGGCCACGAGACTTCGACCAGCGCGCAAAAATGGAGGCTCTAGACCCATCCAGAGCCGAGATATCGGATGTCAAAATTTTGACCTGAAAAAAAAAACATAAGGGGTAACACTGTCGTTTTTGGCCGAAATGTTGACCCCCTCCGATCTTCTTGAAACTCTGGATTCTGACAGAGGGCCACGAGACTTCGACCAGCACGCAAAAATGGAGGCTCTAGACCCTTCCAGAGCCGAGATATCGGATGTCAAAGTTTTGACCTGAAAAAAAACATAAGGGGTAACACTGTCGTTTTTGGCCGAAATTTTGACCCCCTCCGATCTTCTTGAAACTCTGGATTCTGACAGAGGGCCACGAGACTTCGACCAGCGCGCAAAAATGGAGGCTCTAGACCCTTCCAGAGCCGAGATATCGGATGTCAATGTTTTGACCTGAAAAAAAAACATAAGGGGTAACACTGTTGTTTTTGGCCGAAATTTTGACCCCCTCCGATCTTCTTGAAACTCTGGATTCTGACAGAGGGCCACGAGACTTCGACCAGCGCGCAAAAATGGAGGCTCTAGACCCATCCAGAGCTGAGATATCGGATGTCAAAATTTTGACCTGAAAAAAAAACATAAGGGGTAACACTGTCGTTTTTGGCCGAAATTTTGACCCCCTCCGATCTTCTTGAAACTCTGGATTCTGACAGAGGGCCACGAGACTTCGACCAGCGAGCAAAAATGGAGGCTCTAGACCCATCCAGAGCCGAGATATCGGATGTCAAAATTTTGACCTGAAAAAAAAACATAAGGGGTAACACTGTCGTTTTTGGCCGAAATTTTGACCCCCTCCAATCTTCTTGAAACTCTGGATTCTGACAGAGGGCCACGAGACTTCGACCAGCACGCAAAAATGGAGGCTCTAGACCCTTCCAGAGCCGAGATATCGGATGTCAAAGTTTTGACCTGAAAAAAAAACATAAGGGGTAACACTGTCATTTTTGGCCGAAATTTTGACCCCCTCCGATCTTCTTGAAACTCTGGATTCTGACAGAGGGCCACGAGACTTCGACCAGCGCGCAAAAATGGAGGCTCTATGCCCATCCAGAGCCGAGATATCGGATGTCAAAATTTTGACCTGAAAAAAAAAACATAAGGGGTAACACTGTCGTTTTTGGCCGAAATTTTGACCCCCTCCGATCTTCTTGAAACTCTGGATTCTGACAGAGGGCCACGAGACTTCGACCAGCGCGCAAAAATGGAGGCTCTAGACCCATCCAGAGCCGAGATATCGGATGTCAAAATTTTGACCTGAAAAAAAAAACATAAGGGGTAACACTGTCGTTTTTGGCCAAAATTTTGACCCCCTCCGATCTTCTTGAAACTCTGGATTCTGACAGAGGGCCACGAGACTTCGACCAGCGCGCAAAAATGGAGGCTCTAGACCCTTCCAGAGCCGAGATATCGGACGTCAAAGTTTTGACCTGAAAAAAAAAACATAAGGGGTAACACTGTCGTTTTTGGCCGAAATTTTGACCCCCTCCGATCTTCTTGAAACTCTGGATTCTGACAGAGGGCCACGAGACTTCGACCAGCGCGCAAAAATGGAGGCTCTAGACCCTTCCAGAGCCGAGATATCGGATGTCAAAGTTTTGACCTGAAAAAAAAACATAAGGGGTAACACTGTCGTTTTTGGCCAAAATTTTGACCCCCTCCGATCTTCTTGAAACTCTGGATTCTGACAGAGGGCCACGAGACTTCGACCAGCGCGCAAAAATGGAGGCTCTAGACCCTTCCAGAGCCGAGATATCGGATGTCAAAGTTTTGACCTGAAAAAAAAACATAAGGGGTAACACTGTCGTTTTTGGCCGAAATTTTGACCCCCTCCGATCTTCTTGAAACTCTGGATTCTGACAGAGGGCCACGAGACTTCGACCAGCACGCAAAAATGGAGGCTCTAGACCCTTCCAGAGCCGAGATATCGGATGTCAAAGTTTTGACCTGAAAAAAAAACATAAGGGGTAACACTGTCGTTTTTGGCCGAAATTTTGACCCCCTCCGATCTTCTTGAAACTCTGGATTCTGACAGAGGGCCACGAGACTTCGACCAGCGCGCAAAAATGGAGGCTCTAAACCCATCCAGAGCTGAGATATCGGATGTCAAAATTTTGACCTGAAAAAAAAACATAAGGGGTAACACTGTCGTTTTTGGCCGAAATTTTGACCCCCTCCGATCTTCTTGAAACTCTGGATTCTGACAGAGGGCCACGAGACTTCGACCAGCACGCAAAAATGGAGGCTCTAGACCCTTCCAGAGCCGAGATATCGGATGTCAAAGTTTTGACCTGAAAAAAAAACATAAGGGGTAACACTGTCATTTTTGGCCGAAATTTTGACCCCCTCCGATCTTCTTGAAACTCTGGATTCTGACAGAGGGCCACGAGACTTCGACCAGCGCGCAAAAATGGAGGCTCTAGACCCATCCAGAGCCGAGATATCGGATGTCAAAATTTTGACCTGAAAAAAAAACATAAGGGGTAACACTGTCGTTTTTGGCCGAAATGTTGACCCCCTCCGATCTTCTTGAAACTCTGGATTCTGACAGAGGGCCACGAGACTTCGACCAGCGCGCAAAAATGGAGGCTCTAGACCCTTCCAGAGCCGAGATATCGGATGTCAAAGTTTTGACCTGAAAAAAAAACATAAGGGGTAACACTGTCGTTTTTGGCCGAAATTTTGACCCCCTCCGATCTTCTTGAAACTCTGGATTCTGACAGAGGGCCACGAGACTTCGACCAGCGCGCAAAAATGGAGGCTCTAGACCCTTCCAGAGCCGAGATATCGGATGTCAAAGTTTTGACCTGAAAAAAAAACATAATGGGTAACACTGTCATTTTTGGCCGAAATTTTGACCCCCTCCGATCTTCTTGAAACTCTGGATTCTGACAGAGGGCCACGAGACTTCGACCAGCGCGCAAAAATGGAGGCTCTAGACCCTTCCAGAGCCGAGATATCGGATGTCAAAGTTTTGACCTGAAAAAAAAACATAAGGGGTAACACTGTCGTTTTTGGCCGAAATTTTGACCCCCTCCGATCTTCTTGAAACTCTGGATTCTGACAGAGGGCTACGAGACTTCGACCAGCACGCAAAAATGGAGGCTCTAGACCCTTCCACAGCCGAGATATCGGATGTCAAAGTTTTGACCTGAAAAAAAAACATAAGGGGTAACACTGTCGTTTTTGGCCGAAATTTTGACCCCCTCCGATCTTCTTGAAACTCTGGATTCTGACAGAGGGCCACGAGACTTCGACCAGCGCGCAAAAATGGAGGCTCTAGACCCTTCCAGAGCCGAGATATCGGATGTCAAAGTTTTGACCTGAAAAAAAAACATAAGGGGTAACACTGTCGTTTTTGGCCAAAATTTTGACCCCCTCCGATCTTCTTGAAACTCTGGATTCTGACAGAGGGCCACGAGACTTCGACCAGCGCGCAAAAATGGAGGCTCTAGACCCATCCAGAGCCGAGATATCGGATGTCAAAATTTTGACCTGAAAAAAAAAACATAAGGGGTAACACTGTCGTTTTTGGCCGAAATTTTGACCCCCTCCGATCTTCTTGAAACTCTGGATTCTGACAGAGGGCCACGAGACTTCGACCAGCGCGCAAAAATGGAGGCTCTATACCCATCCAGAGCCGAGATATCGGATGTCAAAATTTTGACCTGAAAAAAAAAACATAAGGGGTAACACTGTCGTTTTTGGCCGAAATGTTGACCCCCTCCGATCTTCTTGAAACTCTGGATTCTGACAGAGGGCCACGAGACTTCGACCAGCGCGCAAAAATGGAGGCTCTAGACCCTTCCAGAGCCGAGATATCGGATGTCAAAGTTTTGACCTGAAAAAAAAACATAAGGGGTAACACTGTCGTTTTTGGCCGAAATTTTGACCCCCTCCGATCTTCTTGAAACTCTGGATTCTGACAGAGGGCCACGAGACTTCGACCAGCGCGCAAAAATGGAGGCTCTAGACCCATCCAGAGCCGAGATATCGGATGTCAAAATTTTGACCTGAAAAAAAAACATAAGGGGTAACATTGTCGTTTTTGGCCGAAATGTTGACCCCCTCCGATCTTCTTGAAACTCTGGATTCTGACAGAGGGCCACGAGACTTCGACCAGCGCGCAAAAATGGAGGCTCTAGACCCTTCCAGAGCCGAGATATCGGACGTCAAAGTTTTGACCTGAAAAAAAAACATAAGGGGTAACACTGTCGTTTTTGGCCGAAATTTTGACCCCCTCCGATCTTCTTGAAACTCTGGATTCTGACAGAGGGCCACGAGACTTCGACCAGCGCGCAAAAATGGAGGCTCTAGACCCATCCAGAGCCGAGATATCGGATGTCAAAATTTTGACCTGAAAAAAAAAACATAAGGGGTAACACTGTCGTTTTTGGCCGAAATGTTGACCCCCTCCGATCTTCTTGAAACTCTGGATTCTGACAGAGGGCCACGAGACTTCGACCAGCACGCAAAAATGGAGGCTCTAGACCCTTCCAGAGCCGAGATATCGGATGTCAAAGTTTTGACCTGAAAAAAAACATAAGGGGTAACACTGTCGTTTTTGGCCGAAATTTTGACCCCCTCCGATCTTCTTGAAACTCTGGATTCTGACAGAGGGCCACGAGACTTCGACCAGCGCGCAAAAATGGAGGCTCTAGACCCTTCCAGAGCCGAGATATCGGATGTCAATGTTTTGACCTGAAAAAAAAACATAAGGGGTAACACTGTTGTTTTTGGCCGAAATTTTGACCCCCTCCGATCTTCTTGAAACTCTGGATTCTGACAGAGGGCCACGAGACTTCGACCAGCGCGCAAAAATGGAGGCTCTAGACCCATCCAGAGCTGAGATATCGGATGTCAAAATTTTGACCTGAAAAAAAAACATAAGGGGTAACACTGTCGTTTTTGGCCGAAATTTTGACCCCCTCCGATCTTCTTGAAACTCTGGATTCTGACAGAGGGCCACGAGACTTCGACCAGCGAGCAAAAATGGAGGCTCTAGACCCATCCAGAGCCGAGATATCGGATGTCAAAATTTTGACCTGAAAAAAAAACATAAGGGGTAACACTGTCGTTTTTGGCCGAAATTTTGACCCCCTCCAATCTTCTTGAAACTCTGGATTCTGACAGAGGGCCACGAGACTTCGACCAGCACGCAAAAATGGAGGCTCTAGACCCTTCCAGAGCCGAGATATCGGATGTCAAAGTTTTGACCTGAAAAAAAAACATAAGGGGTAACACTGTCATTTTTGGCCGAAATTTTGACCCCCTCCGATCTTCTTGAAACTCTGGATTCTGACAGAGGGCCACGAGACTTCGACCAGCGCGCAAAAATGGAGGCTCTATGCCCATCCAGAGCCGAGATATCGGATGTCAAAATTTTGACCTGAAAAAAAAAACATAAGGGGTAACACTGTCGTTTTTGGCCGAAATTTTGACCCCCTCCGATCTTCTTGAAACTCTGGATTCTGACAGAGGGCCACGAGACTTCGACCAGCGCGCAAAAATGGAGGCTCTAGACCCATCCAGAGCCGAGATATCGGATGTCAAAATTTTGACCTGAAAAAAAAACATAAGGGGTAACATTGTCGTTTTTGGCCGAAATGTTGACCCCCTCCGATCTTCTTGAAACTCTGGATTCTGACAGAGGGCCACGAGACTTCGACCAGCGCGCAAAAATGGAGGCTCTAGACCCTTCCAGAGCCGAGATATCGGACGTCAAAGTTTTGACCTGAAAAAAAAACATAAGGGGTAACACTGTCGTTTTTGGCCGAAATTTTGACCCCCTCCGATCTTCTTGAAACTCTGGATTCTGACAGAGGGCCACGAGACTTCGACCAGCGCGCAAAAATGGAGGCTCTAGACCCATCCAGAGCCGAGATATCGGATGTCAAAATTTTGACCTGAAAAAAAAAACATAAGGGGTAACACTGTCGTTTTTGGCCGAAATGTTGACCCCCTCCGATCTTCTTGAAACTCTGGATTCTGACAGAGGGCCACGAGACTTCGACCAGCACGCAAAAATGGAGGCTCTAGACCCTTCCAGAGCCGAGATATCGGATGTCAAAGTTTTGACCTGAAAAAAAACATAAGGGGTAACACTGTCGTTTTTGGCCGAAATTTTGACCCCCTCCGATCTTCTTGAAACTCTGGATTCTGACAGAGGGCCACGAGACTTCGACCAGCGCGCAAAAATGGAGGCTCTAGACCCTTCCAGAGCCGAGATATCGGATGTCAATGTTTTGACCTGAAAAAAAAACATAAGGGGTAACACTGTTGTTTTTGGCCGAAATTTTGACCCCCTCCGATCTTCTTGAAACTCTGGATTCTGACAGAGGGCCACGAGACTTCGACCAGCGCGCAAAAATGGAGGCTCTAGACCCATCCAGAGCTGAGATATCGGATGTCAAAATTTTGACCTGAAAAAAAAACATAAGGGGTAACACTGTCGTTTTTGGCCGAAATTTTGACCCCCTCCGATCTTCTTGAAACTCTGGATTCTGACAGAGGGCCACGAGACTTCGACCAGCGAGCAAAAATGGAGGCTCTAGACCCATCCAGAGCCGAGATATCGGATGTCAAAATTTTGACCTGAAAAAAAAACATAAGGGGTAACACTGTCGTTTTTGGCCGAAATTTTGACCCCCTCCAATCTTCTTGAAACTCTGGATTCTGACAGAGGGCCACGAGACTTCGACCAGCACGCAAAAATGGAGGCTCTAGACCCTTCCAGAGCCGAGATATCGGATGTCAAAGTTTTGACCTGAAAAAAAAACATAAGGGGTAACACTGTCATTTTTGGCCGAAATTTTGACCCCCTCCGATCTTCTTGAAACTCTGGATTCTGACAGAGGGCCACGAGACTTCGACCAGCGCGCAAAAATGGAGGCTCTATGCCCATCCAGAGCCGAGATATCGGATGTCAAAATTTTGACCTGAAAAAAAAAACATAAGGGGTAACACTGTCGTTTTTGGCCGAAATTTTGACCCCCTCCGATCTTCTTGAAACTCTGGATTCTGACAGAGGGCCACGAGACTTCGACCAGCGCGCAAAAATGGAGGCTCTAGACCCATCCAGAGCCGAGATATCGGATGTCAAAATTTTGACCTGAAAAAAAAAACATAAGGGGTAACACTGTCGTTTTTGGCCAAAATTTTGACCCCCTCCGATCTTCTTGAAACTCTGGATTCTGACAGAGGGCCACGAGACTTCGACCAGCGCGCAAAAATGGAGGCTCTAGACCCTTCCAGAGCCGAGATATCGGACGTCAAAGTTTTGACCTGAAAAAAAAAACATAAGGGGTAACACTGTCGTTTTTGGCCGAAATTTTGACCCCCTCCGATCTTCTTGAAACTCTGGATTCTGACAGAGGGCCACGAGACTTCGACCAGCGCGCAAAAATGGAGGCTCTAGACCCTTCCAGAGCTGAGATATCGGATGTCAAAGTTTTGACCTGAAAAAAAAACATAAGGGGTAACACTGTCGTTTTTGGCCAAAATTTTGACCCCCTCCGATCTTCTTGAAACTCTGGATTCTGACAGAGGGCCACGAGACTTCGACCAGCGCGCAAAAATGGAGGCTCTAGACCCTTCCAGAGCCGAGATATCGGATGTCAAAGTTTTGACCTGAAAAAAAAACATAAGGGGTAACACTGTCGTTTTTGGCCGAAATTTTGACCCCCTCCGATCTTCTTGAAACTCTGGATTCTGACAGAGGGCCACGAGACTTCGACCAGCACGCAAAAATGGAGGCTCTAGACCCTTCCAGAGCCGAGATATCGGATGTCAAAGTTTTGACCTGAAAAAAAAACATAAGGGGTAACACTGTCGTTTTTGGCCGAAATTTTGACCCCCTCCGATCTTCTTGAAACTCTGGATTCTGACAGAGGGCCACGAGACTTCGACCAGCGCGCAAAAATGGAGGCTCTAAACCCATCCAGAGCTGAGATATCGGATGTCAAAATTTTGACCTGAAAAAAAAACATAAGGGGTAACACTGTCGTTTTTGGCCGAAATTTTGACCCCCTCCGATCTTCTTGAAACTCTGGATTCTGACAGAGGGCCACGAGACTTCGACCAGCACGCAAAAATGGAGGCTCTAGACCCTTCCAGAGCCGAGATATCGGATGTCAAAGTTTTGACCTGAAAAAAAAACATAAGGGGTAACACTGTCATTTTTGGCCGAAATTTTGACCCCCTCCGATCTTCTTGAAACTCTGGATTCTGACAGAGGGCCACGAGACTTCGACCAGCGCGCAAAAATGGAGGCTCTAGACCCATCCAGAGCCGAGATATCGGATGTCAAAATTTTGACCTGAAAAAAAAACATAAGGGGTAACACTGTCGTTTTTGGCCGAAATGTTGACCCCCTCCGATCTTCTTGAAACTCTGGATTCTGACAGAGGGCCACGAGACTTCGACCAGCGCGCAAAAATGGAGGCTCTAGACCCTTCCAGAGCCGAGATATCGGATGTCAAAGTTTTGACCTGAAAAAAAAACATAAGGGGTAACACTGTCGTTTTTGGCCGAAATTTTGACCCCCTCCGATCTTCTTGAAACTCTGGATTCTGACAGAGGGCCACGAGACTTCGACCAGCGCGCAAAAATGGAGGCTCTAGACCCTTCCAGAGCCGAGATATCGGATGTCAAAGTTTTGACCTGAAAAAAAAACATAATGGGTAACACTGTCATTTTTGGCCGAAATTTTGACCCCCTCCGATCTTCTTGAAACTCTGGATTCTGACAGAGGGCCACGAGACTTCGACCAGCGCGCAAAAATGGAGGCTCTAGACCCTTCCAGAGCCGAGATATCGGATGTCAAAGTTTTGACCTGAAAAAAAAACATAAGGGGTAACACTGTCGTTTTTGGCCGAAATTTTGACCCCCTCCGATCTTCTTGAAACTCTGGATTCTGACAGAGGGCTACGAGACTTCGACCAGCACGCAAAAATGGAGGCTCTAGACCCTTCCACAGCCGAGATATCGGATGTCAAAGTTTTGACCTGAAAAAAAAACATAAGGGGTAACACTGTCGTTTTTGGCCGAAATTTTGACCCCCTCCGATCTTCTTGAAACTCTGGATTCTGACAGAGGGCCACGAGACTTCGACCAGCGCGCAAAAATGGAGGCTCTAGACCCTTCCAGAGCCGAGATATCGGATGTCAAAGTTTTGACCTGAAAAAAAAACATAAGGGGTAACACTGTCGTTTTTGGCCAAAATTTTGACCCCCTCCGATCTTCTTGAAACTCTGGATTCTGACAGAGGGCCACGAGACTTCGACCAGCGCGCAAAAATGGAGGCTCTAGACCCTTCCAGAGCCGAGATATCGGATGTCAAAGTTTTGACCTGAAAAAAAAAACATAAGGGGTAACACTGTCGTTTTTGGCCGAAATTTTGACCCCCTCCGATCTTCTTGAAACTCTGGATTCTGACAGAGGGCCACGAGACTTCGACCAGCACGCAAAAATGGAGGCTCTAGACCCTTCCAGAGCCGAGATATCGGATGTCAAAGTTTTGACCTGAAAAAAAAACATAAGGGGTAACACTGTCGTTTTTGGCCGAAATTTTGACCCCCTCCGATCTTCTTGAAACTCTGGATTCTGACAGAGGGCCACGAGACTTCGACCAGCGCGCAAAAATGGAGGCTCTAAACCCATCCAGAGCTGAGATATCGGATGTCAAAATTTTGACCTGAAAAAAAAACATAAGGGGTAACACTGTCGTTTTTGGCCGAAATTTTGACCCCCTCCGATCTTCTTGAAACTCTGGATTCTGACAGAGGGCCACGAGACTTCGACCAGCACGCAAAAATGGAGGCTCTAGACCCTTCCAGAGCCGAGATATCGGATGTCAAAGTTTTGACCTGAAAAAAAAACATAAGGGGTAACACTGTCATTTTTGGCCGAAATTTTGACCCCCTCCGATCTTCTTGAAACTCTGGATTCTGACAGAGGGCCACGAGACTTCGACCAGCGCGCAAAAATGGAGGCTCTAGACCCATCCAGAGCCGAGATATCGGATGTCAAAATTTTGACCTGAAAAAAAAACATAAGGGGTAACACTGTCGTTTTTGGCCGAAATGTTGACCCCCTCCGATCTTCTTGAAACTCTGGATTCTGACAGAGGGCCACGAGACTTCGACCAGCGCGCAAAAATGGAGGCTCTAGACCCTTCCAGAGCCGAGATATCGGATGTCAAAGTTTTGACCTGAAAAAAAAACATAAGGGGTAACACTGTCGTTTTTGGCCGAAATTTTGACCCCCTCCGATCTTCTTGAAACTCTGGATTCTGACAGAGGGCCACGAGACTTCGACCAGCGCGCAAAAATGGAGGCTCTAGACCCTTCCAGAGCCGAGATATCGGATGTCAAAGTTTTGACCTGAAAAAAAAACATAATGGGTAACACTGTCATTTTTGGCCGAAATTTTGACCCCCTCCGATCTTCTTGAAACTCTGGATTCTGACAGAGGGCCACGAGACTTCGACCAGCGCGCAAAAATGGAGGCTCTAGACCCTTCCAGAGCCGAGATATCGGATGTCAAAGTTTTGACCTGAAAAAAAAACATAAGGGGTAACACTGTCGTTTTTGGCCGAAATTTTGACCCCCTCCGATCTTCTTGAAACTCTGGATTCTGACAGAGGGCCACGAGACTTCGACCAGCACGCAAAAATGGAGGCTCTAGACCCTTCCACAGCCGAGATATCGGATGTCAAAGTTTTGACCTGAAAAAAAAAACATAAGGGGTAACACTGTCGTTTTTGGCCGAAATTTTGACCCCCTCCGATCTTCTTGAAACTCTGGATTCTGACAGAGGGCCACGAGACTTCGACCAGCGCGCAAAAATGGAGGCTCTAGACCCTTCCAGAGCCGAGATATCGGATGTCAAAATTTTGACCTGAAAAAAAACATAAGGGGTAACACTGTCGTTTTTGGCCGAAATTTTGACCCCCTCCGATCTTCTTGAAACTCTGGATTCTGACAGAGGGCCACGAGACTTCGACCAGCACGCAAAAATGGAGGCTCTAGACCCTTCCAGAGCCGAGATATCGGATGTCAAAGTTTTGACCTGAAAAAAAAAACATAAGGGGTAACACTGTCATTTTTGGCCGAAATTTTGACCCCCTCCGATCTTCTTGAAACTCTGGATTCTGACAGAGGGCCACGAGACTTCGACCAGCGCGCAAAAATGGAGGCTCTAGACCCATCCAGAGCCGAGATATCGGATGTCAAAATTTTGACCTGAAAAAAAAAACATAAGGGGTAACACTGTCGTTTTTGGCCGAAATTTTGACCCCCTCCGATCTTCTTGAAACTCTGGATTCTGACAGAGGGCCACGAGACTTCGACCAGCGCGCAAAAATGGAGGCACTAGACCCTTCCAGAGCCGAGATATCGGATGTCAAAGTTTTGACCTGAAAAAAAAACATAAGGGGTAACACTGTCGTTTTTGGCCAAAATTTTTACCCCCTTCGATCTTCTTGAAACTCTGGATTCTGACAGAGGGCCACGAGACTTCGACCAGCACGCAAAAATGGAGGCTCTAGACCCTTCCAGAGCCGAGATATCGGATGTCAAAGTTTTGACCTGAAAAAAAAACATAAGGGGTAACACTGTCGTTTTTGGCCGAAATTTTGACCCCCTCCGATCTTCTTGAAACTCTGGATTCTGACAGAGGGCCACGAGACTTCGACCAGCGCGCAAAAATGGAGGCTCTAGACCCATCCAGAGCCGAGATATCGGATGTCAAAATTTTGACCTGAAAAAAAAACATAAGGGGTAACACTGTCGTTTTTGGCCGAAATTTTGACCCCCTCCGATCTTCTTGAAACTCTGGATTCTGACAGAGGGCCACGAGACTTCGACCAGCGCGCAAAAATGGAGGCTCTATACCCATCCAGAGCCGAGATATCGGATGTCAAAATTTTGACCTGAAAAAAAAAACATAAGGGGTAACACTGTCGTTTTTGGCCGAAATGTTGACCCCCTCCGATCTTCTTGAAACTCTGGATTCTGACAGAGGGCCACGAGACTTCGACCAGCGCGCAAAAATGGAGGCTCTAGACCCTTCCAGAGCCGAGATATCGGATGTCAAAGTTTTGACCTGAAAAAAAAAAACATAAGGGGTAACACTGTCGTTTTTGGCCGAAATTTTGACCCCCTCCGATCTTCTTGAAACTCTGGATTCTGACAGAGGGCCACGAGACTTCGACCAGCGCGCAAAAATGGAGGCTCTAGACCCATCCAGAGCCGAGATATCGGATGTCAAAATTTTGACCTAAAAAAAAAACATAAGGGGTAACATTGTCGTTTTTGGCCGAAATGTTGACCCCCTCCGATCTTCTTGAAACTCTGGATTCTGACAGAGGGCCACGAGACTTCGACCAGCGCGCAAAAATGGAGGCTCTAGACCCTTCCAGAGCCGAGATATCGGACGTCAAAGTTTTGACCTGAAAAAAAAACATAAGGGGTAACACTGTCGTTTTTGGCCGAAATTTTGACCCCCTCCGATCTTCTTGAAACTCTGGATTCTGACAGAGGGCCACGAGACTTCGACCAGCGCGCAAAAATGGAGGCTCTAGACCCATCCAGAGCCGAGATATCGGATGTCAAAATTTTGACCTGAAAAAAAAAACATAAGGGGTAACACTGTCGTTTTTGGCCGAAATGTTGACCCCCTCCGATCTTCTTGAAACTCTGGATTCTGACAGAGGGCCACGAGACTTCGACCAGCACGCAAAAATGGAGGCTCTAGACCCTTCCAGAGCCGAGATATCGGATGTCAAAGTTTTGACCTGAAAAAAAAACATAAGGGGTAACACTGTCGTTTTTGGCCGAAATTTTGACCCCCTCCGATCTTCTTGAAACTCTGGATTCTGACAGAGGGCCACGAGACTTCGACCAGCGCGCAAAAATGGAGGCTCTAGACCCTTCCAGAGCCGAGATATCGGATGTCAATGTTTTGACCTGAAAAAAAAACATAAGGGGTAACACTGTTGTTTTTGGCCGAAATTTTGACCCCCTCCGATCTTCTTGAAACTCTGGATTCTGACAGAGGGCCACGAGACTTCGACCAGCGCGCAAAAATGGAGGCTCTAGACCCATCCAGAGCTGAGATATCGGATGTCAAAATTTTGACCTGAAAAAAAAACATAAGGGGTAACACTGTCGTTTTTGGCCGAAATTTTGACCCCCTCCGATCTTCTTGAAACTCTGGATTCTGACAGAGGGCCACGAGACTTCGACCAGCGAGCAAAAATGGAGGCTCTAGACCCATCCAGAGCCGAGATATCGGATGTCAAAATTTTGACCTGAAAAAAAAACATAAGGGGTAACACTGTCGTTTTTGGCCGAAATTTTGACCCCCTCCAATCTTCTTGAAACTCTGGATTCTGACAGAGGGCCACGAGACTTCGACCAGCACGCAAAAATGGAGGCTCTAGACCCTTCCAGAGCCGAGATATCGGATGTCAAAGTTTTGACCTGAAAAAAAAACATAAGGGGTAACACTGTCATTTTTGGCCGAAATTTTGACCCCCTCCGATCTTCTTGAAACTCTGGATTCTGACAGAGGGCCACGAGACTTCGACCAGCGCGCAAAAATGGAGGCTCTATACCCATCCAGAGCCGAGATATCGGATGTCAAAATTTTGACCTGAAAAAAAAAACATAAGGGGTAACACTGTCGTTTTTGGCCGAAATGTTGACCCCCTCCGATCTTCTTGAAACTCTGGATTCTGACAGAGGGCCACGAGACTTCGACCAGCGCGCAAAAATGGAGGCTCTAGACCCTTCCAGAGCCGAGATATCGGACGTCAAAGTTTTGACCTGAAAAAAAAACATAAGGGGTAACACTGTCGTTTTCGGCCGAAATTTTGACCCCCTCCGATCTTCTTGAAACTCTGGATTCTGACAGAGGGCCACGAGACTTCGACCAGCGCGCAAAAATGGAGGCTCTAGACCCTTCCAGAGCCGAGATATCGGATGTCAAAGTTTTGACCTGAAAAAAAAAACATAAGGGGTAACACTGTCGTTTTTGGCCGAAATTTTGACCCCCTCCGATCTTCTTGAAACTCTGGATTCTGACAGAGGGCCACGAGACTTCGACCAGCGCGCAAAAATGGAGGCTCTAGACCCTTCCAGAGCCGAGATATCGGATGTCAAAGTTTTGACATGAAAAAAAAAAACATAAGGGGTAACACTGTCGTTTTTGGCCGAAATTTTGACCCCCTCCGATCTTCTTGAAACTCTGGATTCTGACAGAGGGCCACGAGACTTCGACCAGCGCGCAAAAATGGAGGCTCTAGACCCATCCAGAGCCGAGATATCGGATGTCAAAATTTTGACCTGAAAAAAAAAACATAAGGGGTAACACTGTCGTTTTTGGCCAAAATTTTGACCCCCTCCGATCTTCTTGAAACTCTGGATTCTGACAGAGGGCCACGAGACTTCGACCAGCGCGCAAAAATGGAGGCTCTAGACCCTTCCAGAGCCGAGATATCGGACGTCAAAGTTTTGACCTGAAAAAAAAAACATAAGGGGTAACACTGTCGTTTTTGGCCGAAATTTTGACCCCCTCCGATCTTCTTGAAACTCTGGATTCTGACAGAGGGCCACGAGACTTCGACCAGCGCGCAAAAATGGAGGCTCTAGACCCTTCCAGAGCCGAGATATCGGATGTCAAAGTTTTGACCTGAAAAAAAAACATAAGGGGTAACACTGTCGTTTTTGGCCAAAATTTTGACCCCCTCCGATCTTCTTGAAACTCTGGATTCTGACAGAGGGCCACGAGACTTCGACCAGCGCGCAAAAATGGAGGCTCTAGACCCTTCCAGAGCCGAGATATCGGATGTCAAAGTTTTGACCTGAAAAAAAAACATAAGGGGTAACACTGTCGTTTTTGGCCGAAATTTTGACCCCCTCCGATCTTCTTGAAACTCTGGATTCTGACAGAGGGCCACGAGACTTCGACCAGCACGCAAAAATGGAGGCTCTAGACCCTTCCAGAGCCGAGATATCGGATGTCAAAGTTTTGACCTGAAAAAAAAACATAAGGGGTAACACTGTCGTTTTTGGCCGAAATTTTGACCCCCTCCGATCTTCTTGAAACTCTGGATTCTGACAGAGGGCCACGAGACTTCGACCAGCGCGCAAAAATGGAGGCTCTAAACCCATCCAGAGCCGAGATATCGGATGTCAAAATTTTGACCTGAAAAAAAAACATAAGGGGTAACACTGTCGTTTTTGGCCGAAATTTTGACCCCCTCCGATCTTCTTGAAACTCTGGATTCTGACAGAGGGCCACGAGACTTCGACCAGCACGCAAAAATGGAGGCTCTAGACCCTTCCAGAGCCGAGATATCGGATGTCAAAGTTTTGACCTGAAAAAAAAACATAAGGGGTAACACTGTCATTTTTGGCCGAAATTTTGACCCCCTCCGATCTTCTTGAAACTCTGGATTCTGACAGAGGGCCACGAGACTTCGACCAGCGCGCAAAAATGGAGGCTCTAGACCCATCCAGAGCCGAGATATCG
This sequence comes from Cyprinella venusta, assembly GCA_038021265.1. Lineage (NCBI taxonomy): Eukaryota > Metazoa > Chordata > Actinopteri > Cypriniformes > Leuciscidae > Cyprinella > Cyprinella venusta. The sequence continues at coordinate 11,772,104 of CM075881.1, read as the reverse complement.
GATGTCAAAATTTTGACCTGAAAAAAAAACATAAGGGGTAACACTGTCATTTTTGGCCGAAATGTTGACCCCCTCCGATCTTCTTGAAACTCTGGATTCTGACAGAGGGCCACGAGACTTCGACCAGCGCGCAAAAATGGAGGCTCTAGACCCTTCCAGAGCCGAGATATCGGATGTCAAAGTTTTGACCTGAAAAAAAAACATAAGGGGTAACACTGTCGTTTTTGGCCGAAATTTTGACCCCCTCCGATCTTCTTGAAACTCTGGATTCTGACAGAGGGCCACGAGACTTCGACCAGCGCGCAAAAATGGAGGCTCTAGACCCTTCCAGAGCCGAGATATCGGATGTCAAAGTTTTGACCTGAAAAAAAAACATAATGGGTAACACTGTCATTTTTGGCCGAAATTTTGACCCCCTCCGATCTTCTTGAAACTCTGGATTCTGACAGAGGGCCACGAGACTTCGACCAGCGCGCAAAAATGGAGGCTCTAGACCCTTCCAGAGCCGAGATATCGGATGTCAAAGTTTTGACCTGAAAAAAAAACATAAGGGGTAACACTGTCGTTTTTGGCCGAAATTTTGACCCCCTCCGATCTTCTTGAAACTCTGGATTCTGACAGAGGGCTACGAGACTTCGACCAGCACGCAAAAATGGAGGCTCTAGACCCTTCCACAGCCGAGATATCGGATGTCAAAGTTTTGACCTGAAAAAAAAACATAAGGGGTAACACTGTCGTTTTTGGCCGAAATTTTGACCCCCTCCGATCTTCTTGAAACTCTGGATTCTGACAGAGGGCCACGAGACTTCGACCAGCGCGCAAAAATGGAGGCTCTAGACCCTTCCAGAGCCGAGATATCGGATGTCAAAGTTTTGACCTGAAAAAAAAACATAAGGGGTAACACTGTCGTTTTTGGCCAAAATTTTGACCCCCTCCGATCTTCTTGAAACTCTGGATTCTGACAGAGGGCCACGAGACTTCGACCAGCGCGCAAAAATGGAGGCTCTAGACCCTTCCAGAGCCGAGATATCGGATGTCAAAGTTTTGACCTGAAAAAAAAACATAAGGGGTAACACTGTCGTTTTTGGCCGAAATTTTGACCCCCTCCGATCTTCTTGAAACTCTGGATTCTGACAGAGGGCCACGAGACTTCGACCAGCACGCAAAAATGGAGGCTCTAGACCCTTCCAGAGCCGAGATATCGGATGTCAAATTTTTGACCTGAAAAAAAAACATAAGGGGTAACACTGTCGTTTTTGGCCGAAATTTTGACCCCCTCCGATCTTCTTGAAACTCTGGATTCTGACAGAGGGCCACGAGACTTCGACCAGCGCGCAAAAATGGAGGCTCTAAACCCATCCAGAGCTGAGATATCGGATGTCAAAATTTTGACCTGAAAAAAAAACATAAGGGGTAACACTGTCGTTTTTGGCCGAAATTTTGACCCCCTCCGATCTTCTTGAAACTCTGGATTCTGACAGAGGGCCACGAGACTTCGACCAGCACGCAAAAATGGAGGCTCTAGACCCTTCCAGAGCCGAGATATCGGATGTCAAAGTTTTGACCTGAAAAAAAAACATAAGGGGTAACACTGTCATTTTTGGCCGAAATTTTGACCCCCTCCGATCTTCTTGAAACTCTGGATTCTGACAGAGGGCCACGAGACTTCGACCAGCGCGCAAAAATGGAGGCTCTAGACCCATCCAGAGCCGAGATATCGGATGTCAAAATTTTGACCTGAAAAAAAAACATAAGGGGTAACACTGTCGTTTTTGGCCGAAATGTTGACCCCCTCCGATCTTCTTGAAACTCTGGATTCTGACAGAGGGCCACGAGACTTCGACCAGCGCGCAAAAATGGAGGCTCTAGACCCTTCCAGAGCCGAGATATCGGATGTCAAAGTTTTGACCTGAAAAAAAAACATAAGGGGTAACACTGTCGTTTTTGGCCGAAATTTTGACCCCCTCCGATCTTCTTGAAACTCTGGATTCTGACAGAGGGCCACGAGACTTCGACCAGCGCGCAAAAATGGAGGCTCTAGACCCTTCCAGAGCCGAGATATCGGATGTCAAAGTTTTGACCTGAAAAAAAAACATAATGGGTAACACTGTCATTTTTGGCCGAAATTTTGACCCCCTCCGATCTTCTTGAAACTCTGGATTCTGACAGAGGGCCACGAGACTTCGACCAGCGCGCAAAAATGGAGGCTCTAGACCCTTCCAGAGCCGAGATATCGGATGTCAAAGTTTTGACCTGAAAAAAAAACATAAGGGGTAACACTGTCGTTTTTGGCCGAAATTTTGACCCCCTCCGATCTTCTTGAAACTCTGGATTCTGACAGAGGGCCACGAGACTTCGACCAGCACGCAAAAATGGAGGCTCTAGACCCTTCCACAGCCGAGATATCGGATGTCAAAGTTTTGACCTGAAAAAAAAAACATAAGGGGTAACACTGTCGTTTTTGGCCGAAATTTTGACCCCCTCCGATCTTCTTGAAACTCTGGATTCTGACAGAGGGCCACGAGACTTCGACCAGCGCGCAAAAATGGAGGCTCTAGACCCTTCCAGAGCCGAGATATCGGATGTCAAAATTTTGACCTGAAAAAAAACATAAGGGGTAACACTGTCGTTTTTGGCCGAAATTTTGACCCCCTCCGATCTTCTTGAAACTCTGGATTCTGACAGAGGGCCACGAGACTTCGACCAGCACGCAAAAATGGAGGCTCTAGACCCTTCCAGAGCCGAGATATCGGATGTCAAAGTTTTGACCTGAAAAAAAAACATAAGGGGTAACACTGTCATTTTTGGCCGAAATTTTGACCCCCTCCGATCTTCTTGAAACTCTGGATTCTGACAGAGGGCCACGAGACTTCGACCAGCGCGCAAAAATGGAGGCTCTAGACCCATCCAGAGCCGAGATATCGGATGTCAAAATTTTGACCTGAAAAAAAAAACATAAGGGGTAACACTGTCGTTTTTGGCCGAAATTTTGACCCCCTCCGATCTTCTTGAAACTCTGGATTCTGACAGAGGGCCACGAGACTTCGACCAGCGCGCAAAAATGGAGGCACTAGACCCTTCCAGAGCCGAGATATCGGATGTCAAAGTTTTGACCTGAAAAAAAAACATAAGGGGTAACACTGTCGTTTTTGGCCAAAATTTTTACCCCCTTCGATCTTCTTGAAACTCTGGATTCTGACAGAGGGCCACGAGACTTCGACCAGCACGCAAAAATGGAGGCTCTAGACCCTTCCAGAGCCGAGATATCGGATGTCAAAGTTTTGACCTGAAAAAAAAACATAAGGGGTAACACTGTCGTTTTTGGCCGAAATTTTGACCCCCTCCGATCTTCTTGAAACTCTGGATTCTGACAGAGGGCCACGAGACTTCGACCAGCACGCAAAAATGGAGGCTCTAGACCCATCCAGAGCCGAGATATCGGATGTCAAAATTTTGACCTGAAAAAAAAACATAAGGGGTAACACTGTCGTTTTTGGCCGAAATTTTGACCCCCTCCGATCTTCTTGAAACTCTGGATTCTGACAGAGGGCCACGAGACTTCGACCAGCACGCAAAAATGGAGGCTCTAGACCCTTCCAGAGCCGAGATATCGGATGTCAAAGTTTTGACCTGAAAAAAAAACATAAGGGGTAACACTGTCATTTTTGGCCGAAATTTTGACCCCCTCCGATCTTCTTGAAACTCTGGATTCTGACAGAGGGCCACGAGACTTCGACCAGCGCGCAAAAATGGAGGCTCTATACCCATCCAGAGCCGAGATATCGGATGTCAAAATTTTGACCTGAAAAAAAAAACATAAGGGGTAACACTGTCGTTTTTGGCCGAAATGTTGACCCCCTCCGATCTTCTTGAAACTCTGGATTCTGACAGAGGGCCACGAGACTTCGACCAGCGCGCAAAAATGGAGGCTCTAGACCCTTCCAGAGCCGAGATATCGGATGTCAAAGTTTTGACCTGAAAAAAAAACATAAGGGGTAACACTGTCGTTTTTGGCCGAAATTTTGACCCCCTCCGATCTTCTTGAAACTCTGGATTCTGACAGAGGGCCACGAGACTTCGACCAGCGCGCAAAAATGGAGGCTCTAGACCCATCCAGAGCCGAGATATCGGATGTCAAAATTTTGACCTGAAAAAAAAACATAAGGGGTAACATTGTCGTTTTTGGCCGAAATGTTGACCCCCTCCGATCTTCTTGAAACTCTGGATTCTGACAGAGGGCCACGAGACTTCGACCAGCGCGCAAAAATGGAGGCTCTAGACCCTTCCAGAGCCGAGATATCGGACGTCAAAGTTTTGACCTGAAAAAAAAACATAAGGGGTAACACTGTCGTTTTTGGCCGAAATTTTGACCCCCTCCGATCTTCTTGAAACTCTGGATTCTGACAGAGGGCCACGAGACTTCGACCAGCGCGCAAAAATGGAGGCTCTAGACCCATCCAGAGCCGAGATATCGGATGTCAAAATTTTGACCTGAAAAAAAAAACATAAGGGGTAACACTGTCGTTTTTGGCCGAAATGTTGACCCCCTCCGATCTTCTTGAAACTCTGGATTCTGACAGAGGGCCACGAGACTTCGACCAGCGCGCAAAAATGGAGGCTCTAGACCCTTCCAGAGCCGAGATATCGGATGTCAAAGTTTTGACCTGAAAAAAAACATAAGGGGTAACACTGTCGTTTTTGGCCGAAATTTTGACCCCCTCCGATCTTCTTGAAACTCTGGATTTTGACAGAGGGCCACGAGACTTCGACCAGCGCGCAAAAATGGAGGCTCTAGACCCTTCCAGAGCCGAGATATCGGATGTCAATGTTTTGACCTGAAAAAAAAACATAAGGGGTAACACTGTTGTTTTTGGCCGAAATTTTGACCCCCTCCGATCTTCTTGAAACTCTGGATTCTGACAGAGGGCCACGAGACTTCGACCAGCGCGCAAAAATGGAGGCTCTAGACCCATCCAGAGCTGAGATATCGGATGTCAAAATTTTGACCTGAAAAAAAAACATAAGGGGTAACACTGTCGTTTTTGGCCGAAATTTTGACCCCCTCCGATCTTCTTGAAACTCTGGATTCTGACAGAGGGCCACGAGACTTCGACCAGCACGCAAAAATGGAGGCTCTAGACCCTTCCAGAGCCGAGATATCGGATGTCAAAGTTTTGACCTGAAAAAAAAACATAAGGGGTAACACTGTCATTTTTGGCCGAAATTTTGACCCCCTCCGATCTTCTTGAAACTCTGGATTCTGACAGAGGGCCACGAGACTTCGACCAGCGCGCAAAAATGGAGGCTCTAGACCCATCCAGAGCCGAGATATCGGATGTCAGAATTTTGACCTGAAAAAAAAACATAAGGGGTAACACTGTCGTTTTTGGCCGAAATGTTGACCCCCTCCGATCTTCTTGAAACTCTGGATTCTGACAGAGGGCCACGAGACTTCGACCAGCGCGCAAAAATGGAGGCTCTAGACCCTTCCAGAGCCGAGATATCGGATGTCAAAGTTTTGACCTGAAAAAAAAAACATAAGGGGTAACACTGTCGTTTTTGGCCGAAATTTTGACCCCCTCCGATCTTCTTGAAACTCTGGATTCTGACAGAGGGCCACGAGACTTCGACCAGCGCGCAAAAATGGAGGCTCTAGACCCATCCAGAGCCGAGATATCGGATGTCAAAATTTTGACCTGAAAAAAAAAACATAAGGGGTAACACTGTCGTTTTTGGCCAAAATTTTGACCCCCTCCGATCTTCTTGAAACTCTGGATTCTGACAGAGGGCCACGAGACTTCGACCAGCGCGCAAAAATGGAGGCTCTAGACCCTTCCAGAGCCGAGATATCGGACGTCAAAGTTTTGACCTGAAAAAAAAAACATAAGGGGTAACACTGTCGTTTTTGGCCGAAATTTTGACCCCCTCCGATCTTCTTGAAACTCTGGATTCTGACAGAGGGCCACGAGACTTCGACCAGCGCGCAAAGATGGAGGCTCTAGACCCTTCCAGAGCCGAGATATCGGATGTCAAAGTTTTGACCTGAAAAAAAAAACATAAGGGGTAACACTGTCGTTTTTGGCCGAAATTTTGACCCCCTCCGATCTTCTTAAAACTCTGGATTCTGACAGAGGGCCACGAGACTTCGACCAGCGCGCAAAAATGGAGGCTCTAGACCCATCCAGAGCCGAGATAGCGGATGTCAAAATTTTGACCTGAAAAAAAAAAAAACATAAGGGGTAACACTGTCGTTTTTGGCCAAAATTTTGACCCCCTCCGATCTTCTTGAAACTCTGGATTCTGACAGAGGGCCACGAGACTTCGACCAGCGCGCAAAAATGGAGGCTCTAGACCCTTCCAGAGCCGAGATATCGGATGTCAAAGTTTTGACCTGAAAAAAAAACATAAGGGGTAACACTGTCGTTTTTGGCCGAAATTTTGACCCCCTCCGATCTTCTTGAAACTCTGGATTCTGACAGAGGGCCACGAGACTTCGACCAGCGCGCAAAAATGGAGGCTCTAGACCCATCCAGAGCTGAGATATCGGATGTCAAAATTTTGACCTGAAAAAAAAACATAAGGGGTAACACTGTCGTTTTTGGCCGAAATTTTGACCCCCTCCGATCTTCTTGAAACTCTGGATTCTGACAGAGGGCCACGAGACTTCGACCAGCACGCAAAAATGGAGGCTCTAGACCCTTCCAGAGCCGAGATATCGGATGTCAAAGTTTTGACCTGAAAAAAAAACATAAGGGGTAACACTGTCGTTTTTGGCCGAAATTTTGACCCCCTCCGATCTTCTTGAAACTCTGGATTCTGACAGAGGGCCACGAGACTTCGACCAGCGCGCAAAAATGGAGGCTCTAGACCCATCCAGAGCCGAGATATCGGATGTCAAAATTTTGACCTGAAAAAAAAAACATAAGGGGTAACACTGTCGTTTTTGGCCAAAATTTTGACCCCCTCCGATCTTCTTGAAACTCTGGATTCTGACAGAGGGCCACGAGACTTCGACCAGCGCGCAAAAATGGAGGCTCTAGACCCTTCCAGAGCCGAGATATCGGACGTCAAAGTTTTGACCTGAAAAAAAAAACATAAGGGGTAACACTGTCGTTTTTGGCCGAAATTTTGACCCCCTCCGATCTTCTTGAAACTCTGGATTCTGACAGAGGGCCACGAGACTTCGACCAGCGCGCAAAGATGGAGGCTCTAGACCCTTCCAGAGCCGACATATCGGATGTCAAAGTTTTGACCTGAAAAAAAAAACATAAGGGGTAACACTGTCGTTTTTGGCCGAAATTTTGACCCCCTCCGATCTTCTTAAAACTCTGGATTCTGACAGAGGGCCACGAGACTTCGACCAGCGCGCAAAAATGGAGGCTCTAGACCCATCCAGAGCCGAGATAGCGGATGTCAAAATTTTGACCTGAAAAAAAAAAAAACATAAGGGGTAACACTGTCGTTTTTGGCCAAAATTTTGACCCCCTCCGATCTTCTTGAAACTCTGGATTCTGACAGAGGGCCACGAGACTTCGACCAGCGCGCAAAAATGGAGGCTCTAGACCCTTCCAGAGCCGAGATATCGGATGTCAAAGTTTTGACCTGAAAAAAAAACATAAGGGGTAACACTGTCGTTTTTGGCCGAAATTTTGACCCCCTCCGATCTTCTTGAAACTCTGGATTCTGACAGAGGGCCACGAGACTTCGACCAGCGCGCAAAAATGGAGGCTCTAGACCCATCCAGAGCTGAGATATCGGATGTCAAAATTTTGACCTGAAAAAAAAACATAAGGGGTAACACTGTCGTTTTTGGCCGAAATTTTGACCCCCTCCGATCTTCTTGAAACTCTGGATTCTGACAGAGGGCCACGAGACTTCGACCAGCGCGCAAAAATGGAGGCTCTAGACCCATCCAGAGCCGAGATATCGGATGTCAAAGTTTTGACCTGAAAAAAAAACATAAGGGGTAACACTGTCGTTTTTGGCCGAAATGTTGACCCCCTCCGATCTTCTTGAAACTCTGGATTCTGACAGAGGGCCACGAGACTTCGACCAGCGCGCAAAAATGGAGGCTCTAGACCCTTCCAGAGCCGAGATATCGGATGTCAAAGTTTTGACCTGAAAAAAAAACATAAGGGGTAACACTGTCGTTTTTGGCCGAAATTTTGACCCCCTCCGATCTTCTTTAAAACTCTGGATTCTGACAGAGGGCCACGAGACTTCGACCAGCACGCAAAAATGGAGGCTCTAGACCCTTCCACAGCCGAGATATCGGATGTCAAAGTTTTGACCTGAAAAAAAAACAGAAGGGGTAACACTGTCGTTTTTGGCCGAAATTTTGACCCCCTCCGATCTTCTTGAAACTCTGGATTCTGACAGAGGGCCACGAGACTTCGACCAGCGCGCAAAAATGGAGGCTCTAGACCCTTCCAGAGCCGAGATATCGGATGTCAAAGTTTTGACCTGAAAAAAAAAACATAAGGGGTAACACTGTCGTTTTTGGCCGAAATTTTGACCCCCTCCGATCTTCTTGAAACTCTGGATTCTGACAGAGGGCCACGAGACTTCGACCAGCGCGCAAAAATGGAGGCTCTAGACCCATCCAGAGCCGAGATATCGGATGTCAAAATTTTGACCTGAAAAAAAAAACATAAGGGGTAACACTGTCGTTTTTGGCCAAAATTTTGACCCCCTCCGATCTTCTTGAAATTTTGGATTCTGACAGAGGGCCACGAGACTTCGACCAGCGCGCAAAAATGGAGGCTCTAGACCCTTCCAGAGCCGAGATATCGGACGTCAAAGTTTTGACCTGAAAAAAAAAACATAAGGGGTAACACTGTCGTTTTTGGCCGAAATTTTGACCCCCTCCGATCTTCTTGAAACTCTGGATTCTGACAGAGGGCCACGAGACTTCGACCAGCGCGCAAAGATGGAGGCTCTAGACCCTTCCAGAGCCGAGATATCGGATGTCAAAGTTTTGACCTGAAAAAAAAAACATAAGGGGTAACACTGTCGTTTTTGGCCGAAATTTTGACCCCCTCCGATCTTCTTGAAACTCTGGATTCTGACAGAGGGCCACGAGACTTCGACCAGCGCGCAAAAATGGAGGCTCTAGACCCATCCAGAGCCGAGATATCGGATGTCAACATTTTGACCTGAAAAAAAAAACATAAGGGGTAACACTGTCGTTTTTGGCCAAAATTTTGACCCCCTCCGATCTTCTTGAAACTCTGGATTCTGACAGAGGGCCACGAGACTTCGACCAGCGCGCAAAAATGGAGGCTCTAGACCCTTCCAGAGCCGAGATATCGGACGTCAAAGTTTTGACCTGAAAAAAAAAACCTAAGGGGTAACACTGTCGTTTTTGGCCGAAATTTTGACCCCGTCCGATCTTCTTGAAACTCTGGATTCTGACAGAGGGCCACGACACTTCGACCAGCGCGCAAAAATGGAGGCTCTAGACCCATCCAGAGCCGAGATATCGGATGTCAAAATGTTGACCTGAAAAAAAAAACATAAGGGGTAACACAGTCGTTTTTGGCCGAAATTTTGACCCCCTCCGATCTTCTTGAAACTCTGGATTCTGACAGAGGGCCACGAGACTTCGACCAGCGCGCAAAAATGGAGGCTCTAGACCCTTCCAGATCCGAGATATCGGATGTCAAAGTTTTGACCTGAAAAAAAAACATAAGGGGTAACACTGTCGTTTTTGGCCGAAATTTTGACCCCCTCCGATCTTCTTGAAACTCTGGATTCTGACAGAGGGCCACGAGACTTCGACCAGCGCGCAAAAATGGAGGCTCTAGACCCATCCAGAGCCGAGATATCGGATGTCAAAATTTTGACCTGAAAAAAAAAAACATAAGGGGTAACACTGTCGTTTTTGGCCGAAATTTTGACCCCCTCCGATCTTCTTGAAACTCTGGATTCTGACAGAGGGCCACGAGACTTCGACCAGCGCGCAAAAATGGAGGCTCTAGACCCTTCCAGAGCCGAGATATCGGACGTCAAAGTTTTGACCTGAAAAAAAAAACATAAGGGGTAACACTGTCGTTTTTGGCCGAAATTTTGACCCCCTCCGATCTTCTTGAAACTCTGGATTCTGACAGAGGGCCACGAGACTTCGACCAGCGCGCAAAAATGGAGGCTCTAGACCCTTCCAGAGCCGAGATATCGGATGTCAAAGTTTTGACCTGAAAAAAAAACATAAGGGGTAACACTGTCATTTTGGCCGAAATTTTGACCCCCTCCGATCTTCTTGAAACTCTGGATTCTGACAGAGGGCCACGAGACTTCGACCATCGCGCAAAAATGGAGGCTCTAGACCCTTCCAGAGCCGAGATATCGGACGTCAAAGTTTTGACCTGAAAAAAAAACATAAGGGGTAACACTGTCGTTTTTGGCCGAAATTTTGACCCCCTCCGATCTTCTTGAAACTCTGGATTCTGACAGAGGGCCACGAGACTTCGACCAGCGCGCAAAAATGGAGGCTCTAGACCCATCCAGAGCCGAGATATCGGATGTCAAAATTTTGACCTGAAAAAAAAACATAAGGGGTAACACTGTCGTTTTTGGCCGAAATTTTGACCCCCTCCGATCTTCTTGAAACTCTGGATTCTGACAGAGGGCCACGAGACTTCGACCAGCGCGCAAAAATGGAGGCTCTAGACCCTTCCAGAGCCGAGATATCGGACATCAAAGTTTTGACCTGAAAAAAAAAAACATAAGGGGTAACACTGTCGTTTTTGGCCGAAATTTTGACCCCCTCCGATCTTCTTGAAACTCTGGATTCTGACAGAGGGCCACGAGACTTCGACCAGCGCGCAAAAATGGAGGCTCTAGACCCTTCCAGAGCCGAGATATCGGATGTCAAAGTTTTGACCTGAAAAAAAAAACATAAGGGGTAACACTGTCGTTTTTGGCCGAAATTTCGACCCCCTCCGATCTTCTTGAAACTCTGGATTCTGACAGAGGGCCACGAGACTTCGACCAGCGCGCAAAAATGGAGGCTCTAGACCCTTCCAGAGCCGAGATATCGGATGTCAAAGTTTTGACCTGAAAAAAAACATAAGGGGTAACACTGTCGTTTTTGGCCGAAATTTTGACCCCCTCCGATCTTCTTGAAACTCTGGATTTTGACAGAGGGCCACGAGACTTCGACCAGCGCGCAAAAATGGAGGCTCTAGACCCTTCCAGAGCCGAGATATCGGATGTCAATGTTTTGACCTGAAAAAAAAACATAAGGGGTAACACTGTTGTTTTTGGCCGAAATTTTGACCCCCTCCGATCTTCTTGAAACTCTGGATTCTGACAGAGGGCCACGAGACTTCGACCAGCGCGCAAAAATGGAGGCTCTAGACCCATCCAGAGCTGAGATATCGGATGTCAAAATTTTGACCTGAAAAAAAAACATAAGGGGTAACACTGTCGTTTTTGGCCGAAATTTTGACCCCCTCCGATCTTCTTGAAACTCTGGATTCTGACAGAGGGCCACGAGACTTCGACCAGCACGCAAAAATGGAGGCTCTAGACCCTTCCAGAGCCGAGATATCGGATGTCAAAGTTTTGACCTGAAAAAAAAACATAAGGGGTAACACTGTCATTTTTGGCCGAAATTTTGACCCCCTCCGATCTTCTTGAAACTCTGGATTCTGACAGAGGGCCACGAGACTTCGACCAGCGCGCAAAAATGGAGGCTCTAGACCCATCCAGAGCCGAGATATCGGATGTCAGAATTTTGACCTGAAAAAAAAACATAAGGGGTAACACTGTCGTTTTTGGCCGAAATGTTGACCCCCTCCGATCTTCTTGAAACTCTGGATTCTGACAGAGGGCCACGAGACTTCGACCAGCGCGCAAAAATGGAGGCTCTAGACCCTTCCAGAGCCGAGATATCGGATGTCAAAGTTTTGACCTGAAAAAAAAAACATAAGGGGTAACACTGTCGTTTTTGGCCGAAATTTTGACCCCCTCCGATCTTCTTGAAACTCTGGATTCTGACAGAGGGCCACGAGACTTCGACCAGCGCGCAAAAATGGAGGCTCTAGACCCATCCAGAGCCGAGATATCGGATGTCAAAATTTTGACCTGAAAAAAAAAACATAAGGGGTAACACTGTCGTTTTTGGCCAAAATTTTGACCCCCTCCGATCTTCTTGAAACTCTGGATTCTGACAGAGGGCCACGAGACTTCGACCAGCGCGCAAAAATGGAGGCTCTAGACCCTTCCAGAGCCGAGATATCGGACGTCAAAGTTTTGACCTGAAAAAAAAAACATAAGGGGTAACACTGTCGTTTTTGGCCGAAATTTTGACCCCCTCCGATCTTCTTGAAACTCTGGATTCTGACAGAGGGCCACGAGACTTCGACCAGCGCGCAAAGATGGAGGCTCTAGACCCTTCCAGAGCCGAGATATCGGATGTCAAAGTTTTGACCTGAAAAAAAAAACATAAGGGGTAACACTGTCGTTTTTGGCCGAAATTTTGACCCCCTCCGATCTTCTTAAAACTCTGGATTCTGACAGAGGGCCACGAGACTTCGACCAGCGCGCAAAAATGGAGGCTCTAGACCCATCCAGAGCCGAGATAGCGGATGTCAAAATTTTGACCTGAAAAAAAAAAAAACATAAGGGGTAACACTGTCGTTTTTGGCCAAAATTTTGACCCCCTCCGATCTTCTTGAAACTCTGGATTCTGACAGAGGGCCACGAGACTTCGACCAGCGCGCAAAAATGGAGGCTCTAGACCCTTCCAGAGCCGAGATATCGGATGTCAAAGTTTTGACCTGAAAAAAAAACATAAGGGGTAACACTGTCGTTTTTGGCCGAAATTTTGACCCCCTCCGATCTTCTTGAAACTCTGGATTCTGACAGAGGGCCACGAGACTTCGACCAGCGCGCAAAAATGGAGGCTCTAGACCCATCCAGAGCTGAGATATCGGATGTCAAAATTTTGACCTGAAAAAAAAACATAAGGGGTAACACTGTCGTTTTTGGCCGAAATTTTGACCCCCTCCGATCTTCTTGAAACTCTGGATTCTGACAGAGGGCCACGAGACTTCGACCAGCACGCAAAAATGGAGGCTCTAGACCCTTCCAGAGCCGAGATATCGGATGTCAAAGTTTTGACCTGAAAAAAAAACATAAGGGGTAACACTGTCGTTTTTGGCCGAAATTTTGACCCCCTCCGATCTTCTTGAAACTCTGGATTCTGACAGAGGGCCACGAGACTTCGACCAGCGCGCAAAAATGGAGGCTCTAGACCCATCCAGAGCCGAGATATCGGATGTCAAAATTTTGACCTGAAAAAAAAAACATAAGGGGTAACACTGTCGTTTTTGGCCAAAATTTTGACCCCCTCCGATCTTCTTGAAACTCTGGATTCTGACAGAGGGCCACGAGACTTCGACCAGCGCGCAAAAATGGAGGCTCTAGACCCTTCCAGAGCCGAGATATCGGACGTCAAAGTTTTGACCTGAAAAAAAAAACATAAGGGGTAACACTGTCGTTTTTGGCCGAAATTTTGACCCCCTCCGATCTTCTTGAAACTCTGGATTCTGACAGAGGGCCACGAGACTTCGACCAGCGCGCAAAGATGGAGGCTCTAGACCCTTCCAGAGCCGAGATATCGGATGTCAAAGTTTTGACCTGAAAAAAAAAACATAAGGGGTAACACTGTCGTTTTTGGCCGAAATTTTGACCCCCTCCGATCTTCTTAAAACTCTGGATTCTGACAGAGGGCCACGAGACTTCGACCAGCGCGCAAAAATGGAGGCTCTAGACCCATCCAGAGCCGAGATAGCGGATGTCAAAATTTTGACCTGAAAAAAAAAAAAACATAAGGGGTAACACTGTCGTTTTTGGCCAAAATTTTGACCCCCTCCGATCTTCTTGAAACTCTGGATTCTGACAGAGGGCCACGAGACTTCGACCAGCGCGCAAAAATGGAGGCTCTAGACCCTTCCAGAGCCGAGATATCGGATGTCAAAGTTTTGACCTGAAAAAAAAACATAAGGGGTAACACTGTCGTTTTTGGCCGAAATTTTGACCCCCTCCGATCTTCTTGAAACTCTGGATTCTGACAGAGGGCCACGAGACTTCGACCAGCGCGCAAAAATGGAGGCTCTAGACCCATCCAGAGCTGAGATATCGGATGTCAAAATTTTGACCTGAAAAAAAAACATAAGGGGTAACACTGTCGTTTTTGGCCGAAATTTTGACCCCCTCCGATCTTCTTGAAACTCTGGATTCTGACAGAGGGCCACGAGACTTCGACCAGCACGCAAAAATGGAGGCTCTAGACCCTTCCAGAGCCGAGATATCGGATGTCAAAGTTTTGACCTGAAAAAAAAACATAAGGGGTAACACTGTCATTTTTGGCCGAAATTTTGACCCCCTCCGATCTTCTTGAAACTCTGGATTCTGACAGAGGGCCACGAGACTTCGACCAGCGCGCAAAAATGGAGGCTCTAGACCCATCCAGAGCCGAGATATCGGATGTCAGAATTTTGACCTGAAAAAAAAACATAAGGGGTAACACTGTCGTTTTTGGCCGAAATGTTGACCCCCTCCGATCTTCTTGAAACTCTGGATTCTGACAGAGGGCCACGAGACTTCGACCAGCGCGCAAAAATGGAGGCTCTAGACCCTTCCAGAGCCGAGATATCGGATGTCAAAGTTTTGACCTGAAAAAAAAACATAAGGGGTAACACTGTCGTTTTTGGCCGAAATTTTGACCCCCTCCGATCTTCTTTAAAACTCTGGATTCTGACAGAGGGCCACGAGACTTCGACCAGCACGCAAAAATGGAGGCTCTAGACCCTTCCACAGCCGAGATATCGGATGTCAAAGTTTTGACCTGAAAAAAAAACAGAAGGGGTAACACTGTCGTTTTTGGCCGAAATTTTGACCCCCTCCGATCTTCTTGAAACTCTGGATTCTGACAGAGGGCCACGAGACTTCGACCAGCGCGCAAAAATGGAGGCTCTAGACCCTTCCAGAGCCGAGATATCGGATGTCAAAGTTTTGACCTGAAAAAAAAAACATAAGGGGTAACACTGTCGTTTTTGGCCGAAATTTTGACCCCCTCCGATCTTCTTGAAACTCTGGATTCTGACAGAGGGCCACGAGACTTCGACCAGCGCGCAAAAATGGAGGCTCTAGACCCATCCAGAGCCGAGATATCGGATGTCAAAATTTTGACCTGAAAAAAAAAACATAAGGGGTAACACTGTCGTTTTTGGCCAAAATTTTGACCCCCTCCGATCTTCTTGAAATTTTGGATTCTGACAGAGGGCCACGAGACTTCGACCAGCGCGCAAAAATGGAGGCTCTAGACCCTTCCAGAGCCGAGATATCGGACGTCAAAGTTTTGACCTGAAAAAAAAAACATAAGGGGTAACACTGTCGTTTTTGGCCGAAATTTTGACCCCCTCCGATCTTCTTGAAACTCTGGATTCTGACAGAGGGCCACGAGACTTCGACCAGCGCGCAAAGATGGAGGCTCTAGACCCTTCCAGAGCCGAGATATCGGATGTCAAAGTTTTGACCTGAAAAAAAAAACATAAGGGGTAACACTGTCGTTTTTGGCCGAAATTTTGACCCCCTCCGATCTTCTTGAAACTCTGGATTCTGACAGAGGGCCACGAGACTTCGACCAGCGCGCAAAAATGGAGGCTCTAGACCCATCCAGAGCCGAGATATCGGATGTCAACATTTTGACCTGAAAAAAAAAAAACATAAGGGGTAACACTGTCGTTTTTGGCCAAAATTTTGACCCCCTCCGATCTTCTTGAAACTCTGGATTCTGACAGAGGGCCACGAGACTTCGACCAGCGCGCAAAAATGGAGGCTCTAGACCCTTCCAGAGCCGAGATATCGGACGTCAAAGTTTTGACCTGAAAAAAAAAACCTAAGGGGTAACACTGTCGTTTTTGGCCGAAATTTTGACCCCGTCCGATCTTCTTGAAACTCTGGATTCTGACAGAGGGCCACGACACTTCGACCAGCGCGCAAAAATGGAGGCTCTAGACCCATCCAGAGCCGAGATATCGGATGTCAAAATGTTGACCTGAAAAAAAAAACATAAGGGGTAACACTGTCGTTTTTGGCCGAAATTTTGACCCCCTCCGATCTTCTTGAAACTCTGGATTCTGACAGAGGGCCACGAGACTTCGACCAGCGCGCAAAAATGGAGGCTCTAGACCCTTCCAGATCCGAGATATCGGATGTCAAAGTTTTGACCTGAAAAAAAAACATAAGGGGTAACACTGTCGTTTTTGGCCGAAATTTTGACCCCCTCCGATCTTCTTGAAACTCTGGATTCTGACAGAGGGCCACGAGACTTCGACCAGCGCGCAAAAATGGAGGCTCTAGACCCATCCAGAGCCGAGATATCGGATGTCAAAATTTTGACCTGAAAAAAAAAACATAAGGGGTAACACTGTCGTTTTTGGCCGAAATTTTGACCCCCTCCGATCTTCTTGAAACTCTGGATTCTGACAGAGGGCCACGAGACTTCGACCAGCGCGCAAAAATGGAGGCTCTAGACCCTTCCAGAGCCGAGATATCGGACGTCAAAGTTTTGACCTGAAAAAAAAAAACATAAGGGGTAACACTGTCGTTTTTGGCCGAAATTTTGACCCCCTCCGATCTTCTTGAAACTCTGGATTCTGACAGAGGGCCACGAGACTTCGACCAGCGCGCAAAAATGGAGGCTCTAGACCCTTCCAGAGCCGAGATATCGGATGTCAAAGTTTTGACCTGAAAAAAAAACATAAGGGGTAACACTGTCATTTTGGCCGAAATTTTGACCCCCTCCGATCTTCTTGAAACTCTGGATTCTGACAGAGGGCCACGAGACTTCGACCATCGCGCAAAAATGGAGGCTCTAGACCCTTCCAGAGCCGAGATATCGGACGTCAAAGTTTTGACCTGAAAAAAAAACATAAGGGGTAACACTGTCGTTTTTGGCCGAAATTTTGACCCCCTCCGATCTTCTTGAAACTCTGGATTCTGACAGAGGGCCACGAGACTTCGACCAGCGCGCAAAAATGGAGGCTCTAGACCCATCCAGAGCCGAGATATCGGATGTCAAAATTTTGACCTGAAAAAAAAACATAAGGGGTAACACTGTCGTTTTTGGCCGAAATTTTGACCCCCTCCGATCTTCTTGAAACTCTGGATTCTGACAGAGGGCCACGAGACTTCGACCAGCGCGCAAAAATGGAGGCTCTAGACCCTTCCAGAGCCGAGATATCGGACATCAAAGTTTTGACCTGAAAAAAAAAAACATAAGGGGTAACACTGTCGTTTTTGGCCGAAATTTTGACCCCCTCCGATCTTCTTGAAACTCTGGATTCTGACAGAGGGCCACGAGACTTCGACCAGCGCGCAAAAATGGAGGCTCTAGACCCTTCCAGAGCCGAGATATCGGATGTCAAAGTTTTGACCTGAAAAAAAAAACATAAGGGGTAACACTGTCGTTTTTGGCCGAAATTTCGACCCCCTCCGATCTTCTTGAAACTCTGGATTCTGACAGAGGGCCACGAGACTTCGACCAGCGCGCAAAAATGGAGGCTCTAGACCCTTCCAGAGCCGAGATATCGGATGTCAAAGTTTTGACCTGAAAAAAAAAAACATAAGGGGTAACACTGTCGTTTTTGGCCGAAATTTTGACCCCCTCCGATCTTCTTGAAACTCTGGATTCTGACAGAGGGCCACGAGACTTCGACCAGCGCGCAAAAATGGAGGCTCTAGACCCTTCCAGAGCCGAGATATCGGATGACAAAGTTTTGACCTGAAAAAAAAACATAAGGGGTAACACTGTCGTTTTTGGCCGAAATTTTGACCCCCTCCGATCTTCTTGAAACTCTGGATTCTGACAGAAGGCCACGAGAATTCGACCAGCGCGCAAAAATGGAGGCTCTAGACCCATCCAGAGCCGAGATATCGGATGTCAAAGTTTTGACCTGAAAAAAAAACATAAGGGGTAACACTGTCGTTTTTGGCCAAAATTTTGACCCCCTCCGATCTTCTTGAAACTCTGGATTCTGACAGAGGGCCACGAGACTTCGACCAGCACGCAAAAATGGAGGCTCTAGACCCATCCAGAGCCGAGATATCGGATGTCAAAATTTTGACCTGAAAAAAAAACATAAGGGGTAACACTGTCGTTTTTGGCCGAAATTTTGACCCCCTCCGATCTTCTTGAAACTCTGGATTCTGACAGAGGGCCACGAGACTTCGACCAGCGCGCAAAAATGGAGGCTCTAGACCCTTCCAGAGCCGAGATATCGGACGTCAAAATTTTGACCTGAAAAAAAAACATAAGGGGTAACACTGTCGTTTTTGGCTGAAATTTTGACCCCTTCCGATCTTCTTGAAACTCTGGATTCTGACAGAGGGCCACGAGACTTCGAGCAGCGCGCAAAATTGGAGGCTCTAGACCCATCCAGAGCCGAGATATCGGATGTCAAAATTTTGACCTGAAAAAAAAACATAAGGGGTAACACTGTCGTTTTTGGCCGAAATTTTGACCCCCTCCGATCTTCTTGAAACTCTGGATTCTGACAGAGGGCCACGAGACTTCGACCAGCGCGCAAAAATAGAGGCTCTAGACCCTTCCAGAGCCGAGATATTGGACGTCAAAGTTTTGACCTGAAAAAAAAACATAAGGGGTAACACTGTCGTTTTTGGCCGAAATTTTGACCCCCTCCGATCTTCTTGAAACTCTGGATTCTGACAGAGGGCCACGAGATATGGACCTGGGTGCAAAAATTGAGGCTGTAGACCCTTCCAGAGCTGGTCTGAGTGTTGTGATTCCATGTGGGAAACCTGGGTTCAAATCACACTCTTGTAACGCTTTAGTTTCACTGGATTGTCGAAGTAAGACATGCTCCCAAAAAAAGAAGAGTGAGTGTGCAAGCTACAGTGGCTCAGTGGTCTGAGTGTTATGGTTTCATGTGGAAAACCAGGGTTCGAGCCTCACTCTTACCATGCTTTAGTTTCACTGGCTTTGTCCAAGAAAGACATGTTCCCAAAAAGGAAGTGTGAGC
Organism: Cyprinella venusta; assembly: GCA_038021265.1. NCBI lineage: Eukaryota > Metazoa > Chordata > Actinopteri > Cypriniformes > Leuciscidae > Cyprinella > Cyprinella venusta. The sequence goes on along the minus strand of CM075881.1, from coordinate 11,753,052 downwards.
GTGTGTGGTCCAGTGGCTCGGTGGTCTGAGTCTTGTGATTCCATGTGGGAAACCTGGATTCGAATCACACTTTTGTGAAGCTTTAGTTTCACTGGATTGTCGAAGTCGACATGTTCCCAACTCGTCCACATGCTCCCAAAAAAAGGAGAGTGAGTGTGCAAGCTCCAGTGGCTCAGTGGTCTGAGTGTTATGGTTCCATGTGGGAAACCAGGGTTTGAGCCTCACTCTTACCATGCTTTAGTTTCAAGGGGTTTGTCCAAGAGAGAAAAAGACTTGCTCCCAAAAAATTAAGTATGTGTGTGGATGGTCCAGTGGCTCAGTGGGTGAGCTCTCACTCCCCAGTTGGGAGGTTCCTGGTTCAAGACTAGGCTGGACACTGAAGCAAGTGATGGTTGCAGGTAGGAGGATGGAGGAGGATGGAGGAGGATGGAGGAGGATGGAGGAGGATGGAGGAGGATCTAGGATGAGATCTGTAGATAATAGTGTGTATGAGGTAAGAAATAAAATATTTTTGGTGCATGCTAATGTAGTGTACATTTCATGTATTCCAAAATTAAAATTTTGGTTAAGTCCAACAAAAAAATGCCTCTCTCTGCAGCAACACCACTGCTGGATATCGTCCCAGAAATCCCCAGGGGGAGGAGTTAGGTTATTTCCTCCCCCCTTCGTGTCCTGACCGTCTCTCGTCCCCCAGCTGCAGATCTGGAGGATGTTCGTCAACGCAACCATGCTTCACGGTCCAGCCCGGTCTTGAACCAGGAACATCCCAACCTCCCGATTCGGGAGTGAGAGCTCACCCACGGAGCCACTGGACCATCCACACTCATACTTAATTTTTTGGGAGCATGTCTTTTTCTCTCTTGGACAAACCAGTTGAAACTAAAGCATGATAAGAGTGAGGCTCGAACCCTGGTTTCCCACATGGAATCACAACACTCAGACCACTGAGCCACTGGACCATCCACACTCAAACTTCTTTTTTTGGGACCATATCTTCTTTATTTGGACCAAACCGGTGAAAGAAGAGTTTTACCATGGATTCTCCACACGAGAGATTGACACTCACACCACTGAGCCATTCAAGCTTACACTCTTTCACTTTCTTTTGCAGGCATTTCTTTTTTTATTTGGACAAAACCATTCAAAATAAAGCATTTTAATGCAAAGAGTGGGACTTCAACCCAAATCCTCAACATGATAGAGGAACACTGTGACCACTGAGCCATTCAAGCTTCCACTTTTTCACTTTATTTTGCAGGCATGTCTTTTTTATTTGGACAAAACCCTTCAAAATAAAGAATTCTAATTCTAGCTAAGAGCAGGACTTGAACCCAAATCCTCAACATGATAGAGAAACACTCTAACCACTGAGCCATTCAAGCTTCCACTCTTTCATGTTATTTTGCAGGCATTTCTTTTTTATTTGGACAAAACCCTTCAAAATCAAGAATTTTAATGCTAAGAGCAGGACTTGAACCCAAATCCTCAACATGATAGAGTAACACTCTAACCACTGAGCCATTCAAGCTTCCACTCTTTCACTTTATTTTGCAGGCATTTCTTTTTTATTTGGACAAAACCCTTCAAAATAAAGAATTTTAATGCTAAGAGCGGACTTGAACCCAAATCCTCAACATGATAGAGTAACACTCTAACCACTGAGCCATTCAAGCTTCCACTCTTTCACTTTATTTTGCAGACATGTCTTTTTTATTTGGACAAAACCATTCAAATAAAGCATTTTAATGCAAAGAGTGGGACTTGAACCCAAATCCTCAACATGATAGAGGAACACTCTGACCACTGAGCCATTCAAGCTTCCAGACTTTCACTTTATTTTGCAGGCATGTCTTTTTTATTTGGACAAAACCCTTCAAAATAAAGAATTTTAATGCTAAGAGCGGGACTTGAACCCAAATCCTCAATATGACAGATTAACACTCTAACCACTGAGCCATTGAGAAACTTAATTTTTCACCCCCTGAAAAAAAAATGTAAGGGGTAACACTCTCATTTTTTTTTCTGGTCAAAATTTTGAGTTTCAATATCTCAGCTCTGGAAGGGTCTACAGCCTCAATTTTTGCACCCAGGTCCATGTCTCGTGGCCCTCTATCAGAATCCAGAGTTTTGAGAAGATTGGAGAAACTTAATTTTTCACCCCCCGAAAAAAAATGTAAGGGGTAACACTGTCGTTTTTGGCCGAAATTTTGACCCCCTCCGATCTTCTTGAAACTCTGGATTCTGACAGAGGGCCACGAGACTTCGACCAGCGCGCAAAAATGGAGGCTCTAGACCCTTCCAGAGCCGAGATATCGAAGGTCAAAATTTGGACCTGAAAAAAAAACATAAGGGGTAACACTGTCATTTTTTTTTTTTGGACGAAATTTTGACCCCCTCCGATCTTCTTGAAACTCTGGATTCTGACAGAGGGCCATGAGACTTCGACCATCGCGCAAAAATGGAGGCTCTAGACCCATCCAGAGCCGAGATATCGGATGTCAAAATTTTGACCTGAAAAAAAAACATAAGGGGTAACACTGTCGTTTTTGGCCGAAATTTTGACCCCCTCCGATCTTCTTGAAACTCTGGATTCTGACAGAGGGCCACGAGACTTCGACCAGCGCGCAAAAATAGAGGCTCTAGACCCTTCCAGAGCCGAGATATCGGACGTCAAAGTTTTGACCTGAAAAAAAAAACATAAGGGGTAACACTGTCGATTTTGGCCGAAATTTTGACCCCCTCCGATCTTCTTGAAACTCTGGATTCTGACAGAGGGCCACGAGACTTCGACCAGCGCGCAAAAATGGAGGCTCTAGACCCTTCCAGAGCCGAGATATTGGATGTCAAAGTTTTGACCTGAAAAAAAAAACATAAGGGGTAACACTGTCGTTTTTGGCCGAAATTTTGACCCCCTCCGATCTTCTTGAAACTCTGGATTCTGACAGAGGGCCACGAGACTTCGACCAGCGCGCAAAAATGGAGGCTCTAGACCCTTCCAGAGCCGAGATATCGGATGTCAAAGTTTTGACCTGAAAAAAAAACATAAGGGGTAACACTGTCGTTTTTGGCCGAAATTTTGACCCCCTCCGATCTTCTTGAAACTCTGGATTCTGACAGAGGGCCACGAGACTTCGACCATCGCGCAAAAATGGAGGCTCTAGACCCTTCCAGAGCCGAGATATCGGATGTCAAAGTTTTGACCTGAAAAAAAGACATAAGGGGTAACACTGTCGTTTTTGGCCGAAATTTTGACCCCCTCCGATCTTCTTGAAACTCTGGATTCTGACAGAGGGCCACGAGACTTCGACCAGCGCGCAAAAATGGAGGCTCTAGACCCTTCCAGAGCCGAGATATCGGATGTCAAAGTTTTGACCTGAAAAAAAAAAACATAAGGGGTAACACTGTCGTTTTTGGCCGAAATTTTGACCCCCTCCGATCTTCTTGAAACTCTGGTTTCTGACAGAGGGCCACGAGACTTCGACCAGCGCGCAAAAATGGAGGCTCTAGACCCTTCCAGAGCCGAGATATCGGATGTCAAAGTTTTGACCTGAAAAAAAAACATAAGAGGTAACACTGTCGTTTTTGGCCGAAATTTTGACCCCCTCCGATCTTCTTGAAACTCTGGATTCTGACAGAGGGCCACGAGACTTCGACCATCGCGCAAAAATGGAGGCTCTAGACCCTTCCAGAGCCGAGATATCGGATGTCAAAGTTTTGACCTGAAAAAAAAACATAAGGGGTAACACTGTCGTTTTTGGCCGAAATTTTGACCCCCTCCGATCTTCTTGAAACTCTGGATTCTGACAGAGGGCCACGAGACTTTGACCAGCACGCAAAAATGGAGGCTCTAGACCCATCCAGAGCCGAGATATCGGATGTCAAAATTTTGACCTGAAAAAAAAACATAAGGGGTAACACTGTCGTTTTTGGCCGAAATTTTGACCCCCTCCGATCTTCTTGAAACTCTGGATTCTGACAGAGGGCCACGAGACTTCGACCAGCGCGCAAAAATGGAGGCTCTAGACCCTTCCAGAGCAGAAATATCGGATGTCAAAGTTTTGACCTGAAAAAAAAAACATAAGGGGTAACACTGTCGTTTTTGGCCGAAATTTTGACCCCCTCCGATCTTCTTGAAACTCTGGATTCTGACAGAGGGCCACGAGACTTCGACCAGCGCGCAAAAATGGAGGCTCTAGACCCATCCAGAGCCGAGATATCGGATGTCAAAATTTTGACCTGAAAAAAAAAACATAAGGGGTAACACTGTCGTTTTTGGCCGAAATTTTGACCCCCTCCGATCTTCTTGAAACTCTGGATTCTGACAGAGGGCCACGAGACTTCGACCAGCGTGCAAAAATGGAGGCTCTAGACCCTTCCAGAGCCGAGATATCGGATGTCAAAGTTTTGACCTGAAAAAAAAACATAAGGGGTAACACTGTCGTTTTTGGCCGAAATTTTGACCCCCTCCGATCTTCTTGAAACTCTGGATTCTGACAGAGGGCCACGAGACTTCGACCAGCGCGCAAAAATGGAGGCTCTAGACCCTTCCAGAGCCGAGATATCGAAGGTCAAAATTTGGACCTGAAAAAAAAAACATAAGGGGTAACAATGTCATTTTTTTTTTTTGGACGAAATTTTGACCCCCTCCGATCTTCTTGAAACTCTGGATTCTGACAGAGGGCCACGAGACTTCGACCATCGCGCAAAAATGGAGGCTCTAGACCCATCCAGAGCCGAGATATCGGATGTCAAAATTTTGACCTGAAAAAAAAACATAAGGGGTAACACTGTCGTTTTTGGCCGAAATTTTGACCCCCTCCGATCTTCTTGAAACTCTGGATTCTGACAGAGGGCCACGAGACTTCGACCAGCGCGCAAAAATGGAGGCTCTAGACCCTTCCAGAGCCGAGATATCGGATGTCAAAGTTTTGACCTGAAAAAAAAACATAAGGGGTAACACTGTCGTTTTTGGCCGAAATTTTGACCCCCTCCGATCTTCTTGAAACTCTGGATTCTGACAGAGGGCCACGAGACTTCGACCAGCGCGCAAAAATGGAGGCTCTAGACCCTTCCAGAGCCGAGATATCGGATGTCAAAGTTTTGACCTGAAAAAAAAAACATAATGGGTAACACTGTCGTTTTTGGCCGAAATTTTGACCCCCTCCGATCTTCTTGAAACTCTGGATTCTGACAGAGGGCCACGAGACTTCGACCAGCGCGCAAAAATGGAGGCTCTAGACCCTTCCAGAGCCGAGATATCGGATGTCAAAGTTTTGACCTGAAAAAAAAAACATAAGGGGTAACACTGTCGTTTTTGGCCGAAATTTTGACCCCCTCCGATCTTCTTGAAACTCTGGATTCTGATAGAGGGCCACGAGACTTCGACCAGCACGCAAAAATGGAGGCTCTAGACCCTTCCACAGCCGAGATATCGGATGTCAAAGTTTTGACCTGAAAAAAAAAAACATAAGGGGTAACACTGTCGTTTTTGGCCGAAATTTTGACCCCCTCCGATCTTCTTGAAACTCTGGATTCTGACAGAGGGCCACGAGACTTCGACCAGCGCGCAAAAATGGAGGCTCTAGACCCATCCAGAGCCGAGATATCGGATGTCAAAATTTTGACCTGAAAAAAAAACATAAGGGGTAACACTGTCGTTTTTGGCCGTAATGTTGACCCCCTCCGATCTTCTTGAAACTCTGGATTCTGACAGAGGGCCACGAGACTTCGACCAGCGCGCAAAAATGGAGGCTCTAGACCCTTCCAGAGCCGAGATATCGGATGTCAAAGTTTTGACCTGAAAAAAAAACATAAGGGGTAACACTGTCGTTTTTGGCCGAAATTTTGACCCCCTCCGATCTTCTTGAAACTCTGGATTCTGACAGAGGGCCACGAGACTTCGACCAGCGCGCAAAAATGGAGGCTCTAGACCCTTCCAGAGCCGAGATATCGGATGTCAAAGTTTTGACCTGAAAAAAAAACATAAGGGGTAACACTGTCGTTTTTGGCCGAAATTTTGACCCCCTCCGATCTTCTTGAAACTCTGGATTCTGACAGAGGGCCACGAGACTTCGACCAGCGCGCAAAAATGGAGGCTCTAGACCCTTCCAGAGCCGAGATATCGGATGTCAAAGTTTTGACCTGAAAAAAAAACATAAGGGGTAACACTGTCGTTTTTGGCCGAAATTTTGACCCCCTCCGATCTTCTTGAAACTCTGGATTCTGACAGAGGGCCACGAGACTTCGACCAGCGCGCAAAAATGGAGGCTCTAGACCCTTCCAGAGCCGAGATATCGGATGTCAAAATTTTGACCTGAAAAAAAAAACATAAGGGGTAACACTGTCGTTTTTGGCCGAAATGTTGACCCCCTCCGATCTTCTTGAAACTCTGGATTCTGACAGAGGGCCACGAGACTTCGACCAGCGCGCAAAAATGGAGGCTCTAGACCCTTCCAGAGCCGAGATATCGGACGTCAAAGTTTTGACCTGAAAAAAAAACATAAGGGGTAACACTGTCGTTTTTGGCCGAAATTTTGACCCCCTCCGATCTTCTTGAAACTCTGGATTCTGACAGAGGGCCACGAGACTTCGACCAGCGCGCAAAAAGGAGGCTCTAGACCCTTCCAGAGCCGAGATATCGGATGTCAAAGTTTTGACCTGAAAAAAAAACATAAGGGGTAACACTGTCGTTTTTGGCCGAAATTTTGACCCCCTCCGATCTTCTTGAAACTCTGGATTCTGACAGAGGGCCACGAGACTTCGACCAGCGCGCAAAAAAGGAGGCTCTAGACCCTTCCAGAGCCGAGATATCGGATGTCAAAGTTTTGACCTGAAAAAAAAAACATAAGGGGTAACACTGTCGTTTTTGGCCGAAATTTTGACCCCCTCCGATCTTCTTGAAACTCTGGATTCTGACAGAGGGCCACGAGACTTCGACCAGCGCGCAAAAATGGAGGCTCTAGACCCATCCAGAGCCGAGATATCGGATGTCAAAATTTTGACCTGAAAAAAAAAAACATAAGGGGTAACACTGTCGTTTTTGGCCAAAATTTTGACCCCCTCCGATCTTCTTGAAACTCTGGATTCTGACAGAGGGCCACGAGACTTCGACCAGCGCGCAAAAATGGAGGCTCTAGACCCTTCCAGAGCCGAGATATCGGACGTCAAAGTTTTGACCTGAAAAAAAAAACATAAGGGGTAACACTGTCGTTTTTGGCCGAAATTTTGACCCTCTCCGATCTTCTTGAAACTCTGGATTCTGACAGAGGGCCACGAGACTTCGACCAGCGCGCAAAAATGGAGGCACTAGACCCTTCCAGAGCCGAGATATCGGATGTCAAAGTTTTGACCTGAAAAAAAAACATAAGGGGTAACACTGTCGTTTTTGGCCGAAATTTTGACCCCCTCCAATCTTCTTGAAACTCTAGATTCTGACAGAGGGCCACGAGACTTCGACCAGCGTGCAAAAATGGAGGCTCTAGACCCATCCAGAGCCGAGATATCGGATGTCAAAATTTTGACCTGAAAAAAAAACATAAGGTGTAACACTGTCGTTTTTGGCCGAAATTTTGACCCCCTCCGATCTTCTTGAAACTCTGGATTCTGACAGAGGGCCACGAGACTTCGACCAGTGCGCAAAAATGGAGGCTCTAGACCCATCCAGAGCCGAGATATCGGATGTCAAAATTTTGACCTGAAAAAAAAACAAAAGGGGTAACACTGTCGTTTTTGGCCGAAATGTTGACCCCCTCCGATCTTCTTGAAACTCAGGATTCTGACAGAGGGCCACGAGACTTCGACCAGCGCGCAAAAATGGAGGCTCTAGACCCTTCCAGAGCCGAGATATCGGACGTCAAAGTTTTGACCTGAAAAAAAAAACATAAGGGGTAACACTGTCGTTTTTGGCCGAAATTTTGACCCCCTCCGATCTTCTTGAAACTCTGGATTCTGACAGAGGGCCACGAGACTTCGACCAGCGCGCAAAAATGGAGGCTCTAGACCCTTCCAGAGCCGAGATATCGGATGTCAAAGTTTTGACCTGAAAAAAAACATAAGGGGTAACACTGTCGTTTTTGGCCGAAATTTTGACCCCCTCCGATCTTCTTGAAACTCTGGATTCTGACAGAGGGCCACGAGACTTCGACCAGCGCGCAAAAATGGAGGCTCTAGACCCTTCCAGAGCCGAGATATCGGATGTCAAAGTTTTGACCTGAAAAAAAAACATAAGGGGTAACACTGTCGTTTTTGGCCGAAATTTTGACCCCCTCCGATCTTCTTGAAACTCTGGATTCTGACAGAGGGCCACGAGACTTCGACCAGCGCGCAAAAATGGAGGCTCTAGACCCTTCCAGAGCCGAGATATCGGATGTCAAAGTTTTGACCTGAAAAAAAAACATAAGGGGTAACACTGTCGTTTTTGGCCGAAATTTTGACCCCCTCCGATCTTCTTGAAACTCTGGATTCTGACAGAGGGCCACGAGACTTCGACCAGCGCGCAAAAATGGAGGCTCTAGACCCATCCAGAGCCGAGATATCGGATGTCAAAGTTTTGACCTGAAAAAAAAACATAATGGGTAACACTGTCGTTTTTGGCCGAAATTTTGACCCCCTCCGATCTTCTTGAAACTCTGGATTCTGACAGAGGGCCACGAGACTTCGACCAGCGCGCAAAAATGGAGGCTCTAGACCCTTCCAGAGCCGAGATATCGGATGTCAAAGTTTTGACCTGAAAAAAAAAACATAAGGGGTAACACTGTCGTTTTTGGCCGAAATTTTGACCCCCTCCGATCTTCTTGAAACTCTGGATTCTGATAGAGGGCCACGAGACTTCGACCAGCACGCAAAAATGGAGGCTCTAGACCCTTCCACAGCCGAGATATCGGATGTCAAAGTTTTGACCTGAAAAAAAAAAACATAAGGGGTAACACTGTCGTTTTTGGCCGAAATTTTGACCCCCTCCGATCTTCTTGAAACTCTGGATTCTGACAGAGGGCCACGAGACTTCGACCAGCGCGCAAAAATGGAGGCTCTAGACCCATCCAGAGCCGAGATATCGGATGTCAAAATTTTGACCTGAAAAAAAAACATAAGGGGTAACACTGTCGTTTTTGGCCGTAATGTTGACCCCCTCCGATCTTCTTGAAACTCTGGATTCTGACAGAGGGCCACGAGACTTCGACCAGCGCGCAAAAATGGAGGCTCTAGACCCTTCCAGAGCCGAGATATCGGATGTCAAAGTTTTGACCTGAAAAAAAAACATAAGGGGTAACACTGTCGTTTTTGGCCGAAATTTTGACCCCCTCCGATCTTCTTGAAACTCTGGATTCTGACAGAGGGCCACGAGACTTCGACCAGCGCGCAAAAATGGAGGCTCTAGACCCTTCCAGAGCCGAGATATCGGATGTCAAAGTTTTGACCTGAAAAAAAAACATAAGGGGTAACACTGTCGTTTTTGGCCGAAATTTTGACCCCCTCCGATCTTCTTGAAACTCTGGATTCTGACAGAGGGCCACGAGACTTCGACCAGCGCGCAAAAATGGAGGCTCTAGACCCTTCCAGAGCCGAGATATCGGATGTCAAAGTTTTGACCTGAAAAAAAAACATAAGGGGTAACACTGTCGTTTTTGGCCGAAATTTTGACCCCCTCCGATCTTCTTGAAACTCTGGATTCTGACAGAGGGCCACGAGACTTCGACCAGCGCGCAAAAATGGAGGCTCTAGACCCATCCAGAGCCGAGATATCGGATGTCAAAATTTTGACCTGAAAAAAAAACATAAGGGGTAACACTGTCGTTTTTGGCCGAAATGTTGACCCCCTCCGATCTTCTTGAAACTCTGGATTCTGACAGAGGGCCACGAGACTTCGACCAGCGCGCAAAAATGGAGGCTCTAGACCCTTCCAGAGCCGAGATATCGGACGTCAAAGTTTTGACCTGAAAAAAAAACATAAGGGGTAACACTGTCGTTTTTGGCCGAAATTTTGACCCCCTCCGATCTTCTTGAAACTCTGGATTCTGACAGAGGGCCACGAGACTTCGACCAGCGCGCAAAAAGGAGGCTCTAGACCCTTCCAGAGCCGAGATATCGGATGTCAAAGTTTTGACCTGAAAAAAAAACATAAGGGGTAACACTGTCGTTTTTGGCCGAAATTTTGACCCCCTCCGATCTTCTTGAAACTCTGGATTCTGACAGAGGGCCACGAGACTTCGACCAGCGCGCAAAAATGGAGGCTCTAGACCCTTCCAGAGCCGAGATATCGGATGTCAAAGTTTTGACCTGAAAAAAAAAACATAAGGGGTAACACTGTCGTTTTTGGCCGAAATTTTGACCCCCTCCGATCTTCTTGAAACTCTGGATTCTGACAGAGGGCCACGAGACTTCGACCAGCGCGCAAAAATGGAGGCTCTAGACCCATCCAGAGCCGAGATATCGGATGTCAAAATTTTGACCTGAAAAAAAAAAACATAAGGGGTAACACTGTCGTTTTTGGCCAAAATTTTGACCCCCTCCGATCTTCTTGAAACTCTGGATTCTGACAGAGGGCCACGAGACTTCGACCAGCGCGCAAAAATGGAGGCTCTAGACCCTTCCAGAGCCGAGATATCGGACGTCAAAGTTTTGACCTGAAAAAAAAAACATAAGGGGTAACACTGTCGTTTTTGGCCGAAATTTTGACCCTCTCCGATCTTCTTGAAACTCTGGATTCTGACAGAGGGCCACGAGACTTCGACCAGCGCGCAAAAATGGAGGCACTAGACCCTTCCAGAGCCGAGATATCGGATGTCAAAGTTTTGACCTGAAAAAAAAACATAAGGGGTAACACTGTCGTTTTTGGCCGAAATTTTGACCCCCTCCAATCTTCTTGAAACTCTAGATTCTGACAGAGGGCCACGAGACTTCGACCAGCGTGCAAAAATGGAGGCTCTAGACCCATCCAGAGCCGAGATATCGGATGTCAAAATTTTGACCTGAAAAAAAAACATAAGGTGTAACACTGTCGTTTTTGGCCGAAATTTTGACCCCCTCCGATCTTCTTGAAACTCTGGATTCTGACAGAGGGCCACGAGACTTCGACCAGTGCGCAAAAATGGAGGCTCTAGACCCATCCAGAGCCGAGATATCGGATGTCAAAATTTTGACCTGAAAAAAAAACATAAGGGGTAACACTGTCGTTTTTGGCCGAAATGTTGACCCCCTCCGATCTTCTTGAAACTCAGGATTCTGACAGAGGGCCACGAGACTTCGACCAGCGCGCAAAAATGGAGGCTCTAGACCCTTCCAGAGCCGAGATATCGGACGTCAAAGTTTTGACCTGAAAAAAAAAACATAAGGGGTAACACTGTCGTTTTTGGCCGAAATTTTGACCCCCTCCGATCTTCTTGAAACTCTGGATTCTGACAGAGGGCCACGAGACTTCGACCAGCGCGCAAAAATGGAGGCTCTAGACCCTTCCAGAGCCGAGATATCGGATGTCAAAGTTTTGACCTGAAAAAAAACATAAGGGGTAACACTGTCGTTTTTGGCCGAAATTTTGACCCCCTCCGATCTTCTTGAAACTCTGGATTCTGACAGAGGGCCACGAGACTTCGACCAGCGCGCAAAAATGGAGGCTCTAGACCCTTCCAGAGCCGAGATATCGGATGTCAAAGTTTTGACCTGAAAAAAAAACATAAGGGGTAACACTGTCGTTTTTGGCCGAAATTTTGACCCCCTCCGATCTTCTTGAAACTCTGGATTCTGACAGAGGGCCACGAGACTTCGACCAGCGCGCAAAAATGGAGGCTCTAGACCCTTCCAGAGCCGAGATATCGGATGTCAAAGTTTTGACCTGAAAAAAAAACATAAGGGGTAACACTGTCGTTTTTGGCCGAAATTTTGACCCCCTCCGATCTTCTTGAAACTCTGGATTCTGACAGAGGGCCACGAGACTTCGACCAGCGCGCAAAAATGGAGGCTCTAGACCCATCCAGAGCCGAGATATCGGATGTCAAAATTTTGACCTGAAAAAAAAACATAAGGGGTAACACTGTCGTTTTTGGCCGAAATGTTGACCCCCTCCGATCTTCTTGAAACTCTGGATTCTGACAGAGGGCCACGAGACTTCGACCAGCGCGCAAAAATGGAGGCTCTAGACCCTTCCAGAGCCGAGATATCGGACGTCAAAGTTTTGACCTGAAAAAAAAACATAAGGGGTAACACTGTCGTTTTTGGACGAAATTTTGACCCCCTCCGATCTTCTTGAAACTCTGGATTCTGACAGAGGGCCACGAGACTTCGACCAGCGCGCAAAAATGGAGGCTCTAGACCCTTCCAGAGCCGAGATATCGGATGTCAAAGTTTTGACCTGAAAAAAAAACATAAGGGGTAACACTGTCGTTTTTGGCCGAAATTTTGACCCCCTCCGATCTTCTTGAAACTCTGGATTTTGACAGAGGGCCACGAGACTTCGACCAGCGCGCAAAAATGGAGGCTCTAGACCCTTCCAGAGCCGAGATATCGGATGTCAAAGTTTTGACCTGAAAAAAAAAAACATAAGGGGTAACACTGTCGTTTTTGGCCGAAATTTTGACCCCCTCCGATCTTCTTGAAACTCTGGATTCTGACAGAGGGCCACGAGACTTCGACCAGCGCGCAAAAATGGAGGCTCTAGACCCTTCCACAGCCGAGATATCGGATGTCAAAGTTTTGACCTGAAAAAAAAAACATAAGGGGTAACACTGTCGTTTTTGGCCGAAATTTTGACCCCCTCCGATCTTCTTGAAACTCTGGATTCTGACAGAGGGCCACGAGACTTCGACCAGCGCGCAAAAATGGAGGCTCTAGACCCATCCAGAGCCGAGATATCGGATGTCAAAATTTTGACCTGAAAAAAAAACATAAGGGGTAACACTGTCGTTTTTGGCCGTAATGTTGACCCCCTCCGATCTTCTTGAAACTCTGGATTCTGACAGAGGGCCACGAGACTTCGACCAGCGCACAAAAATGGAGGCTCTAGACCCTTCCAGAGCCGAGATATCGGATGTCAAAGTTTTGACCTGAAAAAAAAACATAAGGGGTAACACTGTCGTTTTTGGCCGAAATTTTGACCCCCTCCGATCTTCTTGAAACTCTGGATTCTGACAGAGGGCCACGAGACTTCGACCAGCACGCAAAAATGGAGGCTCTAGACCCTTCCAGAGCCGAGATATCGGATGTCAAAGTTTTGACCTGAAAAAAAACATAAGGGGTAACACTGTCGTTTTTGGCCGAAATTTTGACCCCCTCCGATCTTCTTGAAACTCTGGATTCTGACAGAGGGCCACGAGACTTCGACCAGCACGCAAAAATGGAGGCTCTAGACCCATCCAGAGCCGAGATATCGGATGTCAAAATTTTGACCTGAAAAAAAAACATAAGGGGTAACACTGTCGTTTTTGGCCGAAATTTTGACCCCCTCCGATCTTCTTGAAACTCTGGATTCTGACAGAGGGCCACGAGACTTCGACCAGCACGCAAAAATGGAGGCTCTAGACCCTTCCAGAGCAGAGATATCGGATGTCAAAGTTTTGACCTGAAAAAAAAAACATAAGGGGTAACACTGTCGTTTTTGGCTGAAATGTTGACCCCCTCCGATCTTCTTGAAACTCTGGATTCTGACAGAGGGCCACGAGACTTCGACCAGCGCGCAAAAATGGAGGCTCTAGACCCTTCCAGAGCCGAGATATCGGATGTCAAAGTTTTGACCTGAAAAAAAAAACATAAGGGGTAACACTGTCGTTTTTGGCCGAAATTTTGACCCCCTCCGATCTTCTTGAAACTCTGGATTCTTACAGAGGGCCACGAGACTTCGACCAGCGCGCAAAAATGGAGGCTCTAGACCCTTCCAGAGCCGAGATATCGGATGTCAAAGTTTTGACCTGAAAAAAAAACATAAGGGGTAACACTGTCGTTTTTGGCCGAAATTTTGACCCCCTCCGATCTTCTTGAAACTCTGGATTCTGACAGAGGGCCACGAGACTTCGACCAGCGCGCAAAAATGGAGGCTCTAGACCCTTCCAGAGCCGAGATATCGGATGTCAAAGTTTTGACCTGAAAAAAAAAAACATAAGGGGTAAGACTGTCGTTTTTGGCCGAAATTTTGACCCCCTCCGATCTTCTTGAAACTCTGGATTCTGACAGAGGGCCACGAGACTTCGACCAGCGCGCAAAAATGGAGGCTCTAGACCCTTCCAGAGCCGAGATATCGGACGTCAAAGTTTTGACCTGAAAAAAAAACATAAGGGGTAACACTGTCGTTTTTGGCCGAAATTTTGACCCCCTCCGATCTTCTTGAAACTCTGGATTCTGACAGAGGGCCACAAGACTTCGGCCAGCGCGCAAAAATGAAGGCTCTAGACCCTTCCAGAGCTGAGATATTGAGATCCCACATAGCATGTATGCCATTTTAAAAATAGTGGATTTGTGGACGATGGAATTATTGGATGGCGCTTGGTGCTAGGACTCAGGGGAGCCTCAGACTCAGGGAGTGCTGATAAATGGTTTTCATCCAAATATTTTGAAAGCGAAGCTTAAAAACCACGTGTCCAAAAACCCACTATTTGTCCAATAACTGACTATATTTGAAAAGTACTAACCTTGACCTTTATGCAATAAGCTGCAAATGGACAGAATCCCGCCTGCAATCTACTGAATGTCTTTCAACATACCTTCAGGTGTCTACTGTGTAATTGAGGAACAGATGATTGCGTTTACTCACATCAAAGAGTGCCAAAACACCATTTATTGTTTTAATTTTGTGATCAAATAGACAGAATTCAAAAGATTACAACTGGCTTGTTATCGAAAGTGACAAAACACGGAGCTTGTTATTTGGTGTTAATGGTGGTTAGGCAACAAACCTGAATTCATTGTGTACTGTACATAAGACATGAGGTCCATTGAGCCGGGCTGGGCGGGTCCGTGGTAGCAGGGGATGGGGTGTGTTCTAAAACCAATTTTCTAAGCGTGTAAAATTGATAACTATTTATAATAATTATAATAATAATAATTGTATGGTAGAATGCCACAGCAAGTGCTTGGGAGCATCTCGACTTGGCGCATTAATATCATCACTTGTCAAAAGTCCTCTCCTTCTCCGGAGTGATGATATTACTGCGCCGAGTTGAAATATCCACTTTACACACTGAGAAAAAAGTATCACTTTAAAAGGTTTGCATACATTCATCATTCATAAAATGATGTATTTTTCTTATTGCAGTTTTTTGGCGATCAGACGGCAGACTCCGTTCTCCAGCAGGATGTTCAGCGTCATGCTGGCCTTCACATCGAGGACCTGGCGTCTTGTACGGTTATACGTCACTTATCAAAGGAGACGCCCACTTTTGTGTTGACACTAATCACGAACGCGCCTTCCAACAGTCTGATCATGGAGAAACTTCTTCAAGGACACTCCAGCTCTTCAGAGGAAGGGGACTGATGGACGTTTTCTGCGCAGTATTTCTAACCCCCTCCCCCCCCCCAATAAATTAAATGCTAATTTATTTATAAAATATGAACAAAAAGTATTTTCTAATACACAGCAACACATTTAAATTCAGTCCTGAAACCACATGGTGCTTTACAACACATCAGCCTTTAGTCTTGAGAGTGCGTACGGTCGGCAAAACATCATCTAGAGTCAAGACATCTGAAAAAGAGAGCAAACTGGAACTCAGCTAGTGCCACAACACAATGAAAATGTCTGATGGTGTTTTTAGGTTTCAGATACACTGGAATATAGATGTACTGTATGTACTTTTCATTTGAGTTTGACTGACTCTTGTTGAACATGAATAAAGTTTGGTCTCACCCAGAGTTTGCAGAAGCTCCAGTATAAATGAGTGGAAAACCGGAAAGAATTCCTCATGTTCCTTGACGATGCTTGACGATGATACTGTTAAATACAAATGTCACTGAAAACACCAGCTGTCTGTTGTTCACTTGCAGTTTCCAAATGAAGAAATGAGCCTTCCTGAATTTTGTGTAAATTGTTCCTGTTACCATTCTCATGCAAACTGATATTAAATTGACGTAAATCATTCAAACATTTTTAAGCAGTCATGCTTTCTAAAATGAACTCAAATGCAAATGTTTCATATTTAATCATTTTTATAAACCATTTCCACATAAATGAAAGGAATACATTCATTAATGTACTAGTTAAAATAATGGGCTAAACTTCATGTACTTAAGTGATAAATTATTGTATTATGAAAACCTGAAACAATTATATTTATAAACTTAAATACTGTAAAAATGAACAAATTGAAATAGTATTCTTTAGATGGTTGATGCATGAAATTACATGAGAAAATGTATCCTTTAATATTTTTTAATAAACCACTCTACAAATAAATAAAACTGAATGTCAGTTTGTACAAGAAGTTGCATAATGGATAAAAGCATCTGCTTAATGTAATGTAAGTTTGTAACAATTAACAATAAAGTTGAATTTGCCAACAGTGAATGTATTATAAAATATACTTTAAATATATTTCATTTTTAACACTAAAATTTTTTTTGTTCATGATACCTAATGCATTATCTAATGTAAACAAATATAATATTTGTTGATGCATGTAATTAAATGCAAAAATGTATATTTAATCATTAAATTATTAAATATCGTCCCCTTGGAATTATAAGGTTCTATCTGACATTTTTGTCAAAATTGAGTTATTCACATATTCTTATTCTGTGACAACTTATTTCATTTCACATTTCAAAGAGCAATGAGGACCCTCTGGTATATGAGGACAGTTGGCTGTCCTCATAAAAACAAACCTTATAAAACCTTTTCTCAGCATGTTTTAATACCCAAAAAGTGTTTTTTTTTTTCTAAAGTCTTTATGTACCAAAAACCTGACATATTTTGTATAGTTGTGTGTCCGACACTGCCCCCTATCTGTTGTCGGGGTCCCTGCATGTTGCGACACACAACCGCGGGAAATTATGTATTATACACAACGCGCGAACTGCGCATGCTCACATTTGAAAACTCATTTTGATTGGCTGGATAGGAGAGAGCTACGTCATCAGCTGATTAATTTTCCCTGGAGTTCTGATTAGAAGCACGCCGTGGAGAGCAGGTAAGAAATCAATAACTTAACGTAGGTTCCAATGACAAGTATTGTTATGGTTTTGGTGTTTAGTAGACGATTTTTTCCAAAGAGACGTACAAATAAAGACAATACAAAGTTAAACTTAACAGTAAAACGGTGTTCTGACAATTCATGCTACCCATCGAGATTTGCTACTTAGCTGCTACCGGTTATGCGCATGTGCAGACTCACAGTTTACAAAAGGTACATTTTCCTGTTATAATATATAATTTACCTTTTAAATGCTTACTACCATATGAATATTTGTACGGTAAGCCAGCTGAAAAAGAGTAACTGAAAGTTTCAGTTACTATGAGGAAAGGTGTATTTTGACAAGTCAAAGATGAATATTGTATGATAATTTTTACTTATCACACCGTTTTAAAAGTAAAAACAGTCGTCTACAGTATACAGTAACGTTAGCTACTCATAACTTGTATTTCATACGACTTTAATCGGCATTCTGTCATCAATTCGCGCTACGGTAGCATTTTCGACAAAGAAGCAATAATCGACAGAAGAAGACAATTCAAGGCCTAACTTTGACACATTAAAATATATATATATATATATATATTTATATATTTATATATATATATATATATATATATATATATATATATATATATATATATATAATAGCGTTACATTTGATCGATTTGTTTAAAATATCCATGAAATGAAGACAGCTTAAAAGTTACAAGAAATTGTATTGTGCCATCTTTTTTACTTTATGACTCTTTATCTACCTTATGTGCTGATATTTTTGTCATGCCTTTACAGACGCATGCATTACTATATACAATAGTTTTAAGTAGAACTATGTTATAGTTTTCACACATGAGCAGTATTTTAGTCCTTCTTTTCACTGGGATTTGCAAATGTTGGATTTTTCTTTTCAATCTTACATTTTTCATGAGGGTGATCGTCCCATGTCAATATATATATATATATATATATATATATATATATATATATATATTAAGAGTTCAGATGCAAAAGCCTTTAAGTGCCAATTGAAATTTTCTTCAAAAATGATCATTTTTATCAAGCTTGTATATTTAAATTCAGTAATTTCACTTAAATTGCAATGAAGATTACCTATTAATTGTCATTCAAGTGAAATTACTGAACTTGAATATATAAGCTTGATAAAAATGATCATTTTAGAAGAAAATTTCAAATGGAACTCTTCATATTATATATATATATATATATATATATACATACATGCATACAAGAGAAATATAAAAAATAGAGCTTTGACAAAAATACATGTAGGGTTACAATGGAAAAACTTGGAAGATCATTACAAATATAATTGTTAATAATATTTAAGAAATTAATGAAAGTAACAGGATTGACAAGAGTAATTTAACATGGATGACAGGATATATTATTCAGTATACACTGGAGATATTTGTTTACATAGTATTTTAAAGTTTTACATTTTTAAATTGCCAGTGGTTATATTGCCAGTGGCAATAACCAGTGGTTCCCAACTCCTTCTGAGGATTTGAATCAGGTGTGTTAAATAAGGCAGACATACACAATATGCAGAGCAGTGGGTTGTGAGGACTAGAGTTGAGAACCACTGGTTTACACCAAGCCATGATTAAACCGTAGTTCAATTAGGACATTTAAGCAGATTTTTTTAAACGTGCCTTAGGAAAAAAAAAGGCTGGTGTGCATTTTGAGACAAAACTATGACTCTGACATATTTTAAGATCCATCAAAGCAAGGTTTTTTTGAGTTAAAACAGCTCAGTCATGCATGTTAGTCTGGGACTAGCTTAAGCCTTGTCTGTGAAACTGGGAGCTAATGTTTTAGAGTATTGAAATGAGACCCTTTTGTGAGCCCGATCTCATGAAAGTTCGCATTTATAGCACGAATGTCATTTCTTGTGGCCTTTATACGCCAAAAACAGTTTTTGCGTGTATATAGTACGTGTTTTTCGCATGCGTATGATATGCACTTTTTGGCGTGTAATATGCATGAACTCCCCACCCCCCTCCCCCCAAACCTACCCCAGGGTTTTTTAGTGCGTAGCATATACACGCAAAAAACATATATTTTTTTTAACATTTGCCGTATAAATGCCACGAGAAATTACATTCGTGGTATAGATACGCATTTTCATGAGACTGTGTTGCTTTTGTCCAACTGTCTGTAGGTGTTTATCTCCTCACAGAACTTAAAAGGTATTGATATACTGACAGCAGGGAAATTTTATGTGAATGTTATGAAAGCATAGAACTCAAATGAAATTGTTTAAATATCCATGGTATTAGTGAGATTAAAAGTAGTGTTGATATGTGAGAAGATGTGACGTTTGCATTTTTTTTCTTAATTTCCTTAGCATATTCAGTCATGCCACAGAGAACTACTCCCCTTCGGGATGCCACTAATCACATCCTTGCTGGAAGAGACAAGAGTTCAATGTTAGGAATTAAATATATTAATCCAGTTAAAGGTAAGTGACTTTGACGCACTGTAGGCTAGCCTGAGGGGTTACACGTCACTGGTTCTTGAATTGATATTATAATTGTTTTCAGTTTATGACTATTTTTTACAAACATTAATATAAATACGGTTGTGTCTGCAGGTCGTGGTATCTTCACTTTAGCTGTTTTCAATCAAGGAGACTTTGTGGTGGAGTACAAAGGGGAGCTCATACCACAATGCATGTTCGACCTTCATGTTTGAGTTTAAATGGAAGAGGAAGACATGGTGGTAGGTTCAGAATGACTAATATGTTTAGATTTCTATTGTGAAAAGTCAGGATTTCTGCCCTATCAGTTAGTTACCCGCTTTTTCGCTAGTGGTCTGTATTGTAGATTTTTTTTTTTTCCAACCTACAGCACTCGCTGTCTTCAAACAACAGGGCTATAGGCTTTATGTCGAGCGTCACGTGACCAAACCGGAAAACGGGTCTCATCGCATCCGCTTGTCAGAGAAAGTGTTAACGGCCGTAAGAACTGACTACGATATCTATGGATTTGTAAGGTAATCAGCTAACCTACGTATTTCACTTTGTTATTGGCGTTTTATTCCATTTAAATATCTAAACGTTACTGTGAAGAATAAAAAATATAAAACGTTTAAATATCAATCTGCACATGTGAGGGATATTGGTTATGCTAATCTTTATCGCTCCTTTTAAGTTATCTTGATTAAAACCGCAAAAAAATTCATGAAGCACATACAAAAGATCTGGACCGGAAGCGATGAGACCCGTTTTACAGAGAATGCGGAAGTAAGTTGTGCATAAAGCCTATTGGTTGATTTACCCTGGACCTGGAGTTTAATTGTTGCATTTCATGTTGCAGATTTTGTAATTGCATTGGTGAATTATTTAAAATAGGCTTTTTATATACATTTAGATAACTGCCTACTGTAATATTTAAAAAATGAACTTTTTAAAATGAACTTTTTATTGCCTACCCTCCTTGCTGTGTAATTGATACCAACGTTTTTTTGTTGTTGTCTTGTTTTGTTTTTAGACAATGAAGAAATGTTGGCTTCTGGCACATTTGAATCACCTCCCCTCTCCGAGACTGCAGTTGAGCTTTCATAATTTGAATGAATGACCCACAGTTTGCCCAACAAATCTGATGTAATGAGCTGGATCTATGGGTTCATTAGAGTTTCTTAAAATGTTTTATGAATTTGTTAATGAAAATGAAAATGTTAAATGAATTTTCCAGTAGTACGATGGTTATAAACTTGTAAACTTATAAACCAGACAGTTTCTGGTCTCATTGATTTCCATAGTATATTTTTTTTCCTACTATGGAAGTCAATGAGACCAGAAACTGTCTGGTTACTGATATTCTTCTAAATATCAGAAAATTGGCTGAATGGATTTTGAAAATGGTAAAACTCAACTGTTTAACTCTGGGGGAGTGGTAAATGAGCCTATTTCCAAAAAAAGTGGAGCATCCCTTTAAAAGACATTCAAATGCTGAACGCTAAATGCACTTTTGGATAGCCTTAGTTTTTACCTTTCTAGGCATGTTTTGCAAGTTGTTGTCCTACGTTCAGAAATGGTTTAGGTCACTTAAAGGTTAAGGATAATGATGTCATTAATGACTCGCCCTCATGTCGTTCCAAGCCCGTAAGTCCTCTGTTCATCTTTAGATCACAGTTTAAGATATTTTAGATTTAATCTGAGCGTTTTCTGTTCCTCCATTGAACATGTGTGTACGGTATACTGGCCTTGTCCAGAAAGGAAATGAAGACATCATCAAAGTAGTCCGGTCTGTTGTCAACTCCACAGTGACCCTGCTGATGACGTGTTATCTGGTGCGCCCGAGCGTCGTTTACAGTCTGGGGGAGATGCACACTGTATTCAAGCTATTCTACATTGTTTGTATTTTAGTATTGCTATATTTTTTTACAATGGTGCGTAAGTGTGCATGTCCCGGATCCTAATCGCCAAAAACACTCGGGTGCACCAGATAACACGTCATCAGCAGGGTCACTATGGAGTTGACAACAGACCGGGAAGAGAATACAATGCTGAATGAAGTTGTTATTTTTGGACCTAAATGTATTTTCGATGCTTCAAAACATTGTAAGTAACCCACTGATGTCAAATGGACTGCTTTGATGATGTCTTTATTTCCTTTCTGGACAAGGACAGTATACCGTACACACATGCTCAATGGAGCATGTGTAAACTGAAAACTCTCGGACTAAATCTAAAATATATTCAACTGTGTTATGAAGATGAATGGAGATCTTACGGGCTTGGAACGACATGAGGGCGAGTCATTTGACATCATTTTTATTTAATTTATTTACTTTATTATTAAATACATTTTATATTATTTATTAACCCTTTAATTTATTTTGCTTACAGGCAGTTTTTTGTTTTGTTAATTTTGCTATGTTTATTTTACCCTGGGCGGGTGAGGTGACCAAATACTGTCCTTTTAAGGAATGGTTTTTTGAGGTGACCAAATCAAACATATTTCATTAAATCAACAAATGTTGTGTTGTGTGTTAGTAATGACAAACTTATATAATTTTAAGTTACATTTTAAGTTACATAACATTTTTAGCTTAAATGCAGATGAATTACGTTTAGTAGTCAAACATGGTCGATTTTTTCATAAACATATCTACATACCTATAATATCTATACTCTAGCGCATCTAAAGTCGAGGTCAGCCGAGTCTAACCCTTACCCTATACTCTAGCACGTCTACACATTGACAGCGGCTATGTGCTAATCCTATACTGTAGCGTAGAGGTTTAGTTCCAACCTGCTTCAGCACACCTGCCTTTGTATTTTCAAGCAAACCTGAAGAGCTTGATGAGCTGATTCAATTTAATTTTAGAAGGCATCTCACGGAAGCAGTAGGGTTGGCAGTTCTGTAATATATTCCATATTATTATAATGGTGTGCCTCAGTCACTTTGGTCTTATAATTCATGTGTCCTTTCAAAGCAGGTTATACTTGTTGTATGTGTATGGTGACTTGGCCTTATACACCTTGTGTTCTTTCAAAGCAGCCACTGTAATACATCCGAGCAGGACTTTATTCCAGCTAAAGTGGGCCAGGTAAAATGGCTTTCTCTCTAGACCTCAATATGGCTGAAATAACATGCAAACGTTTATTGTTGTAATCAAGACTCCATTAATTAAATTGTTAAATATTTGACCTATAATTAATATGGTAAAAATTAAGACATTTTAAGACTTTAAAAACTACAAGAAAATCGACATGCTTCAGCAAATTAATTCATAAAGTTTAATAATCATTGAAAAATTATTCACTGACTATATAATTGTCACAGCCTTTGTCTGCACCATTCTGTCTTCGTCATCTTCACTACACTTCCCAGCATCCTCTGTGATAGTCTCCACACCTGAACTCACTCCCTCAATCATCCAACTGTTCATCGTCCTGATCATCTGTGTCACCTGTCGTCACCTTGTTAGTGTTCATTTGTATCTGTATTTAGTTCTCTCTGTTTCAGTCTGTGTTTGTCAGTTCTTGATTATGTTTCATGGATAGTGTGTGTAATCTTCTGCCAGTCTTCCTTGTACCTGTTGGAGTTTTTGAGTAAGTGTTTTGTATTGGAGCTTTGCTTCAGCCTGAGCCTGTCTTCATTCCACACTACACCGTGGATTTCCCTGCAGTAAGACTAATTTTAATTTTAATTCTGCTTTGAGCAGGGAAACAGCTCTCTTGAGGAACACCTGGAGGTTTTCCTGGATTTGCTTCCTCAAACCAGTTTCCCAGATGACTGCCTCTGCACGTTTTTACGTGTGGGACTGAACAACACCACCGCCGTGGCCGCCTGATGGGTCTTCACTGCCTGATGGGTCTTCACCGCCGTGGCCGCCTGATGGGACTTCACTGCCTGATGGGTCTTCACTGCCTGATGGGTCTTCACCGCCGTGGCCGCCTGATTGGTCTTCACTGCCTGATGGGTCTTCACCGCCGTGGCCGCCTGATTGGTCTTCACTGCCTGATGGGTCTTCTCCGCTGTGGCCGCCTGATGGGTCTTCACCGCCGTGGCCGCCTGATGGGTCTTCTCCGCTGTGGCCGCCTGATGGGTCTTCACCGCCGTGGCCGCCTGATGGGTCTTCTCCGCTGTGGGCGCCTGATGGGTCTTCACCGCCGTGGCTGCCTGATCACGCTCTCAGCTTTCTCTGCCATGTCCACGTCCTGCTCCGCCCTGGCCATGCCCTCTTCCTGCTGTGCCCTGGTCACACCCTCAGTTTGCTCCGCCACACCCTCGTCCTGCTCCTCTCTGGTCACGCTCTCAGCCTGCTCCGGCCTGGAGGCTTCCTGCTCTAATTCAGCCATGCCCTCGTCAGCCCCCAGGCCGCACACCCCCCACCCCATTGATGTTCTACGGCACAAGGGAGGCGTTCTGTCACAGTCTTCGTCTACACCATTCTGTCTTCGTCATTTTCACAGCATCCTCTTGACTCCACACCTGAACTCATTCCTTCAATCATCCACCTGTTCATCGCCCTGATCATCTATGTCACATTGTTAGTGTTCATTTTGTATCTGTATTTAGTTCTCTCTGTTTCAGTCTGTGCTTGTCAGTTCTTGATTGTTTCAAGGATAATCGTCCTCTTGTAATAACAAGGTCCCTTTTGACATTTTTGTCAAAATTGAGGTATTCACATATTCTTATTTTGTGACAATTTATTTATGTTAAGTGATGTGTTTTTTTAAGTTGTGTACAATGGGGGACTTTTTATTGAAAAAAAAAGAGGTTCTATCTACAAAGTTGAAATCTAACTTGGCTTTATAAGATTCTATCAGCATGAGCCAATCAGCACTTCGAATGCACAGAAAAGAACCAATCAGAATCCATTTTATATGTTGGGTCACCGGCTTTTTCCTTGAAGACAAGGAACGCCATAAAGGCATAATTCTATGCATTATTGTGTAGCCTTATGAAGTAGCTTAACTTTATATTTTGTCATTTTCTTTATAGTGATTATTATTATCTGAATTATACCCATATACAGTGAGTAAATTGAATATTTTAGAAAACCATTCAACATGCAAGTGTGTGTGTGCGTATGTGAGAGAGTGTGTGTGATTAAAAGGGAGTCTGACAGTTTTTGTGATTGTCACGGTGTAGTGTGGAATGAAGACAGGCTAACGCAAAGCTCCAATACAAAACATTTACACAAAAACTCCAAACAGGTACAAGGAAGACTGGCAGAAGATTACACGCACTATCCATGAAACATAATCAAGAACCGACAAGCACAGACTGAAACAGATAACTAAATACAGATACAAAATGAACACTAACAAAGTGACGACAGATGATGAGGGTGATGAACTGGTGGATGATTGAGGGAGTGAGTTCAGGTGCGGAGACAAGAGAATACAATGGAAGTGTAGTGAAGATGAAGACAGAACGGTGCAGACGAAGACTGTGACAGAACGTCCCCCTTTACAAAGGCGCAACCTCGCGCCGTAGAACATCAATGGGGTGGGGGGTGGGCTGCCCTGGAGGCTGACGAGGGCATGGCTGAATTGGAGCAGGCTGAGGGTGTGACCAGGGCACAGCAGGCTGAGAGAGTTGCCAGGGTGGAGCAGGCTGAGAGCGTTGCCAGGATGGTGAAGACCCTTCAGGCGGAGAAGACCCTTCAGGCGGCCATGGCGGTGAAGGCCCTTCAGGCGGTGAAGACCCATCAGGCGGTGAAGACCCTTTCAGGCGGATAAGACCCTTCAGACGGTGAAGACCCTTCAGGCGGCCACAGCAGTGAAGACCCTTCAGGCGGTGAAGACCCTTCAGGCGGCCACAGCAGTGAAAACCCTTTAGGCGGTAAAGACCCTTCAGCCGGCCACGGCAGGGAAGACCCTTCAGGCGATGAAGACCAATCAGGCAGTGAAGACCCATCAGGCAGTGAAGACCCATCAGGCAGTGAAGACCCATCAGGCAGTGAAGACCCATCAGGCAGTGAAGACCCATCAGGCAGTGAAGACCCATCAGGCAGCCACGGCGGTGGTGTTGGAGTGGTGTTGTTCAGTCCCACACGTAGAAACGTGCAGAGGCAGTCATCTGGGAAACTGGTTTGAGGAAGCAAATCCAGGAAAACCTCCAGGTGTTCCTCAAGAGAGCTGTTTCCCTGCTCAAAGCACAATTAAAATTAAAATTAGTCTTACTGCAGGGAAATCCACGATGTAGTGTGGAATGAAGACAGGCTCAGGCTGAAGCAAAGCTCCAATACAAAACACTTACTCAAAAACTCCAACAGGTACAAGGAAGACTGGCAGAAGATTACACACACTATCCATGACACATAATCAAGAACTGACAATCACAGACTGAAACAGAGAGAACTAAATACAGATACAAATGAACACTAACAAGGTGACGACAGGTGACACAGATGATCAGGACGATGAACAGTTGGATGATTGAGGGAGTGAGTTCAGGTGTGGAGACAAGAGGATGCTGGAGATGACGAAGACAGAATCCTAAACTTTATGAATTCATTTCCTGAAGCATGTCGATTTTCTTGCAGTTTTTAAAGTCTTAAAATGTCTTAATTTTTACCATATTAAGGCTTATAGGTCAAATATTTAACAATTTAATTAATGGGGTCTTAATTACAACAATAAACGTTTGCATGTTATTTCAGCCATATTGAGGTCTAGAGAGAAAGCCATTTTACCTGGCCCACTTTAGCTGGAATAAAGTCCTGCTCGGATGTATTACAGTGGCTGCTTTCTGTCTAAGCAAAAGAAAGATTAAAGTATAATTTCTGCAATAATGTGTTTAATTACCCACTAAATTTGTATCAAAAATGAAGATTATGCACTGGGGAAAATATTTAGACCTACCTTGCTTAATTAGTCCCTGTTATTTTCATGTTTGAATGAAACTTGTTCCCCCATATACATTTTCCTATATGTAATGCAAAAACTTTGCAGCTCAATATCTCAAAACTGCTCAGAAGGCAGATAGAACCTTATAATTCCAAGGGTAGGATATATAAATTATTAAATATACAATTTATGTAAGAATGGTTAATATTAGGGCTGTCAAACGATTAATCGCATCCAAAATAAAATTTTGTGTTTACTTAATATATGTGGGTGCACTGTGTATAATTATATATATATATATATATATATATATATATATATATATATATATATTTAAGAAATATTTTCATGTGTATACTGTATATAGATTTATATATAATTTATATTATAGTATTTTATTTAAAAAATTATAATTATAAGTATTTTATATATAAATAATGTGTTTTTCTTAAATATACATGCAAGTGTGTATATTTATTTATATATATATATATATATATATATATATATATATATATATACACAAAATAATTATACACACTGCACCCACATATATTATGTAAACACAAACTTATTTTGGATGCGATTAATCATCTGACAGCCCTAGTTTATATATATATATATATATATATTAAACCATTCTTGCATAACTTGAAACATTGCATTGAATCAAATTACATGAGCTGGAAATCATTAATTTAATTTAAAAAAATAAATGTTAATTACTTTATATAAATTTTCACATTTAATTCCATGCATTAACTATTTATTTTTTTATAAACAATTATACAAAAATTAAAGCATTGAATAGAATGTCAATTTAGTTGCTACGTTAGGTTTGATGAACATTTATGAATCGCACAAATGTTAATGTTTTGAACATTTCAAGTTGTTTAAATTAAAAAGTAGAGTAGATAAATGACGAGAAAACACTGTTTAGTTAGTTCATGCATTAGCTAATGCAAACAATCATAAAGTGTTGCCTGCCAAAAAGTTTTGCACACATTTGTTCCGCATTGAGCACAATAAAAAAACCAAACAAAATGTCGCTGCTTTCCAGAAGGCTGTGGAGCTCCTGACTTGCGACGTTTCCTGACTGGGACACAATAGGCTCTATGCACAACTGCACTACTTCCTGAACTTCAGCCAGCTCCTTGTTTCCTGTCTATCATTATTGGACAATTTGATTAATTCAGGTGTGCTTGACCTCAGTAGTCACAGCAACAATAATCAAACACACCTGAATTAATCACTGTGTCCAATAATGCCAGACAGGAAACAAGAAGCTGGCTGAAGTTCAGGAAGTAGTGGAGCTGTGCATAGAGCCTATTGCGGCTACTTTGTTGACAACCTCGCTAGGGGGCGCTCTGTCATATATCACAAGATATGAGAACATTAATTCGAAGAGGATGAGGAAGCTCACACGTGTCATGTAGATATGCTCATACCCAATTCCAGAACATCTCTGAGGTTCCTTATGGCGTTGTTCATCTCGCCCAGCTTGGTGTAGACCTCATTCATGCGAGGATAGATTCCTGTGAGCGACAGGGCGTCGAAGAGTTTCTGGAAGTGGGCGACCATGGACTCCAGGGTGTGTCTGGTGGGACTCCGCAGAACCTGAGGAACAGCGAGAATACCATCAGCTGATGGATTATTAAGAACGCTAAAGGGAGATTTGAGTTTAGGAGAACCTTGTCTTCTGATGCCGTCTCATCGAGAAGCATGTCGACGATAAGCATCAAGTCTTCCATCCGGACGGAATCTGAAGATGTGGTAATACTGCTCTCGGGATGCCATGGCAACAATCTCTTCTCCAGTCTGATGAGGGCACGATGAAGACCCTAGCAAACCAAAGCAATCACATTCAAACCCACTGATTTCCTTCTGCAGTTAAGGTGAGGTCAGTCACAATAGCAATATTTCAGTGTGAGCTGTGCTTCATTCATACATCAATACGCTGTTGACAGTCAACAATGCACCTTTTTTTAGGGATGCACCAATACGAACATTTTGGCCGATACAGATTACCGATAATCATTTATATATAAAAGCCGATATATTGGCCGATAAATCTAAATCCAAATGTTTAAATAATTTTGAGAGCTTGATTATAAAAACCAATTGAAATCAATGAATATTTGCCAGTGAAAATTTGTCGAACAATGGTAATTCCCACCACACTATTAATTACATTTCTGGATTATATATTTTTTTTTTGTAAAAAAAGGTACATTGTATACTGTCAATACAAACAGCTTTCAGGTAGTCAACACGTCAAATCCACATAACAAACTTGCACCCGTTGCAAAATCTGGGTGGGGAAATCTTTCACCCTGAAGTGAGAATTGTGTGGATTCCTATTGAAATGACTGAATTTCACCCATGAAAATTTGCAGAACAAAGCTAAATGTGACCACACCTTAAGCTAAATTCATTGCCCAAAAGTTAACCAGATTTTACTTACTGCTAGAGAGGTTAATTGCTTGCTCCAAACATCCAGGGTGGAAACAATCCGCTCAAACTCTGGCTCCCGGCCGAGCTCTAGGTTAGATTGAACACGCTGCCTCAGCAAACCCAACGGAGCCCTCGGATTGGTCAGGACAGTGGTGATGTCATGTAGGATCTGCCAGGTAAATCAGAACACAATGTCAGAAAGGCATCGGCTACATTCCGAATGGAACAGTAGCGCACTGCATTCTATTTTAAAATAGTATGTTAAATAGCATGCGTTATGCAAAAAACATTGTCACATGACCTCATTTACAGCACACCAGAGCTCATTTAGCAAGTTGCATCATTTTTGCATACAAATATCTCATCTTTCGTCATTCCGATCAAATAATGAGTCAAAAACCGTATTGATAGAATTGAAAACAGAAAGTCAAGATGAGCAGCCCGGCGAAATTTCAGATAATGTGTATTGCAATAAAAATTATTGTATTTCGTCCGTGAAACTTTTCCAAACAATGGTAAATGTGACTACTACATACTTCCATATTCTATCCAAATAGCATTCAGTATAACAAAAAGTAGTATCACAGTATGCCATTTCGAACTGTGTTAAATGTGAGCAAATTCAAATAAGAATCAGTTTTTAAGTTCACCTTCTCCAGTTTGGTGGCAGATTCAGCCTGTTTGCATCGAACTTTCACCACAGAAATGAGATGATTGATGTTCTGCACACCAAGTTCCATACAAACATCCTGAAAAACAACCAATGACTTATAAACCTCTAGAATCTGATTCAAAGCAGTGTTATTGTAGCAGTATTATTAAAAAAACTATTATAGTTTTTATACATTTAAAAATGTGTTTTTTCAATTAATGGAAAGAATCCATTAAAATTCACAACATAATGCGTGCAATGACAATCTGTCAGGAACGCTCAAACAGAAAAAGCTCGGCCAATCAAATTAGAGGTTGAAACTAACTGTTGTATAAAGGGGGTGTGACTGTTTGCTATTCAATGCAAATACCATTATACATCCAAGCCTTAAAACCAACATGAGCCTTCACTCGCATATTTAAAGAAATTGTTGATAGCTGTTTGCAAACACATGTTAGCGTTCTCTGTTACCAGTGCAGTTTTTAAAATTCAGAATAGATTGCAAGAAAGCTTTTCCTCTGGCATTCCCACATGCACGCTCCCTCAAACTCTCTCACGCTCTGTCTCTTTCTTGTGGCTAATTGACCCATTTTTCCAGGGAAGAGGTTTGCGTTTGATTCAGGGAGGGTCAGTGAGTGCATTGGGGTGGGTCTGTGGTCTAAGATGTTGGTGTAAGCTCTTTGAGGCCCTCACCTGAGACATTCTCTTGCATCCACACCCCGTCGCCCTCGTGATCTGTGTATTTATGTTTATTTATAACCTTTCCTGTGAACCATGACGAGCATAGTACATGCCCTTGTTCACCTGTGAAGACTTAACTGACACTACGAAGCCACTGGGACACAGGAACGTAAAGTATGAGGCGCTACTCTTTTGAGAAACTGCACACATTCTAGTCCAGATGTCAGATTATTTTTAAGAACATAGATTTCTGCCACTCCTCCGAGATTAAAAACAAAGAGGTTCATTTTGATATTACATCATCATTAAACTGAGGTTTCCACCTATTTGTTTTAATTCAGGGGATATAAAGGTGGAGTTCATTTGTTGCGGTGACTCCAGAATCACATGAGCCACATTCCTGTCGCATTGCTACATAAACACAGAAGATGTTGTGTTATTCCACAACTTCCCTGCTGCCTGCATTCTTGTGAGCGGACTGTTTAGTGGACCTTTTGCTCTGGCTCTCTGCATGGAGGAATGTGATAATGCATCCCAGCTTTGGCTTAGCCCTGCGGCTGGCCGCCTCGGTCTCTGGCTTCCCAACACGTGTCTGGCTCTGACTCCACTCTGCGCACTCCCCCCCCCCCCCAGAGACCTGTGGGACCTAAGAACACCACACACTGCGCACTCCCTCGAGAGATCTCCTCTCCAGCGTCACACTAGCAGCACGTTCAACAACATCTGCGTAACTGAACACTTTGCTCATGCGACCAAATGTCAAAGGCCTAGATGAGTGTTGTGTGTGGGTGAGGTGGGGTTTAGGACGGAATGTCTGTGAGGTTACAGAGTGTTCCGGTTTTGAGGCTGGACACATTAAATGAGATTTACATGAAGAGGTTTTGCTGGCCTGCTCTTTTGAATCCAGCATCTTAAGAGGGCTTTGAAGATGCTACAGTCGGACTAAACTGAAGCACACGTTGTAAAAGTTTGGCACTACACTAGAACAGTACCACAGACTAAGAATAGCTTTATACATTTGACATATTATAAGCTAGCAGAGCTACGTTTGCAAGGTTGCAAAGGTTCACATCTGACCCGAAATGAGAAGCATTTATTTGCAAGCTATCCTGAAATTGGACTATTATGACTTTTGACATCCCAGACAAACTACAAAGTCTGGGACAACACCGATAAGGTTATAGTATTCGTTGCCGCCAACCACAACTAACGGAAATACAACTTTTTGGTAACACCAGGGGAGTTGTTTCTGTACCACAGTCCATTATAAACCACATCATGGATAAAGTTTACAAAGCCATAGTCAGGTGAGGATCAAGCGTCTTAATATATAATATAATAATAGTAATCAGCTGATTGTTTCACAAACATAATCAGCACGTTTCTCCCCACATAGCAAACCCATAATACAGCGAGGGAGACGAACCACATGTTATGGAACTATATATTGTTTCTAACAGGGTAGTAAAAGTTTAGCTGGCTATATATGACTTTTTACTGAGTTATGTTGTTGTTGCCGAGCTGGTTAAAACGTAAAACCTTGTTTAAACTCGACGCGTCCGCATGAGCTCAAAGGTGCGCACGGCAAAATGACACGATTGTAAAAGCGCATGTGCCTCTATTCCCTAGACACCATTTACTAACTTCCACACATTAGGCTTTTTTCTCTGATTTTGAAAACTCTTTGTGATCAACTTAAAATGCTTCTAAGATCGACTTATAACAGTCGGTGTTTTACAGTCAATGACAAGATACTAATCAGCTGTCTCATGAACGTAACCAGCACATTTCTCCCAACATAGCAAACCCATAACACAGTGAGGGAGAAGAACTAAGTTACATGAAACAATCCAACTACATATTTTACACCACTCACAATGGAAAAGTCACTACTCACGGTGTCTATGGTTAGCTTCCAGCTTTCTGCGGCTTCTCTTTAAAGGTAGTGACGAAACGCACTCTGTAGCATGTCGACCTTCATAGAAAGACGTTCCCACGGTTATGTAGATATAAATGTCTCATTCTAAGGAAATAAAAACATTACGGTTTATTAGGCAAGTTCTTTATACACCACTGAAAACATAGTTATGGATGTCATTGCATTTCTGTGAATAGATACTCAAAATTTTTACACATTGCACCTTTAAGTTCAAATCATGCAAATACCTCCAGCTAATTCTC
The DNA here is from genome assembly GCA_038021265.1 of Cyprinella venusta. Taxonomy (NCBI): domain Eukaryota; kingdom Metazoa; phylum Chordata; class Actinopteri; order Cypriniformes; family Leuciscidae; genus Cyprinella; species Cyprinella venusta. The sequence continues at coordinate 11,720,645 of CM075881.1, read as the reverse complement.
GTTCAATGATAAATGTGCCAGAATAAAGAAAGAATAAATCGTTATTCACTGATAATCTTACTCTCCTCTGTGACACTCAAATCTGATTTTTAAATGCTTCAAGAAGTGTTACAACACGTTTAATGTCCATGAAGTCAAATTCCAATGGCTCTTGTGTGTCTTTTGACTGATTGCACTCTTTTTAACCAAACTTTGAATGCATCTTTTTGATTGAGATTTAGCATAGGATAACAGCTAATTTACAAGTCATGGTAAATAATAAACACTTAAATTTGCACTCAGTGCAAAATGACACCTGTGCATAGATCACTACGGGTGTTTTGGCAGTGCGGGGGAGGGTGACCTGTCTGTGTGTTAAGTAATGCCGTGCTTAGAGAGTATTATGATCAGACTCTTTAGTGATAAGGCTTTGGCCCGTGTGTCTGTGTTGTCAACCATAGGTCTGCTGTTGGACACTGCAGGTCTCTAAAGTGTGAAGAGGTTAAAGTGCATTTCAAGTTGAGAACTGGACCATCTGGTTCTACAGCCATCCCAGAATATCCCAGTCAGCTGGTCTCCCTGGGTGACGGAGCTTATAGAATAGCTTGTCCCACATGATGGTGGGAAAGGCGGCTGTGTCAGCAGGCACTCAGTGTGTGAGTGTGCGCTCATGTGCCCTTTGTACTGCCTGCTATGCGCGGTGGTATGTATCTAAAGGTCGAGGGGAGGTACACGAGGCTCCAGCGGGGAGATTTCGGGCCACTCGTTGCTTTAGTTCCCAAAGGCCAACATGACACTGTCAACTTTGAATTCATTATCCTGTCAGGAGTTTGTATCATACAGTATTATATTATGGAACTCAGAATAGTGTCATATCAAGTTTTCTTGTATGTAAGAATACATAAATCTAACTCTAAGTGACTGAGTACTGATTACAGAAGCATTCTGTGGTTAAAGTGAGTTGCTCAAGGGCGCAATAGTCACTGATCGGGTTTGTGATCCCAACTCCTGTCACCTTAAAGAGTAAACTGGCAAGCTTGGTGTTTTAAGGCTACCACCCTACATGATCCATGGCTTTTCCAGTTGTTCATAACAGATAAACATAAGAACAACTAGCTAATTACATGTTTCTAGGAAAATGTATATCCATTCAAGCAATATCAATGACTTTACCATGACTTATTTGAGTTTGCTACAGGTTTAGACATTTTGAAAAATGGTTTGGTTTTACAGGTGTGTCTGTTCTGCAGGCCCAGGCAGCTCTGATCAATTCAGAACAAAGTGGAACAAACAGACCCCCTCCTGCTGGAGCTTACAGGTATTACATCCACTCAATTCACTTCTATCCATCCATTCATCCATCCATCCATCCATCCATCCATCCATCCATCCATCCATCCATCCATCCATCCATCCATCCATCCAGTAGATGTGCTGGTACAAGGACATGCACACACAAACAACCACACCAATGCCAGTGTGTGAAAGCTTGTCATACAGGGATGGCCAGGGCTTCTATGATTCAGAACCTGTCATATCTGTTGTAAAGGAACAGTGATGGGAGGCACAGTAAACCATGGGTGACTGAAGGGTCTAAAAGAAGAGCACACGGTGTGTATAAAAGCCACAGAATATGGGCTCCCTGAAGCTATAAGGGCATGGGATCTCAGATACCACTTCTTCTAACACAGGATGTTTCCTACAATTTTCATGTAGTAAGGTCAGCACAGCATGATACATTAGGCTATGTCAAGGCTGGATGAGAATGACACACAGACACATGCAGTCAACGTGTGTTCCTCTGCGTTGCTCATCTCTTTATGAATATGGGATCAGAGCTTAATTCTGAGCCCAACAGTGAGTGTCACATTACATGAGAGGATCACTGATACATTTTCAATATTCAGGTTTTCATCATACAGTAGCATCATCTCAGTGGGGCACATGTCGTTCTTCACGTGGCCGCACGGTGCAGCATGCGTGGGTGAACTGACTCAGTCTCCATGACTCACTCTGACAGCAAACCTCACTTACAGCATCATGAATGTCCTTCTGCTTCTGTGGCAGGTGAGCAATCACAGAGCTGCTGAGATCCGCAAACAGCTATGGAAATCTTGAGAAATCAACTGACCCTAGCAAGAATTTTAAAGATTTAAAATTCAATTTTTAATAAATTATCCTGCCTAGAGCTTTAACAAAGATCAAGATGGACGATATGCTTAGAGCTGAAAATATGGTCTAATTTGGCAACCTGTCCCAGGCTTGAAGTCAAAAAGCAGGGTAAAAGATCACCCAATTTAGCAGAATTAAATCCTTTTTTTCTTTTTGCAATTAGAGTAACATCAAATGTCATAAATCATAAAAAGGCCATAGAAAAGTTAAGTCTGAATGGGTTAACCTTGTCAAAATAGTAAGTGAAATTATATAATACGCTCTATGTCATTAACATTTTTAATTAATTTTGTTTTACTTACAAGGTTATTTTAAATTGAACGTGGCACCCATGGCATACTGTACATTTCAGTAAGTATGCAATAAATAGCTTAAAATTAAAGGCATTATATAATGTAACAATTTCTATTTGAAATTAATTCTGTTCTTTAGAACTGTCTATATCCATCCAAGAATCTTTTTCAAAATAAATCACGGTTTTATACAAAAGCACTACAAAAACTGTTTCAACATTGATAATAATAAGAAATGTTTCTTGAGCATCAAATCAGTATTATTATGATTTTGGAAGAATCATGTGACACTGAAGACTGAAGCAATGATGCTGAATATTCAGCTTTGCATCACAGGAGGAATACATTACTTTTTAAAATAAAAAGTTATTTTCAATATTAATAACATTCCACATTTTCACTGTTCTAAATATTTACTTTAAGTTTATCAAATAAATGCAGCCTTGAGTATAAAAAAGAAAAAGATCCGACATACCCCTAAGTTTGGAACGGTGGTGATCTAGTAGGCCTACTTCTAGAAGCCCACAGAAACATTTTGATGAGAAAACCTTCTCTAATATGATAAGATAAGCTAGTTTTACCACTAACTACTATACAGAGCCTTATTGAATATTAGGCCTATTAGTGCTTTTTAACTAAATGATTACTTCTGTACTTAAATTTCCTCCTTTCCTCTTCAACTTTGATATAAAGCAAGACATGGAAGATGAAAGACAGAAAGTTCTAAATTATAATAAGATCTCAATGTTTGAGTCTTGTGGCCAGCAGAGGGCGATACATAATTTTACATTTATTTTAATTCACTTTGGGACTGTTTTCACAAGGTACATGCACAAAAAGCAGCCACCTCATTGGTCTAGCCGGAAGCACGTGATGATTCTTCCGCGAAGCCTCATCACTGATGATCAAAATATGACTACGCAAGGAAAGAACTATTGCCGACTTTAAACAGTAATAAAAAATAAACTGCAGGATTACAAATGGAGAACTTTTATTTTCTCGTCCAGAAACACTAGATAATTTTATTACAACTAAAACAATTTAGTGCCCCATATATGGGAACGGGATTAAACGTAAAACGTCTTCACCTTATGGCCTATGATCACACTTGTAACACTAGTCATTCTTTCAAAACCTGATGCATGCTTTCATTACAGTTACACTACACATTTTTCAGTCCACATTATAATTGTTTCAAACACAAGATCATTGTAATGTATAATGAGAACGAATCATTTGGTCAACGAATCTACGAATATAGAATCTAAAGGTCAGTTTGATTAAATAATAGACAAATGTATTAAACTTAACGAGAAGAGATGCAAATCAAAAGTTTGATAGTAAAAGCATTATGAAAATCTTACAGTTATGAATGAAACAATTATATAGATGAAACACATTTTGAGTAGGCCTACAAGTTATTTTTGACTTATTTTGATTTTCTGTATTGTACCAACACAATTGAAAATATGCTAGATTGTTTAAAAAACACGTTTGAAGATCTGTTGTTATATTAGAACTAAGATCTTTGAGAATGTAGCCTAGACCTTACTTGAGAAAATAATCGAATTCATTTTGGAAAAAAACAAAAAAACATCTTAGCTCGCCAGAATGGGCATGGCTTAGCGTAGGGCTCGGAGGCTGCTTCCCTGGTTTTCATCAACTGAAGCGAAAGTCGCTCGCTCGTGACTTGCTTAAGACAGGCCGACTAGCAGGACGGTGTAGCTATTGATCTACCTGACCGTCAAAGGCGAATCTCAAGAATGGCCTGTGACAGGGTATTATCTGAATCTGAAAATAGGCATCTTTCAGATCGACAGATATAAATCAGTCCCTCGGGCGAACCTGCACGAGAATTTTTCTGGTCGTAAGCATTTTGAACGTCTTTTCACGAGAACTTTGTTCAAATATCTCAGATAAGATAGGTCTGTTGGTCCGTCCGAGAAAACAACGGTAAAAGCCTGGCTCGCTCAGAGAAGGCGGTACCACTTCTTTGACCCCCAGCCTATGCATACCAGTTTCGCTATTTCTGCGCGGAGATGTGCTACTTCCATGTTCACCGTCGTCGCGATCCATGCTCGAAACTGCAGGGAACGGCGATCAAACTGTAGCAAATAACTCTGCCTTATTGTGCTTAGCACCCATTCTGATACCCCGGGAATCGCTTCCCACGCTATTATACATGTAGCTAGGGGTAGGATGACCTCAGGGTTATGATCGCCGCATTGTGTGGGCTCGACAAACTGAACCAGAGGAATTGGTGTGGCGCGGACGCCCTCGGCACTTGAACACGGCAGCTTGTTGACAACAATAGCAGACTGTTTGTATGTGACGCCCGATTGCTATGATTCTGAATGGAGAGCGTTTTGTGATCACTTTGTTGATTCTTGGGGAGTTTTTTAGGCGAAGTGTTTATTAGTAAGCGTGAGCACTCATGAGTGGGCACGGGACTTATACTCATATGTAACGCCCCGATCGCTTTGGATGGGGAGCGCTTTGTGACAATTGAGACGCGCGGGCAGCATCTGGGGAGAGGTGTGCAATGGTGATCCTTTGTCCAATGTGAACCCCCTGCTTAAATATACTGCAGAATAGGGTGTAAGATATACAATGATTGGCCAGTACACAATGTTCCGATATGGCTTGTAAAAACCATAATTGGGTGTAATTGACCGTTTCTCTCCCATAATCCAGGACAGTCTTACAAAACAGCAATAAGCAGATGGGTTGTTCCAAATGTTTGTCTCGGCAGGGGCTCGGCACCAACAGTCCTGTAACATACCAGTTGCGATCCAGCTGTCGGCCACATGTGTGTGAGGATGGGGTCGTTGAGTCCATACTCAGCTTTACATCAAATCCTTTCTTTCAGCATGGCTGTGGACCACAATGTTGGGATGAACAGAAGGTGACTGAAGAACCTCGGCTTTGTCCAGACTCCAGAAGTTTCTAGTCTCTTAGTTGGAGATGGGTGTAGTGAAAATGCTGAGGAAAGCCGTTCTGTGGATGAGAGGGTGGGGCTGTTGGGCCTAATCCTGTTATCTTGGCCTTCTTAATCCAGCTCCAGTCAGTCTTTACACCTCTTCAATCGCACAATACAAATACAAACACACTTCCACTACAAATACATCGCAGACATCATGGAGGACAGCATTATGCTAGGTGTTGAAGGGATCAAGAAGACCATCTTGCATGGAGGGACTGGAGAGAAGCCCAAATTTATCACAGGAACTAAGGTACAGCCTATAGAACTGGTTCCAGGATGCGAGTGATTTAATTGTTTGACGAATTTAATCTAAGGATCACGTCTTTTTTGTTACATGTAACAGGTTGTCTTTATAGGATTATAGAATCCAGAGTAGACACAGTCGATTTCCTGACTCTTTAATTTCATAATAAGTTTATCTTTGCACTTGTTGGGAATGTCTGATTTCAAATAAGCATATGGCACAGTATATTGGCTTAAAAGGAATTTTAGTAATGGCTTTGTTTTTTTTTTTGTTTTTTTGTGTGTGTGGAAATAACAGCAAATTAAATGCAATCCTTCCATGTTGCTTACAGGTGACGTTCCATTTCCGCACACAGCTCTGCAATGATGATCGCACTGTGATAGATGACAGTAAGAAGGCAGGTATGCCCATGGAAATGGTGATCGGGAACATGTTTAAACTGGATGTCTGGGAGACTTTGCTCATGTCCATGCACATAGGGGAGGTGGCTGAGTTCTGGTGTGATGCCATTGTAAGTATTTTGTGATCCTTCATGTGGTCCGTTGGGGAACAAACTCAGGTGGAATACAACTTTGTGATTAAATTGAATTGAAACGAATTTAATGAAAAATTATTATTAAGTATAATATGTATTGTTCTTGTTATATTTTTAAAACCTACAATTGCAGATTTTGTACAGTAGAGTATGCATAATTAATTACACTGAACTTACACCTCAAGTTTGAATGAGGGTCAAAAAATCCATTATACAATTAAATACCATTTAACAGGACACTCATTATGAAATTAATGTCAGAACAGTAATTAAACCTTTTCACAGCAAATGCTTTTGGATGAGACATGGTGATGTTTCAGACACATAATTTTATGGCTGTGAAATATCATAGTGAGTTCCAGAATGGAGCATGTCATACGTTAGCCTGATGGAAAGCTTAAATCTGTACAAAATAGGATTAATCCGAGTCTGTTCCACATGGTATAATCATCATTTACAGCTGCCATCCCAGCTCCACCACATGAGGTAGATTACTATGGCTGTATCAGCCTTGAGCATTATGGGAATGCCAAGATTGTTAATACAAACACAGTTATGGACACATATGAAACATTAACTCACACTTTCAAGCTTTTATAAAAGTGCCATTTTAAAATAGTTGATGTAATTTGAAATATGTTCAGTTATTCCATATAAATTTTAACTTTTACCCTAAAAAATGGCTTATTTTAGAGCTTAGCAGTCTTAATGTTTTTAATGTTTAATGTTTTCTTTCTGTGGCCGTGAAGCACACGGGATTGTATCCAATAGTGGCTAAGAGTCTGAGGCGTATCGCAGTGGGGAAAGATCCGGTTGATTGGCACATTCACACCTGCGGGATGGCCAATATGTTTGCCTACCACAGCCTGGGCTATGACGACCTGGACGAGCTTCAGAAAGAACCACAGCCTCTTAACTTTGTAATGGAACTTCTCAAGGTCTGAATTCAATACTAGTTTTAAGCTCATTGAGAAAAATATTTGCACTGATTTTTGAATGAGCAGATATTCGATAAAGTGAGCATCCCTTGATCTGTATTTAATATGGATTTCACTTACAGTATGGTACGTGAAGAAGAGGTCCCAAACACCGCATTAGCATATAAAGAAGGCTTTTCTGCAAGCTTTTAGTCAAAAGACTTTGCTCAGGCATTTGGGAAGATTTTTAGTCTGAAACGTTGCAGCACTAATAAATATTTAAAATATACTTTGCAGGGCACAGCAGTGTGCTGGACCTGGTCTTTATCAAGATTATTGCCATATATGTGCACCAGCATTAATCTTTCATTGCACTGTATTATGTGTATCTGCAATATGAAGTGGATCTGTGCACAAGCAGTACATAAAATGACCACTAGGGGGAGTCAGGAGATTATTTTCAAACCTATTCATTCTCTTCTTTCAAGATACTCATGATATTATATGTAAATTAGTTATATCGATAATTGATTCAGGTACAGCAGCCCAGTGAATATGACAGAGAGTCCTGGGCTCTGAGTGATGAGGAGAGGGTGAAAGCGGTACCTGTGCTCCACGGTCAAGGGAACAAGCTCTTCAAACAGGGCCGATATGAGGAAGCCACACTGAAATATAAAGAAGCCATTATGTGTATCAAGAATGTGCAGACAAAGGTAAGAATACACCTCTGGAGCTGGTTTTTAATACATTCAGTAGCTTAAAAATGACTATATTCTGGGAAAAATATACAGAATAAAACTGCCACTAATGTAATTTTAAAAAAGGCATGACACATCTCAATGAACTGAAATGTGGATGTTTCCCCAGGAAAAGGCATGGGAAGCTCCTTGGCTAAAACTGGAGAAGATGGCCAACATGCTGACTTTAAACTACTGTCAGTGTCTGCTGTGCATGGAGGAGTACTATGAGGTCATCGAACACACATCTGACATTATCAACCAGCACCCTGGTGAGTGTAAATTGTTACTTCTCCCAGTATATATGATGAGAAGATAATACCTGATGTGTTTTCCAGTCAAACGCACCAGCTGTAAGTGTTCTCTGTATGTCGTAGGGGCGATGAAAGCCTACTATCTGCGTGGCAAAGCGCACATGGAGGTGTGGAATGAAGCCGAAGCCAAAGAGGATTTCACGCGAGTGCTGGATCTGGACCCTGGCATGAAAAAGACAGTCAATAAAATGCTTGCAGTTCTCAAAATGAGAATGGAAGTAAAAAACGAGGAGGACAGACTGAAGTACAAGGGCATGTTCACAAAAATACCAAGACAGGGAGAGTCTCTAGAGCTGGAGATTCCAGAGCAAACATCACCAACACAAGAGACTCCAGAGGAAGCACTAGAAGAAGAAACTGCTGAAGAACAAACAAACTCAATGCAAACAAAGCAAATAACTTTAGCACAATCAGGTCCAGAACAAACACCTTCTGAGCTATTAAGCTCTGATCATGTGATCCCAGAACACCACAACTTATCAACTCCAGAACAAACTACCAGAGAAGCTGCAACTCCAGAACAATTGAATGCAGTGCAGATACTTCAGGAGCAATCACCTTCTGAGGAAACATCTCCAGAGCATGCAACTCCTGAGCCGACATGTCCAGAACAAGCAGACCAGGACCCAGTGTCTTCAGATTCAGAACAAACGACTCCTGCTCAAATGACACCAGAATACTCAACACCTGTAAATGAAACTTAAGCATCACAACTTTTTCATGAGAAGAGCAACAATGATGGTGTGGTCAAGCCCAATCATTTTGACCTGTTTTACTTAGTAATGCTTTGTATTTTAATGTAAGATTTTATCTAGTGACTCTAATTTTGCCAATCATCCAATAAAATAGGCTACTCACTAAATTTCTATGTTGTGGGGCTAATTGGTCAGTAGCATTTTGTGTCTCAAAATATGATATTCATAAACTTAATGAGAATTCATTAACATGTGCAACAGTCTTTATGCATAGGCAAACAGTCTTGTAAAGAATGAAAGAATATCAAATGTAATAATGCTATTGCTATTGCCATTTCAAGTAAACAGTGAAAAATTCTGCCTTATGCTGCAAAAACATCTTATTACACTGCCTTTCATAGATCACTTAAAAAAATCGTACTGACCTTGATACACAGATTGAAAAGTGAAATGTTCCCTATGCTGAATATACTTAAAGGATTCCCCCTTTTCTTATCGTTCTTTGACCTCAAATATTTATCAGAAGTTAATTTCAAGTTAATAATGTAAAATCTAACAACACATTTGCATGTTAAATGTACTTTTATCATATTATTTTGATTGTTTTTCTTTTAAAAGGATTCATTTAAATGATTTAATTCATTAGCTTTTCATCAACTAACCAACCCCAATTTGGGAAACCCTGCACTAGTTTATATGTGCATGGTCTGCACTGAGATTTATGAAAATACTTGCAATGATATAGGTTAAAGGACAAACTGGATCAATACCAATACATCATATGAAATTGTTTTAAGGGGATTCCCTTGACTCCATCCACATTTTTCCAGCACATTCGCTCCTCGTGCATGCTTGGGTCGGGACCATTTTTTTTTTTACAGTCTATGGTCGGGACAACCAAGAACATTGTAACAGACTAATGATTTAATTATGATTAAATGAGAAACAGCGCATTATGCATAAATCATTCAAGCACCATCCTCTAATTTGATTAATTAAATATCAAGGTTTAGGGTTGATAATAAAAATGTATTTTTTTTTTTAATTTTCCAAATAGCCTGTTTTCATTGAGAGAAAAAAAAGGCTGCTTTCTCTCTTGTATCCTCCTTTCAACCTCTTGGATCTTTGACTAATATAATATTATATATATATATATATATATATATATATATATATATATTAGTCAAAGTAAAAGATCTAAGAGGTTGAAAACAATTAAAACATATACACACACACACACACACACACACACACATATATATATATATATATATATGAAAACAATTAAAACAATATATATATATATATATATATATATATATATATATATATATATATATATATATGGCTCACAAAAGACAGGGAGGTATTGCAGCATCCCCAGGGAAGAAGATTGTGAGTGTTGCATGGGGAGTCCTGCAGGACCAGTGCACCTCCATCATTGATGCAGAGGAGGCGAGAGAGGAACATCCCACTTACTGCTGCGCAACTACTTTAACCTGCTGCAACATCACAAAAGATCGCAAAGCACCCGCTTTTTTATTTATTTACCCGTGAAAACAGCTTTCTCTACGCCTCTTAAGACGTTTGGGTAGCTAATGCTGCGGTGGAGATGCTGAAGTCCAGATGAGCCGCGTCTCTGTGGTTTAGTTAAGTGTGTGGGCAGAGGAGATCGTCTTCCGATCTGGATTGAACTGAGCGGAACTGAATCCATTAAACCTGATCACAACGAGAGGATGACCATATCGACATGGGAGGATAATGCCACAGCGGCTCTTTGACTTGTTTTAATTAGTTTGGAAATAAATTGCAGAGCAAAATAATAATCTGAACATCTTTATTCGACGTTTCAAGTCATATTAACCGAATTCAATCAAACGCGTGATTCGAAGTTGAAGAAATCTTAAATAATGGGAATTTAGTGACGCCTGACTACTTTTATCATATTTCACATCTGGCAAAAGGAGTTTTTTTTTCTTTCAGAAATATTAACTTTGGATTTCCACAATGGCGATAAACACCGATACGGAGTTTGCGAAATCGAATCTGGGGGAGAGCGGCGGCACCCAACCAGCCGAGACCGAGAAACTGCTCGTGACCACCGAGCCCACCGGGGTGAAGACCTCCAGCTCCTTCACGGTCAATGTCGGGGGTGACAAGGATCTCGACGGAGATCAGAACGGCCACAGTCTGCCGCTGAGATCCGGATCAGAGGGGCATCTCGGATCAGCTCCTCTCTCCCCGTCCAGAGTGAGCCTGAGCCACACTTCATCCACCGGGAATGCCGCCCAAGAGCAGCAGAAACCCAAAGACTACCTCATACTGGTCATTTTTTCCTGCTTTTGTCCCGTGTGGCCACTAAGCATCGTTGCGTTGGTCTATTCAATTATGGTGAGTAAACAGTGATCAATAAGTCACAATTGAAATAATTCAAGGTGGGTTTTATTTCGTAATTCATACTAAAATTCCCACATTTTATATATTACGGACAGGAAATTGTGATAAAAGTACAACACAAAAATCACTTCAGTAAACAGCCTCTGTTGTATGGCAAGCCGTTTTACATTCATTCCTTAAAGCTACTGGTACTAGTAAATTAGTGCTGTCAAATTGATTAATCGCATCTAACATAAACGTTTTTGTTTATATAATATATGTGTGTATATATGTGTGTGCGTGTATCGGTCAGGTTTGGAAACATAGCCTATTATATAAACAAAAACTTTTATGTTAGATGCGATTAATCACGATTCATTGACAGCACTAGTTTAAATGACTAGTAAGTCTGTGACTATTCATTAGTAAACAACAGTTAGCTACTGTACTACCCGTCCTTTAATAGTTTACTTTAAAAGTGTACTGTTAAAAAAAGAGAAAAGGCTACTAACAAAACTGAAACCGACACTAGTAACTATTGGGATGGTTTTACTAAGAAATAAATAAGGTTAATAGTAATGGTAAGTTGATAAATACTATCTGACCATCATTGAATTCATCATAAAATGGAAACGTTACTTGCTACTATTGAGATTCTGACCAGTAGCAAAAGCATACGGCTACTATGTAAGTACAGAGAAAGTGAAAATGATCACTAATAGTTGGATTAGTTTTTAGAAATTAAAACGACGTACTCAAATAATTAGATATTAGTTAGTTTTAATAGAATTAGTTTAGCTTTAAATTGATAGCATTGATTATAATTGCTAATGTGACTTGCCATACTCTTGCAAATCATATGCAAAAGTGTAGGAGCTGCAATGAGAGAGCAGAGCACAAACCCACTGACAGGTGTGATTTACAGCCCTGCATATGCTCGTGGTAAACGGACCTGACTGCGTGCTTGGGAGCTATTCGCCAGAAAATTGGTGCAGACTACATCCACCGCACACAAAGCTCCTACACAGCAGAAACTCTGGGGACTGTGGAGCAAAACAGTCATTTAGGAAGCATAAATGGGGTGTGAATGTTCTTTTAAAGGCAGAAAATTAAAGAAAGCCTAATTTCGATTAAAAAAACGAGCTTTAGGTAGAACGAGCTTTAGGTTCATACCGTTGAGGCAAAATGTGTTTTCAAAGCATAGATACAAATATAATAATTAAAAAAGAAGAAGCCAAATATAATAAAAAAAATATCATTATTTCCATCCAAGTAACTTGGAGGACCGCACTGTGAGCACGTGTTGGGTGTCCCATTTATCTGTTTAATAAAGACATAGCCTACAGTACAAGAGATTGCATCCATGACATGACTGTCCCTCTGGAAAAAAATACTCTTGTTAGCGGATAACAATGTGCCCTGCTTTTTCTGTTCAAAGATGGGTGCTTTTGTGTTCACCGTTTCATCCCCTCTCTCTGAAAAAACAGTGAATAAGCAGCATAGAGTATAACCTCAGCGGGATCATACAAATGAGACTTTCCAGTATAGTCACACAACAGCAGCGTTTAAATATATCATTTCAATAAATGTAATAAGACTTAAGTGAATTTTAAATCATTGTGTGCTCAGTTTTCATCATTACAACTTTCTAAGTGTTTCAGTGGGACATGCACTATTGGAGAAACACAAATTAGAGCATTAAATTCTCATCGAGTGTAAAGGCGCCATACAAATGTGCTTCATTTTCTTGTAAAAAAAAATATCTAAATCCTTTACATAAAGCAGAATGCATCGAAACCAATATTCCGCAAACACCTGTTCTACTGACAACGCTCATGCAAATAGCATCTCCCAGCCTTATATAAGCCTCCAAATACGCCTTTCTTTCATGTCAACAGAGTGACAGGGGAAACCAGACAGAGCATTGCTGACAATTCAACAGAGGGCAAGACAGATCAATTTAGCCTTCTGCCCTGCTGTAACGCCCCCTCTGTCTTATTTTGATTCTTAAAGTAAATTGCTTTTTTCGGATATTACCTTTCATGTAGTGTGTTATACAGCCGTTTGTAAATGTAAAAGGTCCGCAAAGTTTCAAAGATTAAAGTGGACAAGTTATTGTCTCCCAAAGAAAGAAACGATTCTGAGCTACCTGAAATGAGTCGTCAGTAATTCCAGTCTTACTTCCGGCACAAACCTACTTAAGTTTGTAACAAATTTGCGTAATGCCCACCTATGGTCTTCATTGGCCTATATATACAAGTGCTAAGAAAGCAAAATTCAAGCTGAAATTAAGAAATTTTAACCCTTTCTTGTGTGTGAATGTTTTGCCAATCATTATTACTGTCAGGTCTTTACCAACCCAGATCTATCACGAATGGATGTCTACCTGTTGCAATAATATAAAACTCTCCTGATATACGCTGATTTCACGCAGCCACCATTTTGAAAGCGAAAGCGAGGCTCCGGTCGGTGGGAAGAACCCGGAAGTACAGATGCCGTGACAACAATGCCATGGACTACCAACCTGAAGCTGCTGCTGCGATTTACACTATTGGATGTTAATATCTAATATAGAATATGTATATAGTTCATTCCTGCTTCCGTTTTTTTTACACTCTGAATTATAAATATATATAAAAATAATTTTATTCATAAATGGATTTCACTGTATATAGTCTACGTATGAAAGAAATGTATGTACATTTTTAGAATAACTAAATTCTACATTAAACACAACAATATGCCATTGCATTCGCGACTCTCCTACGATTTAAGGCAACACTTCCGGTCTTCTTCCCACCGGAGCCATTTCAAAATGGCGGCTGCGTGAAATCAGTGTATTAAAGTAACAATTAGAGAAGAATTTTGTTATTTTGTATTTTGTAACCTTTTTGAGCTTCGAAAGGTTCAGATTGAGCAGATGTTGTGATTGACAGATACCAATCACAACAGAATGGACTGTCTAACCAATCAGAGCTAGCTCTTGGAGAGGAAGGTTTTAGAGAAAACAAATCCTTTATCGAACTGCTTCTGACACTAAGAAAATGAGTTTTTTTTTTTTCTTTCTAATTTTCACTATGAAAATTTGAGTGTTTTTTTTTACCTTGGATGAATGTAAACCTATTGTAGGAGATCTCCAAAACATGAACTGTTGGAACCTTTAAAATAGCATAATAACATAACCGTTTAGCTTTAAAAAAAACTTTATATATATATACAAATAACATAAATGCAAAATAGAACGTGAACGGATTTCTAAAATTTGGATCATTACTCTAACGTGGGTGAAGTTTAAACTGGAAAATTACTTTTTATTACAAACTAAAACTGCTTAAAAAAACAACAACAAAAAGGCAGCTAGAAGAGTGAGAGACAGAGTCATGACATTGCATATTTCGGTAATTTTAAAACATTATAATTATTTTAAATTTTGATGTCTCTTTTAATCTGATATATAAAAGTATTTATCATTACAGTATTTAATATTAATGTTACTGATTCTAGAGTCAAGGGGTCATAGCCACAGACATCTAAAATGTTCAATTCAGCTGAGACCTAGTAACTGGCAACATGGCAATGTGCAGGTATGCATTTAGGTATGCCCCAGGAACGCAGAAATCAATGAGTTTATACAGGCAATACAGTTAGATGTTATGGTAAGCTGAAGCTCATGGAAGCAGAAAGGGATCATTTGCTTGGCATGGGGAGTTGAAGTGAATTTAATTGGACAATCTCAGTGCAATGGGAGGACCAGTAACTGCACACACTGCAGCTTCTGCTGGTAAAATATGGTAAGCAGAGCTGCTGAACGGCTTTGTTTCTGTGTCTATATCTGTGTACATGATATTATAACAGGAATTTGAGACTACAATGGGCTGCCAATTTCTGCTTTTCAATACCTCATATGAAATAGCTTTAGGAAATACTGATGCGTTAAGCAGCTTGTTGCTCATCTCTCAAACAAGCCCTATATTGTAATATGGTGTCATCATGTTCTCACAATGCTGAGTGAAACATTACATTATGAAAGCAAACAGCCAGTGAGATCATGTTTCAAGTGCACCTGCTCATGCACTGACAACAGAAGCTAAATGGAGAGACTGGAGATGAAAAATAAAGAAATTTAAAACAATAATAATAAAAAATAGTAAATGTAACACTGTCCAATAGCAATGTCAGCAGATATAGTTCAGGGAGGGAACAACATGCCATATGTCCATAATTGTTTTAATGATAGACAATGATTCAGACAACCAACAAATGGCATTTAAAAAAATACTACACTATCGATACAAATTTTTGGTTCAAAGAATGAAAAATAAAACTAAAAACATTTTAAATGTTACAAGCAAATTTAGACACCACAACGTTTTACTGCACAGTATGAAAATGTATTCATTTTCAAATTTCCCAAAGAATTGAACTGTGATTCTAGATTATTAGTGTTTTTAAATATTAACTTTAAGTGAACATTAGATGATGGCCAAAAAAGCTAATCTAAATATAAAAATATTGGCAATTAACATGCACAATAAATATACAATATCAACTGATATATTGTATATCCAAAGTGTGTAAAAAAAATCTGTAAGGCAATTTTTATAGACCCCTTCACTCAATAAATTTAAAGCTGCACTTTCTTTAATGTTGTGATTATGGCATGAAAAGAAGGTGGCGACTAATATTATTAATTGCAGAAGAACAGTTTAAAACCCCGAAATATTCTTGAATGTGGCTTTAATTATGATGGTCAATATAATCAAATTAATACAAAAATATTATAGTATTGGATTGTTGTTGAAAATGAATTTATTTTGGGCTAAAAAAAAAAAGAAAAACAAAGAGAGGGGACTTTACCTCCATTGTGCAGGTTTTCTACAGTCACTCTGGCATGGCTGTTTATAATTAATGGCTCAGGCTTGTGAGGGAACGCTAAGAGCTACTGCTCACTCCCAGGCTGCAGCAGGAGAGGTTGAGAGGGGGAGGGGAGCTTTCTTCTGTGTTTATGGGAGAAAGTGAGGAGAAAAGGGGGTCATCAAATCAGCCCAGAAGATTTAGCAAATACTTTCCAGTTCATGAGAAATATATTACAAGCCAAAGCTCCTGGGGAATCAGCGTTATCCATTTGCCGTGTCACTGGACCACACCCCTCCTCTGCTCGGAAAAGCCGCACACGGCCCATTAGAATCCACTGGCGTTTCTAAGCATTCTCTTAACCGCAGTCAGGCAAAAAGCACCTTAAAACACAAAGAGCCGGAAGCTGCATTCCTGCATCACGACGGCATACTGCACTGTCATCCTGCTCAATGAAAGCAGGTGAAAACGGCCATGAGATGGCAGATGGCATTTTACTACACAGTATTTTCAAAAAGACTCCCACTGATTAAATGTGCTGACACAGCTTTTCGCAGTGATTAGTCTTGGGAATCAATAACGTTGTGCTGCTCCAGTCACATATTATACCCCTGCTAGGATGTCCGAGCCAGTCTGCAGTAAGCTATTTGAACCGAGAGACGATGGGTTGGTTAGCAGAGAGGGAAGGGTACGGCTTCGGATCTTGATCGATCTACATCTGCAAAACAGTTATTTGAATATATTTCACCAGACAAAATAACTGAAGCTCTACAAATGATGCTGTTCAGATGCTGCTGTTTGCAGGCTTTTGTGATAGAAGTATAATGTTAGTTGCATAAGTCCCCAGTTGTGCCAAATCTGGACATCAACATCGAGTCATATGGTTGAGAACTTGCTCAAATTTACAAACCTGATGGTCTAGGTCTAGGAGGAAACACAATGATTTGTTTACGTGTGTGCACGTTTACACTACCGTTCAAAGGTTTGGGGATACGATTTATTTTTTTAGAGAAAATTTATAATGTTACAATAGATTTCTATTTCACATAATTACTGTTCTTTTGAACTTGAATCCTGTAAAAATGCATCACAGTTTCCACAAAAAAATATTTGTTTTCAATATTGATAATAAGAAAATATTTCTTAAGTACAAAAACAGCAAAAATTCAGCTTTGTCATCGCAGAAATACATTACATTTAGAAATATTTCAGAACAGTTATTTAAATTGCACATAATTGGACTGCTACTGTTTTTACTGCATTTTGACCCAATAAATGCAGTCTTGGTGAGCATAACAGATTTCTTTCAATTAAAAAAAAATCTTATTGATCCAACCCTAAACTTTTGAATGGTACTGCACATATAGATATTTTACAATCTTTGATAAAGACAAACACTCAGATTCTGTAAATGGCATGAGGAGAATTCAATACTGTGGCTCCAAAAGCAACAGGTAAACTGCAGCTTGACATTGTGGAAGCAGAGCCTCCCAGTGGGTGAGGGACGATTGTGTGTGAAGGGGGAAGCTCTTCAGTTTCTCCAACAAAACCAGTTTGATAGAGCTGTAATCCTATCTGCTATTGTCCTACAGTCTGCTCTAAGTGAACGCTGAAGACATGATTAAGAGGATAATGGTTCCACAGACGGCCTTTCAGTCTTTGGCTGTACATTCACTATAGGGATGAATGTGAATGTGGCTTCCTACTGTTTGTAAACTGTCTGCAATATTATACAACATAAAGAATTTCTGAGCCATAATGTGTTTTGCTTTTTTTTTCCATGGCCAACTCAGTTTTAACATTTGAATTTTGAACTTTTCTCAACTTGACAAAGATCATCGTAAAAGGACAGTTTATAATTTACTCACCCTCTTCGTCGTTCCAAACCTGCGTGCAAATTTTTATTTTCTGGAACACAAAGGAAGATATTTTAATGAACATTTGGAACTAAAGACCGTTAGAGCCAACTAACTTTGTTTGGCCATTTCTTATGTTTCACAGAAGAATAAAAGTCACAGGTTTGGAAGAACAGTATTTTTTATTTTTGAGTGAACGTTAACTTTATCATACGTCATATTAATATAGAGTAACGAGTGTTTTCCCAAACTAGTTTGTAATAGTGCATCATTTTGGGAGCTCTCAAGTCCGAAGGTACTGAACTAAGGCTGAAACCAAAAAGTAGTTTGAAAATACATAAGTGTGTGAAAACTTTTACAGGGTCACATCCGAAAAATATATAAAAATAAAAACTGATTTTAACAAAAACTATAACAGTATCTCAATAATACTTAATAACACTGTAATTAATATAATTTGTGACCCTTTGTCTCTGGTAAACTAGGGGGAAAAAAAGACAAATATGAAGTTGCACAAATGAACTTGCGTAGATTTTGGGAATCAAGCCGTACATATTAAGTTCAAATTGCTCGCTATTTAAAGTGCTTCGGGAAGCTCCAGAAAGTCCATTCAGGACCGCGGACAGCAACGTCACTGCCGAGACTCCTGAGTTTCTTTTATGATAATGTGAGATTGCGTCACATCGCAAGATGAAAAAAAGACACCTCCGTGATGGAGAATAGAATTGGTATTTGAGGGTGGGGAGGTTGGTTGGCCACTGTGTCAGAGGCTTTTCCTGCACAATCTATTGCTCAGTATTGATTCCTTTAATGCAGTCTACTGGAGAGGCTTTCTCTAGGGAACACTGACCATCTAATGGGTGGCTGTGGCATAGGGCTGCACTAATAAGGAAACACGTTTATCTTATCCTGTATTCAAATCGCTTGAACAATTCAGAGTCACCTCTGACCTTTTGCTTCCTTGCTAGATTTCAGCCAATGATTTAACTGGAAAAAAATTGAACGTGACATTCTCTCTTTTTTGTCCCGCTATAGTCCAGAAACAGTCTACAGCAGGGGGATATGGATGGGGCGAGACGCCTGGGGCGCTTGGCTCGTCTGCTTAGCTGTGTGGCTATCATCGTGGGCCTCCTAAGCATCATAATCTATGTGGTGGTTGCAGGTACGTCTTATTACAAGCTTTGATTGTGTTATCTAGATAGATGTGACACACTCTTTTATTTTGAGTCGGAAATCACAGTGAGCCATCTCCATTTGTGGAGAAATGTGATAAGCACAAAACTTGAATTTAGACTGTTTTGTGTTGGCTTTCCAGGTCAATTTGTTCATTTTGTTTGTTGAATCAGCCAAATGACTCAAAAAAAGATTTGTTCATTTTGACGAACGAGTTCGAACAGGAGAGTCACAAACGCGCATCACAAAACAGAGCAAGGCGAGCATTTGAGCTTATAAAACGTAAACTTTTTTTTTTTAAATGACCGATCGTTTTGCTTGATAAGACCCTTATTCATCGTCTGGTGTTGTTTAAAGCCCCTTTAAGCTGCACTGAAACTCTCATTTGGACCTTGAACCATTTGGTTCCCACTGAAGTGCATTATATGCAGAAAAATCTTGGAATGTTTTTATCAAAAACCTTAATTTCTTTTCGAATGAATAAAGAATGACATGGATATCCTGGATGACATGGGGGTGAGTAAATTATCAGCAAAAGTATTTTTAAAAGTGAACAACTCCTTTAAAGCGGTACTAACTGCAGTGGAAAAGCAACCGAGCTAATGCGAACCGAGCCATGCCGTGCCAAGCCGAACCATGCAGTGGAAAAGCGAAGCGAGCCGAACCGTGCCGCACCGAGCCGAACCGTAATAAAATCTTTTCTTAACATAATTATTTGATATGTTTGAATAAGTTCAGTCAAATATCTGAAAATAGTTGAGGAGATTTTTTTAAAAACAAGTTATGACAGAGACCATTTACATAATTTTACTGTATATCTACAACGGTTTGGAGTACACATAATTATATAACAGAAATTTGTTCAGACTCGAAATTAGTGTCTAGGCTGAAACGACTCAAAATGATGGAGCAGGTCACATACTATTGTTTGATAGGTTGATTACGTATATTTCCATACTCAATGCTGCTGTTATGATTCATATGCTCTTTTTTCTGCTCTATCCTCAGTAACTGGAAAGGGGATTAAGTAAGACGTGAAACCCATCTACAGCACTACTGAAAAACTCACACACAACATAATTAAAATAAGATCTCCCTCTTAACAATAATGCCACAGAAGGTGAAAAATAAATTAGGACTGTAGCATCTAAATAAGATCTGATTAATTATCAAAAATGCATGCAGTAGCTTAGCATGCTCAGTGAAAAAAAACAAAATCCCATTATGTTAAAAAGAATGGTGATGGCTTGCTTTATGTAAATGAGAAACACTGATGTTTCGGCAAGAAATCGACTGAGAAAGTCAAAGGACGAGAGGACATTTTTCAAAGATGGTCTTTAAAAACATGGCTACGACTGGCAAGCTGCATTTTAACCTTATATTATTCCTGGTTGATCTTGCATTCATAAATTATGCACAGAAATATTTGCAATATAACTACTGATGTATGTTTTATAAAAAGATTTATATGTGGAGTTTAAGCTATGGGAACAAACTAGGAATGACAAGACTGTTAGAAGCCTTGTCAGACTTAACAGTAATGGTCATTGGGGTTGGAGTTTTCATTTTTGTTTATTTATTTTGTAGGTTTTGATTATAAAAATGACCACCTGCATGCCTGATCTTGTAAGTGAATAACTGTCAGCTTTTTTTTATAAGTATCTTTTTTATTTATTTATCTGTGAGAGTAGTGGGTATCTACAGATGGGAATGTACATCATTGTCCAGTGCTATATTCTCTCAATGGCTCTGTCCAAGCCATGGGGCTCCACTACACATCCTGTACTAGTATAGTTTCCTTCAGAGAGGTAAGACTGTTACGTTACGCATGCCAGGCCTCTCTCTCCTGACAAAAACTGCTGGAGCATGGACATTCACCTAGAGGCATGCAACGGCCAGCACCATTCTGTGCCAAGACCTTTATATCAGTATCCTAAACCAATCACAGGACTACTCATCTTTTCCAGGGTTCTCTCCAGGACAGAATGCCAGTCTCCCCGTTATAAATTTCCCTACTTAACCCTTATAAATATGAGATATATATCAGCATATTTATAGAAATATTTAGGCATGCTGTGGGTGGACAAAACACTTTTTTATCTTCACCAAGAATGAGCTTGTTTAAGGAACTTTTCTTTGACACGTCTCACAGTGTTGACTGCATCTCTGTGACTGCTTATTAAGACAAAATTACACAAATTAAATATGAGATTGTAAAAATAGAGGTACAGATACATAACAGCACTTAACTGGTTAGGTAGACTGAGGGACGGTTAGGATGGACACATTCCACAGCACAGTCAATTGATCTGTTTCATTCATACTAAATTAAGTATTTTACTGCCCTTTCCTAGATTTCTAAGCACTTTTTCACTTAATTTTCATCATTATTCTCATGTCCTGACAATACTTTTGTATGAGCTTCACGTCATCTCCTGAATCTAGACTGTTAGCAACTCAACACCTAAGACTTCATTTATAACCATTGTACTGTATAATTTACTGTTTTGTGAATTCATGTGATCTAATGCTCCTTTTTTTTGTTCACTTTAAACAATTATGTTAACTGTGTAGTTCATAATAACCATTAGGCCAATATGAATGAGATGCAAAAATGCTGCTATGTGTCTTTTAAAACTGTGATTTGTGTACAAAATATGTTTTTCTATGTAACTTTGCAAGTGTGAAATAAACATTAACATGCATGGTCCACAACTTGCTTGCAGCAATTGATCATGTACAGCAGTGGTGGAGAAACATAAGCAAGGAAATTACTGCATTAGCAAAAAAAAGTTAAAATGTTAAGCATACCACAAAAAGAAACAAAGGAAGACAACAACTTTCAACGCCTTCCTGCCCCTTGCACATATACACAAGCCTCATTTTTCATGCTCCCATCGCTACTGTAAATAATGCATGGCTAAGGAAATGGCACAAGATCTACTGGCTGATTTTGCACTTCCCTGGTTCTCTGATCTCTAAGTATGGCCCTCTGCCCAGCCTCACTCCAGCACTCAGCACTAACAGTGCTCCCTCACTCACAGTGACACAAAGTGTTTAAGTACACACAAATCTAGCCACCAGCTTAAATGGACTGAAGTGCCGTCATTAGTCATCTAGGATCACAATCGGAAATGGTTTTATTTACTTAGAAGAAACAAAGATACAACCATAGAGCTTTTTGTCAGCTGAACACCAAGGGCCTAAATTATATATTTGATGCGAGATGTCAAAGAATGTAAATCTTTTAAAATATAATGAATTTTAAAACATCTATGGATGTACATTTTTTAAATTTTAATGTAATTCGGCACTGGCTTTTCAGAATATCACCACCAATGTGGCCTATATATATTCCTGTTCGGGAAACTCTGACATGGATATTTCTGATTTTCAATTCTCAATGATAACGTAGATTTTAATAAAGCTCACTGGCGGCTAACGAGATAAAACGGGTATTAAAATAAGCCACTTTTGTATTTTAATTCACTTTAACTCAGTTCTCGTTCATTGGAAAAACCAGGGTTCACAAAAAAAAAGAGGTAGCCTAATTTTAAAAGTGATTTCTAGACCTGGAAGAGTCATGTAAATTAAAATCTCCAGGGGGCATATTTAAAACTAATATATTTTTTTATGAATATGCATGCCACTGTAAAATATTTCATCAGGAAGAAAATGTGTAGAAAATATTTTTTAATCCTTTTCCAGTACATCACAAAAAACATGGAGAAGTCCTCTGAATATTGTTGACGATTTAATGGCAATGGACCAGCCTCAACTATCTAGTTTGGCTTTGCATACACAGGGTTAAACTTCCATATTCCTTTCGACTGTTTTCAAACGTGGTTAATAAGATTTACACAAAAAGGGCATGTTTCTGGATCAACATCCTTTGTTGGTGCAGTAATGTACCTACAAATCAATGTCCTCTTAGTTTAGGAGTAGGGTTAGGGCACAGGACACCATTCATGAGATGGTTTAACTCTAAGGGTTAGTGTAAAGGCTACACTTGGTTTAAAATGTGTTGATCCAGGATTACATCCTACTTTTGATCAATTGTTTTGCATTTTAAAGCGAATGGATAGGTCTCAAGATCAAACTCTTTGCAAAATCAAAAAAGTGAAGACATACAAACGAGAGACAAGAGACAGTCCCAACAAAGATGCAAAGTAGCTTACTTGTAAAGTAACTTGCAGTATAATGTAGGCCAGGGGTGTCCAATCCTGCTTGTGGAGATTCATTATTCTGCAGAGTTCAGCTCAGAACTTAATCAAAATCACCTGAACCAAATAATCATGCCCAGAATCAGATCCCTAGTTCAGTAGTCAGGGTACTGATCAGGAAGTCGGCCATTTTAAGAGCTGCATCAATTGCAAAATCCTTCCAGTGCACTGAAACCTTTGTTCTGTGTTCCCTAAAAAGTCCTACAATGCAGCGTGCAAACCAGGACACATTGATGCTCACCAGGTTCTCTTAACACAAGTTCCGAAGTGCGAAACTTGTAAAACAAATGTTGGACATATATGTAACAAGTATTTATAATAACGTACTATAATAATAGTGTAAAAAATATTAAAATACATCAGAAAGATATCAGTTCTGCTGTTGATCATAAATACCAGTAGTGATGTTGTAAAATGAGAAATAGCACCATCAGTGTCCCAATTTGCAGTAAGCAAGGGTCCTTCCTAATGACCAACTTCGTGTACACAATATACAGATTTACAACCTCAGAAACTATAGAGAGTTGATTGAGACACACCCAAGACACTTCCAGGCAAGTGCGTTTGGGCAGGGGCGACTCCGGAGCTAAACTCTGCAAGACATTGGCCCTCCAGGAGCAGGATTAGACACCACTGATGTAAGCTGATTTTCACTACAGTCACTCAGGAGTAACTTCAGGTTACGCGTCTCGCTCAAGGGCACGATGGTGACAGAGCAAGATTGAGATCTCTGCAAGTCTCCAGTTTCAGACTCACACTGACTACTCAGCATCTGTAACTTCTTGGAAAGCAGCCCAGGAAACCAAGTATTATATGACCCCCCTCTTCCTATTCACACTCAACTCATGAATTACTACACGGCTGCAGATATTGATTAAAAATCAAGCAGAGAAGGCTCCATTTTATAGCTTAAGTTCAGAGAACAGTCTACTTTATTCTTAAAAGAGCCAAGGAACAAAGGCTCTAAAATATTCAAGTGCTGCCATACCTCAAAAATCATGAATAGCCGAGTAGGTAGCGTGCGTCATGTCTCCGTTCTCACCTCAGATCAGAAGTCCCATGATTATAAGATCACTAGGAAAGAACAAAATAAGGCAACATGTAGATCAAAATAAAACAATGTGGAGATGACAAAGATTTATTCATTTATTCTCTGGACTGGTATAAAGAGAACACGTTTCAGTTGCAGAGGAGGTTTGGAGGGTGATGACAGCTTCCTGTGGAGTTCTGCGGGTGGCCAACCTTCCAAACGACTGCTGCAGTACCTCTACTACAGACACATTTAGGCAGAGAACACAACAACGTACCTCATTTGTGACTTTAAAACATCTTCCTCTACAATACAAAGAAATTATCAGAAAATATGGTGAGAAACCCATACTGTGATGTTTTGTGATCATCCTTTGATCAACGAGGTCCATTTCATCTGTAAAAGACCCTCAGTCCCTCAACATTTATACTGCATTTCAGGATACTTGGTCAATGTTTGGACTGGAACAGTAAGACACTGATGACCTTTAGATAATGGACCCACAGAGAATATAGGAAAAAGGAGGAAAGATTTCTTAGTTTCAAAGAACTCATATTAGTTTATTGTTTTGGGCAGCCAATGTCTCCATTGAGTGATTGTATTGAGTTTGTATAAGCACTCTCTCTATGCGCCTATGGAAAGATCTCAGGCAAACAGATTCCATCAGTCTAACAAGAACTATAGCCAGTCTGACTGCTCTAAATGTGGCAGACACATCAACAAAGGATCTGTACAGAAGAGATGCTTAGCAGAAAAGGCTCACTTATGGATGGGACATCATTTGCCAACATAAGAGGGAAAGAGAAACAGGTGTGTGAGAAGGCTCACAATACTTTTTTTCTACTACCATGGTGCATAGTGTGCTGGTCTTACCTCTACATGCAATCACTGTGCTATTTTTTTCCCAGGGATCGATGCTTTATAGCTTGTATATTCATCACATTAAAGTTCTGGTCTGATTCTGTCTCTCACGCTCCAATTCCATTGCAGGCTTGTTGGTTTATCCAGGTATTCCTAACTGGAACCTGATCTAAACTTTGAAACACACCAGTAGAGTCATAAAGAATTAGCACCTTGAAAGAGAATGGTTAGACATCACTTGAGCTGCAATGGAACCATTTTATTGTTGGGCTCTTATTTTCCAACACTCCGTGCAGAGCAATATGTCATTGGTTAGAGAGTTTAGAAATATCTAAAAAATAGAAGCTTTAGAGTACGGACCTCTAATGTTTCACACACATTTTTAATATTCTGTATATGAATAATTTATTAATTCACAAAGTACACAGCATGATGAGAAACCCTCTTACTAAAAGGATCATCAAATTAAAACCCTCTTCCGATTAATAATATACAGGAACACCACAACTCCATGTTGATGCTTCACAGAATTGCTCTTTTCTCAAAGCCAATGTGCTATTATATGCTCTTTGAAATCAATTCCTGTTAGTAATTTGGCCTCCAGACCCAGTTCACATCTGAACAGCGCATTGTTTGTAGTACAGAAACAAAAAAAGGCTCTTAGAGCTAAAACCCTTCTGATGCTAATTACAAATAATGTCCATGTTGGCCACAATCAACCTTGTTTCCAGACTAGGCCATGTGGGCTTCAGCTTTGTGGGCCCCAATAGTCCACCTGTCACTGAGCCCTTCCTCAAGGCTTTGCCACCTCTTTGCAGAACACCCCCCTAAAAGTAGTCGGTTAGCTCCCCTGTTTGTCAGTGAAATGCATATAGCAGCAGAAGGATGGTGCAGATGCCAATGACTCCTCCCAGAATTAATGAATCCCGCCTCTTCCTCAAGTTGATCCGCTGTATTAGGTTATTGATGGCAGGGAAACGATCTAAAGTAGGAGTAGGTTAAGAAAAAGCAGGGATACAGTAGATTGCCTTTCCTTGAAAGTATTTTTAAGTTGCAATTTTTCAAATTTTTGTAAGGTAACATATGGGCTTGTCCTATATAAATGTGACCTATATAGGCAGAGGTGAGCTCTTCAAATGAAATTTTTGTAGAAATCTACACTTTTATAGGAATCCTACTGTATAGGTCCCTCATACTAGGAATGTATAGATAACACAATTTTGATTAACGATACCAATAAGCCGATAATTAAAAAATAAAAAGTCAATATTAAAATTATGTCCTATTTTGTCTGAAATAAAACACTAACCAAAATCTAACTACTTAAATCAACACACAAAAAAGCTGGTTTGAAAAAAACCAAACAACAAAAAAAAAAAATCTAATTACACACAAAAAAACCCTAAAATGTTTGTATACAGCTCAGTTTCAGCACATAAGGTTGTTTTCATAAACACTTCATGACAAATTTATTCAAACATATATATATATATATATATATATATATATATATATATATAATTTAGTAAATAAGCTAATCTCTAGTGTTTTTTTTACGCCAAACTAACCATGAACATTGGATAAACTTTCCTGAGATAAATGCAACAGCAATAACTATTAAAGTGTAAGAAAAGACTTGCACTCCACACCGCTCCGAAGCGCTACAACCATCTGTCACATACCGTATATATATATATATATATATATTTTTTTTTTTTTTTTTTTTTTTTGCGGATAAATCATGCAACCCTAAAGCATACATGCACACAAGCACTGTTTTTTGAAATCAAGGATACTGGCAAGGGTGTTGACACGGCTCTGTATAGACTTCAACCACCCTCTCTGGGAGGTCATGTTCTCCTTGGTTGCCATGGCAATGCTGAGGACAAAATAAAAATTAAAAAGAGTGAGTTTTATTATCTCATCACAGCACATATGCAATGTAAGTGGTCAAAAATTGCTCTGTTCAAATTAATATCTAATGATTTTTTTTAAATTGAAATGAGTAAATAAAGAACTTGTCACTGGATGACTATTTTCTTCTAGAGCTGCTGTACAGCCAAAACTTTGTAGCATTATTTTCCTGTAATCACTGTGAAGATGCTTTGAAATCATCTATATTGTAAAAACCGCTACATAAATAAAGATGACTTCACTTGATCAGTGAGTCAAGGGCGCAGCAGCTGTTAGGACTGCAGACACAGGAGAAAGTCCCTAAAAGACAGCAAATGTCTCTTTCATTAGGTTTAATTTCAGACAGGATGGCAGGAGCTGCATTAATCTAAAGCTCCAGAGACATTAGCCACACACAGCTAGAAACCAAAAGTATGCAGAAAAGTGACCAACCATTACATATCCATTTCCCTTGACACTGCAAAAAATGAACACCTCATATTTTGGACAGATCAGAGGTTTTCCTGCAACAGCCATCATTTGACCTAGCTTAAAGGCATATTATTTAATCAAGTTCTTATGACTTACTGTTTGTTTAGATAAAAAATAAAAAAAGATTACTTTTTTTAATTAATGTCATGTCTTTTTCCAGTTAAAGTAGAGGAAAAAAGTGTGGAATCATCTTAATTTCCATTTCTAAAACAAATACAGAGACAAGTATAACATTTTCCAAGACAGCTGTGTCAAAAATTTGGGCACAGCTGCCTGTTTACTGAAATATTGGGCTTGAAGTCAAGAAGTTTGAGAACTACTCATCTAATTCTCATTTAACTATTCACTGTTGCATGCTATAATAAGACTGTTGGGACCCAACACCTTGATCATAATGAACAAGAGATCTTATCTATCATACCGACATAAAACAGGTGTCATCTAGAATGTATTTGTAAAAGTCGACACCATCATTTTTAAGCAGTGTGCCGCTCAGTGACGATTAGTTGCCACTTACACAAACAAGTCATTGAGCACATTTAACAAGACCCCGAAGGCCACAAGGTCTCTGGTGTTTTGTATTCCCACGTGCACTCAGTCACGAACAAGCAGTTATTATGTTATAGCCAGAGTTTTGCTGTGACACCTAGACAGGCCCTTTACCATCTGTCAGTTCTGTTCTCAACCATTCCTGAGTATCTGCACACCATGAGATGAACACATGAGCTTAACCCATCTCCTAATCTTCATATCTGTATGTGTGGGTGTTCTAAATTGTGCATTTATTTAAATGGGTTACCTGCAAGGGTGTATCTCATACAATCTAGCTTGTGATAGATTAATTCTTGATTTCTCTTGTTTTAAATCATTAAAAGAGAAACACGAGTGCCCACACTCTTCAGAGATCAGAGCTATGATGAAACATTAAACAATGAGCTCTCATCTTGGTGGCTTCAGGCTGTGGGCGCAACATAGGGAAGATAATGATTACAAGCAGCTGATATAGCATATTTTTTTGCTTGAACAAGACTGGGGTGGGGATAAAAAGAGCTGCATGGACTAAGAGCCGACTTAATTAAGCACTACTGACGGCTGCCAGCTGTGGGGTTCCCAAAAATGCGCAGTCAAAGTGTAGGCTACTCTTATGCCCAGCACAGATCTGCAGTGAGGGAAAAACGGTAGTGCCCAGCACAATGTGTTCACAACTAACGCACCTCAAGAACAAAGCACAGCTGGGAGATTTTCCCTTCAGTTAGTTTCCCTTAAAAGGATAGTAACCGAAAAACGATTCTGTCATCATGTACCCACTCAACTCCAAATGGATGTCAATGGGGTTCAGTGTTGTTTTAGCCCAGAGTTGTTTTATTTAATTAAAACAATTAAAATGGTTTTTGATAACTGAAATAAAACTGAAATGAAATAAAATATGAAAATCTAAAACTAAATGAAAATGAGAAATGTTGCCTGGGAGACTAACTGAAATAGAGTCTGAATCCCCTTTCAGTTCTGACATAGTGGTATCAACTGCTAACGCAAATGGGTCAGTAGTTTGTATCCCTTCATCGAATCCCTTCATCGAGTCAATGACCCTTGGCAATTCTTTCAGAAGAGACCACATATTTTAGTAAAACAAATAAAAATGGAAACTGAAGTGTCTGAATTGTTTTTATAAAGTTAGACTTACCTTATCGTGTCATCAATAAGTCGATCTGAGCTGCAAGGAGACAAAAAGAAAGAGGGAAAAAAAGACATTTAGACAATGATAATTAGGTGAATTACTGGAGCCCTCGTTCATCTTCGAGAGTCAGGGTGAAAGAATCAATCAATGCCAAACATGCAGTGAATGCTGATCAGTACTTCACATGAACACCAGAAGTATTTTCTTTAGCAAATGGGAAAAAAGCATTTGGGATTTAACAAGCATTACAATAAAAAACTACAATCAGTATTGTCAATTGTCTACATACACTACAAAGCTAAAAAGGACCCTTAAAGGCCACATAAATGTCTTTGAACATTTATTTTCGAAACCATGGCCATGTATAGAATTTTACGAATTTGTTATTATGCGCATAGTTAAAATAGCTAAACCAGTTAATAATAAATCACCACATACATTTTCCATGTAATATATACAGCACATACCACACTAGCTACAATTCTGCTTTAGAAATTCACACCATAGCACCAACATAACTAAATAAAATCCCATTCAACATAGTGATTCCAAATGGTGAAACAGATTTATACATTGTCAATGCAGTTACTGCTCGTGCTCGGAAAAGACAAGTATGTCGCTTGTGAATGAAATTATCTTTCAGGAACAATTCTTCAATCTTGCATTACTATCTATACTGGAATGTCTCATACCCCCACCACAGCCATTTTTCTCCCAGAAAAGGAGTTACAGGCCTGCAGGGTGGGAATGAAATTCTATGCTTGCTCAAAATCACATCCTCCGTCAATTTAGATGACAAAGTCTGAGGGCCAGTGAGACCTCAGGGGAAAGAAAGTCCTCTATTCCCAGACAAATGGTTTTCGGTGTGACAGAGAGCTCCAATTTTGATTACACGAGCAAAAATGAAATTGCAAATTCTTGCTTTGAAGCCTGTGAACTCTCTCTCTCTCTCTCTCTCTGTATGGTTTGAGAATCTGGCATAAACAAACAGCAGCTAGGAGCATAGGGTCTACTGGCCCATATGCTGTTCAGTCCCACTACTGGAAAACAGGGCTCTGTCTTCACAGACATGTGAACATGTATCTTGGAATCTTGTAAAATGCTTTGAAGAAAGGAAAGGTAGAGCAAAACTGATGTGAGAAGCTCCATTCTGGCAAACGGCTGTCGACTTAAGAGCTTATGAATTTGCCTTTGAACAAAAAGCCAAACCTGAATCGGCAAAGATAAAGTTAGGGCTGTCGCGGTTATGGAATTTCCCTTGCGGTAATGTTGAGTGGCTCAATAGCGCGATATGCGGTATTACCGCCATTTATTTATTTAATTTATATGTATTTGTTGCTATATAAGTAAAGTTTACGATGTGGACAAAAACGAGGTCATTTAACCAATAACCGAAACTAAACGGCGTCTACTGTATATGCGCATTGAAAGCATGATTGAAAGGCTTTCACGCGGCGCGCATATTGTTATGACAACGGACTTTGCACCGTTCATTCCACGAACACGTTCAAAGAAGCTGATTCGTTAAAAGAGATGTAATGAAACAAGAAGATAATTATTTTTAACTTTGAGTTCCACTTTTCAAGGCTCAGCTGATCAGCAGTGCGTCGCATGGGTAACGCGGAAGCTGATGCTTCACTTATTAGAGACCAATATTGCATTGATTCAATTCTGACTCGGTGATTTTATTTTCCGCGGCTTCCTCGCGCTGTGGGATGCTGACCATTTGTGGAAAATACCCGTGACGTGAAGGTTAAAATGATGATACGACAAATATTTTGCTTTCCTTTGACACGGAAACCTTTTCACGACTTCAAAGACAGACGCAGGTAATCGCACGCGCTCTGCAAATCTCTCATTCACTGTCTGTGTGAAGCCTATGTATACACATCACCAAGATAAACAGTCTTGTTGTTATCATTATGAACTTGTTTAACATTCAATACACATTCATGAAGTTCAAAACAAGAATATAGCCTTATAAAAAAATAAAATAAAAAAAAAACTTGAATATCGCGGTTGCTGCGGTTACGTGCAATCCTCTGCGGTTGACTCGTCAGAAGCGCGGTACTGCAATATTGCGGTTATCGCGACAGCCCTAGATAAAGTATGTGAGTTCCCGGCAAGACTAATCAGTATGAATTGTCCCAGTGGGTGCTAATGATGCTGATTTTGCAAAGTTTAGATTGCAATTAGCAGGGCAAATCTTAAGCATCCTGTGGGATTTGACCAACCAGGTTCCTTTATTCATGATCTGCATTTCATCCTGATAAATAATTAATAAGTCCTCCTTAAGACTCATTAATCTTCATCAAGACATACATCCACTTCGTTGCCTAAAAAGAAAATTATATTTACAAGAAATAAATCATTTGAAACTGAAGTTTAAAGTTAGTGAGAGGACAATGCAGAGTCTGAAATTCTCAACAAAAATTTCAAGCAAATGTTGTCTTGTCTCCTCATTCAGCCTCATCTATTCTGAACTCAACAGCAGGGCTATTAGTTCAATTACATTAGCTAGTATCACACATGGCTGCCAGTCTGAAAATTACAGTGATACAATTTAGTTCTGTAAAGCTTTCAGCAAAGCACATCTAGACCTGGTTTGCTGGCACACACATCTGGGAAGTATTTTATTTTGCACATGAAATCCCAATTGTCTAAAAGCTGAAAGTTTAGAAGATGTATGCTACACTACTACCATTCAAAAGTTAAATAAAAGAATAAAAACGCCCTGTGGCAAGGCAGCATGAGGAAACCCAGATTCTTCTAATTTGATTGTTTAGTTTCCATCGCTTCCATGGTATTACGCATAATTTTACTCATTCACGCAGATTTTGTGCTCAAAGCCCCACCCCCAAAAATCACACACATAAAGCCATCTTGAATTTGTTTTCGATAAAAATAAAGTGACAGCAGCCTAATATACATGCTGCCAAATTATGAGATATTAAAAATATCTATATGGAAGTTTTTCCTCTTTAAAGTGTGTATTGTTCAGTGTATTGGATTTGTGCATTAGGCCTAGTGACATCAGCCCAATAATCCTGCTGCCGTCTGTGTCAATGTTAATCAAACAACAAAATAAAAATAAAATCACTCACTGATCATGACTGAATAATTTTTGCAACTTTAATAAGGATTAATCTATATTTTATTTCAAGGAACACTATGCAGTTTTTTTACCTTAACTGAATAGCTTCAGAGTTATTGCAATGGTTATATGATTATTTTCGGGTTGAATGTTGGGCGTCTTTATTAACACTTTATTTTTTTACATATTTCTTAAGTCTGCATGACCAGAAATGATGAAGTACTTTAAGTCTATTTTTCTGCTATGTCAGCAAAACACGGCAGCGCGTGAGCTGACCTCTAGGGGTTAATAATGTTTGAAATTTATATTAGTAAGGCTATTTTTGTTAAAACCGGCGAAATTGGGTTGTGTAAGTGTTCTAAAAAGGCTGCTGATTCTGTGTTTTGCAACAAGACAGAATAAATATTTTTGAAATCGAAACTGTGAATCGATAAGCAGATTGTCCTGGAACAATGCAAACATTTAACCTAAAATTAAAAGTAACTGTAAATTAATCTATTAATCTATTCAACATTAATATATGCAAACACATGCAGCACACCACTTGTGAACTGACACAAGGCCTTTCAGGGCAAGCCATTTTTCTGAGCTCCTTAATGGGTTCAGGCATCATATTGATGTATTTAAATTAGTAAATTAGGAAATGTGCATAAATAACACAGCCTAAGCAACACCAACTACAGTTAGGACCTACAATTCATGATAAAAAAACAATAAGGAAATAATATAACAAATAATATTAACAAATAAGGAAAAACATCAAATATAAAAATTACAGAATATTTTGCATATCACAATAATTGTAAAAGCTTTTTATTTTGGCCATTAACATGTCAAGACAAAATTCATGAGGCTGCCTTGTCTAGAATATATGTGAATGTGAAAAATAGTCTATATTTAAACTTGTCTATAAAGCAAAAATGCTGTTAGAGTTAATAAGGACTTTTTGTTTCTGTTAAGCAATTTAAACTGTTATTTTCTTGAATTAATGAGTTAAAAATTGATTTATGATCCATTTGTGTCATCACTGTTCAAAAA
This sequence comes from Cyprinella venusta, assembly GCA_038021265.1. Taxonomy (NCBI): domain Eukaryota; kingdom Metazoa; phylum Chordata; class Actinopteri; order Cypriniformes; family Leuciscidae; genus Cyprinella; species Cyprinella venusta. The sequence goes on along the minus strand of CM075881.1, from coordinate 11,687,208 downwards.
GAATTTAAATATAAATAAATAGTCAAGGAACTCAACACATTTATTAAAAATAATAGTAAAATATATGTTTAAAGAAATGTAAACTCTGTCTTCATTTACACTCTAGTTGTTCCAAACCCATGAACTATCCATTTAAGTTCAAACTGATTCCCTGATAGACTGAATGCATGTTATTAATCTCCAACTCTAAAGTATGCTTTTTACTCATTTATATAGAGGCTAGAAGATGTCTATCAAAAAAAAAAAAATAAAAAACAAAAAAACAACAAAAAAAAAAACACATGCAAGCACAGACGTATGGAGCCATGAATAACCAACAGAGTTCATGGGATGACTGTGTTAGTTTTACCGTTCTTTCACTGGGCTTGTGCTATAAAATGCGCATTGCTGCATCTTGGGGAGGGGTGTCAAGGTCCAATTCTCGCTGTGTTTTTATAGGCCGGGACAAGCTCAAGCTGAAGGATTTACTGTAGTTCTTTATCGTCTCAGAAGCAGATAGGAAAGATGTCAGGGTCTGGTGCAATGTATGAGACAGAAAAGCTCCACTGGTAGAAAAAACTATCCCAAAGGCCCTGTTTAACACCTGGCATAAAGATGCGTCTTGGTCGATCGGATCACAAGTAGACAAGGGAGACACACTCATTTACACCTGGTGTTTTAACCCATCTCTTGTTCAATTCTAACCAATTTTGTCCTGATTTCTTCAAGGGGAGGGTCTATGGGCAGGTAAATGTATGGTTTTTTTCAGATCTTTGAATCTAATAGACAAAGATAAGCTTGCGCAATTTGCATATGTACGTGTTCGGAGACAAGGGAAAAACATGTGGAGAGCATCAGCTTCTTTTTCCTTCTCTGACAGCTGCAACAAATGTGTTAGACCCCATTCAGAACTGCATTTAGCGTCGTCCAATTGTGATCAATCAAAACACGTCTTAGGCCATGTCCACACTAATACGTTTTCGTTTGAAAACGTATATTTTTCTCTCCGTTTTGGCCTTCCGTCCACACTGAGACGGCGTTTTAAGTCAACAAAAACGTATCGTTTGGAAAACGCTCTCCAAAGTGGATAAATTTGAAAACGCCGTTTTCGCGTTGTAGTGTGGACAGTGAAACCGGAGGTATTTCAAAACGATGACGTAAGTTTAGTCATGTGATCCATGTAGTACCAATAGATATTCATGTTTATCGGTATTGTGCCTGTTATGTGTTATTCATTTTTACACTGTTGCTAAAATATGTTACTTTCTATGTTACTTAATATGTGCTATTCTTCATAGCACCGTACTGCAAAGATGACAGATAATGCACTTACATTTGCTGTCCTGCGGCAAAACAGGAGAGCAGTTGCGTTTTAGACCAAACATGCATGTGACTGAATGCGACCTGGAGGCATCAGTGATGGTGAGATATTTTGCTAAATAAAATTATCCGGTTATTGTCCGATAACATTATTCTTTATTTTCCCATCTGTATCATCTCAGTGAGCTTTTGTGAAGTTTCACGCATGCGCAGCATAGTGAATTTAGAAGTTTCTCACCCACACTGAAACGTCGGAAAATGCCTGTAAACGCTAGTGTGGACGGAGAGCGTTTTTAAGCGAAAACCCCGTTTTCAAATGTATCCAGATTAATGTGGACGTAGCCTTAATTAGCCTGACGTCGTCATACTTGGATTCTAGTCAGAATGTGAGTCTGATACTGCTCCATTGGGCTGTGATTATGGGATTATGGTATTTCAACCGAACCAGGAAAGAAAATGCCTCTGGACTCCATTGGATATATCTACAACTAATCAGAGCATCGGAATAAGTGACGTATGTTGAATCCCGTAGGAAGGATGGCAAAATCATCTATCCGATTGACAAATGCCTTGATCGCGGTTCTCTGTTCCTGTTCTCCAGCGACAGCCACCTTTGTTGTAAACTAATTCAACCCATCTCAAAGACCTCTTTGGTGACGTGGATGATTACGTTACTGTTGATCATCTGTCCATCATCGTATAAAGCTGGTTCGAGCATAGTTGCTCCACAACGGATCAAGTCCATACCAAACTTCCCAACCTCAAATGTCGTGGGAGGGGCAAAGTCCGACTGGCATCCAGGCTACATCTTAATACCACAGGGCCTAAATCTGTTGCAGTCCTTACTAGATTCATTAGCACAAAACTAATTTACAAGCATTCACTGCCCTTTTACCTCTCCCAGTCTATTGTCACTTTCAGCCTCAATGTGTTCTGCTAAACTTTTAACTTACAGCTAAGAACAATAATTTTGGTTCTCATTGATCTGCATCTGGCACCCATACACTGGAACAATCTTGTAATGCACCCTGTTCCAGCTACAACGCCAGTCAAAAGTTTGGACACAGTGACTCATTCTTTATTAGTAACAAGGAATCATTAATATTGATCAGATTTTTTTTCTTTTTAATCTCGAACCACTCCAAAAATATTGGCACATAAATGCACTATGTTGTGGACATGAAAAATACCATCATGTTTTTTTTTTAGGATAGTTTTGCAGTTTTTAAATGGCACACATCACTCACATTTCCTTCTGTTCTATGTCTGTGTCTATTTCCCCAAATTTAGCACAACAATCAATTAATCAAAACTTAAAAAAAAGAATATGTGAATTACAGGAACCAAACTGTTCAAAAACCCAACTGTTAATCAAAATCAATTTATTTTTATTCAATAATTGTAAAATATAAAATGATATATTTTTTTTAAGAACAGACTAGAGTTTAAATGTTTGGGGTCAAATAAAGGTAAAGATATTACTACTTTTATTCGGCAAGTACAATTAACTCATGTACATCACGAGTATATAATAATAATAATAATAATAATAATTGTTCTTTCTATTCATTAAAGAATCCTGAAAAAATATATCATGGCTTTTACAAAAATATCAAGCAGCCCAAATGTTTTTAACATTGATAATCATAAGAAATGATTTTGAGCACCAAATCAGCATACTAGAATGATTCCTGAAGAATCACGTGACACTGAAGACTGGAGTAAAATACAGCTTTTTCCCTCACAGGAATAAGTTCCATATTTAAATATTAAAATAAAGAAAAAGTTATTTTAAATTTGAATTCCCTTTCACAACACTATTGTTTTACAATATATATATATATATATATATATATATATATATATATTTCATCAAATAAATGCAGCATTGGAGAGCAAATTAAGAGAGTTCTTAAAAAAATGATAAACAGCAGAGTATATCAAATCTATATCTCTCTACAAAATTAATTTCAAGCATTTAAGAAGCAGAGATCAAAGGCTTTTGAAGATCATGAGAAGAAAAATTCTAGAGTGTCCTAGCTTTTGACTGGTAGTGTACTACCAATTAAATGCACAGCTTGTGATTACAGGGCAGACGGTAGGGTGATGAACTCCTGGCTCCTGTGCGTATACCCCATATCCCACTACTTGAAGCTGACAGCTGCTGCCATTGAATCTATTTGATGGCATGGAAAGAGGTGGGAAGTCCTGCCCTCTAAAGTCCTGCTCTTAAAACCTGGAGCTAGGCACTGGACATGGATTTAAAATTGGGAACTATACTTAAATGTGTTCTTGTAATCAGTCAAGAAGCCAACCTCTCTCTTTTCCCTGAAACTAGCAGACAGGGTAATCTTGCTGGCTCATCAGAAAAACTGCCTCATTGTTATTGGCCAACTTATGCAAGGAAAGATTTATACCCCAGCTCCAGAGAGATGACAAGAGGAGAATGAGAAAGACGTCTGAGCCTCAAGCTGGGGAGCTCCATCTGCTGGATCCTTCACTCATGGAAATACAGGTCGAGAAGTTACTTTGACAGATAATGTGTTAATATGATAATGAGCTAAAAGAGAGATCAATCAGTAACATTTTTGCTAAACAATTTGTGTTAGCATGTCTAGTTTGGTTGTAGGCTACCTATCCAAAGCTTTCAGCATGACATTTGAGTTTTCCAGCACCACAGAGTATACACTGTGTGCTCAATAGTGTTGTCACGATACCAAAGTTATTGTTTCGATACTGATATCAAGTCAATAATTGCGAATACTGACACTTGATACTTTTGAGAATTTTGATACTTTTTCGATGTTCTTACAAGGCGTGCATATGCACCTCCTTTGCGTAGGTCTGTGCTCTTTAAATGCTGTAATAACCTAGTATAAATAAATCACTGACAAACATGCACATGCTCTGATTATAATCATATAGCCTATAGATCATTTCAGCTGATGTTTTGTATGCTTTATTTTAGCAGCTTGCAAAATATTAATGTTATCTATGAAAGTTGGGAGGAAAGTTGTACACCTAATACAAAAATAAATAAATAAAACATCTCCAGTTACTAAATAAACTGCATTCATTTAGGCCCACTGGGAAAAGTCCTGACTCTGCGGATTGCCACTCCACTATTGACCTGCGGCCAGCCGGCCACAGTATCACTAGTGCTCGCGCATGCAGCCATCTTCGCTGTAGTGTTTGTCTCATGACAGCTGCAGCTTCTTTGCTGCGTGCGTGAGAAAAAACATGAACACACCAACATGAAATACGTCTCTTACCAATCTGGAAAACGGTCATTCATAAAATAATCGATACTAATAAATTTAGGAATTGTGACATTTTTTAATTTCAGAGAATTGCGATACTTTTGAAGTATCAGTGCACCGTGCTACACTAGTTCTCAATAATGGAACTACAAATGCTTTTGCCACAAGTTATTTATTGCTGTGCTTTGTTCTCAGCATCAATTCACACCACAATGAGTGTTTTATATTTAAGACTTCTGGTCATTTGCTCTTTGCAAAACTACTTTTATCATTTCTATTTGTATCGGTCTTTTTGTTTTTGGTGGAAGAGCCATTATATTGAGAGAGTGAGAGAGAAAGAGTCTTCTCTAGGTGAGCTAATAGACTATAGCTGTACACGCACAACTCAAATGCATTTCCAATGCAATAAATAAATGGACATCTTGGAAACCCTACAATGCTCAGATCCCAAGTGTCCACCTCAAGTACAATAACCATTTCATACAATAGATAACAGCTTTAAAAATGGAATCAAGGGATTCGAAGGGATAATGTAATTGTATTTAAAAATCTTAAGTCAGCAGAGAACGGATCAGCAACCAATGGACCATACAGGAGGGTAAATGCTTGCACAAAAGTCAAAACAAAGATAGAGAGGAATATTATGATAAGTATTTTAGATTACACTTCAGTTTAATGTGTCCTTGTTTCAGTGTAATTACACATTCTGAATGATATCTACAACATGTACTAAGGACACACCAATCCCACTTTTCCAGAACGAGTCCAATACTGATACTTTCTACTTGCTGATATTTAGAGCTGCTCCTGCTGGGCTCAATTCGAATGACTTTTATATTGATTATATAGATTAATCCTTCTAAAAATTTACAAAAGTTCAAGATTCAGTCAAAAGCAGTGGGTGATTTTCTCAGTCATTTATAATTAGATAAAGGACAAAGACAACAGTGGATTTATTGTACTGCTGTCACTTCAAGAGCCGCACGTGTCCAATATACTGTTAAACAGCGTTTTCTTTTTCAACTGTTTATGTTCACACAAGACATGCCGACTCAAATGTTTCACAATGATACTCGTTGACGAGGGCATTTTGAGTGATTTGAGTGAAAAAACAGCAATCAAGAGTAGTTAACTTTGTAATACGTTCCTCGCTATTGAGATGTATGTAAATGCAATGTATGTAAAAAGGGATCTTGTGCTCAACTTGTGCGTCTGTGGCACTGCATGCTCAATAAACTCCAGATTGTTTCACTTATCAACTCGCACTCAGCAGCTATAGGCGTGCCGCATGAATCTTTAAAGGTACAATATGTTAGTTGTATTGACATAATGTTGTTGTGATAGTTGTGTTGGCTGTATGACACTAAGGTAGATTAACATTAGAGAATAACATACAGATCATATTCTAACTTTTCATCATGTTGAACTACATAACATTGATTATTTTTATGTATATTTGCTCACCTGTCTAATATTAAGTACATGCTGTGTGGTATCAATTGTTGGTATTGGAGCATTTTAATGTGTACAAGTACAAGAGTACAATATGGACTACCAACTTTTATTAAGCTGTATAAATGTCAGGGTATCTAAATGACCATGTACCATGTGCCAAATGTGAGTTAACTTACTTTAAGTTAACTTACTTTGTGAGTTGACCACTTTTTATAGTCAACCATTCAAATAATACAATGTATGCATGTGTGTATGTATGTATGTCTATATATATATATATATATATATATATATATATATATATATATATATATATTTATGAATTGTGAAGTTTGAGTAAACGACCAGCCCTGTTACACATATTTTAATAGTATTACTTGTTCTAATAGTATGTACTGTTTTAATAGTATTAAATATTGTATAGTACATACAAATGGACATTTATTTAATCACATTATTAGTGATTAATAATATAAAATAAAAATGTCACTTCATGTAAAAAGTTAGCAAAGCCAAAAGCAAATTAAATTCTATATATGACTTTCAAAGACTCGTTAACCTGCTGGCTGCATCTGATATGAGTGGAGATGGGCCAAAACTCACACAGGCATGACTGCAGTGTCCTTCTGTCTCCACACACACACACACACACACACACACACACACACACACACAAGAGCTGTGAGTGAAAATCAAGCCTCCCCGATTGCCCTGTGTTCCCAAGAAATAAATGTGCACAGTGCTTCAGATTTAGTCCTGTGCAAGAGTGACTTGAAAAACTTTAAAAGTTACAGCTATCGAAATACCAATACGCATAGGAGCACATATTTCATTTCTATTAAGTAAAAAATTGTTTTATATATATATATATATATATAAAATTTATTTATTTATTTTAACATCTGTAAGATGTTCTAATGCACACTACTAATTGCATAAATGTACATGCTGTATAGAACATAAAAACTGGTTTAGTACAGATACCAATCTCCTTTCTTTATAAAATAAAAAGATGACTGTTAAGATAGACATTATTGAAGCCTGTCCAAGTTGATCCAAGATTGTGTATTTTCAAGCCAGCTGTGAAAGAGGAGCTGACCTGTGTAATTACTTTAAATTTGTTTTGGACATAAACAGCACTAATACATTCAGACATTTCCAGTAAAATTCTAATGGATCAGAGCTGCTTGCTCTTCATCATCAGATGCATTTCAGGCAGTGTTCTCGCCATACACACCGTATTAAAATAAAAGTACAGACATGCCTCCTGTAGGAATATTCTTAACATAATTTGATAAAAATGTGTCTTTTGATAAAACCTTATATTAATTGACAGATGAATGAATGACAGCCAAACAGCCAATCAAACTGCTGAGCTGAGAAGCCTTGTTGATTTCCGCCATTTTGTCAGACACATGAAAATTCATGTGTGGGCAAATTCCTTCAACTATAGTAAAAAGCTGTTGTTATTACAAGTCATTCAAAATCCTCCAGAGTGGTTAGCAGAGTTTGTTTTATTCTTCCCAATCTGCCAGTAATTTAAAAACAATGCAATTGTTGCATCAGATTTGCCATTCTTTATTAAACTGACCTTGATGTTTTCTCTATTAAATAAAAAGACTGTACAAATGACAAGTTTGAGCAGTTTTCATTAACACCGGTTTCAATTAAGGTAATTACATAGGACTTGATATGGTAGTATGCCTCATCGTCAAAAAAATTGATTTAATTTCATCCATAAATCTCTATATAAAGTACTCTATATACAGAGTAACCATCAGTGTACTAAATACAAATGGGCTTCATTCAAAAAACTTTGACTTCATCTTATGTCTGAATGATTTGGTTTTATTTGAAAAACAAAAGAATACTAAATAGACTTTGATTTAAACCTACAGTTCCAACAGCTCTAAAGTGCGTTTCCCAACAATGGGCGTAAAAAAATTTGCGACAATACAGTTTGGACTAGCTAGTTGATTTCTTCAACAATGCATCATACTACAGTAGTTAAGCACAGAGTTGCGTCATTGTTCGGGAAATGCACCCAAGATCAATAAAAAGTAAGTGGTAAAAGGATAATTTACACAAAAAATGTGTAACAAACGACTTCTTAACACTTGGGTAGATCTCCCCTTCTAATTCCACTGTTTTGATTTTCTACCATTACATTTAGTGTTTCAACATAACTTGATACAAAAGCTGATTTTTGCATGAAGATAAAACTACATTTGAAGAATTATATATATATTTTTTTTTTTAAAAAATCGATGCATCGATGCTCTCTCCAACCATTCTGGATCATCTGGAATTTCAGAACAAAACCAAAATGCAACCTCGCAAAATTCAGTCCAGCACCAACACTATTCAACCGGAGCGAATGAGACGAGTGAGTGAGGGGAGGGAGGGTATGTGTTTCGCCGTGGGAGAGAAGAGAGAGTGAGAATGCGCAGCTGTTATTGGTGTATCGATACTGCAGAAAAAGAGTTTTGGAACCATTTCAGATATTTCAGTATTGAGACATATTGAAATATCGATTTTGATAACACTAGTAAGAACCATATTTCATCTTCAGGTCATAAGGTCCTATATATTTTTTTTAATATTATATATTCTACTTCAAATCAGAAGATTGACACTATGACACAGGGTACTAAATGATTTTAAGAAGTCCCATAAAGGAGTGAAAAAAAATGCAATAAGAAAAATGCAATTGAAAAACAAATTAATGCAAAAAAAAAGCTCTTTAGAACAGACTCAGTTCCAATAAAAAAGTTCCTATTATCATTCCTTTATTGCTCATCCCCCCCCCCCCCCCCCCTTATTTTCCTTCTTTTCTTACTTGACTGAGTAATTGTCTGGAATGCGTTTCCAGTCTCCCGCCCTGTTTTCTCTGAGTGCTCAATGTAATCTATAAGTCAGACTGTCATAGCTGTTAATGTCTTTATATGGTCTTTACACTGGAATGGGCTCAAGCCATAACACCAGAGATGACTTCCTCTCTGTGAGCCGAGAAGCATGTCAAAGGAAGATGAGGAGACAACCACGGCCCAAGTCATATACGCAGCTCTTTGTTACCTATTTTACAGCTTATGGATGTACAATACTAATGGTCTAATACTCTGGATCATAGATAAATGTTAAATATTGTCGACAAAAGTCCTATAAAAGAAAAAGAAAGGGAAAATAAAGCAGTCCAAATGCTAGTAGGCAAAATTAAGTCTCTATGCCCTGTGTTTGCCCCCAGAAGACTCTGGTGTGAGGCACTGAGCTGAGAGAAGGAAGGGCACACTGATGCTGAGAAACAAAAAGGGCATGTGGCCAAAACTGCAGGGAGAGGAGGCACACATACACACTCAGCATTCAGCCAGCTTACAGTCTCAACTCTGCCAATTACCACTCTGCACAACAGTAAACAGTCACAGCACACTTTTTAGCTGCTTTGTTTCCAGAAACATGATTTCTGTTCTATACCAGTTTTTAAAAAAATACTTCAATAAATAGTATTTACAGCAATACAGATTTTTATTTTGAAGTAAAAAAAAAAAAGAAAAAAGAATCTGTAAACATTTCATGATGGAAAACCTAAAATCCCATTAAGGTTTATGAATAATGTTATCACTATCACTATGTAAAAATAAAATTTTATATTCACTGGTAAATGAACAATAATTGTATAAAATCAATATATTTTACATTTCTAATTCTATATCATGTAAAATATAATGTAAAATATACATATTCTATATAATATTCACTGAATATTACTACTTAATTAACTACTGTTCAAAAGTTTAAGTTAAAATTTTTAATTTTTTATTGAGTCTCTAATGTTTGCCAAGGCTGCAAAAAAAAGTAAAATTGTATAATTACAATTTTAAATACTTCAAAATATAATTTATTCCTTTATTGGCAAAGCTAAATTTTCAGCATCATTCCTCCAGTCTTCAGTGTCAAATGATTCTTCAGAAATCATTCCAATATGATGATTTGTTGCTCATGAATCATTTCTTGTTTTCAATGTTGAAAACAGCCATGCTCCTAAATATTTTTGTGGAAACTGTGATACACTTTTTTAGTGATGATTCAATCATCACTAAAAAAGTTTGTGAATGATGGGTGATCGACTCAATTACACTCAATCATGATTGAGTGTAATTGAGTCGATCACCCATCATTCTCAAAGCTTCATTTGTAGTGGGCAGTCATTGAACAGCTTTCGAGTTTCGACCTGATTTGTTTGCTAGGATTTTGTGATTGCATCTTTCTCTGTATAATTATGGGGTGTTGAGCTTTACAAGGAATTTATCACTGAAAAATCTTTTAAAAATGAAGCATCAGATCAATAACTTCAGAGCTCATGTCGGTCGTATTTCTCTTTTGAGAAAATTAAAGGGACTTTTACATTCATAACACTTTTATTTTTTTCATGATTCAAGCAATTTTTCAACTATTCAAATCAGACCTTGTCCAGAAAGACCAATTTGTATTTACTTCAAAAGAAAATTAAATTGGAAATAGTCCTTTATAAGAAAGTGTGTTTAATCCCATAAGTTGAACCTTCCATTTGAGCTAGTTTATTCAAGCTTTCCTAAGGCAATAATCAATCCGCATGAGTCCTTAAGCATGGGTGTAAAATTTGTCCCTGTCACTGGTCTCTTTTACTTATCTCTAACAAACTGATGCACTGAAGCTTTGCTATGAAACGAATGACCCAGAGCAAATGCTCTGTCAAATTTTTTACCGCAGCCCATTGATTAATTTTAATGTTTTAAAACCAGTGCAAATTTTACACCCATCCTTTGTTATACTAAATTACCCCATGTCTACATGAGCAGTCAGGGCATTCGCTTACGATGACTCTACAAATTTAAGTAATCAATTTGACACAGAACGGTGCAAGAGAGACAACCGGCTTAGCTGAGTTACTGAGAGCGTGAGAATGAAACTGTGCCTATTAAAGGTAACCTTCCTTCATATCTTCAGACAAAGAGGCTGTGACACAGAAGGTGATGAAGTGCTACGCTTCGAGTTTCTTATTCTCTCCCTGGCTTTCCGAGTCAGTCACTTCACTTAATATGGGCTCCTCTGAAGTGTAATTCCTCTCTTCAACCATTGACAATCTCTGGAAGGACTAGAATTGTACCACTATCTTTTGGCGCTTTTCCACTACACAGTACCAGCTCAACTCGGCTTGCCTTTGTTTGGTTTTCCACTGTGTAAAAGTTGAACCTGTACCCGCTTTCGGGGACTTTTTTCACCTATGACGAGGTTCTGAGTGAGCTAATGAGAGCTGAGGCGATACTAAAAGATGACGTGAAAACAATGCCGACTGCTGATTGGTCAGAGAGTATTGTCAGATGGAATATCCCTGCCATTTTTAAATAGTCTGGCCAGAGATAGTTACTAAACTTACTACTATTATTATTACTATTATGCAACTCGTAAGAATACGCCGTGGTCAAACGAGGAGGTGCAGACTTTCCTTTGTTTGGTTATCTCATTCAAGAAAAATGGCCAAATGTAATCAACTTTTTTTTCATCACAAAAAAACAGTGCAACCATTTAGTGAAATTCAGAATACTTCATCAAATAGGCAACAGAGGAAGAAGGCACTTACTTTCTCAGGTGCTCGTGTTCTTTCAAGAAGAGCTCTGTCCGCCTGTTATTCACCCCCGAGCCACTCTTATATGTCCTGACAAGAGAAAAGAAATTAGCAATCAACCAGAAACATGCGATGACTCAATCTTCAAACTGATCTCATGAAATGGCATATGTATGACACGCCAATTCGTATTTCCATTTTTGGCGTGCTATCAACACGCATAATCGCTTTTCAGCGTGTTTTTGAATGCCGTTGACTTAACGTTACATTAATGTATATGCCCTACCCCAACCTCGTCCCTAAACCTACCCGTCACTGGGGTTAATACCATTTATGAGTCTTCCCCTACCATCCTAGGAAATAAAATATCGCTCCCCAGATGTAGATCTACATTTTGCTTCGCACGGAAAGCTCAAAATGCACATAGATAACACACCACTTGACTTGAAAGTGGCGTATATGTCTACGCAAAAGTCATGATGTCATGTTGTTATCTAATAGAAAGCCTGACACTTCTGATGATGTGGGGGTTGGGTTAATATTGAGCATTTTTCTTCATCCTGTGCCATGCACAAGCGCTCTCTCACAGAAAGTATTTAGTGTTAATAATGAATGAACACTGTGCTGGGAAGAACAGCCCTTTCCCAAGAGTTCACCAAAGGAAATCAAAGACAAAAACACCCCCTCTTGCTTGTGCAACACCAGCTAGGCTATTTTAAAAGACACACAATGGCCTGATAGCACAAATTAAAACAAATCTCCATCTCAGATGCAAGAGTTTATGAGGGTGGGGAAGGGTTGTAGGAAATGGCAGCCTCAAAGACGACCTCACACGAACTAAACTCCACCTTCTGGTGGGCTTTTCATTGCACCTATTGTAAACAGACTGATGTAGAAAGGATATTTATCTAGTTTCTATGGGATTACACCTGCCCACTGGTCATATCAACTGCCAGTCCACACCAATCAAAGTGACAGGGTGCTGACAGCCAACTTAATCATTCCAACAAAGCTTTAAAGAGCAGTGCACTAAATCACACAGGAGACTTTGTCATTTATGCCAGCTGACATTTCTACAGTGGCTGTGCTGCTGATCGATGGGGAGATTAGAACCAGGAGGAGCACAGCACAAAATGCACAGCACGCATGACACAAACTCAAGGAGTGAGGCTTCAGTAGCCCAGCTGAAACCTTCACAGCCCGCACCACAGAAAGTAACGGGGAACGAGGATGCAAACACTGCTCTACATCGGCTGACAAATCCAGCAGTGCATTTCAAAAAGTGCATTATCACCCTCTGGGGGTAAATGCATATATTACAACTTATGATGTACAAGACCACTTTCTACTACTCTGTGTGCGTCTACAGACAAAATAACAAAATTCTTAACATGGATTGTGCCTGTATGATAAGCAAAATAGTGAGCAATAGTGTGCTTAAGATTATGTAAGCTAGCAACAAGACTACCGTTAAAATATTTTAGTGTGATTTAAGAGTACTCCTACTGGTAAGATAAAATTCTTTGTGAATACGGACCCAGATCAATAAGTCATTATCCAGCCCTGCAGTCATGATCTCATGGTTACAACCAGAACCACATCAAATCTGGGCATGTAGAAACCTACAGAAAGCTTGCATTGTCTACTTAAAAAACCCATTCAGTGGATTTCCATTTACAATCTTATAAAAGTTTTCCTCCAAAATCACAACAGAAAATGAGAAAAAAATCAATAGATTTCATGGGGGAGGGAACTATAAAGATCAGTCAGAAACTATGTTTATAGAGAATTTCATTTCATACATAAGGTTTGATAAAACAGATTAATTACACATTAGATGGGGTTGGTCTTCAAAACCTTTTTGGCTGTATAATGTAATTTCAAAGAAAACTCACTCAATATCTTTTCTCACAGATCCCAAAAGATCCTCCCTCTCCCTGATTGCCATGAAGTTTGATTTGGTTTTATGAAATTCATGCGTGTAGTCCTAGAGAAGCAAAACAGAGTTGAAGAGGTTATAAATAACAAACTGGATCAGCTATATTCATGTTAAATATACAGGAACTGCTCTTTTATCTTGAGAATACAGACATCATAATAAATATCCACCACCATTCAAAAGCTTAGGGTCAGTACGTTTTTTTTTTTTTAATGTTTTTTAAAGTCTCTTGCTCATCGCTCATCAGGGCTGCATTTATTTGATACAAAATTCAGTAATAACAGTAATATTGTGAAATATTATTACAACTTAAAATTGTAATAGTAACGGGTTTAACATATTTTATGCAATTTATTCTTTTGACAAAAAAAAAATGAATTTTCAGCATCAATACTCCAGTCTTCAGTGTCACATCATCCTTCAGAAATCAATCTAAATATTTGGTGCTTGAGAAACATTTCTTAATATTATCAATGTTGAAATCAGTTGTGCTGCTAAATATTTTTGTGGAAACAATGATAGTTTTTTCAGCATTTTTTGATGAATAGAAAGTTCAAAAGAACAGCATTTGTTTGAAATGAAAATCTTTTGTAACATTACACATATCTACAGCCACTCTTGATCGATTTAATGCATCCTTGCTGAATAAAAGAATTAATTTCTTTAAAAAAAAACAAAAAAACGTATTGACCCCAAACTTTTAATTGGTAGTGTTTAATATAGTTGGGCAGGCAGCTCTTTGTGGACAATTAATGCCACTGATATATAGCTGAGATTATTACGAAACCTACCTGTAGGATGTCTCTGTGCCTCTGGAGAGTGTGCATTAGAGCAGCATTCAGAGACGTTACTCCCGGTGTGCTCGTATACTCAGCCATCTTGTCATTCACACCTGTCAGCTTTAAATGCAGGAAAGAATAAGAATAGCTATATGTTATTAATAAGCAGAATTGTGTATGTATGTATCAACTAAAAAAATCTTGTCGTCAATCAGCAGTTTAATGTACATGAGGATCAGTAAGGGAGACTGTAAATTGCAATGTGTATAATATCTAAAACTAGCACGTGGTATTACATAGTTCTTACTTTCGCAAGTAGCTGCTCAATCTCCACTGACATGGTCTCAAACATTCTGTCCTGAGTGGAGTTACAGAGCAGAGGCGTTGTATCCGAATTACTGGAAACAGAGAGAAGAGAACCATGTTATTACCACCACCATCCTCATGATATCTAGAAAACATCACAATTCTTTGACTGAGCTACTAAAGCAACATCACACCTGTCTCCTCTACGACCGTCCCGAGAGCTGCTGTAACTAGTGCACAGCTTGCTGAAAGACACCAGCTTCAGGTCCAGTTCGTTCTCCAGCTGCCTCGCCTGCTTCCGCAGGTCTGTCAATGTGCAAAAATGTAAAGATTATGACATTCAGTGAATGATATCAGTGATAATATACATTCATATTCATAAAATGGAAGAACATAAAATGACAACACACATCAATCAGTATGCACTTGCATTACTTTCAGGGTTAGTGGTAGCTTATGTTTACACTAGATGACAAAATAATACTAGAAAATGCAATAAAATTGCATACAACATTTCACCGAGAAAGTAATTTGGTAGTTATATTTACAGATGACATAAAAATCATATCAGTCTATCTAGTTCATTTTTACATTTATTGTCTGTTAACTGTCTACAGTGTATGACTGCTAAATATGTTTTAGATATCACAGGTAAACATTCAAAACGACAATATGAAGCCCAACAGTGCTGTCTGGGAAGGCAGCTTAGTAGATTTTGAAACACAGCCTATTAGTTTATTTAGTTTTAGTGTAAAAGCTTGATTCATTTTCACGTACAAACAGTTCTGTAACTTTTCTGACAGATTACACAAGTTCGTGGTACATTAAGTACAGAAAGATTGTATAAACTCGAGGAATGAAAGAAGTCTCGCTGTATTCCTCAGGTTTTCAGGCTAATAAATAATGAGCACTGACGTTTCTGCGTTCTAGCGAGCTAATGCTAACGGCGATAGATAGTGTGGTAACCTGGCTGCGTTTCAATGAAAATGTTCCCAAAGAGTCTTCAGAACTATAAATTCGCGTGAGCTGTCACAAAGCCCAATAAAGCTTTTGGTCAAGGGGCATTTGTAACGCTTTGCCACCTCACCTTCCCAATAGTTGCTGTTTCCTCCTGCCATCTTTGTTGTTGAACGTCATCCGCGGTGGTGCTGGCAGGGGCGGGGACTAGAGCAAGAGCATTTCAACACGCTCTACGCTGCGCTCCGTCGTCACAGCGCCACCACGCGCTTTGCAGAAGAATTGCACGCGTTCCCGTTTATCTTTTGAAAATATAGTCCAAAATACAAGCGCATTAAACAAGCTTAAATATATTCCGTTTCCCTTATAATATATAAAACATATCATCATATTCTGCTTACTACATCTAAATGTATATTGTTTTTCATTTTTAATCCTACTTATTTATATGTCCTGCAGAAACAACAAAAACAACAGCTTTTCGCCTGGAAATTACATTTCATAAAAGTAAACAACTTAACTAAAATGTTTCCTAAGTAAAAAAGAAAATATATACGACGCAGAGTTTAACTTTTTTTTATTAGAATGCAAGTTACAAACGTAAGCATCACAGTTCGCAAACACATATTATACAGAAAAAATAAACATCAGAATAAAATTAATTGAAAAAAAAAATAAATAAATAAAATAAAAATTGAATCAAAATCATAATACATAGCTTAAATAGACAGACTTACAAACTTCTTCATTATCGATAAAAAGAGAAATAATTTTCCTAATTTTCACTTGAACATTTTAGAGCATTATAATTAAATTGCTGACAGCTTTCTTATTTTTAACCTCAATATATATTGAGGTTAAAAATAAGAAAGCTGCCAGCAATTTAATTATAATGCTCTAAAATGTTCAAGTGAAAATTAGGAAAATTATTTCTCTTTTATGTCTCTTTTATATATATATCAGTTATATATCAGTTTCGACGCAGAGGTTAACTTGCCGTGTTGTTGTTGGTGACAGAGGGGTGTGTCTGGTTCAAATGTGTATGCGCTCACACCACAAACAAGGTAAGAAAACACGTCAGGAAATGTTGTTTGCGGTAGCTTGTTCAGATCAGTCGATCACTCTTTGTGTTCGTATAATCCCGTATTCGTATATAGCCCGTTAATTGCCGTTATTTTCTCTAAGCAGCGCTCCTTTGCTTCCTTGTTCAGCTTATCTCGGTAGAGAAGTGCTTGATCTTCGCACGGTCCATGTGGGTTTGTTTACCTTAGTTACGGCAACCGTGTCCTAAAATATGGCCGCCGCTACCCAGAGTGCACTGCGCCATGACGTAGATTCCCATTCTCTATTCTCTTGTGTAATGTATAAGCTCCAGCAAATTCCTTTGGATGACAAAATAATCTTAGGATAATAGCCTTGTAAATATGAGTTTCCCTGTTCCTTTTTTATCGTTGGAGACTGCATACCTACAGTGCCATAAAAATACTGCATAACGGCATAAATACTGATCATATTAAAGAAAAGCACATGAAATATTCAGAACAAAGTTTCATCTTTATTTACATCTCATTTAATTACACACAATTCAAAACACTGATGACGTCGTAGCAACATACTGTTTGCTGGGCATAAACAGGTTTATTTGTGCAGTTCTTTCTCTCTTGAAAGGAATTGCACTTGTGTAATTTACATAAAGTTGGCAACAATTCGATATGTACAATCATTGTAGTATAAAAAAAGAAAGAAAAATAAACATCAGCACAAACATAGAAAAGTTAGACATATTTGTTCGAAGTCAAACACACCCAGACATTTACATTCAAGCATGACAATCAACATCAAGCCACATTTAATTACGATTTTGTTGGTAATGGGATCAGCAACTAATTGAATCATAGAAACAATTTTCCCAATTATTTGCCCTGTATAAATGATCAATCTGGCACAGAATGATATGAATTATACATAAAAACCTGAATCTTCCATTGAATTTTAATAAGATGTTAGCATGAGCAATGAGCAAACCAAACCCCTCCTAATTGTTTTTCATTCATTTCCTGAATATGTCAAGTACATGATTGGAAGTAATGACCGCACTGCTTATTCTGATCTTTCTGTGATGCCTGAGAGCGGGTGGACAAAATAAATATTTTCATTGGATGGATCTTAAAACAAAAATAAATAATTTTTTTTTTAAAAAAATGAACAAAATAGGGACAACATTTTCAAGAGTGCACATTAAGACAAAAGAATACAAACACACTGACTAAACACTATCATGTCCGAGTGGAGTTATTATTAAACGTTTCACCGTATCCCCAGAATATTAAACAAGTTAAATGGGAAGGCAGTAAATGACCATGAGTTTGTCTGCTATGTATCGAATGAAGAACCTTTATAAGAAATGTGCAATGGTGGTGAGAAAAACCTTAAATGTAAATATCTACATTTAGTTTGTTCAAAAACCTCAGTCTGAGATGTTTAATGCTACTGTTTAAATCTGTTACACATACTTGCATGAAATACCGTACTAATTGGATGAATAAATGTAAAATATTTGGGCCATTTCACTTGCTGTATGACAGCAGTCTGTTTATCATAACAAATTTATGATGACGCCAATGAGCAAACCAGATTCTCAAACCAAACAATTCCAGACTTTGACACGGGTCCACAGAAAAAAGGGGAAGGAAATTTCATTTACACTACAAAATTGTCATCCTCACAACTGCAGCGTCCATGCAACCTCAATTCTAACAAGGCACAGTGTTTCATAATCCTGTTAAGATGGATTGTAGCTGTTCGATTTCCTTTATAAAGGGTAGTGGACCATTATTACACAGACCAAGAAAACTAAGCAGGCTGGTTGAGAGCAAAGGTCAATTGCATACACTACAGTGCGAAACGCTTACCCAATTTCATCTGGGCATTAAAGTGCATCCCGGAGTGGTTCTCGGGATTTAAATGGTTTGGACAATAATGGTGCTGGCCTTGAGCGCCCTCTATTGGCCCTGCAGGCAGTGGACAGACTCAAAGGATGAGAAGGTCTTAAATTTTGTTGGTGTATAGTGTATCCTCATCACTTTCACTCTCATCTTGAAATTCATGGCTCAGGAGAGACTTTTTGGAGCCCATAGACATGAGGCGGATCTCATCATCATAGTCGTCCCTGTGCTGCCGTAGCCGATGGAATCCGTCCTTTTGTCTGTTGGACTTTGCTGAGCAGACGCACCAGATGATGCAGGCTGTCACGACCAGGGCCGTCATTGCGGCAGCTGTGGGATTGGGTGAAGAAAAAGACAGCCATTGAAAATTAGCATATTAACAAAGTTTTTCTTTTTTTAAATGGCCTCTTGCCGTGAGCGATTTGATCTGCCTACCTGCACTTGCCACAACTAATTCTCTCGGCAGGCCAAATATATCGTTCTCCATGTCAAATTCGATAATAATGGAGCTTGCAGCTTCAAAAGGTGACACAGACACCTGAAAAGAACACAGGTACAGTGACAAAAATGTATGTATAGATGTATAGATATTATTAGACAATAAAAATGAATTTTAAATTAGACCATCTTCTTCATTACATTGCATTGTACATTATACTTTTTTTTGTTAAATTAAACTAAATGTTCTGTATTACAAATATGCGTTATGGTATAAAGGCCTATGTCACACTTCCTGCTTCTGGAACGCAGAGTAGGGATTCAACACTTCCGGTCAACAGTATTTCTATCAGCCCTAATATCTAAACCATCCGAGGTAGACTGACAACGAGCTATGAGGTTGTGAAACGAAGGTTTTTGCTCCTGTTGAAGCTATAAGTTTGTATGAAATCAACCTTGTTTAAATAAAAACATGTTTTATCCGTGATCTTATCACTAAAAACTACACTACCCACAATCCTAAGCGTTGTAGCAACATCTGCTGATTGGTCCAACTCGCTGTTACCATAGAAACATTTACCTTACTGGTAAACGGCTAGAGCTACCCACGGCTGCTGTTGTAGTGTACCGGGTTGCTCTGCATCAGAACGTAGACAGCCATACCTCAGCTTTCATGTTTTCCCACTTGAAAGTTTTCATTTACCATCCGAACCACATGGTCATAAGTGACTTCAGGCAGGTTGCGGAGAGATTTGGTCCAGCGGTATCTATCGGACTCCACCACTGTAAAAAGCTAACCGGAAGAGCCGTATCCCTACTAAAAGACGTACTTCTGGTCTTCAATTTGTTCGTGATATAGGCCTATTATTAGACAATTCAACTATCTCCATTATTATACTGCATTCCATATTATAGAGTGTGGTTAATTTAAACTAAATATTGTGAATAATAAACATACATAAAATAGGAAGAAAAAAAGGAAGACAAAACAAAAATGTGTTACAAAAAAAAAAAACCCACTCACCTTCTGGGATTGCTGCTGGTAGCCGTCAGCCACCGCTTCAATATTGTGTAAACCAGGGGCCAGAAGGGCGTGGAAATATCCTCCCTCACCGGTGAAAACTCGAACACCACCATTCAGTACTATTATAGCACCCACGATGGGCTTACCGTTCTTATCCTTGACCACTCCACGAACCCCTTTGTGCACCTAGAACAGAAGAACCAGCTTCAGCAAGGACTAGAAGAGATTCAGTGGAGGGTGATGAACAGGCAGAACGGACAACAACAGACTGACCTCAACCAGCATGCTCAGAAGAGACTTCCTGTTCTCGGCCCAAAGCGTGGGCAGCATTTCAGCTGGTGGGAACAGGCAGCAGCTGGTGTAGACAGTCAACTCAGGACAGTGACCAAAGTCCACACTGAAGTCCTACAACATGGAAAGAAAGTAATCAGAGGGTCAGGGAAATTACTGAGGAATTAAGATTTTAAAAATTACTGTCAACCAATTAGTTATGACCCAAAAATGGGGTTCTGGTCTGTTCTGATTCATTCATTTAGAAAAGCAAAATGCTTCCCGTATCTTTAGTTCTTGACATCCAAATCTGTGTCCCCAATCAAACTTCATGGTGTGCTTGCAAACATTCGTGTCACTTGGTAGAAGCTAGCCATATTAGACAGATACTAACACAGTTTAGCTTTGTTTTGAAATCGGTCTACCATTCAAAAGTGTGGGGTCAGTACGATTTTATTTAATAGAAAACGTATTTTTTTCAAAATACTGTAAATACATTTATAATGTAACAAATGTAACAAAAGATTAAAACGTTATAATAAATGCTGTTCTTTTGAACTTTATATTCATCAAAGAATCCTCAAAAAAAAAATGTCATGATTTCCACACAAAAATTTAACTCCATAACTGCATAATAAATAAATGTTTCTTGAGCACCAAATTAGCCTATTAGAATGATTTCCGAAGGATCATGTGACACTGAAGACTGGAGTAATGACTGATTTGCCAACACAGAACTAAATTACATATCAAAATATTTTGAAATAGAAAACATTTATTTAGAATGGCAATAATATTTCACTATATTACAGTTTTTGCTGTATTTTGATCAATACTGATCAATACTTTTTCTTTAAAACCTAAAAAAATCTTACCAACCCCAATGTTTTGAATGGTAGTCTATGCAAAGTACGAGAAAATCCAGAATACAATAAACAGATTAATTTGCAACTTGTGAAGACCACAGGTTTTATGAGGTAAATTGTTTGCTACTGACATTTCATATTAATAATTGTTAATAATAGCATATAGTTAAAAGTGTTCATAATAATATAAAGACATTTTTAATGTAAACCTTTTCAGTTTTTATTTCTTATAATCAGCAGTTTTAGTACATTGCTAGGTTCTGAAGCAAAACTAGTTGTTAAGCGGTATTAATGCGTGCTTCAGTGATCTGTTCTTGTGTTTCAGTGATCTGTTCTTCCCTGTTAAGACTTCAGCTTTTAAACTACCTTCATGCTTCCCATGTGACTGTGCCACTCTGCTGCTCGCAGGACACCATCAGGAATGTTGCTCACTGGGGGAGACAAGGAGAAAGACAGAAATAATTTATAACATCAACCTAAAAATGGTTCATCTACCTATAAATTTAACAGAGCAGAAGCTCTGAAATTGCTCACTGAGCATGCATTTTTTGTTACTAAAGAGATAAACAGTTGTTTTAAAAACTTGAAGTATGAAAGAAAAATCAGCATACGTTGGCTGCTGTTTGGGCATCCAGTATTGCCCAAGTGCATTGTAGGATGGTTTTTTGCATACACAGTAGCCAAATATCTCAGCGTATCGTCATTTTCAACTGTAATTAAGAAGGAGGGGGGGGGGTAAAAACAAAGAAATAAACAAATCAGAACACAGATGCAATAAATGTGTAATTTTATAAAGCAGAGGATGAGTCAAAACATACCAGATTGCACTGGTTTGTCATATGGGTAGGTGACCAGAACAGAGCCTCCATCCAGAGCCACAGAGAGAGAGAAGCCCTTTTCCTGGATCAGATCCATCACAGCGCGCGTCTCTGGCTGAGGCTCTGCATTACGCTGAGAAGCATTCCCTACAGAAGGACACATAAACAGTCAGGCGTCTTGTAGACTAAGCAGTGGACCGTTGTCATTGACACACACGTTATTGAAATGTAAGGTATAATTTGAATGCAATCCCACCGAAGAAGTCAGTGTCAAGGTCCTTGCCGTGAACATTGTTCATGCCAACAGTGGAGGTGCAGTCTTTCTCTTTCGCCATCTCACGTCCATCTGGGTTGATGCTGGGCAGGATAACAATTCTGGTCTCATTTATGAGCTAAAGAAAGAGGTACAGATTAACCTTCAAGTACTTACATTTCAATTATTTTGTTTGGTTGCAATAAAATGGCTTGAAATTATACAGTATAATTGACTAATAAGGTAAGCTTTTAAAGTCTTTTTCTGTGGTAATCAATAACACGAATGCTGTCAATAACCACAGAAAATGAATTCGACTTGTACTTGGAGGGAAATCTACTTAAAATGAGACTTACAATAGAAGTCTATAGGATAAGCATGGCATATGTGGTTTTTTTTTTGTTATCATATGTGATACATAAGGCTTTTATGGCTCATATAGTATGATATAACATATATATATATATATTCTAAAAAGCATTTTACTTGCAAAAAGGACCATCAGACCAATCAGACAATAGAAGGCATGTAGCTAGCAGATTGTGTACAACAGGTTTTTCAGCAGAGTTTTGATCATATTGATAATTTAGAGGCTTTAGAGATTTGCTTATCAAAAATGATACAGCAGGCTTTATACGGAACATTAGTTTAACTTGTATTTAACGCAAAGCATTTCTTATTGCTATTTTGTTCTTAAATAGTGTTGTTTTAAGCCCAGTGGAACAGGGTTACGTTTCCCAAAAATATCGTTAGCCAACTATGGATGCAAGTTCCGTTGAATTGCGTTGGTATTGATGGAACTTGCGACTATAGTTGGTATTGGGAAACAACCCTGGTTAGGAGGAACCCTGTAACCATCAAGGGCATCACTTTTGCACAAGAAAAGCAACTCACCTTGGTGATGGCTGCGTTCTTGCCGTAGTTAATACAGAGACTGGCAGCAAACTCCAGAAGCAGCTCTGTGCCCACTGGGGCGTTACCATGGATACCTGCCACAAACCGGATCTTGGGCTCTGATGGTTCTTGGACTTTAGGGTTGTTGGAGATCTCCAGAGCCCAGATAGTTCTGAACTCCACACTTTGACCAAGACTTCATAGGGGGAAAAACATTTATCACATCAGTGCAACTGTTTGCCTTAACAAAATGTTTTACTTTAGTTACATATTTTAATCCATTATAAACTGACACAGACTGTTTCAAAACAAATGCTGAAATTACCATTACAATAGCATTCAAAAGTATGGGGTTGGTAAGCTTTTCTAATGTTTTTGAAAGAAGTCTCTAATGCTCATCAAGGCTGCATTTATTTGATTGAAAATACAGTAAAACAGTAATATTGTGAAATAAAATGGGCCGGCTGCAGTCTCTTTTTTCCAAACTGCAAAGTCTTGCATTTTACAGCAGGTGAGTCTCCAGTTGTCACTGGTGATTGTCATTTGAACCTTTCGTTTGAAACTTTTCCGCCATCAAATTAAGTTTTTACTGTCACTTTTATCTATTAAATGCATCCTTGCTAAATAAAGTATTAATCTCTTTTACAAAAACAAAAAAAGAAATAAAAATTACTGAACCAGACTTTTGAATGGTACTGTACTTACCTCTTCCCTGGTTAGTTATTTAACCTTAAACCTCTTCCCTGGTTAGATATTTAACCTTAAACTATGATTTTCAAAAATTACTTCTGAGACTAAGTTACACTTCACACAGTAACTTCATTGCGTACTGAATGCAGAGACATTAATCTCTCTCATTCCCAAAGAATCGCCCTTCGGGGTTTATGGTCACAGAGACACACAGGATTCGGTTCAGGCATGTCTGCAGAGATCAGATAAACTGACTCATGGTTTTGTTCAATTTAACAAGTGTTCTCTGAGGGAAAGGCATGGCACACACGTAAATAAAAGCTTTCCAGAGAACTTCTGTGTTTAAGCTCCCTAATGATCATGGGGTTTGTTAACACTGAATCCAACATGCCAAAATGTCTTTGAGATGCATAAGAGATCTGTACCTGTGAAGTGAGGTAATCTCCGGGAAGTTCAGGGTGAGGCCGCGCAGGAACTCGGAAACTTCACTGTACCGTCGATAACGGAAGCTGCTCTGGGTGGGAGTGTCCTTGATCAGCTGGTCTAGACCGGATTCTCCTGACAGCAGCTTGATGAGGTTCTGGAACTCCTTCACACTGGGATCCAGAATTGGGGTTGAGCCTTCCGTCTTCTGTCCAGTAGGGTAACTGTGTATCCGGGTCAATGTGAAATTAACAATCTCCACTCCTTCCTTAGGCACGTTGACATAGGTGCTAACTGATGAGTAGCTAAAAAGATGGAAAGAGAGAATGTCAGTAATTTACAGTCTTAAGGCCAATTCACAACGCAAAGACAAACGCTTGGCGAATCAGTGTGTTACCCCTGTTGGCATCTGTCTGGGGGTTTTTTCACCCAATTAAACATGTTCAATCAGAGTATGTCAGAGTTTGGGGCAGTGTGAACATGACAGTTATTTTTCTTATTGTTTGTTGGTGTTTGTGTGCTGTGAATCTGCCTTTATGCAATAAGGAAAATATTAAATAAATACTACTGATGCTAAAAAACTAAAAAGAGCAATTTAAATAAATTAACTTACAAAAATAAGGTGAAAACATATATAAATATAAGGATTATTTATCTAAACTAATTGTAAATGATTGCATATCAACATTTGCTGAGAAAGTCTCTATATATAGTTACAAATATTTTTGTTGTTCATATGTTTATCACTAAATTCATGAAAGTACCCTTGGGCAGAGACTTTCAGAAGGTATTTTCCTGGGACGAGTAAGCGCCAGTAATCTCCTGCGATGTTGGACGTGATGGAGTGATTGATCGTGTCCACAGTGATGGTGGCATTGGGGATGCCAGATTCATCTTTGCTGTCGATTACCGTTCCTTTTATCCCACGGTGGACCTGAACATTAAACAAATAATTTTATAAAGTGTGTGGCAGAATAGAGATGAAAAAAAATAAAATAAAGAAACAGCCAGACTGTTTGACCTGATGGATGAACTGCAGAAGCGATTTGCGGTTTTGTTCCCAGTACTTTGGCAGGTCTGTCGCTGGTGGGTATTTGTAACAACCCAGTTCAATGGTCACCTCAAAGCAGTTAGTGTTGACGTAGTTCCAATCCTGCATCCCTCCTGATGGAAAAGCACATAATCCACATTTATAGTTTAAATTTACTTCTTATTGAAGCACTTTTTCATTTAATACAACTTTTTTCTGGATATAATTTTAGGTTGTCAATTTCAATAAAAGGCCATCTGTCCATTTGTCAAGTGTCTGTCAGTATGTCAACATAAAAAAAATGTCCTTTTCTAGTTATAAATTCCCGTAATTTAGCGCTCACCATGGACATTGTACCATGCAGCGCCATTGGTGATGCCATCTTTAAAGTGTTCTTCGTACAGATGCAGCTCCTTACAGGGCTGACCGTCATGCATTTGAGCGTTTTCCTGAAAAAAAAAAAAAAAGAATGTTTTACAGGCCATTGATTTAACTTTTAATGATTAAATATTCTTAAAGGGATACTCCACCATTTTTTCATATTAAACTATGTCATTCCCTTAACTAAGACGAGTTGATACATCAGTGCGTGCTCTCAATCGCTCTGGCGCGCGAAACACTTTGATCGCACTTAACTAGCCAGCTAGCTAGTTCATTCATTAGGATCCAAGCAGAGAAGTGACCAAACACCTCCACGTTTTCCCTATTTAAATAAAGTTACACGAGTAGTGTAACTCGACCAAGAATGGTGACACAAAATAAAAAGTTGCACTTTTCTAAGCATGTAAAGTGGATAACTATAATGTATGGCGGAAAACCACAGCAAGTGCTTGGGAGTTAAAAATTCAAAACGGTGGAGTATCCCTTTAACAACGTAATTTGATTTCACAGAAAAAAAAAGCCAGATATTCACCTGAGAGTAAGCGAGAGCCAACATCCTGAACACGTCATCATCTGAGGACTTGCTGTATCTGACAACATCTTCTAGATTATCATCAAATGGATAGTTCACCACCAGAGAGCCTGATAGAGATTTGTCTAGAGGTTATCCGTCTGTGTTTAGCATGCTTGCAATCAAACAGAACCATTATAAATCAGGACCTACCTCCATGAAGGTTGGCAGACAACACAAACGGGTAGCTCTTTGCCCAGTTCATAACAGCAATGGTCTCTGGCTGTCTGGGATCTGTGACGAGGTTAAAACGGTCAGGAAAGTTACGGTTCAGGTCATAGTTGTTAGAGTTGTTACGTCCCTGGATGCCATCGATGTCTCCTGCACAAAAGAGAGTGTTTTCGTTACGGTTCCATCTTCCTGCAGTTATTATGCTGCTCCAAGTCAAGTCACATTTATTTATATAGCGCTTTTTATAATACAGATTGTTTCAAAGCAGCCTCACAGTGATAACATGAAAATAATACAACACAGATCAATATTGTAGAAAATTAAATGTCCCCCCCAAAAAATCTGTCTGTGCGAGCAGAAATAGAATTAGATAGAATTAGTTAGGCAAATAGAATTAATAATAATAATAATAATTAATAATTTATTTTTTATTATTATTGAAACATGTTGCCATTATGTTCCCATAGTTATGATGTTTCTCCCACAGACAGATTTTTTTTACAAACATTACATAAATAAAATGTGTTCTTATTAATGATAATATTAATTTTAAAAACATGTTGCCATTCTGTTCTCATCATTATCATGTTTACAAACATTGCATAAATAAAATGTGTTCTTATTAATAATAATATTAATTTAAAAAACATGTTGCCATTCTGTTCTCATCATTATTGTTGCTTCCACATAGACAGAAACAAATAATAATTATAATAACAATAATAAACACCCAGTATTATTTTCTGTCTTTTCTGTTTGGGAGAAACATTACACCAATAATAATATTAATAATATATTTATATAATAACATATTTATATCAATTATATTATAATATTGTTACAAACAGAGTGATGAAAAAGACGGATGCATTTAACTCTTTCCTTGCCAGTGTGTGTGTGTGTTTTTTTTTGTTTGTTTGTTTGTTTGTTTGTTTGTTTTTTTAGTGCCAGCATTTTCGGTCATTTTCACAAAATTTTCATGGTCCTCAGCATATTTTTTTTTTTAAATATCTGAACATGCTGTATATCAAAAGAAAGAACAGATTCTCTGCTTTTTTTTTCTTTTAAAAAAGCCTTTTGTTCTATCTTAATGCATTCTTTTTTATCATCACTTGAATGTGGTTGAGTTTAATAAAAAAAAAGCAACATTTTGAGCAAAAAGCTAAGAAAATTTGCATTTTTGTCAAAAACTACATCCAGATCGGATTCAGAAAGATAATCAAAACATAGATGGAGAAGATCCACGTCCATTGTTTTTCAGAGTTGAGAAGACCTTACCTTCTTGGGACATTTCATATCCATCTGGGTTCATTGAAGGCATGATGTGGATACGCGTGGAGTCAACGAGCTGGGTGACCTCAGGGTCAGTGCCATAGTTGCGACACAAGTACTCGATGAGGTTGAGGAGCAATTCACGACCAACCACCTCATTGCCGTGCATGTTACCAATATACTTAAACTCTGGTTCACCTGGTAAGGAAAGACGGGGGTTAGTTCACTTTAGAAGTAGGTTGACTTCTAAAGATGTGTGTGTTAATTAAAATGACATAAAAATGGGTACCTAACTCATGGACACCAGGATTGTCGGAGATCTCCATGACCCACAGGAGACGCCCCTGCACAGATTTGCCGATGTAATACAGTCGTGTGATGGAGCTGTACTCGGAGCTGAATTTCTGCAGGAACAGCTCCATGTCACCGTAGGAATGATGGCGGAAGTCCTGGGGCTGGACCGTAACCCTGGAGCCCTGCTTTTCATCTGCTGCTGCTTTGCTGGTGCTGCTGCTGCTGCTGTCGTCTGAAGAGGTGTCAGTGGGGGACTCTGGGATTGAGAGGGTGGTCAGATTCTCATCAGTCTCAGCCACGAGGGTGATGTTCAGCTCAGTTGCTTTTCCCTCATGCACCTCCACCCCGGCCACGGACATGGGAACATAGCTACATAAACACAAAGATCGACATAGAAAGAACACTTAAACCTGAAGGAGTCTCAGAGCATATTGTTAGTTGAAATAAATAACAAATAAAAACCATTAGTAGTACTGGGTATTGATACAGATTTTCCCATTTGATTCTGATTCAGTAATATCTCAAATGATTAGGGTATATTTCATGTATGTTTTGTTTATGTGTGAAAGAAATTCTCTTTCTGCAAATACTGTAAATTATACAAGGCAATGTTTCATTAAAAGTACTGACTTTCTAGGGACATTTGTTTTGGCTTCACGGGTTGCAATGAATGTTTCTGATTTGCTTATAAGAGAACCAGCTTAAGAGTCATTTTTCTGTGAATTTGACTATATAGACTATATAGCAGCGTATATCGAGGCAGAGAGGAGGGATAGATCTACAGCGCGTTAAAAGAATTGTACTGTTGTTTAACAAACCAATTGTCCAGCTGATAAAACATCTTTCTGAAAACACTTTCAGTAAACAAAAACTCCATAAAACAGTTTTGAAAGTTGCATGATCTAGGGCCTACTGAGCGTGACTGTACATTTATCCCTCACAGCCCTTTTCATTCATGTTAAATTCAATTTGCTATCTAACCTGACTAAGGTCTATTGATGATCATACTTTGGTACACTAGAAAAAAAATCTGGTTCTTAAGAGTCATTTGTTCGAGAATCGGACTACACTGATTGTTTCACTAAAAAGAATGAGCTCATAAGAGTCACTTGTGTGTGAATCTGACTACAATGGTCATGTTGAATATTTTTCAAGAACTGGTTCATACAAGTAATTTTTTTGTTAGACTACACTGGTTGACTGCAACTATTCTTTTTATTTTTTATATTAATTTTATAAAATTGACAACAGGGCCCAAACTCTGCAGTTCAGCAGAAAACAGTGATATCTGCAGGACAGGCAACGCTGTACATTTTCACACAGCAACTGAACAATGGCACTGAGTTAAATATCTTTTTTTTAAGATATCAACATTCGGATGTAGATGCATAGAATAGCTATTAGCCCTATCCATCAGACCTGTGATCAAGGGATTTTCCTCAGAATATTGAATGCGTGTGTACAGTTTTCCTCATAAATATTCGCTACACCATATTCCATACTTACCCCGGGGCTACAGCTGTGATGGTGTAGATGCCAGGCAGTAGCAGGCGATAGTAGTCACCAAAGCGTGAAGTAGTCACATTGTGGTTGATGCCTGCAACCATTATCACAGCATCTGCGAGAGGGGCTTCATTCTTGGCGGCTCTCACAAAACCATGCACTCCAATATGAATCTGAGCACATACACAAGGCAGAAACTCTGAAAACGAAGCCACACTGACATTCTTGTAGGGCTCATTAAAAACTCGCCATTCATGTCATTGTTAGCACATTAAATTCTCTTACCTTCTGCATGTAGGCCAGCAAGGCCTCCCGATTGTTGTCCCATTCTGTTCTGAGTTGAGATGAGGGTGGGTACTTGCAGCAGCTGAGCTCCATAGTGATTTCCAAACAGTTCCCCTTTAGGTAATTGAAATCCTGCATACCCCCTAATGAAAAGTAAGGACAAATTGTGTGCCAAAGGCATGGGATGAATTGACATAGTGGGATTGTCACTGCTTAAACTGCAAACTTCTGCAAACACAAGGGACATCTCAATACAAAGAGTCTTTCAAAAGGTCTAAAGTCAAGAATGTTTGTCCAGTTGCTAATGTTAGGCGCATGTAATAAATGTAGGGGTAGGAAATCATTCATGTAAGCCAACCTACTTTTATATCCTTGAAAAAAAACAACAAGCTCCAACCCATTTTAAGATTGCTTTCAGAGAATAAAGAGCTGACAGTTATAGGTTAGAATGCATAGGTTATATTGGTCTAAGGTAGAACCCACTGTCATCTAACGTTTGGCGACTCCTTCAGATACCAAACCAATGTGGATTTTTTGAAAGTCTGTTTTCTATTTTAATATAATTGAGAGCGTAATTTATCCCTGTGATGGAAAAGATGAATTTTAAGCATTGTTACTGATTCTTCAGTGTCACTTGATTCTTCAGAAATCATTCTAATGTGCTGATTTGCTCAAGAGAAAATTCATACTATTATCAATGTTGAAATCAGTTGGGCTGCTTAATATTTTTGTGGAAACCGTGATACTTATTTCAAAATTAGGACAGCATATATTTAAAATAATTATTTTGTTACATTATTATGTCTTTACAGTCACTTTGGATCAATTTAATGTGGCAGATTCATGTACTTTAAACGGTACCATGGCACTGGCAACACCAAGGTCATGGGTTTAATTCCCAGGGATAAAACATACAAAATTAAAGCACTGTCGCTGTGGATAAAAGCATCTGCTAAAAGCAGAAATGTAAGAGCAGCCTATAAATGAAATTAAGTTTCTATGAATCACACAGAGCTCGAGGAAATGAGGATCAGAGGAAGCACATCATCTGTAATCTCTCACTATAGGAGCAGATCAAACCATCAAAATTATGGCAAACTAATGGCAACTCGAGATGGCAATAAGCACTACTCAGATTGTGAGTTTTTTTAACAGCTAAAAAGGTCTTGATTGTGAAAGACGTGGACTTCTGCTCTTTTGCAGAATTGACTTTTTTTTGTCAATACAAATGCAACAGTAAGAGATAAAGCCGAGTTCATGCAATGTAATTTCAAACTAAAAAGACAGTCCACTTGCCAATTATTGCAATGCCCTGGGCAGCTATTTCCAGTCGTGCAAATTCAGAGGACAGACCAAAAATTCCACAAAAGCTCGCAAGTTTGCAACGCTAATCTTTCACGAAGATAACAACAACTGAAACTGTTAGTCCGGCTAATTCGTGCGGTATGGAGCAAGCCTAAATTTGCCTAACAAGTCAAATGAGTCTTGTAATCATATGCGAGGTCAAATGTCTCTGCCCCATGTTTTCTGTCTTTCTATAATATGCGACACTGTATGCTACCAGCCTAGCATGTTTTTAAATGTGTCAGAAGGGCAGTTCCTCTGTTTGTCGACATACATCCTTATTAACAGTTACTCTGACTTTAGACGAAAACAAACATATGTGAGGGCATCCTGATTAGTTCTAGAAGAAAGATCCTGTTTTAGCACATGATTATTTGTTAATACAACTAAGAAAAGAATAAGTTAAACTTTCTTATTAAACTGTACTTGACTCTGGACTGTCAACACAGAGTGTAGACAGCATTTTAATGTTGCCAGGGTCATTTGTTCAAACATCTTATGCTCCTAGGGCAAACCTTATGTTTATGTTGCCCTAACCCTAAGACCATTTGTCATTTGTTCATTACTCTGAGGAACAAAGGACACTGAGAAGAAAATAGGAATGACTACCTAGATAAAGCTGGAGTTTGTCATAAAATGATTGAATATTAACTTTAAAAACGCAGTTGGTGGTCTGTAGATCTTCAAAATGTGTTGGGTACAATCTCAGAAACAGGATTCAGGTCACTGAACAGACTTTGAGACTGGTTACTACGGTAGAATACCAGTTTCTAAGCAAAGAGAAAACAAAAAGAAAAAAATAAATAAATAACACACACAAATAAAAAAAACTTAATGAGAAAAACCAATTTGAGGCATTGTGTTGTTATTAAGTAATATGATTAAAAATGTTTTATTTTATTGAAATAAAATAAAATTTAAATATTAGATGGAAAAACTTAAATGTGAAAAAAAAATGATATCGCCTTAAAAACAAACTGAAATAAAATACTGTAGGTTAAAGATGAATTACTTAAATTACTGAAATATAAATAATTAAAGCTAATTTGAAATATATAAAATAAGAAAAATGACAAAATGACGTAAAATTACAAAAATGAAAACGTTAAATATAAAACCTAATTCGAAATATGAATAAATACTACACATAATACTAAAATAACACTGGTCTTATGATCAACTTATGACTTAACCTCCCTGTCAAATGCACCAGTAAAATGTTATAAGGTCAACAACACACATCTTACAGGTGACATTTGCATAGGAATTATGCAGTGTATGAAATTTAATGCCAAAAAGGGTGTCATATTTAATTAAGGGATCAATTATGTTGTAATTTCAGGGGGTTTTAATGGTCAGCAATTTCTGTCACCACCTCACATGACGACTTTCGGTCCAGACATTCAGGAGAGATTAGGGGTTCACACAGGAGGTACACCCTCCGTAAACAGCACCACACAAAATGCCACTGCTTTCAATCACCATTAGACTGGTTGAGCAAGTCTTAAGGTGCATCATAGATCTGATCTGCAAGCTCCAAGGAACATTGTGGATCAGATTTCTTCTGTTTGAAAGTGATAGTTGAGAATATGGACAGCAGAGACTGAGGTTACTTGTAAGGAAAGTAATTAGAGACCACAACAGTACACTTACAGTCCAGGTTTTGGATTACTTGCTAGACTATTGTCCAGCATTCCTCCATCTTAAACTTACTTAAACAATAATGCAGCAACCATCACTATGTCAATATTTGAAATATGTGACCAAATGGCGTTTGTTTACTAACTCATACTTCCCCATAGGAAATATGCAACGGAATGTTTTGAGTAAAGAAGGATGTGGGTGGAGCCAAATAAAGGCTGTTCCACTGAATTTAACACAGACTAGGAGAAATGACCCCCACCCCCTACTTATGTTCTCTGAGGAGCAAGAAGAAACAGAAAATAAATCATTCAAACCAGTCATTTCAAGACCACTGAAGTGAAATTAATTACTCATCATGATGCTATAACTCAGCGGGTGGCATTCAGAGAAAGAAAACAAGGGAAAACAAGGGAAAAGATAGGGAATAAGTGTTGCTAACATACCTGCCACATCATACCACTTTGCTCCATTTGTGATGCCATCCTTGAAGGTCTCACTTAAGTTTTCTGCACACTTCGGCTCCCCAGTTTTCATAACAGGGTTATTCTCTGCGTAAACCCGGGCCAAATAACTGAAGAGAGCATCATCGGGGGATCTGCTATAGGTGCCCTCTGTCTCATGGCCAGCTGAGTCATCATAAGGATAACTTGCCACCACTGTCCCACCATGCAGATTGCCAGAGAGCACAAATCTAGAATCAGAGAATATCAGATGAGTTATAATTAACCATTTAACATCTACTTCTCATACACTGGATTAAGACATACAAATATTAATAATAATAATAATAATTCAATTATTACTCAAAAAGTAAAAAAAAACCATTGTACAGCTGAATAACAACAAAGTATATTTATAGAGATTACACATAAAAAAACGTACAACAAAAAATAGCAACAGGTGAAGAAGTTGTTTGTGATTGCTGGACTACATAAAGATTGTCATTATTATTGTAAGTGCAAAGTCTCAATCCAGTATTCACAAACAACTGGAAAAATCATCTGAATGAATATAGATCTTATCTAATATATTTAATTTTTTTTTTATTATTATTATTGGGTTTTTTTGTTGTTTTTTTCCTTTCTGAACATTTATATTTCTCAATATTATTATTATTATTATTGTTATTACTATGGTAATAATTTACAACAAAGTTTATGAAAAAACACTTAGTCTTAGTTAATGTTAATTTCAACATTTAAAACATTAAAATCAAAAGACGTTTCTAATGATATTATTTAATGGACTTGTGCAAACATGAACTAATTATGGACATTTGTATTGTTATTACTAACATTAAGAAATATAATTTAATACTGTAACATGTTTAATACTCATTTTTAGTAAATGTAAACTATGATTCAGAAAAGTGAAATATTGTAGAGCTGAGCTGAACTGGAAAAACTTTTATCTAAATAAAAAAACATTTATTTAGATTTTAATAATTTGCTAGATTTTGCAGGCAAAATACTCAGATTCCTGCAACACCTGTTAGCTGTGATTTGGAAAAGGACAAGGTTTTTTAATTGGTTTAAGATGGTTTTTAAGATGGATTTTCTTACAGTTCTTCTGTCAGAAAGTTGGGCTCGGTTTGTGAATGATCTTACTTGTTCTCCAGGATCCACTTCATGACAGCAACGCCTTCAGGGATGTCTTCTGCTTTCACGTGTACCTCTTCAAACTGGTCTGGGAAACTTCTATTGAGGTCGATGTTTTTAGCATTATGCCGACCCTCATCTTTGCCCGTACAATCCCCCTCAACAGACTTCTCAAATCCATCAGGGTTCATGCTCGGCATGATATAAATATCGGTGGTGTTGATCAGCTCTGTGACCCGCTGATCTTCTCCGTACTTCTCCAGCAGATACTCCACTAAGTAGATCAGGACCTGTCGGGACACGGTCTCGTCTCCGTGCATGTTGCCCACGTACTTGAATTTGGGTTTTCCTGGTCCATCAAGAGTGGGGTCCTTGGTGATTCTCATTACCCAAAGCTCCCTGTTCTCCACTGATTTGCCGATGCTGGTCAGATTTGCGATGTTTGCGTGTCTCTGGGCGAGACTTTTAAGAAGGTCAGTAAGTTCGGTGTAATTATAGTATTTGTTGTAAGTCTCTAACGTTACCTCCTGCTCGCCGAGAGGAGCTGAGTTGATGGAGCTGACATAAACAACAAGCAGAGATAAAACCAACAGCGGGAGTTTATGCAATGAACACAAATTGTTTACCAAATGTCCCGACATGTTTCCGAAGGCACCTTGACGTATACATGAAATCCTATAAATTTGTGCGCCCGGAGTCAGGTTCTTTCTTTAGCCTGACGTCGGGGTATTTGGGTAGGAACTTCCTGCTAATGCTTTAACAAAGGGCGGAGTTTCCATGACAGCCGGAGTAGTTTCAAAATAAAAGTCACGACTACAGATTTCTGCCATTCGGCTGTAAATGAGAACATGCCGATGTCTGTATTGAACTATTTTAATTACAGAATAGTCGTTGGTTTTATTGATGGTCTATCAAGTGGACCAACCAATGATGAGCATGGACTAGTTTGTTATGTTTATTTAAAATAGATAATTGTGCAGTTATTAATGTTTTAACGGCAACAACTGTGACTGTTCGCTTTCAAAAAGACAGAGATGCCTTTTTAGATCAGTGAAAAACCTATTTTTTTACAGTCTATGTGAAAAACTTTTAAACATTCTTCAAGGCCTGAAACCTGAGACAACAAGGCTTTAGGCCTCAATGTAGAAGTTCTGAAAAGGTAACATACTAATACAACTTAAATTAAACTGACATTTATACTAATATATTTCAAAAACAATCTTTTTTTCGGATTAAAAAAAAGGATTGAAAACAAGCAGCTTTATATTCCTTATGACAGTAGATGGATACAACTGAGGTTCCCAAACCTTTGTTTTTAATACTACGAGTATAGATTAAAACAAGTAGCTAAAATAATTATAAATAACTTTTCCTTTTTAATACATAGTTGTCATGTAGCCAAACACCATCTTACAGCAGTTTTAAGAGCTGTATATTACTCAGGCATCCTACATGAATTTACATGACTTTTCCAGTCATTTGTAATGGATACAGTTTAAGAATAATATTTTTTTCTCAATTGCTATATATATATATATATATATATACATACACACACATTATACAAATTCCCATGCCGCTTTAAGACTTTCCCAGGTCTAGAAATCAGACTTTTAAAATTAGGCTATACTTCATATAGCCAGATTTTCCAAAACTGTGTGAACTCTGGTTCTTCAAAAGAAAAGGAAAATCAGTTGTTGAAGGGGTAAATTGAATATCTTGATTTGAGAACCATGTCATCACAGGACCCTGAACAACATTCCTGTTAACCTGCACAGAGATGGAAGGTTACAATCATGGTGCAGTAAATAATTTTTTGAATGTTAGATATGTGTAGAATCTGAATGAATACACATCATACAATGCATATATACAGTCCAACTCCTTTTACCAAATTCAAATAAAACCAAAGCAGAAAAATTCACTTCATAAAACATTCGAAATTTCTCCAACTTTGCGGGTTAAATGTTTCACTACCAACCCATGATAGGATTTTGCTTCGTGATGAAGGAAAAACACATTATATGTAGAAATAAATGAGAAAGGAAAACATTTTGAGTGCAAAAGAGGTGGTTAAATATTTTACTTGAGGCAGTTTTATTTAAGTTAATTGTTAATTCCATGCTGTTTCGTTGTAATACAGATTCTAAGTCTGTGGTTCCAGTCAGATATCCAGTAGTACAAACTAATTTCAAGTTAACAAAGTACAGAAGAAATTATATGCATTATGCAGATTCATAGGGGGGAGAAGAAAAATAGACTATTTCATGTACTCATGCAGGCTTAAAATCAACTTTATTAGTGCTTTTTTTCTTTTTCTTTTTGAGACAGCCAAATGGAGACCTGCATTTGTCTTAGTTCTAAAAGCAACAAGGCTCCTTCAGTTGTATAGAGCTGCAGCCATCCACCCATCATCATCATCATCATCAGCCTATGTGAGCAATACAGTATTTTAGCACAAATTACAGTCCAGACCACTGGTAAATGTTACTACATAACTACTTGGTGATGTTAAGCATTTTGCTCCACATGGATATCAAGAAATTTGCTTCGACTTTCTCTGAAAAACTAAATTAACAAAAAGAGCACTTTGTTTAGACTTGCCCTTTTAAAGGTTTAATTGTTTTCTTTAACTGCATCGTATAATTGCACTAACACAGAAATATTACAGCTCAAACCACTAATAGTAGACATATCAGTAATAGTAATAAAAGTTAATTTCTGTAATTACATTAAGAAAAACTCAAAATATATCCAGCAACTGATAAAAATGTTGAGAAATAAAGCAAATGAACATTAAAAAAAAGGAAAAATGTACCAGGACAAAAAAAAAAAGTTCTGACCATTCAAAAATCATAATTGAAGTTTGTTTCATGAGTGGTATATTTTATTTCAATTTAAGGGCTAATAAAACAGAATAATATTAAAAATCAAACAAAGGGAGGGAAAACTGGAGGCATCAAGCTGTTGAGTGCCACTCATAAGGTTGGGTTCAGTTGCTCCCTTTGTGAGTGGGGTCTGGGGAAGGGGAGGGGGAGTGGGGTGGAGTCTCATATTGGCTGTGTTGTCTCATTGGTTTTCATCCTCCACATCTTGCAGCGCCTCTTTATTCTGTTCCTCACCTGTGCACAGAGAAACAAAGCCATTGTTATTGCACTGCACCACAATTGTGTGTCCCTTAAAGAAATCCATGTGTGATGCATTGTGCATTTTCGCACATCATCATCAAGTTTGCAACCCTTGCAAGATACTGTGCATTAGGAGTTTGCCAAATAAAATGCTATAAACAGCAAAAAATAAAATCAACAGTGAAGGTCTAAATACATGCTGTGAGAAAAATAAAATTTATCTATAGTGTTATAAAAATAGAATTTGTCATTTTCAAGCTCAAAAAAAAAAAAAAAATTGGCTTAAGTCTAATTTGAATGCAGTGTTATCTCATACGGTCATTTAATTGTCGCACGTAATTCAGTTCCCAAACCAAAGGATAAGACCTTTAGACACCTGTACCGTACATTTCTTAGGAAAACATACCAGAATTTCTCAAATTCTAATATATTGGTACAACACAGCCATTCCAATTGGACAGAGGATCTGGCAGTGATCATGCAGAAACGGTTTGTTTCAGACATGCTGCACATATAGCACTCTGGTGGCTACAAAGATAGCAACACAAAGCTTACAAACAGGTGAGTGATGATGCAATTTGTGGACAAAAAGGCAAATGCTGGAAAAAGTGGCCTCACTTACAAATAAAGTTTGTGGGCATTTAACATTTTCCTTTAGGAATCTAAATAGTGGGGATGAAAAAAGGCAAGATGGGTTAAGTTGGACGGCTTGAGGTTGGACACATTACAAGATGACATGAAATGTAGTAGAGAAAGATTAGACTGCTGGTTTTGCAAAAGAAATGCAGTGATGCGCACTAGGTCAGTATGTACTTTTGAAAACAATAGAGGAACATCAAAAAGGTTTAAAGGCTATTAAAAAAAAATACAGCTTTCTGTTTTATTTCAGGGGTAGGAATGTATATCTTGGATGCACTACATTACATGTATAAAATGCAATAACATTAAAAACCACTAAACTATACTGGGAAAAAGAAATTCTGGTGGATGAATTTAAATAAAATATATTGTAATCATACCTAGGCATGTGTGCTTGAACAATTTTACTTTCAAAGTAGCCAGACCCCTTCATTTTAACTCTTATTTTAGAGGTAGACATTAGAGATGCCTCACAAGTCCTAAATCGGGACACTCTGAAACAATCGCTCTAAAAATAGATTTGGTTTGTGGTGGAGCTTTTGAGGATGTCACCTTCATGTACCAATGGGATTCAAAGACATGTTTGTCAAGCTTAACATCTGAAACGGCAAGAAAGATGATGCGTCTTACCATCTCCCTGCATATCTGAAGTCCATAGTGTCAGGTTATCACGTAACAACTGCATGATGAGCGTTGAGTCCTTGTAGCTTTCTTCACTCAATGTGTCCAGTTCAGCAATAGCATCATCAAATGCCGCCTTTGCCAACCTAAGATCCACACATAAACTATTATTAAGTTTCAACATACAAAATGAACAGGAATACATTGCAATAAATAATACCATCTTGGTCAGATAAGTAGCCAAACACAATCTAAAAGCTCTAGATGGCACCATATTCATACAAATTAAATAAGAATATGATCGATACACATTTGCAAAAGTTTTATAGTCTGCTGTACTTAAACCAAACGATTTGAACACTGAAAACAAACAAAACACAAAGAAAACAAACCTGCACGCGCGGTCGGGAGAGTTGAGGATTTCATAGTAGAATACGGAGAAGTTAAGAGCCAGACCCAAACGAATAGGGTGTGTAGGCTGAAGGTCTGTCATTGCAATATCACTAGCAGCTTTGTAAGCAACCAAACTGTTTTCTGCAGCCTCCTTCCTGTCATTTCCTGTGGCAAACTCAGCAAGATACCTGTGGTAATCACCCTTCCTGAAGCATCAAAGGAAGAAAAGGTCTGTTTAAAACATGTATAAATAAAGCTGTGACCTCATTATGTCACATTCGATTCAAACTTAGATTCACTTAGGAAAAACGAATGGCTTTCATACATTTTGTAGTAGAAGACCTTGGACTCTCCTGAATTTGCAGCTGGGATTAGGTGCTTGTCCAATACATCGAGGATGTCATTGCAGATTGATTTCAACTCATTTTCAACCTGAACATGAAAATGTAAAGGTTAAAAGCATAAAACGCATCATATTCCAGTGATGTTAATGAGTGCTAGTTAGCGCACATCTTACCGTTTGCCTATATTCCCGGATCATTTTCAATTTGTCCTCCCCACCCTTATTCTCCTCTTTCTGCTCGATACTACTGATTATCCTCCAGGATGCTCTTCTCGCCCCAATAACGTTCTTATAGGCCACGGAGAGGAGGTTTCTCTCTTCAACTGTTAGCTCAACATCCATCCCAGCCACTTTCTTCATGGAGTCAACCATTTCTGGAAAATTGAAAATAAATGTGATGGACATTTTGCTTACTGGATTTTATCACAGCCAGAAAGCAGAATACGAGCCACGACTATGGCAAAAATAAGTACACGTTTTATTTGCCAGTTACATAGCAAAGAGTCCAATGGCTTTTGGGAATTAAAAAAAATAACCCCATTCATGTTCTCCATAGGGGAATTCATAAAGCATGATAACGTGGGCAGCCACTGTTACACTCCATGTGGTAGAGCTGCACGATTAATTGTTAATATCAAGCTCAAATCAAACACCCACACAACTTTTTCCTAAATGACAACGATTCGCCTGTATCTATTAAACCTTTTACAAGTACGATCGCAGAGGAACATTCAAATCTGCATTGGCGCTGCCGCTGACCCAGAGAGAGCAGTTGTCATCTTTAGGTATGTAACAGCTTCACAGCTTTTTTTTTTTCAACCAAACCAGTATCATTATTTCTTAGTTATATTCAAATAATCTCAGAGTAACTGTCCATAAAAGTTTATAGTTCAGATATAAGCACTGATGACTACAGTAGCGTTAAAAATAGAGTAAATCGGCTTTTGAAAGTAATTTGACGCATCAAATAAAGACTGTTTGAATTAGGCTATAATTACTAAACCGACAAGTGACTTAAAATATATTTTTCATTGAACCATTCATTTAAGAGATTTGTTCAAAAACACTGATTCATCCAGTAATGAAACAGATGAAGTATTAATGAGAACGTTATTGAATCATTCACTCACTGCTTTTTTGAAATAACTATAAATATTAACAATTAACCAATTAAATATATATTTTAAATAGACTACAGCAAACAATTTCTTGTTAAAACCTTTAGTAAATTAAATATTTTGGTTTACTTGTATATTCAGAATCATGATCTCAACTTTACACAACAAAAACGTCACAAAAATACACAACAAGAATAGTGTAACACTACTATGGTGTGTGTATTATGCATTTATTCGAATAAGAGATAAACATTTACATTTACAATTCCCCTTGTGTAGTCAGTATTCAATCATAAAAACTGTGCATACCCTTTGTTAACAAACCCTCATTCTACATACTATCAGCAAGCATACTTTTAAGTGCTGAGTGAAAACCCTAGAAACCAAAAATAGGTTAATGGATGACTAAACTAGACAATAAATTACCAACAAGGCACAGTTATAGCTGTTGGTTTAGTACATCGTTAAAATCACTAACACCACAAACCAGAGAGCCTCTTCTCTACAGTATGAAATGAAATCTCCCTGCAAAAATACTGCATCTGAGCTTACAAAGCATGAACTGCTTTGTTTTACAGTACAACGGTTGCGTCTTTAAATCTACTGAGGTACCTGCCTAGACAGCATTTTTGGGCATCATAGCCCAACGCGCCTATAATACGCAAAAAGTAGGCACCTCAAAAGGTTTTGAGACACAGCCACGGTCTCTCGTAATGTGCTGCGGGGGTAAACGCAAAAAAGGGCGGCCCTGGTACCGAAATAACTCATTATCGCGATTAATTGGGACGACTAAGACAGCTGTTAACTAATATTTGAACCGTTCTTCGCCCACATGAGCCATGAAGACTGCAGCCACCCCCTCCGCCATGGCTAGCAACAGCTTGCCTCACCCACTAACTCTCCGCCATTTTGTCTCCTCAATAAACGTCTCCATCTTCATATGCCATTCTGTAGTTACCCCAATATCACATCAACAGAATTAACGGACAGTACAAATAAACGAATCAACGTTTGAAATGGGTAAACGGAGATCGGGTTGCCATTTACAGGGTGTTCGCTTTGTGTATAACTTAAGCGAATTAAGCCTGCTAACCCGACGGTCAGTTAGTCTGTCTGAGCACTCGCTTTGTAAATACAACGTTCCCGTTACTTCTCAAAGTGTCTTACCATCATATCTCTCCGCCTGCTCGGCGAGCTTGGCTTGGTACACCAAATCCTCCCGGTCACCCATGGTGGACAGCGCGCGGCGAGCGTGTTTCGTGAGAGATTGGGAGTAAAGGAGGAGTGTGAGTTCACCGGCAGGCCCCTGTGCGAGCAACAGCTGCGGATTGAATGGTGGAGTAAAGATGGCGTTACACCTTCATCCGGGAACTTTTGCAGAGCAGCTCCACACACTCCCTCTCTCCCTTCACGAATGCTGGATTTTAACCCTCTTTATTCAATAAACAATTAATTCTATATGCCTTTCTGTTATTTTTGTTACCAAACCTTGTGTATTAAAGTGGCACATTCAGGACCAATTGTCTTCATTTACTCACCCTCATGTCGTTCTATGGTATATAATCGTTAGAAATATATTAGTTTAAAGAAAAGGCCATTTGAAATAACACCATAAATTGAAATGAAAATTAAAGGAAGAGTTCACTAAAAAAGCTAAATTATTTTAATTTATTCTGTCAACATACAATATTCTAAGCAAATCTGTGTGTAGTTAGCCCTAACAAATCAATGGTAACCCAATATAGTTTGGTCACCAAAAACTCTTCTAAATATCTTCTTTTATGTTCCATAGAAGAAAGTCAGTCATACAGGTTTGGAATAACACGTGGTAAGTGTTTTATCATTTCATTTGAACATATTATAAATAAAAATAATACATTCTCATAATTTTAGATGCTATTGCATTTGGGCCTAAACTTGCTTTACAACTATATTTCTATCAATTACACCATAGAAATTAAATTGTGTGCCATATCAGTGTAGCTCACTAACAACAGAGTACAAATGTGACTTTAAAAATACCATTGTACCTGAAAAATATGGTAATCATCTATCACACTATATTTCAAAATACAATGCTATTAATATTTGATACAACTCTAGAATTTTCAACCAGGTTGGCTTGTCAGAATTAATAATAGCTGGTCATAAAATGAAACAGTGACTTATTCTATGGTAGGATAATGAAACAAGCACTCTCCATCACGTTGATCCTAATAACAGAGTAATACAATACTATCAAGGCATGATAGCACAGACAGAGGCCAGGTAAAAGGGTTAATAGCATTACTATAGGGGTCAACTTTATTTCATGTACATGAATAAAACTGTAACAAAAACGTTGGATTTTTTTGTGTGACTTAGAACACTGTTCTGACAGACTTGGATGCACGTAAAGGATAACAAGATTAATTTCACAAAATTACTGTGTTGATATTTAGGTTCTAAAACATAATACTTTGGGTACAATTAAAATGTACAGACACGAATGCTGCGATTACTCATTCAACTCAGAGGTAAGTGATGCTTTTTTTAAGGTGAAATCATTCTCACAGGACACAGGTGAGAGTTCAGACTTACAAGACTCCAGCTTTGCTTTGTGGCTGATTTTAGTGATCTAATTTCATCAAGGTAATTTGTGACTGAAACAGACAGTTAATAAGACAGATCATGAACATCAAAGTCCTTCATAATTACGACTTAAGCGACAATTACATAACATGGCTGGCTTGCTGTCATATCATGGCAACATACAGCTAACTTACACACACAACAAAGCTTTCTAACATTAAATGTGACATAACTGAATAGTTTCCAGGTGATTGTCATTGTTACCAAACAAAGTTAGTCAACTTTTCTTTTTAAAAGTAACAACAAATAAAGGTAAAGGGTAAAAATATTAACATTTGATAGTGTTGTTCTGGTAGCCTGCCTATTAGTGTTATAATTTATACATTTGTCCACAGATATTCACTTTCTATTCTCTCATACAGTCAATATAGTAATGGAAGCAGGTTAAAAGAAACATTTCTACAAGGTTGAACAAAACATTCTCCACTTTTCCCTGCATTAAGCATACAACAATTTAGGCTAAAGATGATGCTGATTTGGTCATTGACAACAATCTGCAATTAAGGCAGCCAATTAGCGAAACAATGTCTTTCTTGGGCATTAAAAAACAAAATACACAGTTTCTGCAATGAAATACATAATACAGGCATGATGGAG
Organism: Cyprinella venusta; assembly: GCA_038021265.1. Taxonomy (NCBI): domain Eukaryota; kingdom Metazoa; phylum Chordata; class Actinopteri; order Cypriniformes; family Leuciscidae; genus Cyprinella; species Cyprinella venusta. Next base: position 11,643,427 of record CM075881.1, on the reverse strand, counting down.
GCTGATGGTTAAAAAAAGGTCAATAGCCAGATGAACCGATAGTAGATAAAGACTACTCGTATGTGCAAAATCAATTGAGTAAAACACATTTGAGGCATCAGGTTAGGCTTTGCACATTAATGTGACACTTCATAAAATCCTACCAGGTTATTGTAAAGATAACTGGGTTGTTTTAGAAATATCTAGATCTAATATTAAAGCAGTTTTGGGCCACAACATATAAGAGAGGCACTGCAAGAACCACTCATTGTATTTTCAACCTTGGCAAGGGAAGTTCTGGCAAAAAACACTAGTTAATTTGAGTGGGAAAGTCACATGTTGGATTTGTATTTAAAAACAACAACAAAAGTCTATTTAGTCTATCTTATATTGACGTATTGAGTCTAGCATTAGAAATTACGGATACACATTCAACAAAACCGCATTTAGTGTAATACTTCCAAGTACAGCAATAATGGTCAAAGGAACAAGTAGCGTTTCCTGATAATATATAATGAAAATGTAGTAAAACAGTTACTTGGCGGTAGTGAATAATGATACATGGCCCATTTTGTATACATTAGAAATGTTGTGCATAAATAAAACGAAATGCGGTGAGGGTTTGGGCTACTCCATCTTTTATATAGTGTGCCGCCCCATCCGTCTGACTGGCGCCGACCCAGAAGTGACTGACAAGCCAATTAAAAAGACTATTCAAAGCATGTTTGATCTGCATTTCTGAATATTTTCATGTAGTAGATGATTTGTAGTGTAAAAAGCTGTTGTGTTCTAGGACACTAAGTAGTGTATGCTACCGCATTCAAAGAAGCAAAGGAACAGTCCCTTGTTAAGACACCAAACCGCTCATGTTTTAAGTCCAAGCAGGCTCTTCCTCTTTTCGCAGTTCACAAGAAGCCACACACTAATGCTCCTCGCTCTGTAGTGTATGGTGTTGTGTGTGGAATTTAGTGTTTACTTGGTAAATATCTTCAATTATTGCATAAAATCTAACAAGGGAATTGTTGCAGGTACTGTGTACATTGGCATGAGACACAATGGCACAAGGTAATGATGAGGCGAACGGGTTAAGGGCAGTAGTGAGGATGTGTGAGGAGCCGGAGTGTGTGTGTGTATGTGTGTGAATGAGTGTACATCTAAGGGCTGCTAGGGAAGACAGTCTGCTCTCTCAGCTCAGTTCGTCCTCTGGATTGTGCTGGTCCAGCAAGCGGACATGAGTAAAGGGAAAATGGCCATGCTTTCCCTTGCACTCACCCTCCCACTGCCCATTTACATTGATCTTGGTCACCTTCACCATGTCACCAACCTAACAACACAAGACCAAGTGTTAGAAGTGGAGGAATTACTTTGTAAATGTAATGCATAAAACAGACTTAAATAGAGAATTGCAGGCACCAAAACAAAAAAAAAAAACAAAAAAAAAAAATTCACAAAATGTAATATAAATGAAGATGTTTGTAACATACAAAACAATTAATCTGTGTGCCTGTAAAACAATGTTGTAAATTAAAAATAACTAAACTTTTTACCTCCAAAGCAAGAGCAGTTTTATCATAGGCATTGGGAACTCTCTTCTGAATCGCCCTGGCATAAACCGGACCATTCTGTAGATTGGGTAAGGATGTGGGCTGGGCATACTGGCCCGGTTCACCAAGCAGAGGTGGAGACTGAGAGCTGTGGCCGTCAGAGTTGCCGTGAGCAGCGGATCCTCCAACAGACCCCCCAGGGGCCCCTGATGTTGGCGAGGCCGGCCGGTACTTCTCCACGTAGGGCACAGGGATCATGCCGACACGGCTTTCAGAATTCTGAGCGTTCCACCACTGCTCCTCTGGCTTCTCCAGTACTCGGAGAATATCGCCCTTTCGAAACGGAAGGTCCTCGTCGTCGTTGCCGGGGAAGTCGAAGAGAGCTCGGACGAACTCCTCTTCAAGCCTCTGAGGAACTCCCGTTCCCGCATTGACGCTGATAAAGGACGAGTGCTTGGCTTTGCTAATGGGCTCAATGAGAGTGGTGGTATCCAGGTAGTGAATCTTATAGAACTCCAACAGGGCAGGTAAGGCATCGAATTCCTGATCTCCAATACGGAACCGAGGAGGAGCAAGTCCTGCGGGATGACAGCAAGAGAGCACATATGATGGATGGACGATCAAGATCTGCTTTGCCTTAAAGGGGTCATATAATGCCTTTTTCATAGAATTTTCTTTAGGGTCTAAATGACAAGATTGCAATATACTTTAATTAAAAATTCTTGTGAGTATTGTAAGTAAACACTAATTTTTAACCCGATCAAAAACAGCTGTTTTCAGCACGCCGTTTCAGTGCATATGCCTTTAAATGATAATGAGCTTAGCTCACACAGCCCCTCGGTTCTTTAAGGTGTTTAGACACAACGCACGTGGAGTGTTGTCTGACAACAGTTGAGGGTATATTTTGGAGAATGAATGGCAGCGGGAGTCTCTGAGGACACATCTGAACCGGAGTCGGACACGGAACAAGATGACGGCAGCAAAGAAGTTCGACAATTAAGACTCGAACAGGTTGTTTCTGAATGGTTGGTTAACATAATGTCACTTTGATCTATCTTTGTTTACTGGCAAGGTAACATTAGAGTAACTTAGTGAGATGTACGAACGCTGTACAATGTGTTTACTGATGTATATGTACTCAGTTTGTAATGACACAACCATAATGCCTTGTTCATCATAAATGTATCGTGTATCGCAATGTATTGTTACCCTGAGTGTAACCATAGCCACATTCATCGTGAAGCTTGCAAGTGATTTGCAAAGATTAATATAAAGGTTAATACATTTTTACACTCACTTCTTCTGGAGGTGCAGCAGGGACATGAATAGTTGGTACCGACTTTTTTCTCAGGAGTAGCTTCTTAGCAAAATCAGCTTTATACCGATCCTCATTTATAAAGCTGTCTGAAAGCATTGACGCTGATCGTGGGGAATATTCCCTTCGAAAACAAAACTGCGTCTTCAGCGATTCGGATTTAGGAACATCAAAATGACTGCGGTGTTCATTATTACACCCAAGAACAGAACACCACAATCGCTTAGACGCCATTCTGGACAAAGCATATCAACAATGACAGACTATGATGACAGCTCGCTCGGGGGTGGTCTGTGTTGAAACGCTGCTGTCAATCAAAAATCGTGGGGGGTGGGGGGGTGCGTCCGATTTAGTGACGTCACTTGGTCGAATGGCTCAATTTGAGGCAGGGGAAAAGATAAGGAGATTAATACAAAAACACTGGACAAATTTTTGGTTGTGTACAGGCATTGCCAACACACAATCAACTTGAAAAGTGCATGTACCATTATATGACCCCTTTAATCTAGTCTTGGTAAACAGTGGAAGATATGATTAATATTGTTGTATAATGGTCTCTATTTTCGAAAATACCACACTTTTTTTGGCTCAAATCGAAAGAAAAGCTGTATAATAATTTTTAAATTAAGCATTGCTGATTGAGCATCTGCAAACTTTTTTTTCTCTCAATGATATATATATATGTGTGTGTGTGTGTGTGTTTGTGTATATATTGATTCACACTAGTAAGTAACGTTACAGTAAAACGACTAACCTACATAATCTAAATGACTGAACCAAAAATACAATTATATAGGAAAACTTACTGTTTGTGTAAACATTTTAAAATACACACTGACTAAATTACTACGTCATATTAGATTGACGCGAAAAATTACACTGAATGTGCCAACTATTCACAGTAACGTTACAGAAGTATACAAGTTTTTAATTGGGTTGCTAAGCGCTTTGCTAAAGCAGTATTTATACGTCTCGTCGTTTTTAGTATTTTTAGATGCACTGCTTAACTTACCTGGTCCGGACTGGCGATTGCTGCTGATGCTGTTTATTATGTAATGAGAGACTTTGGAGTTCTCCGACACAGACAGCACGTAGTCCCCGGGAATAGTGATCGAGTCCCGCACCAGGAACACTCCATGCCTCTGCCCTTGGAGCAGCGAAACCGCCTCTTGCCGGCTTAATCTCCCCCAATACCAGCTCCCTCGGTCTTCCGAATCAAAATTTCCGGCCATGACTAGCGCAAGAAAAAAGCCCAGGCTTCACAGGCCTTCCCTTCGCCTCTCCTTATCCGCAAGCAGCGTTCAACTCATGCAAAAACTTTACCGCGTTCCGTTGTTGAACACGTTTCGAATACGCGCAGCATTCGCACACTTTTCTACGCTTTTTTGTTCCAATCGGATTAGAAAACTACCGACGCCGGAATCCCAACGTGCATGAGACGCAGAAACTAACACTATTCGATCAGATCCCCTGATAATTGTTTAGTGTAAACCAAAACGTACATTGGAAGTTGTCACAAGGAAGTTCAAATATTTCAAATGGCGGACAAGGGAAACAATTTTTGACCTTATTTCCCGGAAGTGATGCGATAATAGTCAATTCAGATGGTGCCTATAAGTAGCCATGTTGATGCGGTCGATGTTAAAAATGAGCCCCTAGCCCGCATTATTCTACCGTTTCATTTGCTGTTTTTTATTTATTTGTATTATTGAACTTGTGGTTTGTGATTTGCCCATAAGAACACACCTCGTTTCGTTTTAATTAAGTATATTAACATTTATTTACAAGAAGTATATTTAGTATTTATATCATTTTTACATCTTTACATTCACTTCTTCCTATCAATAATCCAAATTTCACTAAAGTACAATATAAAATACAATTTTAAAAAAAATCCAGTTTAGAACAGTAGCTGGCCAAACTGGTCATTAACTAGTCCAAGCTCATCAGCTAGTGCTGATCATAGCTGGCTGACCAGTTACAGTACCGTAACAACTTATCAGCTAATGATTAGCTAGAAACCAACTACCATGTTCAAAAACAAAAATAAAAAAAAAGAATTATCCAGCCGTCTAAATCACATTTCTGGCATAGCTGGCCCATTCTTTCTTAAACAAATTAACTTATTATTTATAGCCTCATTCGCTAATTTAGTCAAAGGTCGTGGAAACGGAAGTACGCAAACACAGTCGTTTACATAAAACAAGCGAGTCCATGCAAGTAAGAATTACCAACCACTAGATGTCGACATCGATTACGGAAAGTTTATACTAGTCCTATTCACCAGACTCGTTCAATTTACCACATTTCCAACAGCCCAACATTGTATGTGCCGTTTAACGCATACATGAAGTGTATAATTGTTAAAAGTTTATTGGTTTTGATGCCAACAGTCAAATACATTTTGTTTTGTTTACAAATAATCTTATACACCTATTGCTGTTTGTCGTTCCTAGCATTTTCCTTGCTTTACAGAAATACTAACAAAGTCAATGAACAAAGCTCTTCAGTGCACTTTTATATTTATCACTCTGTAATGGCACAACTTGTCAAGATGTTATGGCTTTGAAACACAGCAGAACAATTATAGGCTATACGTGGTGATCATAAAATGACATGATAATCTGAAATAGATTAGTTACAGGAGATTCTATGTTATAAACCATATTTTGGGGTGAGAGCTTAATTCTACTTTAAAAAAACACTGAACACTATTTTGCAGATAAGCATATTATGATATTATACAAAGTAGCCTACTACAGTATAAATTGATATAATATAAATCCTAATTAACAATTAGGGAATTTTAAACACATAAACAGAAAAATCCATTATGACAATTCAATTTACACTGTCATTAAAACAACAATTTACTGGCATATCAGAATTACTTTGAATAATGTAAAATTCCAATTAGGCACTAAATAGATGTTTATACAATGAAATACCTTTATTAAAAAAACAGTGGATAAATAAAAATGAAACAATATCATTTTAGTGGTTAAAGGTCCTCTTCTAAAGAATAGAGCTAAGAAACCACATATAGTCTTCAAAATCCATGTCAGGTAACAAAAACAGAATATCAGCATTATATACTACTGTGTAGCCAAACGACACTTTGTTCAGTCTAGCGAGTCTTTTCTCTTTGGCTTAAGTCCCGCTCCTCCATATCATGCAAACACGTTGATTTTGTTCTAACACTGTGACAAGAGATTTTGGTTTTCCACTGTATAAATTAGGGGCACTTAAAATGATCTCATCTGCGTCCCATCCACCTGACGCCCGGGACATGCATATTCACTTGGTGATACTGAATAGAATTTAGGTTGTTTTCCTCTGCAGGAGAAAATGTGATGCTTGCAACAATCAGATGCATAGATGGACACATTGATTAATGAAACCCAAGCCAATCTGCTTATATCCAACACATCTACACACATGCCTCTCCAGCAGGGTTTTGAACAGGCACATAGGCACAGAGGTTCATGGTTATGACAGTGAAGAGGGGAAAACCTGAAAGAAAGTATATTTGATATTTTTGTACCTCACAAGTAATTCATTTCTCCTTTGCAACAACAGACAGCCGCTACGATTGTTAAACCTATAAAACCTGCAGAATCACATGACTTCTTGGACAACCCAGTCTGAAAACAAGCCCGTCACACTCCTCCTTGCACTTTCTTTTTTTTAAAGGGACTAAGGTTATAGCTTCTAATCACTTTAGACAGTGGCTGTTTAATCAGGTAGGGTTGTCCGAATGACATGCTAACTGGTCAGGGACAGAGTCTTCTCTCAAAGGCTCAATGGCTCCAGAGGAGTGCTGTGATGGACTGGAGCAAGACAGATGGGAAGACTGGCTTTGAAAGTACTCTTCACCCTCTGCTTTGGGCGGCCTCTTCTCTTTGCTCCAGTTTGCGATCGGATCTTTTACCAAGCGCTGCTCCTCCAAGGTCCACAAACTGTCTTCCTCTTCCTCCTTGCCCTGCACCTCCCTGTCAAAGTCCAGCAACTCCTCCATCATGTCTTCGATCTCCATTTCACCGTCAATCTCTTCTTCTACCTCAGACCTGAGCTCTCCCATGCTCTCTGTCCTGTTCGTATCATCGGCGTCGTCCTCGTCCACTCGGCCCTCCGGCTCGCTGGCCTGGCTCTCGCCGAACTCCAGGATGGTGGGAAGGTTGCCTTTTTTGGGGCAGCGCTTGCGCAGGCTCACCAGAAACGGTTGTGGGAGGGAGAAGATGTCCACATTGTTCCCCAGGTCGATCCAGGTGACGTTGGGGAAGCTGTCCGGGTCCTTCAGCGTGTCCGTGAGCTCTTTGAGCACTGCACGGGTCAGCCTGTTGCCGTTGAGGGCCAGAGTCTCAAGGCGGGGAAGGGACGCCAGCGTGGGGAGGAGCAGGAGGAAGGCATCGTCTGTGAGCTCGGTGAAGCCCAGCTCTATGCTGCCGATGCGGGACGCGTGGTGATGAAGGTAGGCACAGAGACGCTCCATTTCTTTCACTCCAAGAGGGATGCCAGACAGGTCTAATGCCCCACTGGATGGAGTGCTTGAAAGAACTGATTTCAGACTAGGGAGAAATAAAAGCAGAAAGAGAGTAAGAATGTGTGTGGATGTGGGGGAATTAACTTTTTATTGAATTTTATATATCAGAACCGGAGGAGAGAATATTAGATTGTAATATTAAATATTACCTGGAGGAAGGAAATATTAAGAATTCTAAATTTTTAAGCAGTTAATAAGGAAACTAGGACACACTTGATGGTTGGCTGGTAATTTAGGAACTGAAACATTATGTGGCAAGCTTGTAGTTTGAATTTGAAAGGTTATATATTTTATACACACACACACATATATATATATATATATATATATATATATATATATATATATTTGTGCAGCACTTTGGGTCACCTTCTTTACGCTGATTTCACGCAGCCGCCATTTTGAAATCGAAAGCGAGGCTCAGATAGACAACAATGCCTTGGACTACCAACCTGAAGCTGCTGACTCGATTTACACTATTGGATGTTAATATCCAATATAGGATATGTATATAGTTCGTTCTTTTTTTCAGAATTTTTTTTCTCTCTGTCCAAAACTCCATGTATAATTTGTGGGCTATTCATCACATTAAACTGAATATACGAGGAATAAAATCACAATATATCATCTTATTCATGTACTTATGACAGATGCAATTTAGTGGAAATCCTTAAAATAATTTATAATTATTTTAATAATAATTTAATTAAAATAACACAAAGTACAGTTTGTGGACATTATTAAGGCAACAAATATTTATGGCCATTGCATTTGACTTTTACAGACATTGGCAGCTGTGGCAACAACTTTACATTATATTGTACAAAATGTATCATAATTAGATTGTAACAACTATCAGCTCTCTGATGGTAACAGATTTCTACAAATTAAAGTACTCCAATTGCTAGAGTAATTTAAACAGTCATTAGTGTCTAAAGAAGACATGTGGGGCAAACTGAAAGCTAAACTGTAGGAGTGGAGCAAAAAGGGCTTTCGAAACTGTTGAGGAACTCAATTTTATAATAATAAAAGATAGACAATGCAGTTTAATTTACTGAAACCCAAACCAGCGTTTACTTTTCTCTTTTATTTTTTTTTAAACTCATATCGGCTCATTGAGAGTAATTGAGATCTGATTGAAAGGATTCATTTTCTGTAAATGCATTACAGATCCAAAACAGCCCCTGGAAATGCGAACGGCATAAAATTTAAAAGTTAATTAAATCATGATGTAGGATAGTATTTGTCAAGTATGGATTAAGAACCTAAAGAGATAGATTAATGGAGTGATAGTGGGGAACAGATGAAGAAGGCAGGAAGAATAGCTGGTTTATTAAGTAAAAGAGAACAAATGCGTTGCTGTAACCACTGCACATGCAGCAAACTCATAATCAGCTCAGTGTGTCACCACAGCTTGCCAGTGTGAGAATGAAGAGAGAAAGAGTGAAAGCAAGAACAGAAACGGCAAGAATACTAATTCATAATGGGGCCATTATTAATTCACACCAGGACACACATATATCTTATTCAACTAGCATTTGAGGAAGAGAGAGGAATAATAACATCCTGATTTGACATGCTATGCTCATTCTGAATGATATATTTCCAGCAACGCTCTGATCCTGTCATTGACATAACAAATAAAACAGCAGCAATGTCAAGGAAATGGCTAAAGCCGAACAGGATATCAACTCTCCCGAAATTACTGGCAAGGATCCTGAATCCCACGCTCTTTAAGAGAAAAAGCCTTTCCCTCTCTCGACAACCTCACCCGGAATGCATCTGACCCACTTACATTCTCTTCAGAGCATTTGATCATTTCCAAAAGGAGTGATGTTAAGCAGAAATATTCAAATGATCTATTAGCAAAATGATATTTGTCATGTGACTTTCATTATGTCCGAAAACAATTTGAAGAGCATTTCAAATACTTTTCCGTAACAATATTTGTTACATTGTTCTTTATAAAACAGATGTTTATAAAACCCCCTCAAATGCATTAATTGCATGGCCTGTTGACTGTCAGTGTCCCAGTAATGGAACAGTTGGCAAACATTTTTTAATGCTTTTTTCCCCAATCTCATATTTTAGTAATCATCATAAATGATGTATCATTCCAAAGCTTAAACATTCTAAATTCATTCTGTGAAAATTGGACATTGTGTAACCATGGAAAAATGTACTATAAATCCTTTTAGCTGGCTCAATTTAGCAATTTTTATTAGATATATGGCTTTGATTTTCTAGAAATTAGAGTCCACATTATTTTGTAATATACATTTTGTATAAAATAAAGTTTAGTTCACATTTTTAAACTTCTACAAATTTTTGGAGTGCTCTCACTTTCTTTCATTTGAGTGTCTTCTTTAAAAGAGACCAACCTTGTCTGTATTCCAAAGCATTCATAAATTACAACCATTTAAGTTTAGATCTATGCTCAAAAAGGGGGTTGTGAAAGTTAACAGGTTAAATAACTCTCCGGTCTGAGGAATCATTGGTTGCATATAATCTTACCGGAGTTATTTAAACTGGAAAGGATAATCGGAGAGATTTTGTTCATTCAATCTACGTAATGCTTAATTTATTTAATGCAGCTTTTTAATTCATCTGAAATTTAAATAACCCTTCAATTTAAAAAAGCAGATAGTGACAAGCAAAACATTTTGTCTGCTCCATGTCTTGATTTCTACGGTTAGAATGGTGTCTTTACTTCCAGCACTCATTTATTTTCTCAAACAAGAGTAAGACTAATTATCGACCCGACAGCAGGTGTGTGCTGTGAAAAATCCTCTTTCCGGAGAAACTAAATGAAATAAGGTGATTACTTCAGTGTGATAGATTGGAAAGAAGGTTCGACATAATTACCGAAAATTAGAAGGTTGAAGTTTCTCATTTCTCAGCTAAACAGAAATGAACCCTTTCGATTACTGAAGATAAGGCAAAGACTGAGCAGCAGGTGGGTGGGAGGGTGTCAGAGATACGCCATCCTGAATTGCATTGTTACAATTCATTCACATGCTGTCAGAGATGGAAAAAAAAGGCAGAAAAAAGAAAACACCTAACCCATAAAATAATTTGTATGTTTTCTATAAAAATGGTTAAAAGAAAATAACTGTAAATCCATAATTTACATAGCTGGATATACCATATAACCAGTAAAGTTTGAGGTCAGTGTGCATTAAATCACAGCTTTCACAAAAATATTAAGCAGCACAACTGTTTTCAACATTGATAATAATAAGCGATGTTTCTTGAGCTGAAAATCAGCATATTAGAATGATTTCTAAAGGATCATGTGACACTGAAGACAGAGTAATTTGCCATCACAGGAATAAATTATATTTTAAAATATATTTAAACAACAGTTGTTTAAAACGGAAATAATGTTTCAAAATATTACTGGTTTTACTGTATTTGGGGTTGTGCCATGGGGTTGTGCCATGCCATGTTTTCATCTTGTTATTTTGAATAAACTAATAAACTGTAATTGGGTTCTCTTGCTTACAACAACTACCATTTTTTAGATGTTCAGGCTCGATTTTGTAGCCAATTAGTGTAAAGTGCCAGGTTTGTTTAAGCTCTTTGTGTATTAAGTTTGTTCATTTTAAAAGCTAACTTCAAGCTATTTCACATTCTCTACGGTAAAACAGCTCTTTTATTCAGCCTCTCAGGCATCAGTAACTCTGACATGACAGATTTCTGGATGGCTATGTAAATCAACGCAAAAGCATCAATGTTAAGACACCATTAATTGGAGGCCACATGCAAAACGAAACATCAAAGTCACTGCTAGAATAAAGACAGACATGGAATGAAATTGAGAAAGCCAGAAATGCAGCTGTAAAGAACATGACACTGTCAGGAATGAATACCAATAGCCTATTGCATTCTCATGCCACATTCAGGCAGTAAAGAGCGTGAGCAGACAAGGACAAGAAGACAACAAGAGAAAAAGAGGCACAAAATGGAGAGCTTAAGCTACTGAAAATCTAGCAAAATGCAGAACTGTGAGGTAATTTCTTGGGGAGAGGTGGCATTATAAAGACTCAAGAGAACAAAATAGGAGAAAATAGAGGGATGAGAAATAGGAGGGAAAATTTATAAGGCAGAAAGAGTTCAGCAGACATGCCTGAGAGATGACAGTATGATTTCACAACAGCCCATATTCCACACCCTCTTCTAGTTCTATTTTATATTCGCAAATACTTTTTTGTTTAACACAGCTCTCTATCTATCTTCTCTCCTCACAGTTAAACAATTCTAGCTATCAAATACCATGCAGGCCAGCGAGTTTGCCATTAATGTGGGTGTTATGGAGGCTGATCATATGTTAAAGTTAGATAAAACATCAGGAGCCGGTTGCACCAACAGGGCTTACGCCTGTTCTCTAGGTAAGTAGTTCTTAACTCAGCTTACAAGTCCGACCTAGTTACGACGGTTGCACCATCCAAGCTTAAGTCCTCTTCTCGCTAAGACGGCGTAAATCTTACGCCTAGTCAGTAGCAGGCGTTAAGTCAAAATCTAGACATATACAGAGCTGACAACTCTCACGCATTGGCCATGAGATACACGCATTTGATTGGTTTCACACGTTCAGTCAGTGTGTGCCTGTGCTGACTGTACAGCTCTGTTAACTTAAGTATCTCAATGTCGGGGAAATTTCCTTCCCTGTTTCTTTTATCCTCCATTGATATAGCTACAAATTAACAAAACTGAAGAAGATAGTGTATAGCGTAACCCAGCAACGCATGCTGCTAGGCAACCGCTATAGTTCCGTGGCCATTCACATGAACGGGTAACGCTAAGACCAGGCATAGGAAAACCTAGGCTTAAGTTTGGTTGGTGCGACCAACGTTAGGTCAACTCTAAAGACTGGTCTTAACTAAGACCTACTTAGCAGTTAAGACCAGGCTTAGTAAAGCCCTGTTGGTGCAACTGGCTTCTGGAGATGATGGTCTAGAAAGCTTCAGCCTGCCTGTAGATGAGGAAGACATTCTTTATGGCCCAGACTGCACTGTGGGCTGCTTGTTATGGACCGCAGACGCTTCACCACATGCAGACCAGTGCAATGCACTTCACATTTCAGTCCAGCTATAACTCAACAATAGAGGTCATGTAGTAGGTCTAAGGCATAACAGATTCCACTTAACAGGTTTTGTTTCGAAGAAGCAATAAAAATACCTAACAATATTTTTAGTCCACACAACAGCAGTTTTCGGATATCTTGCATTCGTAAAAACCTCTTTATATAGTTTAATTTGAATTTAACAATTTGACAATCAACTTATGTTGCATTTGGGCAATATCCAAAAAAGTTGCTACCTTCAATTTTTAAGTAATTTAACAAGATTTACATTAAATTACATTAAACTAACTTAAAGAAAATAGTTGAATCTTGTAAAACTTGCTTAACTTCTTTTGAGGAGTTAAAGCAATGCTAAAACATACAGTATGTGTCATAACTTGTTGATCATATAATTTTTTACAGTGCACATACCACTGTGCTGATGAATAATCTTTAATGTATACAAATATAATGTGTACATTTAAGATTACACTTAAGATAACAGATTAAAAAATCCAGAGCAGATGTATAATTTCCCCCAGGTATATGTAGAATTGCAAATCAGAATTGACGTAGCTTCAGTGTAAATATTTGTACGCAAGCACATACATAAAACGGCACACGCACTATGAGTAATGCAATGCTCACATAAACATGCATACCGCAGCCAAACATCTGTTGCGTTTGAATTCTCTAAGAGAGAAAAAGACACCTGTCTGAGAGACTGCCTCACTCTTATCTGTGGAGGAGGTTAAGGTCATGTTAGCACTTAGTCAACACTAGAGCGGAGAGGGTGGAATCATTAAAGGAGAGGGAAAGAGAAAGGGTAACCAAAGGAGACATAAAATGATAAAATGAGTTCAAAATGAAACCATAATGAATACTTGGATCATTTTCAGTGCTGTTTTTGTTAACTAAATCTATTTAAAATGGCTTTCGTTCATTAAAACAAACCTGAAATTAAATAAAATATAAATATTAGATGAAAAACAAAACAAAAATAAACACATACATGAAACAAAAAAAAAACACATACATGAAATAAAAAACACATACATGAAATATTATGAGAGAGTAAAAGAAAGACATTTATGTGGTTTCCTGATTTTGAGAAAATATTGACTGAACTATCATTTTAGTTAATCAATTCCCTTTTCTCTTCTGTTTGCACCTTCGGGCTGTGAAATTATTCGAACTCCTACTTCTCCTGCAGCTTCATTATTAATGATCTGATGAAATCACATCAGTAAACTCAGACCTCAGGTAGAACAAACAAAAGCGCCTGAGGAAGTTCAAACAGAAAATAAGGAGAGCCTCAGAGGCACACAGACAACTGAAAAACAATTCCCTTTTTAAACCCCAACAGCTGCATTCACATCTGCGACAATAACCCACACCACCATAAACATCACAAGTGGTAACAAATGGAGGGCCATGTGTGGTGTGACTCAGACAAACAATGCTGCACCCGGTGAATTATAGACAACACAACAGAAGTGGATAAAAAGGAAAGGCTATTGAATCCGGTCAACACATAAACACACACCTTCACATCTTGCTTTACCACAGCAGCCAATGCAGTGAATGAACTGCGGTAAGGGAGATCAGCTGACTTATCCTTGCATACATAAGTTTGCACACTACTAGAGTGTGTTAAGCACAGAATAAAGGCTTAAGCTCACCTAAAAGTGTATCCATCGACACAGGAAATAAATAAAGGCTAGCATTTCCTAATTTACACATTACACAGTCTGTATTTTGACTATATTAATAGCAGCTGGAAAGGAGCCACATACGTATGAGTCTCCACCGCAGAACCATGTGTTAGCAAAAAACAAACAAACACACAGCACGCAGTGGGAGGCTGCTCTTTCATTCACTGACTCAGTCAGCAAATTCAAGAGCTCTTTTCATCAATGGACGGAGGCAAAACCACTAAAAGCCCAGTTGAGGAGCCAATTCACAGGTGATGCGATTTGGATAAGCTGTTCTGGAGATAGAAGATATTGTTTATTAACACTATTTGAGGATATCAGGACTGTAGGACCCAACCCAAATCTCAAATGAGATGCTCCATTAGCCATGCGGTTTTTAAAGCGTAATTAATCCCTAAGTGCTGACGAATCAGTACAGGGACAAACAACTGGCAAAGCGATGATTCACTTTGACTGCCTGCTCTGCAAAGTCAGAAAGCCTTTTATTTTAAAACCAACTAATTACTTTAATTAATGAACAAAGCGAGGCACTTGCGAGCCACTAGGCTACTGCATGTGGGCTGAAGAATATGAGCATCAAAACAATTTATAATGTAATGTAGAATGTAATGTTTTCATGTGAAATAAAGAACGTGTGTTGCAATAGAGAGGTAGAAGGCAGAAAGAAAATGAGAAAATAAATGAAACAAAAGAGGAAAAAGAGAGAGAAAGAAGAGACAACAAAAAGAAAAGTGTTCCCACACTAAATAAATTCCTTTTTAAAATAAATTCCTTTTTTTCCTCCATTCCTAAAAAATCATTTAGATAAACATCGACTATAGCTAACGAATCACTGAATCATTTGTGAATCATTGACTCATTGAAAAGATTCCACTTAAAATAATGATTCATTTAAAAATTGTAAATTACTATGGTTTGTGAGCACTATGGTTTGTAACCTAGTTTTAATTTTAGTGTGAATTGCTTTTTTTTAGTGTAAACCACTTGAACTGCATCGATTTATTTGGAAAATGTGCTATATAAATAGAATTTGATTGATTGATTGATTGATTGATAAACAAGAGCAATATAGCACATCAAATATATTGAACAAATATTTGATAACTAGAAAAATGTATATTCAAAATATAAGTTATTATATAAAATATTATTATTTGTGATTCATGATTCAATTTCAAATAAATGCTGTTCTTTTATACTGTCTCTTGATATTAAGCAACACAACTGTTTTCAGCGTTTATAATAATAATAAATGTTTCATGATCAGCAAATGAGCATATTAGAATGACTTGATGGACCATGGGGAAGTAAAGACTGGAATAATGACTGCAACTTTGCTATCACAAGAATAAACTGCATTTCGAAATATATTTTGAAAAAAATATATATGTATATAATTTTAAATTGTAACAGTATTTCATAATATTAGTGCATTTTTGATTAAATAAATAAACAACAGTAGTAGCGTATGTGATGACTATAAAATGTGTATTGAATATAGATATATGCATCTTTTTAATCTTTTAATATTACCACCAAATACATTAATCGTGGGAACCCTGATAAAAGAAACAAATCAAGATGAGACAAGAATAGAAGCGCTGTAAAATGAGGTTTAAAGTAAGGCAGCATTTGCCCTCACAGCCTAAATCTGAGACCCCCTCTGCTTGTCAGTTCTGCTTTCTCACCAGGACTGTGGCTTCCTCTTCAGCAGCCCCTGCCGTCTCCACTGGGAGTGTGGGCTCAGGTGGTAGGTCAGCTGACGACAAACCTTCTCCATGGAACCTAAAGCATCTCCCTCCTGACAAAGATGGAAAGAGAGAGATCACATCAATCAAGCTGTAACACACAACAGGTTAATGTGGACTGGCAGAAGATCAGGGTCTCTGAGCCCTCAAGGTAAAATACTAATTTCTTTGACATTTTTGATGACAGGAGCAAAGTAAATTGACTGACTAATATCACAAACTCATTCTGACTATATCATTAGGTCATCTGAGGTTCAGTGAATGTGTATGTGTGGGATTTGGTGTCCATGGTAAAATGCATTAGCAAGTAATATATTAGTGGCATATTTATGTATTGTACAGCCCTCTCTGGAAAGCTTTATTATTTTTACTCGCATTCATCACTGCCTAAAGCAATCCAATTTGCAGTGAGACACGAACACTCATACACACTCAAGTAACTGCCACACTCCTCTAAGCAGAAACAATTTCTGCCAATGCTTAACACTTAAGTTACCGAAAAAGAAAAGCACTGCATACTCTTGCAGGGTTGTCAATAAACTGAAATATTTCATTGTTATGGATGATAACCAATAGGTGGTTTATAAATATTATTATGTAGACCTCAAACCGCATTCACTTTATAGCCCTTAATTCTGTAATTGTGTAAAATGATCCTAATTTTTATTTATTATAAATGTTATATCACTGTCTTCGATAAACTCTTGTCTATCCATTTATTGTGATTTTTTTTTATTATTTTGGGGGTATTTTTGAATTTATTTACTTCAAAAAGTACCATATTTTCTATGTAAATTATTTCTTTGTAAATTAATTACTATGTAGTTTTATTTTTTTTAACTACATTAAAATATTATTCCAATAAGTTCTTAAGAGCTAAAACCTAAAGATGAAGTGACTTTGCCATCACCTGGTGTCTTATTTTGGCTTATTTTAGAATGCTCTAAATTACAGTTTTTCCCATACATTTCTATGGATGCCCATTTTTTGACCCAAATACATGATTAAGGAGTTTTTTTTTCACTCACTTAACATTGTAGAATTGAGTAAAAAAAAATGTGTGTGTTCAAGAGGCAAACTTAGGAAAAGTACCGCTCAGATCAAGGTAAGTATTTTTTAAAAAATAAATCAAAACTATTTTGCCCACATTTGTCCAGAATACAGTTTTAGGGTTAATTATTCTGGATGATAACCAATAGGTAGCTGATAAATATTACAAATTAAAATCCCTTGCTTTAAATGAACGGAAAACTTTAGAATGTAGAGTATGAAAAATGGAAATTCATTTTGAAATTTACCAAAGATTAAATTTAATTGTGTAAATTAATTAGATACATTTAACGTTCAAATTGAAGTGAGCTTTAGATGACAGTAAAAGTTCATTTATATGCAAAAAGTGAAATACACAATTAAATATACAATAACAACTGATAAAGCAATGAATACATTTTTTAAAAGTTAAGTAAAAAATATGGAATCGATATATGATGCTTCCATAATTAAATCTGAACCATTATGCTGTGATCAGTGTTGTTATTGTTAAATCTATTACAAATTATTTTGTTAATTGAAATATAGCCGAAATAAATAAAATATAGATTGGCAACTAACTTAAATAAACTGTTGAAAATATCAAAATATTAATAAATATTAATAAATACTTAAATAGTATATAAATTAATAACATTGGCTATGATATTGGAACACATTTCATTCATATTATTAGGAACTGCAAAGATGAAACCTTTACAATGTCCATTCTAACAGTAATTTTGTCTTAGGTTAATCACAGCTGAAATGTACAGAGGTTTATCACTGTAATAACATTGATTTGCTTCAGGTAATAAATCAGGTTCAGTGCACTGCAGGGAATGAGACAGCACTGCCCATACCTGACTAGATTACCAATTATTTATATTTTCATGTATAAACTCTAGGCTCCTAAAGGAACCTAAGCTACAAAAATATCTCTACATGTAGAGTGGTTGCGAATACTCAGAGGGCCGGAACAAAATTGCTATAGGTCTTACCCTTGGCCAAATTAGATTTGTTTTTGCCCTGAATCCAAGATAACAGTAACATGGTATTATATCAAGGGCACATTGTCTGTGCTCAGGTGTCTGTATCCGTACTGGAAACATCAATATGTAAATCAATCCCACCAACCAGGTCTTGACCTCTGCAGTGGATAAGAGATAGAACTATCCCTGTGGAAAATGCACCCTATTTGTTGGTAAACCTAGTTGCTGCTGAAGGTGAGATTAACAGTGCCACATGGCTGGTCAGCACTAGTGCTGTGTATCCCCCTGCAGACAGACACTGGGTCCCCAGGCAGTGTAATCACACACCCAGCTTGCTCTGACAGCTCTGAGAGTGTAACAGACAGCCCAGCTTTCCTTTCGTCACATCACTGAGCTCGTCTCTAATTTGTCTCCCTCCATTACTTACAAAAACATCACTTAGAGCAATGTCACCTTACATACTTGCGTGAACTCTTCCCACTGTTTGTTAACATTTCATTATGTCAGCTTGGTTAAAAAGGTTATTGCATATGCATGTTTCTGAGGCTGGATACCATTTTCTAGTAATAATGTCCAGGTCATGGACTAGCCATCTGGCCAGGGTTTTTCCACCACATGGGTGCTGAAATGCTGGGATATTCTCCACCCCTCTCAATTTGGAGAACGGATGCAAAATAATCCATGTCTAGTTCATATTTCACCATAAAAGCATAAAATTACCTCTTTTTTTTTACATATGCGTTTGGGGTCGACAAAGTCTCTTATGCTTAATTTATTAGGTCAATACTAGTAAAACAGTAACATTGTGAAATATTATTAAAATTTAAAGCAATTGATTTCTAGTTTAATATATTTAAAAATGTAATTTATTCCTGTGATGACAATGCTGAATGCATCACATGATGAAGAAATCATTCTAATATACTGATCTGTTGCTCAAGAAACATTTTTTTATTATTATCAATGCTGAAAACATTGTGCTGCGTAATATTTTTTGTGGAATCCTGATACTTTTCCCCATTCTTTTTTGATAAATAGATAAAAAGAACAGCATTTATTTGAAATATAAATATTTTGTAACATTATAAATGCCTTTATTGGCACTTTTGATCAATTTAATGCATCCTTGCTGAATACAAGTATCAAGTTTAATTGAGACCTATATAATGTGTATAGGTATGTATGTGTATACATTTGTTTTTTTTTGTATTATGATCATTAGTACTGAAGGAGGGAGTATGCTTAATAGACAAAATATTATATATATATATATATATTGGGGCTTTGGGGTGAAATAAAACCAGGACATGTTATTGACAGATTTCATGACTCTAACACAAGTTCATCTGGTTAGAAAAGGGAGGATGAACTCAGTGAAAGAAAACAATCGGCAGCATCCTCACTCAATGTTGTTTTGGTGGTGGGCAGGTGTTTGTGCAGCTCTCTATAGGAGCTGAGCAGGGTGTTAGTGGTGTGATATAGTGCCTGACTTGCTTCATTACGTGCAGCAGCAGCAGTAGTCTTGGAAGAGAGCAGACTGGCTTGTGTGTGACTCATCTCCAAGTACACCTCCCTCTGCCTCTACCCTCTCCGCTCTCTTCATCTCTGCTTCTCCCTCACACACACAGACTCACACATGCTTAAGCAACTGGGTTTTATCCTAATGCTCACTGCACTGGAATGATACATTTCATTTTTCACATCTATCTGCTGTGCCTGCCTTCCAGGCAGAGTTCTAAGATGTTCATTAAATATTAATGTAACACAACATACAAGAAATGCACAGAAATAGAGGATGCAGAATTAGTAAAGCTGGTTTGTTTATGTTAAGGTGAAAGGGATTAGGTTTAAATGTCACAAAAAAATCACAGAATCTGAGCACCATACCTTTGGGCAGTGAATGTATTTGGCTAGGCTAATAATGAGGTCATGGGTAATGGGATCCACCAGGTTGCGGAAACTGGCATAGCGGTAGAGAACATCGTCCAGAGAGGTTGACTCCATTCCCAGATCCTGGAAAAAAAGACACAATACAGGGAGGTCAAGCGAATGAGAATTACATTCTCTGAATGACTGCTTATTTTTGAATTCTGATTCTCTAACATGTCATCTTTTTGTTTGCAATATTTGCAACATGTAGATTCAAGGGTTCTATGTAAAGGTGCATGTCACATTTATATACACCTGAAGGCCATGTTCATGTTTGCCTGTTCACATCCCTGAAATCATTAATTGATGTTGCCCTATATCAAAATGTGGACCTAGAAAGCAAAATCCTTTAAAACTGCAAAACAATGCAAACTGAAGGAAAAGTTAATCTACATAATTGAACATTTGCAATCTGTAAAGCAACAGGGCAGACAGGGGGTCAGCGATTTTAAAAATTGCAAATGCGTGTGGGGGTGAGGACTCTACAGTCAGAACTAAATAATCAACGGAAAACAAGTGGGTGTGACAGAAAGCAAATAATCATTAGTATGACAAAGTGAAGAGTTCAGGGAAGGTTAGTTTTTGTTAAGAGAAAAGGCTGAATAATTTCAATGATACTATATAACATAGACTTAATAATAAATTTC
The DNA here is from genome assembly GCA_038021265.1 of Cyprinella venusta. NCBI lineage: Eukaryota > Metazoa > Chordata > Actinopteri > Cypriniformes > Leuciscidae > Cyprinella > Cyprinella venusta. Next base: position 11,622,921 of record CM075881.1, on the reverse strand, counting down.
ACTAACACTAGAAAAATAAAAACCTGGACCTAGACTGTGCAGGCTGAGCAAAAGCCTTGGTTTATCATCATCAGCATACCTCTATGGAGGGATGAATCTTGATTAATTGATTTCCATTTAATCAAAGGCCCATCCATTTTCATGGTTTCCGGGCAACAAGATGCACTTGGTAACCACTGGACAAGAGACGCTGTCCTTTGACTCTATTTCTTGCTCATTATGTGCTTTAGCCCCCATTGCAGGATACACAGCAAATGCATTCCAGTAAATCTACCACATATACTGTATATATGTGATAAAAAGCTTCCCCTTGTGAAAAAGAAGTGTGCTTAATAGTATTGAATGTTTACTGTTTAAAAAATGTTTTACTTGCAGATATCTTAAGTGCACTTAAAGAGAGTACACTCTTAAGTACTTTAAAAAAGTGCACTTTGTAACAAATTTGGCAAATTAAAAATAAATGTATTAATAAACTTTTATTCTGATGTGCTGACTCACATGCTGAAGTAAAGTACTTGATTATGATTATTTTAAGTTAATATATTTTAAATTTACTAAATTGCAACTTCAAGTCCTAAAAGCATGTCATTTGATATAAATTTAAACTACATTTTCATTTCATTGTAAATAAAATGCAATTAAGTGCCTTAAAACATTATGTTCAGTTTGAATTTAACTTAATACTAAATAATATACTTTGAAATAATATACATAAATACTCTTTATAAAGTGTACTTCTTTTTCATACAGTGTATTCCAATGCCACCTATTGCTTCGTCACTGTCCAGCAGTTCATGGGGCATTAAAAATCCCCATTAGCTCAGTCTTTGATCCCTGCTGCACATAGATTAACTTCTAGTCCATAAGATGATCCTTACTCTTGAGGAATGCTGGATCAAAAAATAGTAATGGGTCAAGAGTTCTGGCAGCACCTATCTACAATGGCCTGATCTTACTGGTACACTGAAACAAAGAAAGTTTCATATCTGTCTGAGACAGCCATTCATATACAGCACACCATAATCAACGCAAACAGTTGGTATTTATGCAGTGCAGTGTAACTCTCCGGCCAGCTTGTGCTGTGTCTGTTCTCACAGCTTCACAGGACTGTGAAATGGGCATCTGTCTCAATAGCACTGAATTCTGTGAGATGCAAAATCTAAAGAGTTGGGAATCTCAAGATATTTCCATATTTCTATCAAATGTGACAGCAATGTTGTGTTTTGTATGGAAGCTTGTTTCCGCCACAGAATAAAAATAAAAAAAGTAATAGTGAACTTTTTCACCTCACAATGCTGACATTTTTTCTCGCAACTGCGAATTTACATATAGCAATTCTGACTTTTTTTCCAAGTCAGAATTGTGTGATATAAAGTCGCAATTGCGAGTTTTAAAATCCAATTCTGAGAAAAAAGACTCACATTGCAATTTGTATGTAGCCATTTTGACTTTATAACTCACAATTGCGACTTTATATTTCTCAATTCCGATTTCCCAATTGCTCTCTGCTGTAAAGCAAAGTGTGGTTTCTGCATGGGTGCAAGGACAGATTACAGATCCGGCCAGGGTGGCAAATGCTTTGGGGCCTATGTTTACCAGCTGAGAGGCCTATGGTGGTCCAACATATGGAAACAAAAAACTGCAGAAGTAAACTTAGGCCTAGATACAAGACTGAACATACTTACAGTGTGTAATTACAATTTTGTTACTTCCTCTCTCATATTTGTGATTTCTAGTCATTTGGGCATTACTACTGCAATCACATGGGGCTTAAAAAACAACAACTAGAGCCTTACCTTACAGGACCAAACGCTTATTGCTTATATTTACCACACTGACTTCAGGAACTCTTCAACTTCATGAACTTCAAATGAGAGCTGACAAGAACTCATCAGTGAGAGAAGTCTGCCAACTTTTGTCACTCTGTTTAAGTTTAATGCTAACCAACAAGTAACATGGACTGATATTTGTACCTGCCGGAGAGTCTTCAGCATCTCTGTTGCCTCATCGTGTTTCCCCTGCTTTGCCATCAGCATCATCTCTTGTATCATCCCGATGCGCCGCTGGTAGGGAGGAGGAGTCCCGCTGCTTCTCAGTTTGTCTCCTGACCTCAACATTAAAGAGGTAAGGATGTCACTTCGGTCTTTTGTGGGGGTTCGTTTCCATCCTGTGCTCTGAGGGCTCGCTCCTGCCTCCTGTCCCGCAGCCTTCGTTTGCTTCGCTCCCATGTTTGGTTATAGAGTCTCAACCTGGAAAAGGGCCTCCAGACTGGGCATACTTTCAAACTGCATTCACATTAAACTATTTAAAGTCCTTTACATTGCACGTAGGATTTCTTAAGAAACAAGTGAAGATAAGAAATAAACCTTAGCGTTCCTATTTAAGTTTATTGGAGAACAGTGTTTTAAAAGTCCTTCTGCTCTCCTCACACCTGTCATTTCTCACCTGACAAAGAAAAAATACTTACATTAAGATCAATAAGATTGTATGGTAATGCAATTATATATATATATATATAAAAATCAGTCAAATCTTTTCACAAAGTTCTCATTCACAGGGTGCAAATTATCAAGGTGTTTGGGGGGATGTACAACCCCCATCCCCAATTAAGGCATGGACCCCACAAAAAAAATAGGGGTCTTAGAAATACGTATTCCTTTTACATAGCAGCATTTATACGTTTCAACAGCATTCAAACAACGTTTCCGTACCCACAAAAGTTACATTAAATTTATAACTTACTCTCACTAACAGAATCCCCTCTGCGTATGTAACCATAGCAACGGCTGCTCGATCGACGTTTGTATCAGGCGGTGCATAAAAAAACATCACAAATATGACACAAAATACTTTTGTATAGTTTAAAACGTTTTGAAGAAGGTTAATTGCGCAATAGGATCACCACAAAGACCATTTGCGCAAGACAACCGATTGCGCTTCAAAAGTTACTTAAAAAGTTGCCCTCACAGAAAGTCATTGAATAATTCGCACACTTGCCATCCAATTTCCAATCAAAACTGCGTTTTAGGTAGGGTGCTGTAGTTTACTGCGCATTAAGTCCAACTTTTACATCATTCATCACAGCTGACTCGTGTAACGTCAATTGTTTACTCTTTAGAAATCATCCATCCGCACCTACAGTCTATGGTCCGCACGCGCAAAATTATTTGGAATTTTATAAGATGACAAAACATATAAAATACTGCGCGTTTCATGACAAACTACTCGTAATTCTGTCCAATTAGGTCAAATCGTAATAATTGACCTCTTCTGTCAAAAACTCCAAATAATCCTCGAGTCCCTCAGGTAGGGAACAGCTCTGATGACGCCTTCAGCATGACCGCAGATTAAAGAAGAGTAGTCCCATAAACCTCCAGAAACTCTCTCAGTCCGGTTCCACAGAATTATAACATGAATTTACGAAAGGATGATTCGTGTTTTTATTTCAATCGCTGTTTGAGCGTGTTAACATCGCAGTTTCTCCGCATAATCTCATACGTACACGATGTAGGTTTCTGTGTGAGTTCAGTCGACGGCGAGCAGAAGTGCTGTGGAGAAGGACATGTAAATATTTACGTCGTCTGTCAGTTTTCCTCTCGCACAAGTCATCCCAGTATTTCCTTCCACACAGCCCGCGGAATTGTCACTGTTCACTGCTGAAATGTGCCGTGTCGAATAATTTCTCGCTTTCATATGACCTCCCCTCCCCAGGTGTGTCCCGTCTGAGGGCTTGGGTGTGTTCAGAGGAGAGCGACTGAACGGTCTCATCCCTCAGATAGAGCGGAGGGGCGCTGGGTCTCGGCACAGGCTATGCGGGAGGGGTGGAGCGGTCTGCAACATCCTCCACTTGTTTTTCAATCTATAGTCCAGAATGTACCACTGCTATGGTACAGTTAACCAAGTGGAGAATATGGTCGCAACTAGGACTGCTCCATGTCTGCACTTGATGCCTTTCAGCACTTTAAAGGATATAAAAAGAACCATTCACAAATTCGGGCAATCTGAAGTCCCCGTATATGCGTAGGAATAGATTCTCCTCAAGTTATTTTATCATTCACTGCGGTCATAGTTGTCATTCTTTGCTGACATCTGGTGTTTAACACATGCCACATCATCTGCTGTTCTTAGGAGGAAAATTCGGTATTGAAAATAAAACTAACATGGAATAAAATCCAAGCTAAATATTACATATATAACTATAATAGGACAAATATAGATCATCATTATAGACAAGTAAATTAGATGACATCATTACCTCATTGATCCTTTTAAAGAGACAGTTCACTCAAAAAAATGAAAACACTGTGGAAGTCAATGGCTACCTATGGCAACTTTTTGGTTACCTACATTATTCAAAATATATTTTGTGTTCAACAGAACAACGAAACATACAGATTTGGAACAACATAAGGGTGAGTAAATGATGACAGTAATTTTATTTTTTGGGTGCACTATTCCTTTAACTATCTTCTCTGTAGAGAATGTCAGCCGCTATTGTGGAAGCACATACTTTTTAATAAAAAACAGAAATTGGAAATGTCATTTTATTCATGCTTTTACAAACATATTTACAGTAACCAGTAAAACAGTTCATCATCCAGTAGTCTAAACCAAATATATGTTTAAATATTGGATTCAAGATGATGATGATGATCTCAAAATCAGTTTTATCCCACTAGGCTTTCTTAGTTAAACCACATTTCACTGGCTGACTTTAGCATGACCAAAGAATAATCTTTGCCTCAAGTCATTAATTAGACTATTTGCATTTGGAGAAAGCATTCAATATATACTGACGGTCTTCTCCAGAATATAAGGAATAAGTATAAGAGGGGTTTGAACTTAATATATAAATGGACAATATGCTGGGTTAACGCTAATAAGCTTATTCAATCGATGAACACAGCCATTCCAAATAAATAGAGGAAAAAATAAATCACAATCAAAATCTCTCAATATGGCCTTTCGAGGTGCACTTGCATGATACCATTTAATAAGATCAACTCCTCATTTCATCTTGCTATGTCTTTTTTCTTTTAAAATATGTGGTTGCTACACATTTCCAGTGCTGCAGTCAGAGACTGAAGGATGCTTTGCTAAAACAATTATATATTTAAGGAGCACTGATAAGAAAACAGCCAGTAGGGATATTGAGCTGAGCCGTGATGGTAGTCTTATAGGTCTATTACAAGGGATAGCCAGTAGGGGGAGCTTTGTCATACTTATTGCTTTCTAGCGAAAAGGGTGGAATGCGCACGTCAAAGTGTGAACCATCTGTCCTTTCAAAACAGAACGTCCCCCTAAACAAGGAAATAAAACATGTTAGTCACACTTTATTACGCCAAGGCAAAATAACTGTGAAAAAACGAATTCATACATCACATAATAAAAAGTATGTGAAAGCCTTCAAATGCAAGCATTCAACCATACAATTTAACAGATGATTCTAGAAAATGTAAAGCATGCATTGGTAGAGGTTGTAACAGAATGTTAATAATCTCACCACATATGTCCACTGGGTGCTTGAAGTGAAACATGACTGCTGTACTGAAACGCTGGCTGTTCTCTTGACAAAACAGGCTCCTGGTGAGATGAATGACAGATTGCATTTAGAAAACATATCATGTTTCCATATATGTGCTATTGCTGACTAATAACTCACCTTGCCAACCACTCCTCTTCCACGGACTGTTTCCAGAGTCCCTGAGAGACTGAAGATCCTCCAGTGTCTTTCCCTTAGTTGAACCACCTCATTTCCCAGGTTCTCCAGACGGATACAATACCGCCACTGAGGAAAACATTAACATATTATTAACAGGTCACCAATGGCCATTCCATAAATAGACCTTTTATTGAGTTATTACAAAAAGCATAATTAGGTAATTTGGCCTACCCAATACACATGAGAGTTTTGAGCTTCCTGTGGACAGAAAAACAAATCTGAATCAAGACCACAACGAAAATTCATTTCACTAGAATAAATAAAAATGCACATACAAATACAATCTTTTTACATACATATATATACATACATACACACTAGAGATGCACTGATGTCATATTATTACCAGTAAATAAAAAAGCTCTTCTCTATTGTTTTTTTTTTTTATAGCTAACGAAATGCAAACATTGGATAATTCCTTTCCACGGTTGAAACAGTGATTGAGATATTACTTGAGACAATATTCTTTTAGGTAAGTTGTACTATATCTTTCAAAAACCTTCTGATGTTAATGCATGTTTTATCATGCTTTAACTTGTCTTAAAGTGAAAGAGATGACTGTGATACCGCTTAAACTGAGGCCCTAAAGCAATCAAAACGCCATTTATTGTTTGAATTTTGTGATAAAATGGACAGAACTTTAAGAATTTGAAAAAGCAAAGACTTTGTTTCTTATTGTAAGTAACAAAGAAAGCTCTTTTAAATGCGTTATTGTTATGTTAAGTTCCCCTAAATTCAATCGACCCTGATCATTGTCTGTTTTTAAACAATCAGCCAATGGTACATAGTAAAAATTATTATACTTTTTATTTTTATTTTATTATTATTATCACGATTATTGGCCGATACATCAGTGCATCGTAATATATACATAAAGATAAACATGCATGTTTTTTTAAATTTCTATTCAAAGGATTCTATAATAATGTATCATGGTTTACACAAAAATATTAAGCAGCCGTTTTCAACGTTGCTAATAATAACAAATGTTTCTTAAGCACTAAATCAGCATTTTACAATGCTTGAAACCTGGAGAGGGGAGAAATGACTGCAGAAAATTCAGCTTTCATTTCACGAGAATAAATTACATTTTTAAAATACATTAAAATTGTTATTTTAATTGTAATAATATTTCACATATTACTGTTTTTACTAATAAATGCAGACTTGGTGAGAATTACAGGCTTCTTTCAAAGACATTAAAACATCTACCAACCTTCTGAACAATAGTGTATAATATAGCTTAATCTATACATTTAATTAAATGTAACCTGCAATCTGCAATGAGAAATTGTAATGAGAATTGCAACCCTTCATTCTTACCCTCATCCCCATGTAGAAGGGGATAACAGTCACACGGATGTTCTCTGTGGTTTCCCGGTGCACATCTGAGAGCTCCAGCCAGGGATGGTTCTTCTCCTGCCAGGCCCGTAGGGTGTCTCTTGAAGTGAATGGAGGATCTAAATAAACAATAAGAACGAAATCCATCAGAAACTTTTTTTATCAGAACTAGAATTAGTTGAATATTGTTGAAAGAGGACTAGATACTTCTGGAGGGGTTAAACATGAGGAAGCGTTCAAACAGCTCATGCTGGATGGGGACTTGCTCAGTGGAGTTGTAAGGCAGGATGTCTTCATGACTCACATAATCCAGACCTGAAAGACATTAGCAGACATGGAACAAGTCAAAAGAATGAGACAAATAACAGGCAGATAATGGAAACTTTATAAAAATGCTGCCCTCTAAATTTAAAGAAGCGATTTACCACTAACAAAATGGGCTTTCAATAAAACTGTATGTGGCAAAAGAACTTTATTATTATTATTATTTTTAATTATGTAAATATTTCAGGCAGGTACAGTGGCTACATGGTACATGGTTGATCACTGTTTTATAACTCGCACCCAAAAACGTCTTGGCAGTTGAGCGCGCCTAGTTTGAGCATTACATGGTACAAGCCATAACTCTCAGAAAAATACGAGTTTACACGTTGCCATTACAAAATTTACAAGCATTTAAGGGCTTTTTACAGTTCAGAATTGATACGGTAATTATAACATGGCGTGCTGTGAACACAGCTTGCGACATGTCATTTTCACAAAAGCCCTAGGGTTGACAAAAGACTTCAGCTTACAAATAAACCATGTAGGTGACATGGAGAAAGAGTACAAACACTGTTCATTTACACTTACTATCGACATTGTAACAATACAAAACTAGTATAAAATCGGCAAACATAACTTTTAAGAATAGTTGAATATTTAAGCTTACCTGGAATTGCATACAGGGCTCTACTATCATCATGATTTGCCAGAAATGTGACTGCTTCAGTCTGAGACCGCTGAGACTAATAGTGACAAAAACAAAGTAGCAAAAGTTAACCTCAAAAAATAACCTCATTATTGCACTAATATAATTCATCAATGACAAACATAAATGCATTGCTTATTTAGTAATAAAATAATATACTACTGTTCAAAAGTTTGGAGTCAATAATGCTTTTGTTCAACATGTATGCAATAAAATGCATCAAAAGTGAAAATAAAAACATTTTTAACATTGATAAGTGTGTCTTGAGCACCGAATCAGCATATTAGAATGATCTCTGAAGGATCATGCGACACTGAAGACAGAGTAATGATGCTGAAAATCCAGCTTTCCTATCAAAGGAATAAATCACTTTTTAAAATCTAATAAATAGAAATCAGTTATTTTAAATTGCAAAAATATTTCACAATATTATTCTATTTTTTTAATCAAATATGAAGCCTTTTTTATTTTAACTCCAAACCTTTTTTTAACAACAGTAGATGAAGCAAAGAACAAGGTTCTAAAACCATTTTTCTCAAAACTTAAAGAAATACATCCTTGAAAACCAGCTGTGTCAGCATCAGCACATTTATTGTATATATTATGGGTAGAGTTATATTTTTCTCTCATTTTGAACATCTGATTGTTTTTATATGATCTTCGTAGACTAATACTATGTGTAGCCTATATTACTATGGATAGTTGTTTTGAAGTGACTTTGCTTCGGCTAACTCTGACACAAAACATCTATTCGTAAGATTAATGTATTTTGTGCATTGTCCCTGATAATTAAATAAAGGAAAAAAAAAATCATCATATGATTTTAAACTAAGTGTGGTTTAAAGTGTCCAAAAATATATTGGGGCCAACTTACTATTTACTAATGTATTTTGATGCCACTTACTATGTGAGGGCAGTCTCTGGTGTCTATGAGGACCTGGTAGTATGTATGCATTTTGCCTTTCACCTCTTTAGATCCATGGCCCACAGAGTCTGGCTTGCTGAAAAAGCAAAGGACAAACAGGAGGATCACTGAGCCGAAATTCATAAACTCACGAATATAATCAGGTATAAATCCAATAAATCCTCAACTACATACCTGTCAGCCACAGCAGGACTTACATCTCTATCGTAAAGACGAGCGTGCCAGGGGAATAACACGATGCCTCTATACCCAAATACACTGTGCAGGAAAAGCTGTGAATGTTGAGAATTGAAATTACTGTATCTGTGGAATCAGAATCAAGGGATTTCGAAATAAAAATGATCACTGACCTGGCCCGTTTCATATTTGCCATGCTGCTTCAGAGCTTCAAATATTCCAACAGGTTCCAGTATTTTACCCTCAGGCCTGTTTCTACCAAAGAAACAATCATTAAAGGAACTGAAATATTGTATAGCTATGATGATGAATGACGACATCGAAGTCAACATACCAGCAAGCAAGGTTGAATATTGTGCAACATATTAAAAATGGAGAAATATTTGAACACAGACTAGACTGAATCTGAATTCTGAAAGTTTTATTGGTCAACTTAACAGACTGACATGAACAGAAATAGCAGGACTTGTTTACTGTCTGCTGGCTCAGGCCCAGACTATCCCTTATGTAATCAGGAATGGCTTTAGGGGGCTTGAAAGCAAGGCTAAGGTATGTCATTCTTTTAGGCCGCAATTGAGTGTATTGGTATCTGTCCTTTTCCAATGGCATTTTAAGATCAACTCAAAAGTACTGTAATCAACACAGTCGATTCCATAATTCGGTAGTCCACACACTCGGTAAAAAATAAAGTGCATTGCAAAACTGCACAGTGGAGCACTGAAACAATATGGAAGTAGTGTTACAGGTATGCAAGCATGTGAATCATTCCAACTAACAGTAACAGCTCATATTATACAAGTGACAGCTGAAATAACATTCTTGATGAACATGAATACTTTTCACAGATACATTTTAAAGGCATGTGCTGTCAAAATAGTTTGCTGAAACTACAACTCTGCGCAGTTATCTAAAAGGACATGGTAGGACGTTCGTTCGCTTAAATAAGTTAGCTCTTACCGTGATGACATGAACCTCTTCTGTTGAAAACTGGACAACCCGCAAGATGAACACAACGGCTGGGTTTTTTTCGTATCTAATCCGCTGCTGAAGTCTAGTGCACTCAATATTCTGTGAGTGCATTTGTGCTGGTTATATTTACTAGCGGTGGACAATAAGCCCCGACGTATTGCACACGCTGCCATCTTCCTTTAGATATCTGCACATGAACACACGGACACAGGTTATATCTTTCACGTTAAACCCAAACCTCACATTTTAAGCGCGTGAAATTCGGGAATATCGAGAAGCACAAGTAAAATAATATTAAATTAAGTTTTTACCCTTTTATTGCAATATTGCACAGTGCAAAGTATCACACCATTTCCCATAAGGCATTGCGACCGGAAGACGTCAATATAGGTCACACGTCTTTTCAGTTCCTGTTGTAATATTATTTATTTTATTATTTGATATTTATTTACTTTTTTGGCGAAAGATTCTTTTATTTATTATTTTGGCATTGAACTCATGTAAGTAAATTTCATAAAAAATTAGACTAGATTTATTTACCACACTTTTTCTTATTGTTTAGATTTTTTTATTTGGTTTTATTCGGCTCTAGAAAAACAAGTATATTATATATATTATATATATTATATTAAACATTTGCTTTTGATTTTCGCTAAATATATTAAAAACCAAACCGTTTCTGATTCTTGAACAACGTACCGGTATTCTTCATTTAGATAACAAGAATATGGGAATCTTTCAACGTATTTCTTTTCAGCCTCAGGCTGTGTGTTTTCTTTTATTTACATTAGGCTACTGTAGTTATGAGTGTATGTTGAATTTGTTCTGTCTTTTGTCAAATACAATGAAATAGATATTCAACAAATATTCAACAACATAAATTAGCAATTGACTTAATAACTCATTTAAAAAAAGAGGATGCGTCTCTCTCTCTTTTTTTTTTGGTTGTTGATAAATATAACGTGCAAAGACAAATTAAATAAATAAAAGGTGATGAGTGACTATAAACCCATTTTAGGTCTATAAGGTAATAAAAACAACGGACATGGGAGCTTTATTCCCAAAGCATTATTTTGTAACTGTATTTGTAAATAACAGATTTTAACAAAATATTTTTTTTAATCTCCATTATTGGTTTTCATTGTTTTATCAAAGGTTTTATTCAGTCATGAGCTTAAATCCAAACGGCCAGTAGAGAGCGGTGTGCGATTATTTAGTTGGTTTGCAACCAGCCAATAAACACGCTGAAGAAGAAATCAGCTGATATGCAGGGATGACAACATGAAAACATGCTCAATTTAAGATACAATATAACTATTATATGGGTCTAACATAGTTTAGTTACTTTATATAATTTGTGACTTTGAATTTATTGTAGTTTTAGTTTTGAGCCTTTCGATTGGGTAAATAAGGAAGTTCTCTTTTTGCTTTACGCTAACGTCACTTATTTACTGTCCTCACAACCAGGATTGATTACTGATATAAACTAACTACTAAAAGTAAGCGAACGTGTATTGAACTTTAGCAGACATTTTTGCTATCATGGCTTCTTCGTTTAAAATCGGAGAGAGATTTCGGGAGAAGGCGAGAGATTTACTGGAGAGAGAATCTGCCATATCAGAAGAGCTGAAGGAAGAGTTCAATGCTCTGAAAGATCAGTCCATCATTCCGTTCAAGACAGTGAGAAAACTACACAAGCTTCTTCAAGAAAATGGTAAGAAACGTACACATGTTAGGGAACATTTTCTGAAGCTTCTTATTGCACATAAGAAGTTGAGTTTGGTGTTTTTGCAGGACATCCAGTGTACCTTCATGAGCTGTTTGAGAACAGCGCACTTCATCTTCCTGAAGTCATCACACCTCCAAGGGTAAGTGAGATTCATTGCTATCTTGGATTAGATTAATATTGGAAAATGACCATTGTTTCAAATTGTGTTCAAAGCATGATCATGAAAAATAACGATTTAGTTCAACCCAACAGAACCCCCAGCTGGTGGCCCGCCTAGAAAAAATAAAAGCAAAGCTTGCCAATGAAGAATATAAGAGAATAACACGGAATGTAAATCCACAGGTGAACTCTCTTTGACAGTCTTTATAACAAACATGCTAAAACTATAGTTATATTTATTAATATACTGTTTTACTCAAAAGGAAATGAATAATCATGGAAACCTAGCAGAGTTTGGAAGAGAAGGTAAGGATGTCCCCCTTTCTCTTATCATTTTAAATGTCTCCCGGTTATGATTTTCATCTTGTCTTTCTTGTCTTCTGCAGTACGTTCTGTGAAGGCAGTTGTCATTACTGTATTCAACTTCCTGGTAACTGTAGTTGCAGCATTTGCTTGTTCATATCTGGGCACCCAGTATATCTTCACAGAGACGACAGCTGTAAGTGCACACAGCATTCTCACCAATCAATGCACTGTAAAACATGAAGGAACTAACATTACGAATGTATGTGTGTTTTTCTTTTAGAGAGTATTAGCTGCGGTGATTGTAGCATCTGTTGTCGGTCTTGCTGAGCTTTATGTTCTCGTCCGGACTATGGAAGGAGACCTTGGAGAGCCCTAATATCAACTAACAACATCCAATATTTCCATATGTTTTATGTCATTCTTTCTATACAGCTTACAGTTGTTGTTTCTTATTCTTCCTCCAAATCCAAACAGTTATTCGTCTAACAGTGTTTAACAAATTAGTCTTTTGCAAAAGAATCCTTTAAATTAAAATGTACAAGTTTAGAATCAATCATTTTTTTGTAAACCACTTCAAGACATCACAAGGTATATTATGATCATATTGTTGTCTTGATTTCCACATCTGTCATCTTAGTATTTATTGGACAGTCTTGATTGGTGCTTTGATGTTTATTGTAATTGTTATTGGCTCACAAGACGCAGTGTGGGAAAATGTATTTTTTTCTTTTTCTTTTTTTACAAGAAAATAATAATAAAAAAAGCTCACACTCCCTGGTGATGCTCACTGTTTAACCAGGTTTACAGCATGTCCTGTTATAACGTAGATCCAGTGCTTACTGTATGTTGTGCTACACATGCAGCTGTGTATATCTGAGCTACAGACACAGTATAAAAGATAACCAGAAATGGGCCGCTCTCTGAAAATTAGAGAAAACGGCAAAACTTCTTAAACAAACTGTGCTAATCTAGCTGAGAAAATATATTGTACCTTATTTCCTGTACATTCTATATCTTTCTTTCATTAGTAAATATGAAATCCACTAATACATCTCAATGTCTTTATCTTTGCAAATCTATAAAATGGCTCCATAATGCAGTTAGCGTAACCAAGCTGTTTTGAAATAAATCAGAGGACTGAGTTTCTAAAAAGAGCCTGCCATACACAAAAGCCATGTCCTCAAGGGTCTTTATAAATAGTCGATGACCTTTTCTTGACTAAAAATGCAACCGTAGAAGCGTCATGCTTGAAATGGTGTGGGTTCCCATGGACATTTTGCAAATCCAAACCTTAGTGTCTATATCAGAGTTCAGTTTTGTCCAGCAGAGGGCAGTGCAGAGTGTTCATCTGGGGCTGAAGGGGCCAAGATCTCACTCAAACTTGCGCAAGTGGTTATATAGTGACTGGACGTAAGTAAAGACACACATGGGGTCTGGCTTTCTGCCCATCACCATCATGTCCTCCACCTCAATAAGCCTATCGCAGCCAGCTTTCTTCCTGGAAACAGAGAGGCACAGATTTAGCAGGGGTGGTCGTGTATGACTGCTTCAATTCAATCTTCATGTCTGTTGACTATTTAAGTTTATATGATAACTGTAATACATATGTTCAGATGATGTTAATAGTGCCGTTTAAGTTCTATGTGAATATTTCAAGATGTGGGAATTGGGACACTGGGAGAATGATGTCATGCTGCAGCAGGGCTGTCAAGAAAGGGGAGGTTCCTCTGAGCTCAACTGGGATTTGTTGGCATGCATTGCTTTGCTGGTTTAAAGAGCCGGTTACAGACACCCTAGACTCGGACGCAGCGGAAACTAAGCAACATTATCTTTTGTGCCGTACTGTGAGGTGCAGATGAGTTGTGTCAACTTGCATTTTGGAATCGTTCTGTTCGGGTTGTTAGGTCGGGTCACATCAAGTTCACATCTCATCTGTCTGGTCCATTCCTATTTAAAGACTTTTATTGGCGCTATTAAACGAAAATGAACATGTTCCAAACAAATAAGTTCCAAAGTGACTAAGACTGAATAGTGCATGATCTATATGGATTATGTTTTTACCTACTCAGTTTTTTTGACATTCATTATGTTTTTGAAACGATGATAACATTTACCTTTAATACCCTGCAAAAAGCATGATAAAAATGTTCTTTTTAGATTGCAGTCTTTTTCTGATGCCATTGTTTTCCTTGCATTCTCAGTTCCATGCTATTTTTAGCTTGTCTTGGTTCATTCCATGTTTTATAGGCAACCTCTGTCAAGCTAAACAAGATTGGTACAGTTGGTTTTAAATTAATCTGGTTTATTTTAATTCAGGACTCTATAGTCCAGGTGTAACCAATCTGTACTTAATCTATGTTACAGAAAGCCATTTTTTAAGTCACGATTAACTATTGTAGATTAAGGCCTACTTCTAGTTAAAAAAAACTAAAATTACTGACCCCAAACCTTTGAACAGGAGTGTATTTCTGACACCAAGACAAACGGTTACACTTTATTTTAATGTTTCCCTGTTACAGTGTGATATTTCAGTACTGAGTAATAGTAATTAACTAGGCTACATGTACTTACTATAGGGTAAGGGTAGGATTAGGTTTTGGTTTAGGGCTAGTTGCATGTAATTATGCCTAATTTACAGTTATTACTATATAGTAAATACATGTAACGTGTAACAAGGACACATTCAAATAAAGTATTACCAGACAAACTACTCAACTTCAAGAGATAAAGGAGATGAAGTGTCGACATCTCAGTGCCATTGTCAAAAGGGTGAACAGAGTCGCCTTCATTCCAGTGACTTACTCTGCAGTGCTGAATGCCAGCTCGAAGTTATGTTTGCGCTCGGCAGGGGACAGGATGTTGTAATCAAACTCTGTAGGGAAGAAAGAGTGGACTAGGGCGCAGAATGCCATGCCGTCACTCCAGCTGGATGAAAAGTTTTGAATGTCGATGTTCTGCAGATTAATGGGAGAGAGTGAAGCTATATGTCACAGGACAGAGGACACTGGGGTTTTGCCCCCGTACCCATCAACACAGTCAAAATTGGCTTTATATACTTATATACATATATTTTATATACTCTACTTGTAATAAATGTGCCTCATTGTGCATATATCCTTCATTGTGCATATATATATATATATATATATATATATATATATATATATATAAACACACACACACACACCTTAAAATAAAGTAAAATATAACAAAAATCTAAACTTATTTTATTTCAGCTAGATGACAAGTTAATATTTCTCATCTTCATTTAGTTTGACTTGATGTTCTAAAATTACAAAAACGGAAATTAAAAAAAAAATAATAAAAATGTATTTATGTGATGATGCAAAATTGAGTAGCGTGCAGGAATTAAAATCAATTAAGCATTTATGAATCTAAAACTAAAACGGAAAAGAACAATGAATAACAATAGATTACAAAAAGAAGGTATTATTCTTCTAGCATTTGTTCCTCTTGATCAGTGAGTAAGCGAAAGGAGTAGAAAAACAATGACGTCCTTTGAGATTCTGCAGAACTGCTTGTGGTTGTCAGAGCAGATGTTTTATTGTTGTCTGACTCTTATCTTTATATGCTGAAATTTATAGTAATATTTATATTTACTCATCCGTATATAGCTGGCAAATCTCACAGGCAAAGAAAGTCTCTGTCACGGCGGGAAATCTTCATGTGTGTTTGCCAGCTGTCTGCTCTGGTTCTCATGTTTACATACTGGTCTCTCTTGATACTAAATTAGGCTTGACCGTTAATTTACTATCTCTAACTAGAGCCACATGAGCTGGTTTACAAAGCCGCACTAGAGTCAGTCAGAATATATATGCAGAGTATACCTCTAATACCACACATAATGTTCATTCAACAATCTTGCTGATGTTAATAAAGTTGATATGGTAAAGCTAATAAACAGAATAACACTTTATAATGAGCTCAAACTTAAAATAACAGTATAGGAAGCCCTATAAAGCAGGATAATCTGAACCTTATCAGGCTGAAGTGTTAAACCTTGCTTAGTGTGAAAAGCTCCCTATTTTCCCTTCTGATGTGAGATAAGTCCCATGACGTCTATGGAATATCTTACCTGGTACCCTATAGTCTTGGATCGACACCACTCTAGAAGAATCTGCTTGATACTGCTAGCACTTGATACTCCAAAGCTCTGAGAGCGTTTTAGCTTTGGTTTGGAATCCACTGGTTTGGGTCGACTAAGTTGGGAAAGATCAAAGCAAGAGGTTTTTATTTGGATTGACTTTGTTGAGTATTAAAAAAGCATGTGGTTGCATAGACAAACAGGACAATTCCATTACCTGTTGTTTTCAGAGTCCAGCCTCTCAAAAATGGACCTGCGTGCCTGGGCTCCAATGTTTCGAGGTAAAGTCTGGGACCTCACAAGCTCCCGTCTGCGCTCAATACCTCTGCCGAAAGATAAATCTCCTGGCATATCCACATTCCTGGTGCAAAGAGAGAGATATTACTGGGGAACATTTCAGTTCTGTGAAATATTATAATTGTTTGGTAACACTTCACACTTCATTCACTGTATGTTCCGAAGTCTTTGGAATGACATGAGGGTAAGTTTACGATGACAAAATAAGAACTAACCCCGTAAGTATTAGTATTACTATTGCTTTTTGTTAGTTAATGACAACTAATGAACTAACTAATACTAACAAATTGAACATTATTGTAAAGTGTTACCATTTTTATGAGACTTTCTTGCTAAGTGAGAGAATATTGCATTTACAAATATTCATACTCTACCTACCTGTCTGTATTGTGTGAGAAAAGCCCAGAGTAAGTCACTGACTTTGCTGGAGCTGAAGATGCTTTCTCTGGAAGACGAAACATGGATTGACACAAACAATGAGACAGACTGTATGATAAAATCACATGCTGTGAATATGAGTCAAAGAAGTTGGTTGAATTTGTACTACCACTAAGCCGTGGAGAACCCATTGTCCTGGCTGGAGTTGGAGCCCATGTTTTCACAGACGGCACTGTAACCACAAGACCAACACACAGCTTTAGGTGCTGACAGCAGAAAGAGTCATCTGTAACTTCACTCTGTGAAACTGTGATGGAGTCATACCTGCATTAACAGGAGACTCTAGTTGTGGCTGGTTATCGCTGCTGACCGCCTGACTGTTTGTCAGTGAATCTGTTATGGTTGAAGGCATTGCTTGCATCGGGCTTCCAGGTGACTCAGGACTCTTCATAACTGCAGAGTCAGCCACTTTGGTGGTTGCTGTGATTGGCAGGTGTGGCATCGCCATGGGAACGGGGGCCGAGTGCTCCTGTGACACACCGTTGGGTGGTGAGTTTCTCCTCAAAGGAATAGTAGAGTTTTCTGATTGGATAGAGGATGTCAATATGTTACAACTGAAGCAGTATAATGTCTGTCTCTCTGTCTGTCTGTCTGTCTGTCCATCTTTTGTTAAGGGAACATAGAATAGGCTTTCCAGAAGGAATTATGGGTAATACCTGTCGAGGATAAGTGTCCATTCTCCAAGCCTTGGGGAATTGGTGCTGGGTCCACTTCAATGGGCTCATCTCGCTCAATGCTCTGTTAGAGAGAGAAGAAGCATTTCCGTTTAATCTTTCAGAAGACTATTAATTTAGTAACATTTTAATGTAATCTTTAGTAAATCTCAGAATGAATTTCCATTTTTGATATTGTACATTATGATGTTGTGATGCCTAAAGTCACTTGTAGCATATAAATATGATTAGTTTTAGTTTTTAGAGAATTGTTTTTAAACAAAACTAATTTTTTTAATGTCGAGCTGTTTTTGTTTCAGTCTACAGGCTTTCATAGACAACCTAGGAAATTTGGGAAGGTCTTGTTTATTACGTTTTGACACAAGCTGTTCACACATTGGCAATACAAAAAGCGATTCATACATGAAAATTCTTACATATAGCAGCCTCAACATAAAAATAATTATCAGCTTATTGGTATTATCCAGAATTTGAAGAAAGACATCAATTCTTGGTGCCCCTCAAAACAAGTATCCTTTACAAGAGGTACATTCCCAAATAGATGAGCACCAAAACATGAGACAACTGATGCGATTATCCAATAAACCCCAGTCAAAGACATGAAAAGAGACAGTGGCTCCAAATGTATTTTTCAGGAGGGCACATTCTACAAAAGTAAATGAATGATGAAATCTAATCAAAGAGATTTGATTGATGGTTCACTATGATTCCCTATGGAGACCAGTAATGTTTAAAGAAGCCAAGTCTCCTTTAAAAAGAAATCAAAGCTCTGGATCAGGGCCGATGTGGGTCATCAATACAGATATCGCTGCTGGTCTATTTTAATCTTTAATAGTCACGTCTACCCTCCATGCACTTTTCTGCGTGAACTAAATGTAAGATCACATGTTGATATTAGTGCCTTGAAGTTACACACTGACACATGAAGCTCGCTGCCTTGCTTCATTTCCTTTAGACCTCAACCATCAAATAGTTATACAGATACAGATGTTTGGCATCGGCTGCAATGAGCTAACCATTATTAAAGCTGATTGTCTCCTACGGGGGTGGCGGACTAGTTTGTTAGGGCCTGGAAGTAAACCAAAAGCATGACTGTGCACATTTAGTTATCTCTGGCGCTGTCATTAATTACCTGGCAGCTTATCAATGGACTTAAAAAGCTCTTTTGTGTTTGCTCTGTACCTCACTGGTACATGCAAACACATGCTAATATGCTAAGAAATGTGCAGAGGCTATAAGGAAGTGTTTGTTTATGAATGCAAATGCAAAACACACAGGGATTAAAAACCAGGCATGCAATCAGGAAAGCATTGCATTTTAAGAGAAAAATAAGTTAGCGAGACTCAAGGAGTAAGTGAACTGGCTGAAGGAGGCCAGATGACATCACGTCTAAGGAATGCTGGAGGGGCGTGCGGTCGAAGGGGGAGCAGCTGCCTGTCCCATTGAGAGAAGGAGATAGGGGGAGACAAAATTCAACCCAGCCACGAAACGTATCCAACTCTGATTTGCTGGCTGAACACGCAGGTTCTCGGGTCAATCCAGTGCGAGCGTCTGTTTTTGGACTGTGTCATATGTCAGTGTCTCAAGGGCATTTCAGCAGACACGTGACCTGTATTTCAATGATTTTGGGCAGCCTGAAAAAAACATTGCTTGCAGCCATTTAGTTTCTGAAATTCCTTCCAAATGTATTGGTTCAGGCACTATTCTGGCATAGAGGTCACCTGCTGCTTGGTCCCTGGGCTAAATTGAGAGGTGTAGGGGGGAATCTTACCACACCCATCTCACATGTTCACTGAACTGCATGCACTCACCCCAGTCGCTCTTTTTTTTTTCCAGGAACAACACATTCCCAATCCCAGAGAATGCGTCATCGCATTAATAGAGAGGAGCAATAAAACAAGTGCAGGAAATAGGGAGGTGAGACAGAACATGTGGAAAAGCACTTTAGTATAAGGCTGCAACAACTATTTTGATAACCGATTATTTCTTTATTTAACTTTATTTATCTTTTGAAAAATAAAAGCAAAATAAAAAAATCATAGCAATACAAAACTATGTTCATACTGATTAATTAATATCAGTATGAACATAGTTTTGTATTGCTATGATTTTTTTATTTTGCTTTTATTTTTCAATCTGATGTTATTCATATTAAAAGATTTTAATTAATTACAGTTAAGTTTTAATTCATTTGAATATTTTTTAAATGAACGTCCAAAAATATATATATATATATATATTGTTCTGATTAAAATGACACATCTAAAATGTTCCATTTGATTGGCAGGCATGTATTTATGTAGGTATTTAAACAGCATTTTATCACTATTATTCATTTGACCTGATTAAAAATAGATTTTTAAATACCAAAAAAAGTGATGAAGATAAGGCTGATTGCTAGTTAAATTCAATTTTTTAATATCAATCTGAAAAGAACGATTCAATCACAAATCTGGGTCTCAAAACAGGTCTTGAACAGATTGAATAAATGACTTGATAACTAATGGAATCAGATCATTTGAATGCACTAATAATTGTACTGCTATTTGTGAACTGCTTCAACTAATCAATGAAAAAAAAATTATACTGTAATAATACTGCAATTGGATAAGTCGAATTCACAAATGAATCAATTAATGTAATTTTTTAACTGATTCAACTGATTAATTGAAAAGAATCGGCTCAATGAATAATTCATTCATTAATCGAGAAAAATATGATTATATTAATCGATATCATCAATAATTCACTCAATGGACATAGCCATTTGGCCTCGAATCCGAACCATTGAGTTGTTAACCTCTGCAGTCAGAATCATTCACTGCTCCCGCTGTAACCTTGTTCACTGAATCACTTAAATGACTATTTTCAATATCAATTATCATCAACATATAAACGTTTAGTTTTTCAGCTCAACTTCATCTCTAGTCCTCTAGCCACACAAAAGAAGGGGAAAAAAAGGGACAGACTATACTTTTGTCCTCAGGGAGGGTCACTCGTCTCCTGT
Organism: Cyprinella venusta; assembly: GCA_038021265.1. Taxonomy (NCBI): domain Eukaryota; kingdom Metazoa; phylum Chordata; class Actinopteri; order Cypriniformes; family Leuciscidae; genus Cyprinella; species Cyprinella venusta. Next base: position 11,602,102 of record CM075881.1, on the reverse strand, counting down.
ACGAGTTCCTCCACAAGTGAGGACACTCAAAGACAATGAGGGTGGTGTGGAGAGCAGCGTCGCCTCCCAGACTATACAAAACAGACCACTAGAAGACTAAATGCAGCCCCTTCAGAGACACAGTAATCACTCCTGCAGGTGAGGAGACAAGAAGGCCTTGAGGAGTCTTCAGTCTATTTGTGCTGTCCTACCATAGGCCTACATAAACCGAATGCCTCTGAATGTGGTTACTATGTACAATCCGTTCAGACAATGCACTCCTCTTATACAGAAAACCTTTAATGTGAGTCTAAATGTCCCTCTACGGCAAAATAAGAATTTCCCCAGCGTGTTGGCAGCCTGCCCGTGCAATGCTGAGGTGCATAAAAGAACATTTTTTCCTGTGTATAATCACAAGGTTGTATTGTATATAATCTCTGAGTGATTTGATGGGAGTGTGGCGGCTTGAGCATTGTGACTGCAAGAGAAAACAGAGAGCTGCTCTGTGTATGATCAGAGAGATGAATGCCAGTTTTGATGAAGCTCTGAGTGTGTTGGTGTCTGATTTTAAACGTATCTGAGGGGATATTCTTGCGTCTCTGTGACATTTGAGATTCTTGGAACGTTGTGGTGGCGGGGGAATGGAATGGAACATAAACAACAATAGAGGGCATGTTTGTGGGAGAACTCTGGAGGGTTCAGTGGACTCATTCCAGCCCCAGTCTCTCAAATCCTACAGATAGCCAGCTCTTACAAGGCCTTCTCTGGTATTAATAAGCCATGCCGATAATGCTATTTATATTTTTCCCGTGTACAAATAGCTGGGCTCATTTTGGAAGTGAGGGTCATGATCAGAAAACGTAAAGTGGATACTGTTTAAGGCATAAATCAACAGTGTGAAAAGCAAATGTATCGAAATATTTGCCCCCAGTTTGGACGAGAGTAATTTAAGGGTCATTTTTCCTGCTGTTAGAAAATCAGAGAGATGTAGAGTCTATAAAGTTAAGACAAATGGGAATGGGATGCCTGGTTTGTGAGGGTCTTTGCTCTGTAATTTCCTCCACAAACTCAAGTGTTCATGCAGAAAGAAGCACAAACACCTGTTTTTAAAGCACCACAAAGCCTGCAATTCTCTCCGCTAGCAGAAGCAGGAATGGAAATAAAACCTGCGCAGAGAAGCAGAGAGAGAGAGAGACGTTTGAACACTCAGCTGTGTGTGAACTACAAAAATATTTCAGGGAGTTAGTTGGGTGTGCTTCATTTTCACTCCCACATACTCACAAATTACATTGTAAAAAGCCTTATAAAAATGGTCCTTCAGGCCAGAAATTCAAGCCCTGAATCTGACCTTCTGATTTCATTGGTGTAATTTAATGGAGTCAAGTGGATTTAGTCATATGACATTATAATAAATAATTAAGAGTCAGCATATTCAAATTCAATTCATCAGTTTGTTTTGTTATCTTGAGAGTCACTTCAACTAAATTACTGAATCAGTCAGTTTAACAATGACGTTTGAAACTAACTAGCTAACAATCAGACATCTTGCCCAGATAATTGAATCAGAACTGAAACAGATGCAATAAATCACTCAATTCTCAAAATTGAAAAGAGTTGGTTCAAAAGAATGATACATTTCGAAAATCAGGTCACCACTAGATCACTGAATCACTGCTTTGTTTACTGATATAATCAGATCAGTTGAAATCACAGTTCATTCTGAGCATCGAACAGAAAGATTTGTTTACAAATCGGACATTGTTATCAGGTCTTTAGATCATTGAATCTTCATTGAGTTCTTTGCTGCTATCAGATCAGTTGAATTTACAATTGAATCATTCAATGGTATTTGTGAACTAGTTCAAATGATTAATTGAAAAGAACTTTCTCAAAAGAATGAAAATGGCCTTGAACGAATTTATTCACAAATCAGAATTCAGGAACATGTTTTTCTAAAAATGTAGTGAAGTAAAAGGTCATATATTAGGCTATGCCCTTAGAATGTAGTGAAATTTTAGAGTAGAGATATTTAAGAATCTACTTAACTACAACAAAGGAGTACAAATAATTTGCTTCCGTCAGTGGTCGGTTGGTACTTCGTTGGTGTATTATTTTATTAGGGTGTCTGTTGTTTTACTCAACTACTTGATTTGACTACTTCTTCCACCACTGGCTACTGTCCACATGCTTTTTTAGATACTACCACACAAGAACATTTTAGGTTGCCTAACAAAACATTTTCACTGTGTGTCCACTTCTTTGGCTTACCAAACAACCTTATAGTGGGAAGTGCACATGTAGTGCACTCAAAACTAAACTGTCCATTACTCATCAGTAAACAACCATGTGTGTCCTGCCCCATTGACGCAGGAGCTCCTGGGCTCTTGAGAAACTTCATCAGATTAAAACTACGTGGCCATGCAGTGATTCTACTTCAATATGAGCGATTGTAGCCTAAAGGGACGCACTACATCTAAAGCCCCACCTGCAGATGGAGAACACAGACCTGGGCAGTGGTCAAACACACCGCCTCAGGCCAGAGAGAGAAAAGAAACCATTCCAGGAATACACAGCAGTTTGCACACAATATGTAAGAGCTTAGCTTGGTTTAGACTCCCTAGCACCAGTTGAGATACCAGTACTCTACTCCAGTGACACACACACACACGGGTGGTAATGTGACCCCATGCACGGTGGATAAGCAAGGTCTTCACTAGAGTTTCCTCACTTCAATTCTCTGCACACATATATGCATTCCTACAAGGTGGGACAATGGTTCCTAGAGGGCAGTGAGGTCATCCCCTCAACAACGAATTATTAACCTGTAACCATGGAGATGAAAATACATGGCATTGTCTGGAAGTAATTAGGAGAGCTAGGGGCAGCATGGGAGCGGCTGGATGCCTTTCTCTAGCCTCCCATCCACAATCTATTCTCTCTTTTCCACCCTCCCTCTCGCATTCCCTCTTTCTCACCCTCTCTTTCTCTCTCTTGCACTCTACTGTATTAATAGCTGTGCAAAGGTTTTTTGTTCTGCAACTTCTTCTCTGCCAGGAATCTGTGCTGGACATGGAGATACAGGCAGGGCAACGGGAGGAGATTAAACGTTCTGTTCCATTGTGAGAGATTTGGCTTCGGGCCAGTCCGAGCTGGAATCATCGAGCATATCTCAGGCAAACACATGCAAACAAACACACACGTAGTATGTATGTCGAGTAAGCTCCTTAAAGCCTCCTGCTAAGGTATGAAACTACACAGGCGCATTTTCATACACTTTCGCCTCATAAATAAAAGTCATGAGTCCAGTGGCCTTGCAAATTTGGACGCTTAAGTGAATCTTTGCAAACAAATGCTCAGCCTTTAAGCCTTCTGTGGCCTGCTTGGCTACCTGGTAGGCTATCCAAATCTAGAAAATCCCCAACATCAAAACTGAATTTAAAGCAAAGCTCAGATCAAACGACATTCCTTTCTGGGCTTCATGTTTTAAAAACAGCTCATCTCTGGCAATATTAGATGGCTGTGTGGACTGAAAACTAGATGTACTGGCACTCTGGGGTGAGGTAAGCCAGAGTGAGGTGGTTGTTTCTCACACTGCCAAAGCCAAACGTGGGATTTGAAGAACTATTAAGGTAATTTGGTAATGCTTGGCAACATGAGGTATGTGTGTGTGTGTGTGTGTGTGTGTGTGTGTGTGTGTGTGTAGAGAAGAAAAGGTCCTTGCTACAGATGTGTGGTGTGTATAAACATGACAGGAGAGATATAAATGTTTATGGTTATGTCATAGCATGGTAAACGGTGGATGTCAAAATTATGAATGTTAGTGGTTCTTTGCCAGTTTGAAAGTTCTTGAAAAGTATGACCACAGGAAAGAAGGATACACATTCTTGAGCTCCTCAGTAAAAACAATATACATCTTAATTCTAATGGCTAGTTTGGTTCAAGAAAATGTTTGTCATTAAAGTTGTTTTTCGTCAACAAAAAGAGGATAAAAAAGTGTCATGGTAATAATTAAAAACAATGCTGATTAAAATATAACTAGAACAAAACATAAAATGTTTGAATATATTTTGTACCTTCTCGCAAACTAAAATGTTAATTCAGCTGAAATTAGTTGCTATTTTACTCGAGTAAAACCAAAATACTGATGGATATGTTCGTCAACAAGACAAAATGACTAAAACTGTGTAAAATGAACTGTGAATGAACTGTCTAGAGAACTACAGCAGAACATTGTTATTTGTCTGAAACCCACTGTCAACCATGTTAATAGCAACCGAACCAAGATGCTAGAAGACAGCTGCTAACATCCAGTCTGATGCAGTGCTAACTTAAAAACTTTGACAAGAGCAGGAATTCAGAGGCCAAACCCAGGCCTTATAATCTTCATAATTTGAAGCATGAAGCTAAAAGGAAATCGACTGAGTTAATGTTTAAATATTTTCAATATCTGTTAGCTTATTTATGTCTGTGGGCATCTGTGTGTGTTTATATCATTTCACTGAGATTTGTGCCTTAACGAAGTTTCCACAGATAACAGCCGTGCAAATCTTATCTTCCTCCCACCCCAATCTCCACTGTCTCCCTCACTTGCCCTGGAGAAGCACAGCCGAACACACACTGATCCTCCAGCGGGAGTCAAAGTATCTAACATGTACAATGCAGTGACTATATTGAGGCACCGTAGAATCAAAGCTTACCCACTGACCCCAAAACATTTTTTTCACATCGGCAGTAATGAAGCACAGAGTCTTTGTGCTCGGGCCAAGTGTGATCATGCGGTGAGACCACGCTCCACAGGTGTGGTTCCCTTCCCAGCCAAGCACCTGTCCTACGAGCAAGAGAGACTCCAGAGGAGTCGGTAGGGCTACATCTACACCACATTTTGGTGAAGAAACAAAGGAGGAAGGTGTCCTGGGTGTTCTTCAAATCCTGACTCACACAACGTACTTCAAATGAGGCAGAATGTGGCACAATGGTCCATTGAAACCACAGAAATGCGGCAGTAATTGGCAACAGCAGACAGCAGTGCAGGACTTCTCTGTGGAGCCAGCACAGAGTGAGGACAGAGCAAAAGCAGTTCGCTGGCTGCATGAACTCTCATGAACGATCCGCTTCATGTTCATAGAAAGTTTTGACGGAAAATTCAACGGAGCATAAACATACATAGTCAAGCTGGTATCTTTTTGTCACCAACCAACCAATCATTCCATTTATCCATACATCCATCCATCAAATCATCTATCTATCTGACTGTCTGCTCACCCATCTGTCTGTCTGTTTGTCTGTCTATCTATCTGACTCTCTGCTCGCCCATTTATCTATCTATCTGATCGTCAGCTCGCCCATCTGTCTGTCTATCCATCCATCTAACCTTCGACAAACTATTTTAGTTACTGATATGAATCTATTTGAATTGCTATAACTACATTAATTTTTTTATTTGAATTGTACATCTTGTTTGCTACCTTAATTTAAATTCAAAACTAAATTTGAACTGTAAAACCTGCCAGAGGAATATGAGCTGCAATGAGGCCAATCATAGAATGAGAGCAAAAAAGACCGAGAGGGAGAGATAGTGATACAGAAATGAAGTGGAATGAAGACTGGAGTTTTTTGTGTGAGACAAAATGATAGTTGAGAGAACAAGAAATGCCACAGATACAGTGGCGGCAGTCTGAGATTTAGCCCAGGATAAACCGTTATTTCCCAAGAAGAGAAAGTACAACAGGGCTCTGTAAGAATCTTAGACAGACAGAGTTGGGAGAAAGAGCGTGAGATAAAGGGTGATGTTGATTCATGATATCTGCAGGTGCTCACAGCACAGCCATGTGGAGGCAGGCCAGCACACATCCACCACGTGGAGTCTCGCTGTCTTTTTCCAGTCTTTCACGCTCACTTTTTCCTGCAGGCTGGGACTGAAAGGGAGTGCTCCGCGGACCTGTCACAACAGTCTCTGAGTATTTTACAAGCCCAGAATGCAGCTCTCTCATTATGCGGTTGGCAGGTGTGGATGTGGCAGGGAAGATAACAGCTTTGTCTCTACTAACTCTCACTCACAGCCAAAATCAACTGCACTCCCAGCTACTGAAATTATGATTTAGAAATACCCTTTACAATCCTGAAATATAAAACAAGACCTTATGAAACACGCCAATGTAATTTGAATGCTATGCAAATGATAGTATTTTTATACTCCAAGGCACAGAGCTCTAGATTAATGAGTGACGTTTTCATGTCACAGACAGCAGCTGTAAAGCCTGCAAAGGCTTTGGTGACAGGTTCAACTCAATAGAAAGTCTCCTAAATATAGAGCTGAATTCTCTCAATCCTGAGCCATTATCTATCAGGTCAAAAACTGCATCTCAGAATATGTACCCTCAACTCTTGAGGTTTACAGTATAAATATCCAAACTATGAAATGTACCTATCAAATAAAACATGCTTTGAATGAATAACATCTGCTAAAATGGGCTCATGGTCAAAACATCTGGGTTGTTTGAGCATTTCAAAGTGGTCGTGTTTGTTCAAAATGTGTTATGTGTCATTTCACAAAAATCTGTCTTTAGACAGGCAAGTGAAGGTTGCTCCGAGTGAAGGTGGCTCTGTTTCTGCTCCAACAAATGCGTAAACGCACAGAGTTGCATAAAAGATTTGCTAAAATATGCTGCTTTGTTTATGTGTAAATGAAACGCAGCATCAGAGCCACCTGACTTTATTTCCATAATTCCATATTTATTATAAGCTCATATTATTAATTTAGTTCCGTCATGTCAACTCTCGGAGTGTTCGGCATGGTAATGGATATGACGATGTTGATTTGGTATTGGCGGAATAGATCTGCTACGCTGATGCTGTTAATTATTGCTGCGGCAAAGTAAGTGTAGGCCCTGCTACTGCCAACACACTGCTGTGAGCAAGTAAGATATGCTGCTGCTGTACAATATAGTGTACATGAAGATCTATGGAGGGAGTGGCGGGAGTATTTCTGAAAGAACTACAATACTGACCAAATTATTTTAAAGTTGTGCAGTGAGCTCATTGGCTAAGCCACTTTAGATGGAGCTTCTGTGTCGCCTTTGCGGTCTAAAAACATACATTTTATGAAACTGATCCAACTCTAAATTTGATATTAATGCGGCAAGTTGATTAGTAGCTTGTCCACTGTAAACATCCAAAAATATTACTTGGTTGTCAAATTCTTTATTTGCTTTATGCCTATAAGGAAACCCTCAACTGTGGTAAAATAGCCATAAAGCATGGCCATATGTGGCTTACATTCATCATAATAGCCTACTAGGTCGAAATGGTGGCAGTTAACGACTTTGAGTTGATATAAATCTCGTTTGTCAGAGACTGCGCCAAAGGTCTGCTTTTACAAACATTCAGTTCGTTTGTATACGTTTTCCAGCTTCGGGCTTCTCTATATGTCTAAATATTTAGTTTTCGAACATAAGGTTTCTCACATCACTTCATTTTTTCCAGTTCCACAAGATGACCTCACTCGAGGTCACGCTTCCACTCATTCTAGCAGATGTCTACTCACGTTTGTTTTGCTGGTGACAGAGAAGGTGGCTCTGCTGGAGAAACGTGTGGTGGTGGGGCTGGAGGCAGAGCCGCTGGCGGAGCCGGTCAGAGCCGCGATGCTGGGGGCCGCAGACGGTGGAGACTGATGCCCTGCGGTGCTGCTGTTGGTCTGTGGTGGCGCCGATCCTCCTGTGAGAAGTGCGGTTCTGTCACACACCGACCCAGTCAGCATCTCTACCTGTCGGGTCAAGGCCTCTAACTGACCCCTGAGCTGCCGGTTCTCCTGCTGCAGCTGCGCCACGGCTCGGCCTAGAGGTCCGCTCACGTGAATGGACTCTTCCAGTCTGCGTTCGATGCCTATCTTGAAAGCGCTGACGTCCACGTGGATCTCACGCACAGCATCTCGCAAAGTGGTTTCATAGCGGGCCAAAGCTGCACAAACCGTCTCCCCTTCCGGAGAGCCCTCGGCCACTGATGCCAACGGCCCTGCGTCCATCTCTTCTGTGAGTCCAGGTATCTTCCTTCACAGTCCAACAGCAAATTGAGATCTGTCTCTGATATTTCCCTTTTGAAATTGTTTAAAGTCCCAAATCCATGTAGAAATCCAGAGGAAATGACAACAGTGACCTGTGGAACCAAAACTCAGTCAGAAACAAACTTCATTTCCTTATTGAATGAATGAAAACATCTTTAAAGCATAAACACAGTACAGTCAATTTTGAGTGACCTTTACAGACCTTGTGTTTCAGTATGATATTCCTGCTGTAAGTGTGTCTGAGTGTGTGAACGTGTTCTGCCCGCCGAGCTGTTTTAAAGTACAGCTCTCACTGTCACGTTAATCTCCTACTACTCCTGGAGTCCGGGGGAGGGAGAAGAGAGGGAGGGAGCAAGAGAAAAGAGGAGGAGAGATAGAGCTTCACTTTATCCTGGCTCCCCCTCCTTCTTTCCACTGTATTTGCATTAATCTCCACTTTCACAACACAGTGCTCTGTCTCTGCTCTCTCTCACTCACTCTTCCTCACTCTTTTTTTCTTCTCCTGACAGATAAAGGCCACCGCTCACATTACTCCAGCTCAAGCATGTCCCACTGTCAGAGCGGTGCTATATCAGAAAAGAACAGACACGCCTTTTGTTTGTTTTTTTTCTGTCTCACTTTCACTGGGTTCAGAAAGTGGTGGTTGAGGTCAGTATAAAGACGGCACTCTTAAGGTTTTAAAGTACCTGTTTGCACTGCAAAGAGTTACAATATGCGGTTTAAACTGTCCTAACAGTTTCCAGCATCAAGCAATTTGTCTGTCCGCACTGAATGTGAAACTGCTGCATGATGATGTTACACAATCATATCCAGTCTGAACATATTATTTGATGTTTAAAGTAGAGTTATGAGAAGTGAGATTTTGGGTTACCTAATGCATTGTTGCAGAAACAGAAACCAAGTTATTGCATCATGCATTTCAGCGAGTTCAGTTGGGACCCTATAGTTGGGCGAGACAAATTTCTTGTTGCTGGAATGTTGGTTAGGAAACAAAAAATACTTTAGTTGGTGTAACATAATGTAATCAGGCTGATTCAATGTTATGAAATGCTATAATTTACTTTTTTTAAATTATTTAATAAATATACTGAAATACAACATGTACATAAAATACACTAATAACTACATTTTATAAAATATTTACATTTGACATCTTTAATATACACATTTTTGAAAGAAGTTTCTTATGCTTACCAAGGCTGCATTTGATCAAAAATAGTAGAAGTTGATTATTGCAGTTTAATATAACTGTTCACTTTTTAAATATACTTTAAAATGTAATTTATACCTGTGATGGCAAAGCTGAAATATCTGCATCATTACTCCAGTCTTCAGTGTCACATGATCCTTCAGAATCATTCAAATATCCTGATTTGGAGCACAAGAAATATGTATTAGTGTTATCAATGTTGTTTTTTGGAAGCCATTATACATTTTCAGGATTCTTCAATGTAAGTTCAAAATAACAGTATATATTTAAAAAACATTTTGGTAAGATTATTTGTCTTTACTGTCACTTTTGATCAATTTAATGCATCCTTGCTGAAAAAAAAAAAAAAAAAAATCAAATTAGGCTGCCTGACAAAACATTTTGGAATCCTCCCTTCTCATTTAAATACAATGGCTAAACTCAATTCAACACAGTAAACAAGGAGGTCATTCCCTTGAGAATTCCCCCCTGTGCTTCATCAGAGTTCAATGTCTTATCCTTTCCAAAATGACCTTGCGTCCTGTCATGATCATTCAGTCTATAGACAAAATGGGGGCTGATTGGATTTCAAGAGTTTGCTGTTAAGGGTGTAAAGAGGGGCATAATGGATCTGGAGGAAGTGGGCTTGTTGTGTTTGTGTCTGTGTTTGTCTCTTGTGGGTGGAGGGAAGAGCTGCAACAGAACCCAGGCAAAGCAAACAGGCCTGATCAGATAATGAGGTACAGGGGGGCTTTGGGTAGGCCTAACGGCCTGTGGCACTACCACTACAATGAGTCCTGGCCTACGGACTGAAATAACTTTACATTCCAGCACACTGTTTACTGTAAACACTGCAAGCCGCGGGAGAGCGGAGGTGATTTATAACTGTACACACTAAGCATGTGCTCATCAACTTTACATAACAGAGCTGTAAGTGAATGCTACAAACTTGAGTCAAAGAGGAAGATGCCATGCAAAGGAATAGGTTATCGAATCATTTTTCTACAAGACATCTTGATCTAGACAGATCTAAAAAATGTGCTATAGGAAAAGCAGAGATTCTTCAAGAGTTAATCTTGCAACATATCTTCAACATAGGACTTTAAAGTTTGCTTGAAAGTTTCTGACTCTGAAGCAGCTGTTTTTTTCCATCCCCCCGTTAGCCTTCCAAATATGATTTCCATCTTGCAATGATGTCATACTTTCATATCAGGCACGGGCTGTAAATGTCTCTCAGGATCAGCAACAGGCGCTTAGTGGAATAGCACAATTTTGTGCTTCACCCTGGCAGTTTGTTATTATATCTTACGCAGCCAGTATTTCTCTCCTTTCGCTCTTATCTGATCTAAGATACACAGTGGTGATTCTGAGAAGTCACATCGAATGAATCAGACATGCTTTTTGGATCAGTAGTGCTGAGAAGGACCAGTGCAAGACCTCACATGCTCATGCAAGACCTCTTATCAGAGGAGGGATCGGTGATAGAGATAACCTGCACAGGTATTGCAACACTGACATGAGAGAAGGATGTGACTAAGACAAATCTAGGACACAATAACTTCTTCCCAAGGAGTTGTTGAGCCCTAGGGATCTCTGGGTGTTGGGAAATGGCAGCTGCTATACGATCCTGATATGACTCACCAAATTACAGTGTAAGATTATGTCTGATTTAAGCATACTCATGTATATAGTCACTTTGACAAATTCTTACAAGACTAACAAGTCAGATAAACAATAGTGTCTACTCATGCAAGACACATAATACTTTCAACACTTCCAACAATCATGTAATTATGTTTAACTTTATCCACAGTTTACAAACAACTATAACAGTTTTTTTTTCTTTTTACAGCACAGGTTTTTAATTGTTTTTAGGAATATGCCCGAATATTCAATCTGTAATTATTATTCCTAAAATAAAATACTATTCGAATTTTACTACATTGCTTTGCTGGCCGTTTATTCTGTGTGAATCCATGATAAATCCCAAGCACTATCTTGCCGCTATACGCTGATTTCACGCAGCCGCCATTTTGAAATTGAAAGCGAGGCTCCGGTGGGAAGAACCCAGAAGATGTACAAATAGACAACAATGTCTTGGACTACCAACCTGAAGCTGCTGCCGCAATTTACACTGTTGAATGTTAATATCCAATATAGGATATGTATATATTTCGTTCCTGCTTCCGTTTTTTTACACTCTGAATTATATATAAAAAAATATTTTTTTTTATAAACGAATTTCACTGTATATAGTCTAAAGTATGAAAGAAATATATGTACATTTATAGAACAACTAATTTCTACATTAAACACAACAATACGCCGTCGCATTCGCAACTCTCCTATGATTAAAGGAGACACTTCCGGTTTTCTTCCCACCAGAGCCATTTGAAAATGGCGGCTGCGTGAAATCAGCATATAATTAAATGCACTTTGTATTTCATTACGTAATGTCGTCGTCTGCCTTGCGAAGTTTGGAATTACTTAGATGAAAATGATATTACAAAACGGAAGTACTTTTGTATTTGATCACGTAATGTCGATGATATTTCCAGCAAAACTAACTTCTTGATCTTGATCTTTTTATGAATGAATGGATCAGTGGTACCATTTTAAAAGCATGGTGGGGAAACATGTGGTAAACATAAACTAGGGCAGCCGAGTTAACCACAAATGATCAATTCTGCGTCACAAAACTTTAACACACACCGGTTAAACCACTAAGCCTGTGAAACACATGGTTCCTTATCTAAGCCATGATGACAAAGATTGGAACTTTTCCTTTTCATATTGAGAAAATGTCAAACAATCAGCCTAAAGGAAGAAGTTTCATGACCATCCTCATACGTGAACCCTGTCTGGCTTTCATCTGCAATATAGCAGTTGACAAACCACTTCCAAAAAAGCCCATCTATTTCACCACGTGTCAACTGTGGTTTTCCTGAAAACAAGTCTGCATGGCCATTACATCAGAGTTTCCATGGGAACCCTGAAGTCCAAACACGTCCAAAAGAATAACAGCCAAATGATGATGTCATGGTTGCTTCAAAGTCAATTTAATTAAGGACACATGGTGCCAAGTGAAAGAGAGAGGGAGAGAGAGAGTGAGTGCAAGAAGCAGACGAGAGAACAATAAAACTGATTTAAAGTTATTTTTGTGGTATTCTTGGCATTGTCTCAGAGGCATGAGCAAAGATTTTCTGGCAGGCTGAGTTATAGCTGAAATGTGATTATATTGCATATCTGAACCAGAGGAGATTGATTTCATGCTCTCACAAACCTTTCACATACTTAACCACATCCCTGAGATGGACACTGAGCGGCCTGTCTTGTCCACTCTGGTGTGCCAGTGTGAGCGCTCCTGCTGAAGAAATGCTCTTTTGCAGGAGAAGAGAGAGATGGAAAGAGGGTTGAAGGGTGAAAAGAGCAGAGGTGTGGAGGAGGGGGACACATTCCCCAAACCCCAGCCGACCTCCTGAGATGACTGGCTCCGGATAATTACAGCCCCTTTAGCTTGGAACGGCCAGGATGGGCTGACTGAGCTGTACTTCACTGCTCTGTGCTGATCTCCATTGCTGCACACACACACATAAACAGCCTCTTTTATCAATCGAACCACGCACACACGTCCAAATACATACATACACACATAAGCATGCCTGAGATTACATCCACACCACATCAGAACTCACCGCAACACAATTACCCCCTGATTCAGTTAAACCCTTCGATCAACACTGTACTTATTCTACTGTAGAAATGTGGTCTAGTGGTCTGCTGGGATACTTTGCTGTGGAGAAAGTGATCCCGACTCCATCTCATCCATGAAATGAGCCATGTCTTAAGTGGGCTTTGTCTTAAAATGAATAAGTAAACGGAAACTATTGCGACAACAAGTGCAGAGTAATTATAAACCGCCACGCAATGACTTAATATCGCGTTTGGATGGATTCATTTCCTTAATGTCTCAAAACCTCAATATCCTTCCAAATTAAGGAGTCTGTTTGTCATCCTGGTGTAATTAGGCTACACATTGCCTAACATTTAAACAGAACAAAGGGGAATGAAAGTGTTCAATGAAAGCTTGCTGGAAAGTGGGTCATCTAATTAAAAAAAAAAAAAAAAAAAAAAAAAAAAACTTAACCGAAAAACTCTAGAACATACCAACGAAAAACACTGGGGTCCAAAAGTTCAAGACCACATTGAAACATGCAGGGATTTATTTAATTTAAACGGGAAAATAAAAAGAAAGACATGGGATGCCAATGTAAAATGAATAAGGAATATTAAAGATTCGATAGTATTTCTAACAAGTAAATGCGACTCTTTTGTAGAGACAGAAAAAAGGGAAAATTGGCCACTGCCCATTGGAACATCTTTAGGTTTTAAACAAAATATTGAAATGTTTCTTGAGCATAAATCAGCAGATTAGGATGATTTCCTGAAGGATCATCATGTGGCACTGAAGATCAGAGTAATGATGCTAAAAAATTCAGCTTTTCAGTATTTCAATATAAAACAGATATTTTAAATCGTGATAATATATCATTTGTTTTGACTGTATTTTTGGTCAAATAAATGCAGCCTTGTTTGAGCATATGGAGACTTTCGAAAACATAAAAAAATTGACAGACCCCACACATTTGAACAGTAGCGTATATGAGTGTATTAAAAGAGGGTAAATGCACACACAATAAAGTCAAGCTCTTGTCTACAAAGCGGAAGCCCCTTCCTGAGAAGCAGGAACTATCAGTCTGTATCCCATGCCAAGAATAATACTTCAGTAATGATAGATTTTCTAGGAAGCAAGTAAGAGTGATGTAATCGAGGCAACACAAGCCAAAACACATTTTCTGTCATATCCATCTATTGTTTCTGCAATCAGCTCTGCTGTAGCGAAACCTAGCTAAAATCTCCCAGGCTGCTTTGCCCTACAGCAGCCTCATATTGCATGACATCATCCTCACTCTTAACCGTTGGAAGGCGAGGCCACATACTCTTTACGCACGCACAGACGCAAAAAATACACAGCAGTGCACTTGGAAAATCATCATTGGTATTAGTGTCACTATGCTGAAAGTGATGAGCTGGAATATGTGCACTCCTCTGGAGTGGTTTGGACAGCATAATGATCAGCTTATTTGACCGTGTTCCTGATGAGAGTTTCATGAGCTGTGCTGAGAATGTTCATTTTGGTTTCTCACTTGAGGGAAGAAAAACATATTTTTCCTATTAGTGGTCGATGTCAGCATGTACAACAGTGGTTTGAAATAGGAGGAGGTAAAATAGTTTATCAAATAATACAATGAATTTCTATTTACTCAATATGTCATATGGCCAGACACTTGACTGGTTCCATAATGCATTGTATAACTGCATATAAAAGAATACAATAAGACCCCCTTATCATGGTTTGCAATCAAAGTTAATTTGAAAACTTGTAATTTAACATAATATAATAATGTAATATAAACTTCAACCAGAGCTGAAGTTAAAAAGCTAAAAAAAAATTCAGCTAGTTTTTTATTTCTTTCTTTTTCGTTTAGTCGCCAGTTTCCAATACTGCTTATTTCCAAGCAGTGCTGGATAAACAGTCAACCAAACAAAGGCTTGTGTGAGAGAGAGAATGCAAGCCCCTGTAAAATCTTTCATTTGGGGTGAGCTATTCACCATGACGGTTGAGAGGCCCTTTACAGGCTGAAGCACAGAGGCCTCTCCAGGTGAATTAAAGGTGGTGTCTGTGTGTGCTTGAGTGTGTCTGAGGTGTCTGTGTGTGCTTGAGTGTGTGTAACATTCCTAATTGTTTGAGCACAAAGAGAGTTTGGAATGAACATTGAGAGCGAGCTTCAACATATTATTAGCCTCATGAAGTCTTTGCTCACAAATCAGCCTTTGACAGAACACAAACACATCATAGCGGGCCTGTGACTCGATGAGCTCAGAGCGAAAGTGTTACTGATTTGTGCAATAACAGCTTCGACGTGGCATACGTGCATGTGCTCACCTGTGAGGGATCAGAGCCAAATGTATGTAATCACACATACACCTGTCACTGCAGTTATAGTATCAGTCTCCAGCAAGAGTCAGTGCTTTGTAGCTCATCTCTCTGGAAAAAATACAGTGAAATATTACAAGACACAAGTGATACTCATATTGGTGCAATTAGAGCTGACAACTAATTACAATTTTACTGAAAACGCTGTATATTTAAATATTGTATATTATCTGTGTTTCTATTCTGCTAAAAAAATTGATCTATAGGCTATAGACAACTTGGGAGCCTTTCATGTAAACTGCATATGAATCTTTCAAAATTTTCAGCAGCCATTACTTTAGCCTTCAGGTGCCACAAGATCCTTCATAAATCATTCTAATGTGCTGATTTTGTGCTAAAGAAACCTATATGCCAGGTTAAAGAGATGTGTTTTTAGTCTAGATTTGACTGTTCCAGAGTTTGGGTGCTAAAAAGAAAGTTGCAATTGATTTTGATGTCTAGGTATTATCAACTGGCCATAATTTTTAGATTGCAATAGATGTGAAAGTTGTTTTCTTATTGTTGCATTGTTGTATGTAATACTTACAGTGCCTCTCTGAAGCAACCAAGTGAATACACCAGTTAGTAGTATCTGTGAAATTTAGAGCTGTTAGAATGTTACGAAACCTATAGAAATTAAACAACTGAATTAATTTATTTATTTAACATTCCTATGGCCTTGCGGTACTCCATACTGAACTTTAACTGAAATGATATGACATCTCTTATCGGAGATCGGAAACTTATCTTATCGTAACGATAATTGAATTATACCAATGCAATTCGACTAATGCCAACATATTTTTGAGTCTATTTAAAAGAATGTAGAGGTCGATAGTATCAAATGCTGCACTTAGATCCAGTAACACTAATAGAGAGATACAATCACGATCGCATGATAAGAGCAAATCCTTTGTAACTCTAAGGAGAGCTGTCTCAATACTATGATACGGCCTGATCCTGACTGGAAATCCTTGCAGATACTATTTAATTCAAAAAAGGGAAGACTTCCTTTTCTAGTATTTTTGACAGAAAGGACTGTTTTAATAAGAGGTTCAATAACCACCAGCTCATATGTTTTATATCCTAATGACAAAGATTAATTGGCTTATGGAAGACTTATGGAGTCAGTGTAGGGTCTTTCATCGATGTTGACTTTTATGATTTAACAAATGTAGACAATTCTTCCTCTCCTTTAGCACAAAATGAAATATCTTTACTGTCACATGATTAATTTAACGCATTCTTACTGAATAAAAGTATTAATTCAAAATAAAACAAAATATGTGTGTTAATTTTAAGCAATAGTGTATATATAGTTTAAAATAATCATCCTGGATGACTTCACATGACAGTATAGAAGGCTGCATTAGATTATGCTCATTCTTTGAGTTTACTTGACTTGCATGTATAGTGCTATAAATATAGAACATTCATTACCTTTAATGTCTAGCTTAGCAGATGAGGAGAGACCCATGGACAGATAGCAGCAGAAGCAGGATAGGCCTGGATAAGGTAATCTGCTGGGACACAAATCATTTTCAGTGTGGGGCAAGCAGAATCAGAAAGTGACAGTTCACCCAAAAACATAAATCTAAACCTGTAAATCCTTCTTCTGTGAAACACAAAACAACATATTTTAAAGAATATCCATTTTTGTTTTAACCCCTCTGACTTTCATTATAATGACAAATGTGTGGTGGTGAACCTGTCTACTGTTTGGAATGACAGGTCGGAGAGGTCAGGCCTTGTGCTGGAGAGATGTGGCGACTGCTGGGCGTCTGTCACTGTTCATGATAAGCCCGGTGGATGGGTCTGGTGGACTGCAGAGGTACAGGAGATTAGACATAATACAGAGAGCCGAACAGAGACAAGAAAGTGTGTCGGAAGAAGTTGGCTTCTTACACTGGTCAGAGATAAATTCAGCTGTTGGTGTTTCTGATCTCAGATCAGTCGAATGCAGACTTGAACAGAGAAGTGGTGTTGAAAGATGATGTCTTTCATTTCCCTCTGGAAATAATCCCTGTATGAATGAAAATGAATGATGAGCAGTAGGATGAGAATCAGCAGAGCTCTCCCACACACTGCTCCGAGACATGTTGTCCTGGACAATTATTTCTGAGTCCATTCCCTACGTCTCCACACCATTGACTGTGGGGCGACTGTGCTGGACATGCTTTACCTCTGACACCATGGTGGACGCACTGGGAGGTTCAATAAAGTGAGTCATTGCTACATTCAAAACATATGATGAGGAATGGGAGATTTAAAGGTAATAACTTGACTTGCCTCTGGCCCCCAGACTTCTCCTCCTGTGTGTTTCTCTGGAAGTTTTGGATCTGTAAAAATGAAATAAACACAGTTTTCAAGATATACTTGTATCACAGGACAATTCTGCAATTTTTGTGGTCATGAACAAATGTCATTTCCATCACATCTGAAATCACCATTCACCATGTATTGTAAATTATAGTAATGGAAAAAAAAATTCTTTTCTCTAAAAATAATGGCAGGCTTCTTTGTTTTGTATAAGCTATTTTCATAACTAGCATTTTATGTGCCCTTAATAGAAATTATAAATTGTATTATACATTTTTTTCTAAAGCATATATATAATGCATATTTATAATATATATAATATATATGTATTATCTTCTTTTTCAATAATCCATTTCACTTGGATTTCCATCAAAAAGTTAAAGAAAAGATATGTTGCTGTATCAACTAACATCACAATTTTAAGAAAAATCAATGCCCCCTGTCTGTATTAATTACTATTATTGTAACCTTTATTTTTCCAGGAAAAAAGCACACTGATAAGAGCATCCCGGCCAAGACTGACAAATACAGCTCGTGTGAGTTTAACAGATAACATCCATCAATACATACACATATACACACACAAGCAAATCAAATTTCAATATCAATAAATTACTAGTTAAAACATCTACAGCCTGATGTTTTTTTCTCAAGTCTAAATCGTTTAAAACTACATTGAAAATGTCTAATAAAACCAGCTGCCGAAATTTCTATGTACTTTGCTATTTTATTTTTAGATGCATGCACATTTATAACATCACCATAGTCCAGTACAGACATAAAAGTGGCTGCAACAAGACTCATTTTTGCCTCAAAGGAAACTTATTTTATGAATAATGGGCAGGAAACATTGATTTGAGTTTGAAATATTATTATTTTTTTTATAAAAATTGTATTGCGTGAAAAGAAAGAGATACTAGCACAATGTAGGTGACTGTCTGCCAGGCCCAATGATCAAATACACTTTAGAGGTCATTATGCAAAAATATTTGATCATGGAATGTTGCGACCAATCAAAATGAAGTATTTCCGAGAGCTGAGCAATAAACTTCCATATTAAATGAAAAGAACGAACACAGAGGACTGCAACGGGCGCCAGAGCTATTGACGACTGTCTATATTGCAAACACACTTGATTGAGCTGACAGAGGCACACAAACACTAAATGACTAATGGGAGAAAGATAAACAATGTTAGGAAAGACAGACAAGGTAAAGAGATAGAGAAAACGACAGGCCCCGAGCAGACCTGATAAAAAGGTGTGGATGACTTCATTTCTCGGCACTAGGTCCACAAGGCCTACGAGCAGACAGGGGTCAGGGGAGGGCAGTGGCCTTCAAGGCTTTACCATCCCTACCCGTTTTAATGGCTGGGAATCTGCCCTGCTGACCCTTCTCGTGTAGCGCTGCAGGGGAGGGTGTCTGATCCCCACCTTTGACCTCTCAGCTGGTCTTCTCTTCTCTCTCCTCAGTCAGATCTGCGCAAATCACACCACATCATAGGAATCAGATTACAAGCTGGAAAAACATCAAGAGCAGAGTATGACGTGTTTTACCAACAAACCACTCTTTGAATCGGCTACATTCAAGGACGGTCACAGATTTATTATTGGAGTTCAGCAGGGGAATATCTTTGAGATCCTAAAATCCTCCCAACTGCAGACTCCTATAAAATAACAGATGACATAAAGATGGCCACCTTTAAATTACAGTATAGTGCTGCAATATAGAGGCGAGCTCAGAGTCGGCACTCGGTTTGTGGCGTCAAATTTTTTCTGAAGCTCACTTTCAGCTGACAGCTTCATCTTTAATCACCTCTGCATCTGGAGAGCCAAATGACTGCAGGAAAAGCCTGGCGATATTTACTGGCAGGTCTCGGAGAACATAATCATATATGGTCTACAGCTTTGAACGATTGCTAAGCATTTTAGTATGTCTGCTCCATGACATCATGACCGAGTGTGCACTACACAAACATATGGGATACACAGGCCAATTTTCTAATAAGGCAGCAGGGAGGGTGTGTGTGTGCTGTGCACGTAGCAGTTGGCTACATGGCTGTTTCTCTTATCTTCAACCCTTTAAATTTTTCAAAGGTGTGTTTTTGTTTCAGCTAAGCACTTTCATCAGGTTTTGTTTTCTTAGTTGGCATTCATTTAACATGGATCCAGAGGCTTGTTCCACAGACGGCGTGGAACAATTATCCCTTTTGTTCTCTGTCCGTGCTGCGCGCTTTACAGAAAAAACAACAACGGCCTCAGGCGATATGAGTTTAGGTATATGTTGCATGCTTACCGACTTAACCGATAAACACTGCATCAAAGCAATGGTTGCTGAGAGACAGTAAACTATTATCATCAAGCTTTGAGCCCCCTGAGACCTTTATATGTCATATGCCATTTTCATTCATGCCATTCTCATGATTCCAAGTGTTGATGTGTTAGATCCCCTTTAGACAAACTCCCAACCCATTTAAAATTATCTTCAGACTAAGTTTTTCTTGGACTGATATTAATAGAAAGCCGTCTCCCACAGACTCACTGTATAATTAAATGCATATGATAGTAAATGTCGTATTGTATATTAATTCACCGTCCCTTTGAATTCATTTCTTAAAAGATGCTTTGAGGTCATTACAGTTCATTAGAGTGATTTTAAATATTTCTTCAAAATAAGTCTATCAAAATAATCTGATGAAACAAATATACACTGCCGTTCAAAAGTTTGGAATTGGTAAGATTTTTAACGTTTTTAAAAGAAGTCTCTAATGCTCACCATGGCTGCATTTGAATATATTATAAAAAGTAGTTTATTCCTGGGATGTAAAGCTGAATTTTCAGTATTATTACTCCAGTCTTCAGTGTCACATGATCCTTCAGAAATGATAATTCGCTGATCAAGAAACATTTATTTAATCATCAGTGATGAAAACAGTTGTTTGCATTTTTTTTAGGATTCTTTGGTGAATAGAAAACTCTCAGTTTTCTATGATCTCATAACTCGATTTGTCTCAGTTATCAAAATGGTATAAATCATATTCCAGATGTTAAACGGTTTATGTCTGTGAACATACTAAATTACACAGCCATAAACTTGTTTATATCTTGGTAGGATTTAAAAACATTTTATTGCCAGACCAGCTCACCAGGCCCACTTAACCCCAACATCTGTAATGATGAAGCACTGAAGGACCTTAAAGGCCAGGCATGGATTTAGTTAAACCTCTATTTAGAGCTGGACATCCCAAAAATATTAAATAACCATGACGCTGATGTCCATCTCATCTCTATCCTGATCTTTACTACACATATCGGTTCTTCATAGGTGTCATTAGGTGCTGTCAGAAGACACAGTGTCTCAACCAACTATCTCATACTCTAAAAATAATAGTCCTAATGTCAGCTATAGTCTTGGCAGTGCTGTCTAAAGGGAGAAGCCCGAGCGTAGAATTAAGGAGGGTGGAAAGACAGTAACGGGACAAATGAGTGAGAGAGGTTCAAATTTAAAAGGCAGAAACCTCAGACAGATTGCGTGTTGCGAGCACAGAAGTCTTTCCATGCTATTCTATTTCACCAATTAAATGTGAGGGGTCTGACGGAGCATGAAGCCAGTGCCCTCATCAGAGAACCAAAAAATCCAAGGGAAAGACTCTCTTTTGGATCTTCACGCCACAAGACTTCAAACACAGGCCACACAGGCCAGGACATCGCAGGAAAAATAAACACACACAGTCAGAGACATAGGACAGGAAGGGGGAGCAGGACATTTGGAGAGGAAAATAAGACAGGATAAAAAGACAAACACTCAAATAATCCTGATGATAAGGTGAAGAATTAGGGGAAAGGCGAAAAGTTTGTTGAAACGTTTACTGGAAAGCTGGAATTTTATGGGAGACAAATGTCTAGCAAGTTTATTTGACACAAATTAGGTCTGCTAAGACAAATGCTGAGCAGATACTCTCTAAAGTAGTAGACCATCTGGAACAGTCAGGAGAACAAATTTGCTCTGCATACAAACACGTAACCACAACTTAAACTCCCGGTGACTGGAATGAGGCGATATTAAGCATCATACTCCCTGATGTCTGAGACAGCAGACTACAAAGGTAATAAATTATGTCCTTAAAGAAATAGTTCACAAAAAAATGACATTTTCTCATCATTTACTCACCTTCTCATCATTTACTCACCCTCAATTGGTTCCAAACCTGTATGAGGAAATACAGCAGCTGAAATACAATAGAAATATTGTCTTGGAAACTAACTGAAATAAAATTAAGTTTAAGTATTAAAAATGACAAAAAAAAAATTTTTTTTAATTAAAAAAAATGAAAGCTAAAAATAAATATAATTGACAAAAACACATAACAAAATAACTAAACCTGAAACTAAAAAAATTATGGCAACAGATTACAAGCAATATTATTAATTACATTTAACAAATTAGAATTGAGTAATAATTAATCAAATTAATTCCTTAAAAGTTAACCATTTAAAATGAGTAAAAAACAAACAAACAAACAAACAAACAAAAAAATCCCCATAAATTTAAGTCACTATTATGGTGATCAGTATTTGTTTTAAAATTACGGTTTTCACCTTCAGTGATTCTGCTTGTTAACATCAGGTGTCTTCAATGTTGGCAATATAAAATAAATAGTTCTAAATTAATCTTTGACGTCTGTCTGTTAGTGAGATATTTTTGTTACATTTTCTGGTGTAAACTTTACTCATTTTAAATGGTTAACTTTTAAGGAATAATTTGATGAATTATTACTCAATTCTAATATGTTAAATTTAATTAATAATATTGCTTGTAATCTGTTGCCACAATTCTATTGATTCGATAAAGCATATTCATTTTTGCAGTCTATTTACAGTTTCATATTTGAAACATCTCTTTAAGAGCAGCTTAATTGAAAATCCTGTCATTGTGCCTGAAAGTCCATTAGATAAATATTTATCCCCCAACTATGAATAACCAATTTAGCCATTATTGATTTCCCCAGAGCACTGACCACCACAAGCAATCACATGGCTCTGTATTTCTGAGCTTTGGAAATAAAACAAGCTGTTGCCTCAGTTCTCTTTGGATTACAACTCCCAGAGTGACCAGGCCTGTTTGTTTTTAAATCCCTTCTGTGGTGAAACCAGGGCCACATGGTCACCATCACCAATTGCAGCACATGGAGGTTTGGAGAGGGTTAATCAACTCCAATCGTTCTTTAGCTCAGAGTGATTGATTAATTAGTATTAGAAAAATCATCTAACTTCCACAACCCATTAGCCGAAATAAAAACAAGTCACTGCCGAATACTGTTTAAAATGCCAACAGGTCGAATGGAAACTGACAGGTCTAATAACGGATCACGGGTCAAGGGCAGGCAGCCCATCATTTATGCAGTTGGTGTAATAGAGACTGTTGATTTCTCAAGGCATAAGCCTCATACGGTCCCGGAGCAGCTGTTTCTGTAGAACTGCAAAGCTTGGCTGAGCACTGACCTTCCTCTAGCTACTGACCCACCAGGCACGCTAGTTTCCAATGAGCCCAAAGAGCATCACCACAGGATAAACCTTCAGATAAAAACAAAAGCTAGTTTTTCTCCGCCATTGCGTGCCGTGCACATGAGTCTAAAGATTCTGAATTCACATTCAAGATTACTTATAATGGCCCCATTGTGCATTTGAAGAGAGCTGCGATGAGAGAGAGTGACAGAGAGATGAGGAGGGCACTGGGAGAAGGGGAATGTACCAAGTGCCATTTAGGAACAGCTGCCATTCCGGACTGAAGTGTTTATAGTTTAGATAACTGGGAGTCAGGGAGATGCCTCGCAGGGGGGCTTCGTGTGGTCCAGAGATGAGTATTTAGCCAAGAATACTTCAAAATCCCACAGGCCTCAGAGAGCCACTGGTGTTGGCTTTCACCGCAAGCAGAAAAAAGCATCGCAAACATCTCACAAAGTTCTCTGAAGTTTGACGCAATCAGAACATGCAAAATTCTACACAGATTTTATTTATATCCTAAACATATTTACACATTCAAGTTCCAAGAACATTATTTGAAGCATCAGCGGCATATTTTATTTAAATATCTTTTTGCAACTTAAGAGCTTTTTTAAAACCTCTCCCCCCACTTATATATTATACATTTTTTAAATGTTTAACTCAAATGATAATAATCAACAGTGCACTTTGCAATCATGAATTCCTTGCCAAATTCACATTAATTACAGATGTACAAAAACGATACAACCCAGAAAGCAATGAGTAAATTCTTCTTCAGATTTTGGAGAGCCAAGAGTAAACAAGTAAACAAGGACGTAAACCATGATATCTGAAATTACGTCTCACAACACACTCATTTTTCATGAAGAGCACCTGATCTTGGCGAATGCAGCAGCAGGAGATGGCGGGATGAGGGGAGAGAGAGACAGACGGAGGGAGGGATGTGTTGTCTGTTTCCATGACGGCGTACTTTAAAACCTCAGGCATGAGCTCTCAAAACCTCTGCAGTAAAGAGACACAAGGTAAACGTACAGCGTGTGAGACTGGACATATGGCAAATATACACACACACTTACGTCACACTTCCACATATGCCAGTAATTACATATACATGCACACAAAGACGTGTAAAACACACAGCACACACACAAACAGTACAGAGAACCTATTCATCTCATTCATAATCAGTTATATACAACTGAAGCCTCTGTCAATTTGCACAAAATATGCTAATGTTGTAACTCACCTTTTTTGCTGCATTTTGTCCTAAAACAAGAGAAAGTATTTAAGAACATTAGAGTTGGAACAAGTAAATAAAAAAACTAAAAGGTGAAAATGTTTTAGTTCAAGATAACATTTCTTTAATTATCCACCAAACTGTCAACTGATGACAAATAATTGGATTTGGGAGATGGGAGATGGGATGTGGGATGTGGAGATCCAAAAAGAAAAATAATTTAGGAAATTGTTTCTCTTTGCATTTTAGTAATTAATTAATTACTGCAATTTAATTACTTTTCCCTTGAAAAAGTAAAGTAGGGGATTACTCAAAATGTTCTGTTATTTAATCACAGTTACTGCATTAATATCAATTGCTCACTAAAAACCCCTCACACTTTCAAGTCATTTCAAGTTTGAATGTGACATTATTGAATTAAATTCTGTACAGACTATAGAATGAGTCTACATATACAGTCTATAAAATAAATAAATAATTTTAAACTGCATAAACTAATCTTGTTAAATCCACTTTATAAAGTGGATTTAACAAGATAACAAGTCTATAAAATAAATAAATAATTTTAAACTGCATAAACTAATCTTGTTAAATCCACTTTATAAAGTAGATTTAACAAGATAAGTTTATGTAGTTTTAAATTATTTATTTGATTGAATTTAAAGAGCAGGTTCATGCTCTTGTATTGTTCTAGTAATTAGTAATAAGTAATGCATTACTTTTTAGTGAGAGTAATTAAAACAGTATTCAAATTACTTTGTTGAATATGGAATTAATAGATAGTAATTAATTACAATTTAGAGTAACTTACCCAACACAGCATATAATAAATACATTTTCAATAATGTTATTGATATAAAATAAGATTTTTACGTTAGCTCCAAATGTGAATATATCGTTCAAATAGGAAGATAAGTTGCAGTTTGCAGTTAAATTTTGCAACAAACATTTAAAATGTGGGAAACACAATATAATCCAAAGGGATTTATGAACAACAAATGACTTACTTGTAAGATACTGCAGCGCATAATAAAGAATTACTACCATTAAAATGATGAATCCAATGACTTTGATATACCACATGGTAGAGTCAGGTTCTGTGATTAAAAAAAGAGAAAGAAAGAGTTCTGAAAATCAACCATCATGGTACATTATGACTGCCACCTAGTGGTTATTTGTAATATTTAAAGAATATTAAGGTACTTTCCAATTGTGTGAATAATTCTGTGTTTGTGTTGCATCTGATTCACCTGTAACTATGAGGCTAAAGCTCTTGCGGATGGGAGTGAGCAAGGACTTATGGGAAACTCTGCACGTGTACTTATATCCAGAGTCCTCCATGCTGGGCTGGAGAAGAAAGAAGGCTGAGAGCGAGTACGTGCCATCTTGATGAAGTCGATGACTTGAGTAAAGAACATTCTTCAGGAAAAAAGGTGCAGGGCTGCCACTGAATGATTCACGGTACCACTCAATGTTTACGTCCAAAGGATAGTACCCCTCTGCATCGCATATTAGCTTCTGGTCCGTACCAAGTGTTATAGACAAGGTGGAGCCCACATTCAGAGACACACGGGGTTGTTCTGTGCAGTTTGAAAGGGAAAAAATAAGCATTATAGTGATAATTCACCTAAAAAAAATTATATTCCTCCTTCATTCCAAACTCAAAAGAAGACATTTTGAAGAAGATTTTAACTGTTTTTGTTCATGCAATGAAAATCAATGTGGTCCATTGAATTTCACTGTGTGGAGAAAATAATCAATGAAACATATGTCAAAATATCTTCTTGTGTGTTCCACAAAGGGTTTGGAATGACAAGAGGGTGACAGATTTTTTGGGTGGAATACCTTCTGTGATTCCAATGCTTAAATATTTGAAACACTTGTAATAATTGAAACATGCATTTTCTGTCAAGCTGCCTTAAGACTAAATGCATTGTAAAAAACTCTATACAAATAAATGTGAATTAAATTTAATCTCACCACTTAGGCTAAGTGAAATATCATGGCTGCCATAGAGAGGAGGAACCATCACAGAGCAGATATATGTGCCCTCACTTAGTTTTTTAGTGGGTGGAAGTTTGAAAGAGGCATTTCCAGCGGGAATGGCCTTGACAGCCACTCCACTACCATTATGCTTCCCTGTGCGGCTGGAATAGCTAAAGAGTTTGCTGCGCTCCCCGTGTCGCTGCAGTCTCCACTCCACTGTTGCATTAGGCAGTTTATGATCCACTGCAAACTGACAGTGCAGGGTTGGCTCCTGCAAGAATCCCACCTCCACGGAGGGTGTCCGGGTCAAAACAACCATCGCAGCTGGAAAACACATAGGCAAGAGAGGGTGAAATATTAAAATGTGGCAGAGGAAAAAGTAAAAGTAGAATCCCTTGATTGCATTTAAAAAAAGAAAAGAAAAATAAAGTAAATTCATGTTCAGTTACACTTAACACATTTTTATGGTTAAATAAACAACTTACAACATCAAGAAAACACCAACCAAATGTGAATTTTTATACTAGCGATGAAAATCAAGCATTTTTAACTTGATTCCAAAAAATAACTAAAAAGACCGCAATAACATTTTTTTTTCATGTTTTTGAAAGTTCGTTAATCGTCAACATGGATTCGGATCATCAGGGGCCTGTACCATGATAGTAGTTGAACAAACTCAGGGTTGCAGGATTAGTTTTGAGTTGACAAAACCAAACCAATCCAACCAGGCTTTGTTGGTACCATGATGCTGATCATCAACTTTCTCTGTCAACTCAGGCTTTAATCCTGAGATTAGGAGTTTAGGTGTGACATCAACAGCGAACAGCCAATCACATGCTGAGAAACAGTGAAACTCATTCAAAACTCATTGAAATGAATTTCTCGCGAGAGCTACTTCTCGCAATTCACTTATTAAATAAAAGTATTCAAATAATACAAATTTAAACATTTACACAGCAAGAAAAAAATAGCTGTCTAAGAGGACAACTAAAAGAAAGTCTTGTTACTGTATATCAGTGCTAAAGTTGTGAAGTTAGTTTATACAGTTGATAAAGGTATATTAGAGAATTAAACATTTAAGCTCATATGTCATTTTATAGCTTCATTTATAGATTCTAAAGCATAATTATATTACCTTTATATATGTATTCATTTAAAATCTGCGTATAATAAGAATTGAAGAACTGAAATTACATGTGAGATCGTTTAAAGGTATAATAATTACATAAATAATTTCTAAATCATACAAATTTATTATTCTAAATAAGCATTACTAAAAGCCAGATGATTTTGTCTTTAAAATAATTTGCTATGTAGTGACCTTTAATTTGGAGTAGAAAAGGTGGAGTGACTTTATCGCATCAGACATGTGTGACTTTGCTCACAGCTGATTGGTCCAAGTTCGGTTTGCAACCTCTTACCTGGAACATAACCTGCCCCGGACCAGGTTAGCCGTGGAGCGTAAGTTACTATGGCGATGAACACTGCTAAAAGCCAAACCACCTTCATGGTGCCTAAAACCCAGGGTAAGCGCAAACTAAACTGAAACATAGCTGGCTAGGCACCTAAACCGGCTTCATGGTACAGGCCCCAGTTATCAAAACTCTGTAAACACTCCAGGTGTCATAATGATCACAGACACAGAGTACCTTTACTTTCACCAAACTGATTGCTCACTAAAAATCCTCAGGGATCATAGTTTCAAGTCATTTCAAGTTTGAATGTGATATGAGAGCATTGATAGCAAGTTGAATATTGTCATTGTTTTATTTTTGTATGGTGGATTACTTTCTTATCTAATTAATTTAGGAGGGGCTGCCTCCTAGTTTGATTGGTACCTGAGGTTGTCAGTAGATCCCTATCATTAACTCGTATCCATTGTAGATAGTCCACCTGTCCACCTGCAGAAGCCGTAGGTGTGTGTCTGAGGAAGGTGGTGATGACGAACAAGCCTTGTGTATGGCGTATCGTACAGGTGAACCAGACGTCATGATCTTGCGCTCCTGTAATAGGCCAGCGCACTACAATCCCTCCAGTGCTGTATCTCCGAGTCTCACAGTGTAGTGTATCCTCATCACCCTCCAAATAACGCCTCATATCCACTTTAGAGCCTTTATGAGAAACAACAAATGAACACAGTATATTAAAGATAAAAGGAAATAATAAGGTTACAACTTCTAATGACTTTCGCTTACCTGTGATGAGGAAGGTAATAGTAGGATGTAAAGGGCTATCACCGACATTACCAAACTGAATCACAGCCTCTCTATGTATATACTTGGTTTCTGTGTGGCCCTCTTCATTTATATGAACTTCCTCGTCCACAAACTGACAAGGAAGCCATTTAAAAT
Source organism: Cyprinella venusta (assembly GCA_038021265.1). Classification (NCBI taxonomy): domain Eukaryota; kingdom Metazoa; phylum Chordata; class Actinopteri; order Cypriniformes; family Leuciscidae; genus Cyprinella; species Cyprinella venusta. Next base: position 11,573,442 of record CM075881.1, on the reverse strand, counting down.
CATGAACTGACTTTGTCCCATTTACACCTGTCAAAACAAACAAATCAGTAAATACAGGGAATAATAACAGGATCAACTTAATTATAAATGAAATGTGAGGCTAAAAACTGAAAACAATAATAGGCCCTAACAAGTAAAGCACAGTTCCCAATTTAAACAACCCTGCTAAATAAAAGTGACTTTAAACTCCTCTAATAGTTATTTACTTCAAAATATTATGGATATAGTACATAATACTTCTGTTTAATTCGATAATTTTATATTTATAATACAACTTTTGACATACTATACGAGCAAAGGAACTAAAGGAAATATGATGCGGTGACTCTGCAGCAATATAATCCGTATTTATTTGTAAATACTTTTATAATTAGACCTACCTAAGCATAAAAGAGCTAGAGTAAGACCAAAAGTCCAAAACATAATGTCAATTCTCGTCCTCAGGACAACCATCCGTGTTTCCTAAAACCGCCATGCAAACACGTATAGTTTCTCTTTCGTTTCGCTTCAAACTGATTCGAGTAGTCGTGTTTCGTTCGTTCGTTCACTTCCACGCAGCGACTTAGTTGATATTTGTAGCGAACTGAATGAACTTTGACAAATTGTGTAAAGATGACACATTTTAGGAAACATAATATAAATTTGTGTCGGTCACTCATGATGAATGATAACAACATGCAGGGAGTGTCACTGAATAAGTAAGTGAACGAATCTTTTTGGTGAACTAATATAAAAAGATTCGAATCAAACTGTTACCTCATTGTCCGCGTGAGAGCGCTAGAGAAACGCAGCAAGCGGAACACGAGCTGGCGCTCCCCTCTTTCTTTCTCCATTCGCCTACGTTGACGCGGAAGCACACTGTTCATTTGAAAACTACAAAGAAATCAAACGTGTTGAGCAGATGATTCAAAACAAATGTTATCTCAGATTTACAGAGATAAACATCTGAAAACTGCCGTTTTCTTAGCGGGATTCAGTGGATATAAGTTAAAGTTAATTAATTTGGCGACGTTTCTTTGAAAGCATTGCACTCATGGAGCAAGGTAATAAAGGATCTATTCATTTAGAAGTTTTTAGAATAATGCGTGTTCTCTTTTTCTTTTCCGCCTTTAGGTGTGTGTTGAGATTATACGGTTTCGAAATGCTATAACTTAATTCATGCTCGACTTTACATTCTTCTATTCTTATAAATTAGCTTGACGGTCATCTGACTTACACTAGTGCAGGGTGAGATGATGTGTCAATTTGTATCATATTTTGGTCGTGGGCTTATATTTAAACAGCACCATGGACACCCCAAATAATCATAAAGTGTCCCATCTCCATCTGATCTATATTCACACAAACAAAATGACAGAAGAATTCAGAAAGCATTCTATTCATTCTAATCTGCACATTATATGACATCTGCTTAGTGCAAGAGATAAAACTCATTGTAATTATAAATAAATAGGATGAAAGTAATCATACATATTTCAAATAAACAATATCAGACAACTCATATCATTTACCATGCCAGAAGGATTACCTGATACACCTCCTCTTTTTCAGAGTCATGGCTTAGCTGTGAGAAGACAGCTGTGCTACAGGGAGGATTCTTATTGGCCAATCAAATATGCCAACCAGAGCCACTGTCGTCTCTGAAGAAAGAGGACTGGGATCGGATTGGATCTCCAATTGTTAGAGCTGTCAAAGAGATATGCGAACATTCGCTTAGACACTCAAAAGACAGACTCCACTGGAAAAAGAAGATTCTCTGTATTGTGTGGAGCAAGATCCTAGAGGTGAATAACAAAGAGGACAGTGATAAAAGATGGAAGGAAGACCCATTGTTTGCCGTACTGAACAGCCTTCCTGACATTAATCACGTTGTGCTGTTTGAGCTGGTAAAGTCGATGAGCTTTCCTACCATTTATGTGGAGCTGCTGTTGTGCTTTCAACCAGCTGAACAGTGCAAAGAGCTCAAACTGTTGGTCGATCATGTGACGAGCAGCAGCACAGAAGCAGATGTGAAACTACTGTTGGAGGTGTGGTGGGAACTACTGAAGGGCAAAAGAGGATGTCTCGATACATTAGAACATCTCTTTACGGCTCAGTGTTCACGCTCGATGACGTCCATGACCGAGCCATCACCACTGGCATCAAAAAGATTCAAACCTGATCCAGAATCCACATCTACATGTATGGTGTCCATACTATTTGAGGGGCTGAGGAAAATAAAAGAGCATTTGACTTCCTCTGAGTTGTGTCATTTTGCCCTCTCAAATTGCATGGACACGCTGTATACCAACTACCTTTTAAGCAATGCTGCTGATCTCTCCATTGAAGTTCAACTCCAGTACATCTCTCGCGTAGTGAGCCTTAAAAAGAGAGATGAAGCGAATGATGGTTTTGACTTGACTGAGATCATACGTGAGGCTCGCAGAGACCTCGCTGCCGCTCTCACTCCTGCTGAGGCCAAGCCGTGTGGAGTGTCATTCATCCAGGCCATGCAGGTCACACTTGAGAGTATATGCTCCTGGGAGGTTATGGGGCTTTTGAAGATGCCCAGCAATGACCCAAGTGTCACAGCGATCCGTCTAAAAGAAAGCCTGGGCAGAGTTCTGACGTCTCTGGAGCAGCCATCACTTGCTAAAGATCTGGTTGGAAATGGGCAGACTTTGAATAATTTGAGAGTAACTTTGAAAGGCTTACTGGAATCTTTATCATTCACTGCTCCTGAATGTTCTGCAGCAGAAGTAGCAAATATTTCTATGACCATCTTGGACCATCATCTCGAGGGGTTTGAAGGCCTTCCTGGACTGTTCGCCTCCAAACTAAGTCAAAATGTCAGTGAGGCGGAGTGGATTCAGTGCCTAGAGAGAAATGCATGCGTGTTTCAAACCAAAGATCTTTTGATGACGTTGATCTCCACCCTTACAGCTAAATGTCAAAGTGATGCTGATGTTCAGCCCTGCAGAAAGCTCAAGGATGTTATTGTAGACATATTTTCCCACTTGTCCTTACCTGACAAAAATTCTATACTTACAGAATTGCTCTCCATCTCCAGAAAAGGTCTTCATGGATTTCTTCCCAGTTCGGTAACTATAGGCTTCTCTGAGGAGCTCAATATGGCCTTCAACAGCATCATTCAGAGTGGTGCAAATAGCAACCTTGACGCAGCAGTCTCTGCAGTTGCCCGAGTGGCTTTCCAGAACCCTGAAGCCACTTTGCGACGATGCTGCCACATGGCTGTTTTCAACCTGGGAGCTCACACTCTGATAGCCAAGATTCTCCTCCAGCTCTCAGGTCTTGTGTCTCCACCAGGAGTTCACAACTACAACCTGCTGTGTAGATGCCTGCAGGACACAGTGTGGAGCAAGCTGTCCTCACTTCAAGAAGAGAACCAGTTTCTACAATTCTTGACTGAAATGATGAAGTGCAACATAACTGGATGCACGGGAGAAATGCGGAGTTTCCTTCCTCCGGAAAAAGCCTTGCAAGTGTTTGTCCAGCCGTACCTTCTCCCAGTATCTCACAGCTCAAGCAAATTAGAGTTTTGTCTCCGACTTCTTCAGTGCACACTGAGCCAGGAGACCTCGAGTGATTCAACACATTGGATAATGAGCTGCTCTCCATTCCCGCTTTTATATTGTCTAGCTCAGCTCTTGAATGAGTGCAATAGGTGCTGGGACCAGCCGGTAGAAGGTGAGACACCAATCTCCATGGAGTCCAAAGACCTGCTATTGGCTGCACTACACACACTGGGGATAATTGTTGGGAAGGAAGTGGCCCATGCACCTGATGTTTGGTCCAGAGCTGTCTCTTGGCTCTACAGCAAAGTGGAGAAACTGGACTGGACTATACGGCTTTACCTGAAGGATGTGTGGGGAAAACATTTCAAGTATGAAGTTCCAAGTTCTCTGTTGTCAGTTTGTGATCTTCCTGAGCAGGAGTGGTCCGGTCTGGACTTGCCTCAGTACGTACAAGGTACTGGACTTGTAGCATTTTTAGAATGCTGCGCTCTTTCAGACTGTGTTCATGAGACGATGCTGGAATCTCTTTCCCTTAACCTGCTGAAACCAGATGACCTTAACATGTTCAGTAAGGGCCTGTTAGTAGCTGCATGTCAGTTGCTCCCGTGGTGCACATCTGGAGAATGGGAAAGACTTCTGAAAGTGTTACAAGAACTTTTAGAGTCAAGCAAACTTTATGTGCCATACTCTTTAGAATATGTTGATTTCCTTCCGTTGCTTGACCTACGCTCGTTTGCCAGAGAGATGCGCCTATCGGTGTTTCTTCTGCGTGTCTTCCAGTTGCTTTGCAGTTCCAGCTGTTCTGATTGGCTGCCACCTCAAGGCTGGGTGCACACAGGACGGCTTTACGCCAATGCAATGAGGGGCATTATCAGCTCAGTCACAGAGAAGATTCCTCTGCAGTCCAGCGCTGCGTCCCCCAAATCCTCCGGAGCTTGCAGTCAGGAAGTTCTGTTTGTGATGACTCAGCTCTTCTGTCATGTGCTCCATGTCCAGGTGATGATACCTGGCCAGCCAGAGGTGCTGTTCCTGTGTGCACTGGAGATTCTGAGCCACTATGAGGCTGTGCTCTCAGCATTTCCCCACAGCTGCACTGCCCTGCAGGGACACGACACGCGTCACTTCTTCACTACAATCGCAGACAATTTGCAGTCGGCAGATATGAAGGCTGTTCTGCACCAGAAGATCGCTCAGTTATGAGATCACATCAGGAACTCAATGCAATATGACTGCTATTCCACAAGTTAAATTTTTGTTCTTGTTGGTTTGTCACAAAAGAAAGTTAAATAAATAATTGTGCAAAGCATTTGTTGTGTTCAACATTTCTTTTCAGTTATATATTTGCTAACACTTCGCAATAAGGTTGTTTGCTCACATAAGCTAATGCATTAATACCTAATGAACTATGAACTAATAATGTACAATTCTTACAGCGTTTATTAATGTAGGTTAATGTTAATTTGTAATATAGTACTGTAATTGATGTTAGTTCAAAATACATTAATATTATGAACAATGTGAGATGAACATTAAACTAGATTAATAAACGCTGTGAGAAGTTGCATCCATGATATTTCTGAACTCTACACATTGGCCTAGTTTCACAGACAGGGTTTAGATTAAGGCAGGATTAGGCTTTAGTTTAATTAGGGCATTTAAGTAGCTTTTGTATAAACATACTTTAGAAAAAACATTACTGGTGTGCTTCTTGAGACAAAACAATGGCTCTGATATATATTAAGATATAAGTTGCTTTTAGCTAAAACATCTTAAACACGCATTTTATTCTGGGACTAAACTTAATCCGTGGCTATATAAACGGGTGGAAGTTTTTCTTTTTGATTATTTCAATTGTCCGTAGGGAAGGATTTCTGCTACAATGGTTTTTAATTCCTAATAAATATTTATTCAAGGTATTTTGAAGTGGCCGTGATAACAATATTGTACATGTTCATTATAGTGATATAGGCCTGCCCTGTCGTATTACCGAATAAAGGGACGTTTAATGATAAAGGTTCTCTGGAGGCATGGCATTAACTACAATAATAACAAGGCAATCTGTCCCACATAAACTATTTTATTCCAAGTGAAATTTTCAAGAATGTAAACTTATGAGGATCATCTTTTTAAAGTCAAAGTCAGGAAATACAAGTCTCATGGTCTTTTCATAAATCTGCAAAACAGGTGATTATAGTAGCAAAAGAAAAAATTATAAATCACGTTATTACGCTCATTTGTAGTGAGTACAACATAGGGTTTCAGGTCAGACCACTTAATGTCTCACTCACTTCCCATAGTTTTTTGGCCACAGCATCATCTTGAGCCTTGGCTTTCACTTTCTGCACAGCACAGTTGGAGAAATACCTGCCACTCAAGGCTTCAATGCCCTCCTGCACGGCACAGTGTAGAGTTGTCTGGGCACCAGCCTCTACATCCTTAAAGAATAGAGCTGCGATGCCTTTCAAAAGCCTCCTTGACATCTTATTCAAATTGCGGGCCAAATCTGAGTTTACAGCACCTGGAGAAACAAAAGTGTTTTGGTATGAATAGTTAGCCATTCCATAATGTAAAACACTGCAAGTCAAAAGTATGTTCACAACTTGACTAAAATGTTGCTTGTGATGCGAAAAAAACCCTTTTGAATCTCAAGGTTTCTGCTTAGATTCTTGAAATTAGAGTAAACTAATATCAATTGTGCCTACATATGAAATTCTCAATAGAGCTAAAATACCAGTATGATATAGAGCGACAGACCTGGGTGGAGGCTGTAACAGGTCACGTGGGTTCCTTGCAGCCTCTTGGAAAGTTCATGTGTGAAGAGCACATTGCACAGTTTGCTGTGGGAATATATCCTGAAGACATCCCAGAAAGACTCACCTACTCCAAACTCCTTGTGGGTGCGAAGAGCATCAAAGTCAAGGTTACCGTGATTATGTAAATATGAAGATACGGTGACAATGCGGCTTGGCGCACACTCTTTCAATCTGTCCAGCAGCAGGTTAGTCAGGAGGAAGTGACCAAGGTGATTGACGCCAAACATAAGACCAAAACCATCTTCAGTAATGCCCTGCATATAAACTCCTAAAAAATATAGATATCATGCATTATGTATAGTAGACCATTTTGCAAGATCCAGAAACACTTCCTGTTTCAGTTTGTAAATGGTTTCTTTATTTTAAATGTAAAGAAAACATCTTAAATATGTGTGTTTAACTTTTTGATTCGGATCTGTTCTGTTGGTTGTATTTTATTCCAACATTTACGTAGTGTTAAAAAACTGAAACAAGAAGTGCTTCTGGACCAGTGTTGTTTACATCTCGCAAAATGGTCTATAGACTTGCGTATATGATTTTGATTAAATATTCCTTACAAAACCAACACCGGTGGAATCAGATGGAATAAAACCACTGAATATTCTGTTGTTGTTGTTTTTTGTATGTATGTATTGAATACGTATTAATACTTTCTACCTCTAAAGGTTTGGGGATAGTAAGATTAAGGAAGGGTAGGAATTAAAACTTACATTAAAAATAGAAACCAGCTATTTTAAAATGTAATAATATTTCAGCATTATTACTGTTTCAGCTGTATTTTTCTATATCAACTAAATGCAAGGTGACAATTTCGAAAAGCATTAAAACCTAACCAAACGCTTGAATGCTAGTGTATTTAATGATTAAAATAGCCTACTGAATTCATATTTTATAGTTTATGATATGTTTGCGAATTAAACAAAACTCAACCTGCATTGTTGATAAGAATATCCAGTCTTCTCTCGGTCTTGAGAAAAGTTTCCGCAAAGGAGCGCACTGATTTCAAACTGGCCAAATCCAGCTCCATGTACACCACATTTTTACTCCCACTCTCCTGTGTTGAAACAAAAACACAGTGTATACGTTATATATAACTATAATATGACATCATACATTTAGTATCAGGACAATGTTCTCACTCTTTGCACAACAGCAGCAGCAGCTTGGCCTCGTGTTTGGTTCCGACAGGCCAGAATGACTCTCGCGCCTCTCCGCGCTAAATCCACCGCGGTGACTCTACCGATGCCCGTGTTACTACCTGCACGTGCACACAATCACAAAGTTCCCATGAAGTGCTTTAAACGACTGACGAAAAGATTGTCTCAACACATTCTTAATAAGGAAATAATAATAATAATAAAAATACGACTTTTACCTGTAACGATGACCGTCTTGCCGTGCAGTTTTTCCTTGCTTTTGCATCGCGCTCCATTTACATATGTACGAAATATCATCAGCACCCCAATCACAACACCCACGTACAGCAATATCTCGGGCATTTTCAGGGAGAAAATAGCCTGCAACACATACGGAAGTAACAATCCACAATATCCATGCAGCTACTCTGTGGTTGACATAGCCTGTAAAACCTGTCGCATTGACTTACCGGATGAGTTGGTAGTTAATTTGTTGTATAATCAAGTTTTTTTTTTTACTAGACACTTGATCAATTGTATTTCCTAATAGTCGACATTCTTTTAATTCAGGGCAAGGGCAGGACCAACGTGTAGCATGGGACCTACTTTTAAAAAAACAATATGCGATATGCTGTATATTTTTAAATATCGGTTACCCTTTATGATAACATTTTGTAATATGTCTAAATTACCATTGTTCTACCAAAACGTAAAATAAACAATTAACATTATCCTACACTTTGGGCTGTGTGTCCCAATAGGACTTGTAGTGACTATTACTTTAGAAGAAACTATTACACTAGCCTAGTGTAAAAAAAAAAACATCTACCTAAATAGTTAACACTCATGAAGTGGTTTCCTTTTGTGAATAACACGAAGGAAGATATTTTGACAAATGTCAGTAACCAAACTGGACCCCTTGACTTCTAAAATAGGGGGGGGGGGGGGGGGGGGTGAATACTATGGAAGTCAATGGGACCCGTGAACTGTTTGGTTATGGTCATTCAACAAAATATTTTCCTTTGTGTTCAGCAGAAGAAATAAATTCCTAGAGGTTTGAAACAAATTGAGGGTGAGTGTATGAAGACAGAATTTTCATAATGAAGTGAACTATCCCTTTAAATGTCCCAATTGAACAAATGCCTAATCCTGGCTTTATCTAAACCCTTTCTGTGAAACCAGGCCCTAATGATGGTAGGATTAGCCCAACAAAGTACCTACTATGGTCACAGAATTCAACATCACCGTCGAATGCGTTGCACGATCGATACAGCGTCTGTTTCCTCACTGTATAGTTTTGCTGTGTTGCACGGCTGAATTCCAAAACGTGGTAATGCTTCTATTCATATTGTTTCTAAACTGTATAACTGACTTTCTAATGTGGAAAATAAAAGAAGATAACCTGATATATTCTTTTGCGTTCCACAGAAGAAATTCATACGGACTTGAAATAAAATAAAGTTAAATGACAGAATATCTTTTATTTTACACAAAAATCATAAAATGGTCTGTTATTTAAAAATCTTTATATATTTACAATGTAATGACATACATGTCAGAATTTTTTTGTTGCTGACAAAATGACACTTCAGTCACATGTACATGACCAAAAGACAACTTTAGTTGAACAACAAGCTTTATACACAAACGAACTTCACAACCAAGGCTGTGTCGAGGCTCTAACACTACGGTTCCAGAAGAAAACTAGAACGATCAATGATTCTGCTAATAAATCCTACAAAGGTATTTGCACATGTATGCACTTCTGCATATAGTTACCTAGTGTGCAAAAAACTGCAGAAAAAAGAACAATACATTTTTATAACAAAATAAAATATTTTGGAGTAAATATATTGTTCAAAAGAGTACATAAAAACCTCTTATACGGACACAAAGTATACAGGGTGTAGTGTCGACAAGAGAGGTTTAGGGGAAAATCGAACATCTGCTCCTCGGTCAAAAGGTTTTGCATAAAAAAAAAAATATATAGAAAAGTAATGTGCAAACAGTTTGTCCGTAACACCCAGCACCCAAAGTACAAATGAATGAATTAACCGCATTATCAAAGTTCCTCTATCCAAACTGCATTTACCGGCCTTCGTATATTTTAAGGAGAGGTTGTGTTATGATACCGACTTGGACTGTAGCACTGGCATTTGGTGGAGTTTGGGAGTCTGTGAGTCGACCACTTCAGTCTCTTCTTGGCTAACGGTGGTGGACGTCTCCTCTTTTTTGGGTTGGTTGCTAGTAAACTCTGTGATGCTGAATAGGAACTGCATGCAGCCCACTTTGATGCAGCTGCTGTGGTGAAGCAATGCGGTGCCCTCCCATCCGGCTCCGCTGCCCCCTATCAGGCTGGAGCTGCTGGCTTTACAGTTACATGGAGACTTGGGTCCTCCTTGAGCCTGGCTGCTCATCATAGCACCTGCGGGCATCAGCACCGCCTCCGCACACACCTCCCCCAGCGGCCTCCTTGACCTGTTGCCTCCTGTGGATTTAGCAAACGAGATACAATGCATTATGACAATCATATCACACATTACAAAAACAATATGTGGGCGCTACTCACTGATGCTGTTTTGCACTTTGGATGCAAGCCCACTGGGTGAAGTGATGTTTGGTTTGTCGGAGAAGTCACATGAGTAAAGCACGTTATCTACAGTCGTCCCGTGCTCACTGTAGTTCAGAAGCTCATAATGCTTTGTGTTCTACGAGAGATTAAAACACATTTATAAACATTCCTCCCCCTTGATCTGATCAATCTGGACAATTAGATTAACATGAGCTTCCCAAGAGCCTTTATGGTGCTTTCACACTGGACGCGAATAGCGCGTCAGGCGCGAATGTTTTCAATGTTAAGTCAATGCAAAGACATGCGCGTAAAAAATTCCTGCGACAATTTCACGTGAATGGCGCAAATTGAGCGTCTGGTGCGTTAAGCGCGAATGATTTAGTTTCTTTCTCAGTTGGTCGCACCAGCATTTGATTTGGTCGCAGTCTGGAACCCTACTAAGAGGCATAATTACTGAATTCACTCACTTCATCATAAAAGATGCAGGCATGTTTCCCAGAAACATAATTGCAATGACCGTAGTTTGTAAGGCACACGTCCATTTCAGCTCCTAAAAACAAGAAAATGAAAACCATCAATGATTCAACCTCAAAATAATGCAATCTTGTTTATGTTGCTTTTTGCAAACCGCACCTGTTCCTATGTAGAGAGTCCTATAGCACATGTTGATAGCTGCCCCTTTTCCTGTTAAAGGACACAGTACTGCTCGAGCTTGCACTTCCCTTTTTTGTACTGGAAAAGAGGAAGGATTTGCCACATTATGACAGGAAGGGTCATTAGCACAGCCTCAACATGATGTGATGAGCGAGTTTTGTTACCTTCGGCGTGTGGGGAGGGTTTGGGCAGAGAGGCAGCGACGGCTGGAGAAATCCCACATTTACTCGAGGGTTGAAGTGATTTGGGAGACAACAGCTGCTGGATCCTCTGCCAGGCCAGAAGTCTGATCAACTCTTCATCCAGCTTATTCAGGTCCACTTCTGCAACACACAGAAAACCATTCCATTCCTCAGAACCGGTGAAGGCAAAGTTATTAGTTCTACTGGGAAAGAATGGGTTCTTGTACTTGCAAAGCAGATTAATGCACAGTTATTTCCGGATGAAGTTGAACTCTTACCTGCATCACCTTGAACCACATTCTTGATGTAGCTGTATAAGCTGCCTATAGAGGAGGGGAGCGTCGAGCCTTTCCCAACAGACATTGCATCAGGGCTCACTTTGTTCTCTGAAAAAATAAATAAATAAATAGCAATTTTTATGTGGACTGAAAAATCTCTAATCTTAAAACTCTAATTCAGCCTCAATTTGGACAACAGATATTAGTTTTTGGAACTCTATGTTATAAACAACTCTTTAATTAATGTAGTTGAGAGACAACATTTGGAATTTTAGTACTTTTTTTTTTTTTTTAAATGTTACAAAATATTTATGTTCCAAATAAATGCTGTTCTATTGAAAGAACCCTGAAAAAATGTTTGTGGAAAGCTGTTTCAACACTGATAATATTAAGAAATGTTTCTTGAGCACCAAATCAGCATATTAGTATGATTTCATTTCATATAAAACATAAACACTTGTACTTTTTAATTGCAGGATACAATAAATCTGATCCTCAGAAGGGAAGAGTTAATTCTAGAGCATAGCCGAGGGAAATTATGTATGATGTGTAGAGTTATGTAATTGAGTATGTAGGTTCAAAAACCTTTAGTTTGAGACGAGAAGCTGCTGTTCGGCCCCGAGGAGGCATTCCCAACAGCTGAGGTGTGATGATGGGCCGACGCGTCTGAAGCAAGGCTGGTAGATGAAGGAGTATCTCTCTGCACACAGGAGCTGAGGGGACTGCTGCTCTCAGTCTTTATGTCTACATGGTTGGGCAGGGCTGGTTCTGAAAGTGGAGTTTGTAGTCTCTGTGGGGTTTCAGCTGTCAAACAAGATTTATCCTCACACACCAACGGGCCATTCACTCCTGTGCCTTTCTCCACCGGACTGTCAGAATCACCCTGACAAGATCTTTCTCGGCAGCTTTCGGGTTGTTTGGGTGGCAGAGAGGGCAGCGGAGGAGCCCCCTGGGGGCCAACTGGTGTACCGCTGATCTCCTGCGTCTCCATACACTCCTGCGTCTTCATGTCCGACATATCAGTAAGCTCCATTGCCCGGAGGGAAGATGACATCTGCTTAGCAGATAAATGTTTCATAATACTGCACTGAAGTGCAATGACATGACGAAGCCACTGTGGAAAGGATAAAATACACTGAAGAGTAAGGAATGATTCCATTTGCAGTCATATTTATACAACAGCAGTTAAGTTTGTTAAACGAACACTTTATACAGTCTATTTACCTCTTCTTGTTCTTCTTTGCTGGTTAAATGTTGGGCAGACGAAGAACATTCTTGATCCATAAAACCGTTTGTGACCAGCTCTCCATTGCGAAGGCCTATTTGATCCATCAGCACAGGGGGGTTTTGGTAGTGACTTTTAATGGCATTGGGGACCTATGAACACATCAAAGCGACTGAGTCATAAACTAAAACTACTGTCTATGTAGAGGTACCTCTGCTGAAATTACATGATTTTTAATTTAATTACTGGATAAGGATTCCTCTTAAATCATGAGATCATATTATCAATAGTAATTTCAAGCCAAATAAATTGAAACTGAGCATGAATAAATCAAACAAGGTCAGTATGTGCTTTAAAATGTTTTTGAAAGAAATTTCTTATGCTCAGCAAGGCTACATTTATTTGATCAAACCAAACATCAGTAATATTGTTAATTAGAAGCACAACGATTTAAACCGTTAAACTGTTCTCTATTTTAATATATTTTAAAATGTATTTTATTCCTGTGATGCAAAGCTGAATTTCCAGCATCATTACTCCAGTCTTCAGTGTCACATGATCATCATTTTAATATGCTGAGTTGCTGCTCATGAAATATTTTTTTATTATTATCAATGTTTAAAACAGTTGTGCTGCTTTATGTTGTTGTGGAAACCATTACACTTTTTAACCAGGATTCTTTGATGAATAGAAATTTAAAAAGAAATATGTTGTAACAAATGTATTTACTGCCCCTTTTGATCAATTAAATGCATCCTTGGTGAAATTCTATTAATTTAAAAACTGATATAAATATTTTAAATAGTATGGAAATAAATAAATAAAGGTCATTTATCAGTGAATTTAAGCCATTTAACAAGACAAATCAATTTAAGCCAACAAGCCATTTAAGCTTCTACTGTCGATACAAAATATAATAATATTAATATTTTCATCCTACATAAAAGGCCTGGTAAACACACATGTGAAGGACTGCAGAAACCCTAAAAAAACGTGTTATGTGGCTCCACCTTCAATGTCTTTTTCTTGGTGTGGCGAACACCTCTGCGATTGGGATGGTGTTGGCGGTGAACCCACCGCAGAAAGTCCACTTTGACTGCGTGTTGGGACAATCGGTCCTGAAACCGATCGAAAAGCTGGCAACGTGTGCTGAGGGTCACATTCTTTTGGTTTAGCTAGAATGGAAATAAGCATCTTTTTCATTTTACAGTTCTTAATTTCAGGAGAGAGTAATGAAATCATAATCAACTAAAGATCAGAAAAAAAAATATGAACGACATCATGAACTAAAAATGATGGACTATTAAAATGTGACATGAAAAAAACTGAAAAGAGAAAAATACTGTTGTGATTTGATTAAAAAAAAAAGATCAAATACGAGCCACTGACCACCATGTGCTCTACGTGGTTGGGACACATCCATCTCCCAGCGGGCATGGCAGTGAGAGGCGGGTCCAGGCAGTCCATATGGAACAGGAGCGCACAGTAATCACACTGGATCAGAGGAGCCACCCTGCAGCTCCTATTGAGGAAGAGGAGAGAGAGAACCTGATGCACTGTGCAACAATACTGACCATAATGTGATTCCATTTGGGTTTCATGGGGATTCAAATTCTAGGTAATTGCTATTTTAATATTATTTATATTATAATATAGTATTTGCAAATATGTAATTAATTGCTATATTTTCAGGCTTCATTTTAATATACATTTTTGTAATTCTGTAGTTAAATCAATGTAATTTTCATATATTTTTTTTAAATACTTCTATTTCATTAAAGCTACACTGTGTAGGATTTACCCCCAAGCCAAATGAGCTGAACTGTATGAACATTCACTCGTATGAGAATCTCGTGTCACGTTCGCAATATTCAATTAGCCGACAATTAATTTAATTGAGTAAATTCTTGTCGACAATTATAATTGATAATTGATTAACCGCTTGCATCCCTATTACAAACGTCTTGTTTTGAACTATTGTTCAATAAATAGAAATAATTCAAGCACATAAACTTTCATATGGAGGATTAAATAGATTCAATTTATGCAGTAAGACTTCACAACTAATCCCTGACAGACACTATACCACAAGGACCATTTCTCAAGCATCAAATAACAATGACTCATCCATCAAATCATCAATTTCATCCATTAATCGAACATCCATAGTGCATAGTTGTGCCTTGAAATGTTCTCATTTGGATACATTCATATATAACAAGTGTCTTAGAGCTCTTACTTGCCACAGGTGAAGCACACTTTCACTGGCAGAGGGACCAGCCCACTGGGATCCAGCTCATGTTGTGGCCTTTTTACATTCTTGCCTATTGCCTCCTCTTTCCTTCTGCGCTTACTGCTGCCTGTAGATGCACACACACACTAAGAGTTATTCAATGCACACTTCAACAACACATCGCACAAAAGTGTGGGCGAGTCTCACCTGGCAGTGAAGTGGTGCACGTAAGCTCGGTGGGCAGCTGGAACTGCGTGGGGTTTCTCTCCATGGCCGCAGCGATCAGCAGCTGAAAAGGTTTCTTCAGGCGAAGTGTGGTGCTCTCGGACTCAGAGCAGTGGACGTCCTCTTCAACATCCATCAGGTCCTCGTCCACGTCATTCTGTTCCGATGGTGTGGGCGTGTCAGTGGATGCATTGGAAGTGGGCGTTCCAGGACGGCTACTGGTGCGTCGCTCGAGAAGACGGACCTGTGCCACAGCGAGTCTCAGGCCTCCTGACGCAGCAGAGGGCAGTCCATCCAGACGCAGCGTTCCCAGCTCCAGCTCCGCCGCAGGGGAGGACGACCGCTTGGACAGCTGCCGCTCTAGCGTCCCGTTCACCTGCTCGGCCTTCTGCTCACGCTTCTAGAGGATCACAATATTAAACTGTATTGCTCATAAAACTAGTAAGCAAGGTTGCTAAGGCAACAGTTAACATGATGTTAAAGATACTCTAAAGCATTGAATCTGCAATGCAAGTTTTCTTATGATTAACATTTATGTAGCCTTGTCTGCCATCTGATTTTTATTTTGCTCAAAGCAATACATTCAGGGATTATAATCCTTCGTGAAGGCAGCATGCATTTTGTGTCATCCTTTTTTCCTACACTGAAAATATTTTGCCAGCTGCCAAAATGAATCTTTGTTCCACTAAAGATCTCTAACACCACAAGTTTCTGGATTGACAACCATATTTAAATGTGCGATTGAATTCGATTGACAGTGATAACCTTGGCAATGAACGGAACAATATCTGACACTGTATGCCAAACCATCTTGAGGTGTAAATGCATAAATCAGACCCGCCATTTCTTCTATATAATGCATTACTTTGTCGTTAATTTTATTCCTTAATTTTTTTTTAAATGGGTCGCTCTGTTACATTTTACATATAAATGTAATGGGAATAAATAGGATACGTTATTACAAACTGCTCTTTGGTATTCATTTTGGAATTAATGTCAGTACTGGGCTCACAGTTCACGTGTCTTAAGGTACTTTGTACGGTGTGTAGATGCCTCTGTTCGTCCGCCACCACCGAAGACCATTTTTGATCATTTTAGACAAAGCAAGGGCAAATATGACTGCACCAACCTTCTTGCGAACACTGCAGCGATGACACATCCAGTCACCAGGGGGCAGCATCTCTCTGCTCAAAGGCGGATTACTGAAAAAAAGAAAACAATTCTTTCACAAATCTTGATGTGTTGAAAAACACAATACTGCTTTTAAGACATTTAAAAATTTCTGTAAACTCTTTGTGCTAATAAAAAAAAGCTGAATTTTGGTATGAAAAATATAGTGACAGTTCACAGGTTTTACTCACTGTACTAGATGAAAAGAAAACCATATCGTAGTGAAACTACAGGTTAAAACAGCCTGAACCACAAGGACTCATTGTAATATTTAGGTTATATGGCACAAATGATGCAATGTTACTGACATGCCACAACTACGGCAATACAATTGTTTTTTTCTCATCTCTTTGACATACAGTAGACTAGTTTTATGTTACATCAGCTAAGAGAAAGACTGGATCGAATGAATTTGAAACAACCACACAAATCAGGACAGAGTTGTTGAATAATACATTTACTTCCCCTCAGTGATATGCACAGGACAACAGCAGTAAAAACTAAGCATTTGCTTAACAGGACATGGCAGAAAGACAATTATTAGACGGCTGTCAAATAAAATGAGGCAGGGGCGACTCCCTTCAAACAAAACTTACATGATAACAAATGAAGACTTCAGAATGAGGGAATTGTAATCTTACACATGAGATGTAGATGAGGATAACTAAACCTGTAGGCATCAATAAAGTTCTCGTTCTTATGCTAAATGTGCATTAATACTTTAGCTCAGGCTGTCAGTGAACAAAAGACTTCTAAATGCCCTTATTTGGAAGAGGAAGTGGTGATGTGCATATAACAATATGTAAAGTTAGCAGTCATGCAATCTACTGCGATTATGCTACAGCGATAAGCTTCAGCAGGCTGAACATATGCTGACCTGCCAAAATGACTCTAGTTTCTGATACTGATACAGTCTTTTCAAAGAAATTAATATAAAAAAGGTGCATGCAACTACTACAACAAATACTGTACAGCACCAATTCAGGATCACGTGACACTGAAGACTGGAGTAATGATGCTGAAAATACTGCTTTGCAATCACAGGAATAAATTACACCTATTTATAAAGTTAGTAGAAATTAAGATTTCACAATATTCCTGTTTTTATAAAAATCCTCAAACTTTAGACCGGTCTTGTTTATTTATATTTTCATTTATTGTTAAGTTGACTTCTATAAATTCATAAACACTGTCTTTTCCTAGAAAAATATGGTATATATGCTAGTGAAAACCATCCCTTACCACTCTAACTAGTGCTTCCAATATAACAAGAAGTCACCCTCTTAAATCCAAATCAGCCAACTGGACAAATAACTTTGTGAAATTAAATAATCAGCAGTGTCAGACATGTACATATTACACATTTATCCCTCACACTACATGAAATCGCATTGCAAACATACCAGCACTGCAGGTGAAAGGCAGCCGGACAGTGATCGCAGCAGAGCAGATCTCCTCCCTCACGGCAGCTGTCACAGGTGTCATGGTTTGTGGCTCGGCCTCCTCTTCTGGTCTCCCTCTCTGGTTTGCGTCTCTTCTCTCCATCCTCGGAGCGTGGAGGTGCAAGCAGCTGTTGAATTTGCTGGAACAGATTGGCAAATATAATTGAAGCATGCATGTAGTGTTACACAAAGATCTCCTGAAATGTTTTAAGTGACAGACGTCAGTGGAGAGAAAGTCTGTTCACACATTAAACAGGTGTTTCCAACCTTACCAGTGAAAGGTTTAGTATATCATCTCAATCTGACGGCAGATTTTGGAGTAAAACCAGGTGTTAGTTTTTATTGAAACCTCCAGAGTGTGTGCAGTCCTGCTACCACTGCGTTCAACTACGAGTAGGTCATTAAACTTTTTTCCATGTCAAATCAGATCTGGTCACGTGAGCTCACTAATGAAAACTGTTCGGTTGCTGTATAACCAAGTTTTGTTCACGTTTCTGCAACAGGCCCAGCTCTACATATTCATAAACTCACCACGTCCATTCTGTAACTTACTGTCATTCGGATTCATTTAAGCCATATGCCTGTATTATAACTCGCATAAGGCAGTGATTTGTGGCACCGCTGAAGGGCAGACAGGCTTACCTCCATTAGGCCCCCAGACGTGTCCAAATCGTACAGAATCTTCGGGGTCTCCATTTTGTCCCACATTCACACTGCTGAAATGTAGCATGAACACACAACCCGACAACAGTTCTCGCTTTCTCCAAATCCAGTCGGGGTTATATGCTGTCCTTAAGCCGTCCTGGAGAAATTAAACTGGTCACTGGTCGATAATCTAACAAGATAGCGGATTGGCTGCTCCGATGTTCGGCTAGCTAGCAGCTAACGTTATCAACAAACAAAAGCACACAGGTCGCAGGAGGTCTGGTGCTAAACGAGAGCTGATGAATCGCTCAAACCCTCATTTAAGAGCAAATATCGTTCATATTTTGAATGAAATGTTGCTGTCTGGTGCAGTATTGAAGGTTTCATGTGGGATGTAAAGGCCTAGCTCGCTAGCCTAGCAGCATCCTCTGCTTCAGCAGCAGCCGCCTGCAAAGATGCGTGTAGAAATCCACAACTGTCTGTCCCCATCGCATACTGACTAGAAAAGCGCTCTCTTTCGAAAAGCAAGTCTGCTGGATTGGTTGTCGGCGGTTAGGTCCTTATGTGCAGAAACACTCGCGGGTGGCGTCCAGATGACAGCAGGGAAGAGCAGAGGTGTTGTTATGAAAAGCCATTGCTAGTAGCTATTTGCTAACTGGCTGGCGCTGCCCTCCTCTGACTCGACTCAAGCGGGGTTGGAATGAAGTCTGCGCATGCGTACTGAGACGAAAAGAGGAAAGGCTCCTCCTAGCGTTAGCCGGCAGAATAACAGAATAACTCTCAGCCTGCAGGGCATGTTTTCTGTCAACCACAAAGGAAAATATCATAAACAAAAGAAAATAATCCCCAAGAATGGATAAAAATTGTTCGTGAAGAACGAATAAAACAGCCCAATCCAATGTAATATAACTTTTTAATTGATGATATGCTCCGACAATGTTGTGTACAGTGTAAATAATTACAGTACAGTGCAATAAAGTAAAAATATATTTTCAATCAAGATAATCCCAAACAGCCAAGTTTCTTGCAGCTATCAAGAAGCATCTTAAGATTTCTTCCGTGAGTTCTTGACTAAATTCCCTAAAAATAAATACATTAAAACAAATTATTCTTCCAGATTTTCAGTTCTCTGGACTACCTTGTACAGCACTTCTCATATTACTGACCTGCTCATGTTCTTCCTCACTCATAAGTTGCTTTGGGTAATTAAATAAATGTGAATGTAATGCATGTAATATTTTCATATTGAAAAATGCACTTGAGTTCCTTGAATTCCATTAAATGTTGTTTCTTATGTTCCCAAAACACTGTTGTTCAATTGGAGACAGTGAAACACTGAAACGTACACACACAATGCAAGTCTGTCATGTGACCAGTTGTGATGTTTTGGCAGCTTTTGCTAATTACAGTGAAATGACGATATTTCAATCAATACGGACAACATTCAAATGGAGACCAAGTACATAACTCTTTTAGATGATCCATATAATGATGAAATGATGAACAAAGATCTATTCTATCATAGATAAACCTCATATATACATACATTTAAGCCATATCTAATACAAATTGTATGTACATTCTTAGATATTTATATACTAAGTGTGCCTGCTGAAAGAGTACAGTCAATTGTTATTTTGTTCCATATGTATAAAAACATACAAAAATAAACGTAAATCAAAAAATCAGAGCCAATTGATCAGTAAAGGAGGGATGATTTACAAGAACTTCCTGTACATAGATTTTTACTTTTGGCTTACTCAACCAAAGCTGAAATTTAGCGCAAGAGAGCACTTCAACAGCAGGCTTTTGTTTGACATTGTACACACACAGGCGAGTCATAATTAAGGTTAGCGTAAATGCTTAAGACCACCCCAATGAAATCCACTTCACATCACTGGATACAGATGTACCAGTTTCCATGCAAACCACTACACTTTACAAAACTGCCAGATGTTATTTGAAGGTAGTTGAAAATGAAAATAAATATATAAAAAAAAGATTTAACTGTAAACCATGCATAGGTTTAATTGTTCAATAATTGCAGTGTTACACAATTGTTTCAAAGTGTCCCCCCAGGATTATATTTATATTTGAAATGCAATGATTACCATTACATTTCTGGAAAATGTATCTGGATAAGATCTCCAGATACTACTACCAATCAAAAGTTTGGAGTCGGTAAGATTAAAAAAAAAAAAGAAGAAGAAGAAGCAATTACTACTTTTATTCTGTAAGGATTAATTTGATTGATTTAAAAAGTGTCAGTAAACACTTTGATACAACATTGATAATAATCAGAAATGTTTCTTGAACAGCAAATCAGTATATTCCAATGATTTCTGGATTATGTGACACTGAAGACTGAAGTAATGATGCTGAAACTTCACATTTGCCATCATAAGAATAAATTATATATTTTTAAATATATTAAAATAAATTAAAAGTTTACTAATATTTCACAGTATTACAGTTTTTACAGTACTTTTCATAAAATAAATTCAGCCCTGGTGAGCATAACTTATGCTCAATAAAAAAATAAATCGTATCGACCCCAAACTATTGAACTATGGAAGGCAATTGTGTCTTTTTTTCATAATTGCGACTGTTTATTGTGCAATTACTTTATATTTCAATGTGAATTTCTATCATTATTTACTATATTTCACAACTATTTCTCGTACTTTATTATCGGGGGGGGGGGGGGGTGCAAAAGTGCAACTTAAATAAATAAATCTGTTAAGAGAGACATCAGTCCCCTAAATAACATGGCCCCCCTATTGTCAGTCATTCTTTTAAATTCTTTAATTCATTTGATTTGGCTCAATTACGGGTAGAAACTGTACAAGCAATTCTGCCAGGACAATGCTATTGAAGCTCTACAAAAATAATATCATGTTGTCCACACTGTTCGCTTGTGGAAGTCCTCCGAAGCAAGGTGATATTTACAGCAGATGAGAAAAAGATGAGAAGGTAGGTCCAGGTGAGAATAAGAGCAGAGTTGGCTACACAAGATGTGAGAGGAACTGAGAAGATCTTCCACAAGGCAGAGAAAGGCTTGCGGTCCTCCATGCTAAAACGAGCTTTGTTTTATTTAAATGGAGACTTCGTATTCTCTCGTGTCCTATGGACCAAACAAACAAACACATCAAATATAATATAAACATTCAAGTATATATATATATATATACATACACATACACACACACACACGCACACACACACATATATATATATATATATCATTTCATTTTTTGTGAGGGGTGGGAATATGTAAAACCAAATGCTGGCTGCAAACACAACATGAAAGAGATGCTAAAGATGGAGACGCCCTACACCAGTGGTTCCAACATTCTCATCCTCGTCCATGTGATGCTATTCCCTTGATCAACTCTCCTTACAGGCTCTTTCTTTACAACAGAATCCTAGAGAGTACCTCTGGTGGCTGCTTTGAATCATAGGTCTCTGTACAAATCAAAAATACCATGCAACTTAAGCATGAAAAGGACTTAAAAATAATAATCAGTAATGGAAGCATGATGGAAGTTGAATGAAAAACTATTGGGCAATGTGTGATTTAGGAAGATGTTGTCTAACAAATGAACACAAAATAGTCAATTATCAAATGAGCATTAAAAAGCCTTTAGATGTTTATGGGGGAGGGGGAGGCGTATATAACGCATATGAAATAAAAAGTTTTAAAATTATGAAATTAAATATCTAAAACACAATACTAACTGGCTCTACTTTTTGTAAACACAGTCTTACAAATCCCTTCAAAACGAAAATTTCCTGATAATTTACTCACCCCAGTGCCATCCAGTTTTCCTGTAGCTCAAACAGTAGAGCATTGCTACTTGTAATGCCAAGTTCATGAGTTTGATTCTCCGGGAAAGCAAGAAGCATGTGTTTCTTTCTTCGGTGGAAAAGAAATTAAGTTTTTTGAGGAAAACATTTCAGGACTTTTCTCCACACAATGGACTTCAATGGTAACCAAATTGTTGGAGTCCAAATCAATTCAGTCTTAAGTGAAAATGCATTGATTTGGATTTCAACAATTTGTTTACTGTTGAAGTCCACTGTGTGGAGAAAAGTCCTGAAATGTTTTCCTCAAATAACCTTTTTTTTTCACTGAAGAAAGAAAGACATGAACATCTTGGATGGTATTAGGGTGAGTAAATTATCAGGAAATGTTCATTTTTAAGTGAACTAAGCCAGACTTGTCATTAGACAGTCATGTCTCTTCATACTCAAGAGAGTTGCTTGTGATCCCCTGTTTGCATCATCTTTACTTCCTAACATGCATAATGCAAGAACACGAACCAGCACACACACATACAACACACACACACATATCTGTCCAGCCTCAACACTTACATACAGTCAAACGCAGACGTGGCCCTGGGGGCCAGAAACTGTTATTGAGCGGTTTAGTATATGCAGGCAGTGCTGCAGGGACTGTTATGAGTGCTACAGCATACAGAGAGAGAGATCTGGAGGGACACTTGCACAGCATAATAAAAGTCTGTAACACATGCTACCATAGACTGTAAAAAAAGATGGACAATGCCCCTTCGCTCTTTTCCATTAGTGAGAAGTGAAGCCACCAGTTTACTATCCCGATATGGCGCTGACATCTTGGAACTGCTTGGAAATCTTGGAAAAGGTCCATATTAGAGATGACGCATGCAGCTACTTGCTCTACATTTATTTAAAATTAACAGCAAGACAACTAGAAGTGAATGTGCTTTCCATTAAAGAAATCACACACAGTAAATAAAACCTTAACCAAAAAAAACTTTGCAATGAACTTTAGACTTGTAAACTGAGTGTCGGTGCGGTAAGACGTACATGCTCGGGCAGATTCGGCTTGAAGTCGATCATCTTTGGACGCAGCGCCGCACGTGCTGTTACAAAAGAGGCCGTGCAAACAGCCAAGCGAAATGGGGCCTTGCACACCCAACGCGTAATTTTTGGCTCGCACCTTGGCACTCATGCCGACGCGTCAAGTATAAAAAAGCTGGTGCTTCTGAGGCTGCTACTGCTGGAGATGGCTCCGCCTCCTTTGCCTCATAAGCTGATATTATTTAAACATTCTCTAAGATAAAAAAAAAAATAATAAAAAAATATTTTTATAACATGGTTTTGGCGGTTATAGCGCTCTAATGACGGTGTTTAACTATAACAAGTTCCACGGCGGCATCCATGTTTGTAAATGTTCAAAATCTACTTCACCGCTACTGTGATGTCATCATCATGTAAAGCCCACCCCAACATTTCTGATAGATGCCGCGATTTCAACGGATTAGAAATGGGCTTGAATGAGCTCTTTGCCCAAGGGGGGTAATCCATCAGTCTCCTCGGGGCCGCCATTGGCTAACAAGCCTTCACCTGCTGTTAGCATTCCATTGACTCCCATTCATTTTGGCGTCACTTTGACAGTGAATAACTTTACATCAGAGCCATTTAAAGGCTCCATTTGTCCCAAAGAAATAATGTATAAAAGGCTCAATTACCTTGTATCTTACGTTATGGCCCTGTAGAAACAGTTTTTGTAAAAACAGGCTAACGATTGCATCATAACACGCCTCTCTCTGTCGCACACTTGAGAAATTACCATTTAGACAGAAGTAGAAGCTTGCACACAATCGGGGGGACGTGAAGGCATAAAGTCAATGGAGAAGCCCATAGAGAGTTGCTCATAAAGTTGCTCCTGCTGCAAGCTCATGGAAAGCTAATACTCACGATCACTGTCTCTGCAAGATTTGGAAGGGAATGATTCAGATTCCTCTTGGCACCGCTACAAGACGACTTACAACTGTCAGACAGGTTGCTCACGTCACATCTACGTCGTCAAGCTCAGTTTGAGCCTCTAATTGAGTGCTTCTAATTGACTTCACTTCTCTCTGTTGAAGTCTATGGGGTCACTGTGTCCATTTCTTTTACTGTCTATGTCTTTGCCAAACTAACTTGCAGAGCAAATCTAAAGTTGTCTGGGTTTTCCCAGCCTAGGTCCATATATCAGTGTAAAAGTATTGACAGTCAAATTCTCACCTCATTGTTCTTCAGGGATGCAGATGCAGAGAGAGAAGAGAAAGTGCAAATGTAAGTGATGGAGCAAGTTTATGTAGGTCAAAAAGTGTCTGATTTATTTTTCTCTACATGAAAATGATTGTTCACCCCCCAAAATTAATGAATCTGTCATAATTTACTCACTATCATGTCATTCTAAACCTGTGTGACTTTCTTGTTCACACAGTGCAAACCTGGCGC
This sequence comes from Cyprinella venusta, assembly GCA_038021265.1. Taxonomy (NCBI): domain Eukaryota; kingdom Metazoa; phylum Chordata; class Actinopteri; order Cypriniformes; family Leuciscidae; genus Cyprinella; species Cyprinella venusta. Next base: position 11,549,079 of record CM075881.1, on the reverse strand, counting down.
AACATGTCTTCACATACAAGCAAATGCTTGTATATAACGTTTAAAAGTTTGGGGTTGATAATATTTTACAATGATTTTCAAATGTCTAATGCTCACAAATCGTGATAGCAGCTATAAATCAAAGCAGCTTGAAAAGGCACCCTTCCTGAAATTACCTGATTTTTCCAGTAATTTGATGACTGGATATAATTTTCGATGTATTTTTATTTATGCTCAGTTAGGAAGTATATCTTTCAGTAGTGTACAACACAACACTGTTCACTGACACATCCCCAAACTGTTACAAACAAAATGACTAGTTAATTTATAACAAAAAATTAACAAAACAACAAAATTAATTTTGGTTTGTTTGTCACTTAAATCTATTAATGACAGAGTTATGTGGACTAGTTTTATAATGCCATTTGACCATATGATACTTTCACAATCACTTTTGGAGCACAACAAGCATTTGTCCTCGTCCACTTGCAGCTCTGTGCAAAATTTCTCCCTTTTGTGCTCCACGGAAGAAAGACGGTTTGTAGCGACATCAAAAGGGAGTAAATGATGACAGAATTTTAATTTGTAGGTGAACTATCTCTTTGAGCTGAATGTGAATATTGAACAATGAGAGCAGGTAAAGCAGAGGAGGTTGTGATAGGCCAACAGACTGCAATAATGAGGTTAAATGTGTCACTTCCTCTTTGGTGTTCTGCCCCACTGATAATTTTGCAAATCCGTGTGATCGTTAATGATGAGATGATGAGGGCGTGGCTTTTTGTGCCACTTCATTTCAACTCCAGAATGCCACTTTACAGCTAATTAGATTACAGAAATGAACCCACAATATGGCAACACAGATGGTGCTAAAAGTGCAGATGTGCACCTGTAAGACTGAACACATGAGTACCCCACAGTCTACATTGAAATATCACTACAAATACTTGCGATGGGTAATATTATGGGTTGCTAGCCTTTTGGTGAGCACATGCTTTACTTACTGCAGTTTCGTAAATGGGGTTTTCAAAAGCTGACTCTCCTCTGATGTGATCATATTGTGGTGATGTGGACATGGACAATCGTAGAGACTTCCCCTGCACCCTGAAACAAACAAACGTCAACAATTTATATGCCTTGCACTGGCCTGAACCCGAGGAGAGAGATTTGAACTAAACAATAAAACATTTGATTGCATTATTACATAATAAAATGTCAAACCATGAGGTAATTGTTAAAAGATCATGATATCAATTCAAACACCAACAAGATCTTACTCCTAAATTACAATGATTCGCCTGTATCTATTAAACGTTTGACATAGTGTACGATCGTAATGAAACATTGATTCGGATCTGCATTGTCGCTGTCTCCCAAAGAGAGAGCAGTTGTCATGTATGGAACAGCTTCACAAACTTTTTAAACCTCACAGTATTATAATAATTAAACCACACTGTTACAATAATTAAAATGACCACAGAAGTACTGGGATAAAAGTTTATAGTTTGGATAGAAACATTGATCTTGATAGTAGTGATCAAAATACGAGTACATTTTTTCACCTTTTAAAAGCAATGATTTCAAGTAAAGATCGTATCAATTACACTGTTACACCAGTAGGTGGCAACAAATGACTTGAAAAAATATGTTTGTCACTGACTTATTCATTAATAAGCAAGGCAGCATTTATTTGATCAAATATACAGTAAAATTGTTGAGATAATAATACAATTTAAAAGAACTATTTTCAAATAAATAAATAGATTACATTTTTTATAAACATATTTACTGTCACTTTTGATCGATTGAATCATCCTGCACCCAACTTTTGAACGGTAATGTATACATGTTTAAGTGTAGAATAAGTGTACAAAAAGTTTTTGGGACCACTTACCTTGAAAAGTAGAAATATATCGACATGATGATAATTATGATTACAGCCACTGGAATGAAAATGGAAACAGCCACACTGGCTCCCTCCATGCTGAAATCTGCACTGGCCACTAGTAGGGGACAAAGTATAGCAAATACATAAAATAAGTTGAGACGGATACCTGTGATTACAAATACATGTGCATTTCTAAGATGCAAAAGTTCTTACCATCCAGCCTACGTTCATCTATGTACTCCTGTGTTACCGCTGGGAGAAAAGTGAGAGCTTTTAACAAAACAAGAAAATGCTGCATGTCATACCAATTATTCAAAACAAACACTCCCTTCCCTGAAGAGAAACAACATATCAATAAATAAACATCCACTGCAGACAGGAAAGAGACCTTGAATATTATATGCAGATCACACACCATGAACATTGCAAAACACAAGGACTACCTTTGCACAGTGGGGGTGGATGACTCCATTTGGAAGGGTGCCCGGGGACACATCGGAGAACAGGCTCACCCTGGAGCTCATACCCACTCATGCAGGAGAAGCGCAGAGTTTCCCCAGCCTGATACGCACGCTTCTCGGAGCTCTGAATGGTATAGGGTGGAGTGCCGGGGTTCCTACACGGCTCATACGATTCAGCTATATAACACAAAAAACACATACACATTTACAAATGTGGATAAGTTAGTTCTATACTACTACATCTGTAAAAAAAACTCTTCTTCAAACTGTAAAGACTACATTGCAAGTTGATTAAATTGTAATTATTATACAGTTAACAACCACTATGTGTGTGCATCTTTAGGTGTATATATGGGATTATTTTGCGAATAAAACCAGGCACTCACGAACGCATTTGGGCAGTTTCTCGCTCCATTTGGGGCCGGTGGAGTCACGATGGTAGCAGGAGAGGAGGCTGTTTCCTGACAGTGAGTAGCCTTTGTTACAGATGTACTGGACAGTCGAGCCTACGATGAGACGCGGGCCGGACATCACCCTGCGACTGTGCTCCACTGACCCTGGGTCTGGGCATGACAGGACTGGTACAGAAAAGAGTTGAAACAATATTAAATTCATCTCAGTTGAACAAGTCTCTACTGTGCATTTGATGTAGTAAAGCCCTAGGAATCTCATGCACACCAAGGCTGCATTTATTTACAGTAAAAAATGCAGTAAAAACAGTAATATTGTGAAATACTTTTACAATTTAAAATAACTCTTTTCTATTTGAATACATTTCAAAATTTAATTTATTCCTGTGTTTTGACAAAGCTGATTTTTTAGGATTCTTACAAAATTCAGAAGAACAGCATTTTTTAGATTGTTTTTTTACCTGACAGCAAAATTATTTACAGTCACTTTTGATTGATTTAATGTATATTTGCTATAAAATAGAATAAATAAAAATAATAAATATTAATTTTTAATTTAAATAAAAGTATTAACTTAAAAATTGTTCTGGACCCTAAACTTCTGAACAGTAGTCTACACGAAAAAGACTATTTGAATGGCTTTGCAATGTAAGTTTCATAATAAAACATGTAAATACATTAACTTGGCACTATAATGTATTTGCACTAGGGGTCCCATTCAGTATGTTAGCCATTCAAAGTTAGTCAACAAATTAGTTGATTTGTATTGTAGTTCTCACTTCCACCTGAGGGTGGCACCAATGACTTAAATTCAAAAATTAGTTGAGCAAACAATGCTTTTGGATTAAAATAAATTATTAACTTTATTTACTTATTCTTGCAGTTTCCACATCTTTTGCTTCTGCTTTTTTACATTACATTTATGAATTTAGCAGTCACTTGTATCCAAAGTTATATATGGTCCATTCAAAGTACATTGTCTCAGTATGTTTTCATACATGTGGTTCCACATCCAATCAGAGTGCCAGGGGCCACCGCTCATCTCACCCAGACTGTGAGGCAAGAAGAGCATGTGACTTTGATCTCAGGGCAGTGTACGGACACACAGTGCTGTATAATAAAAAATGACTTCGCTCCAGCCTGCCCAGTTCCAAACCCAATTCTCTCCCCAGCAGTAGAGGGGCAGGAAGAGGAGACGGGAGAGGCAAGTAAAATAAATTATATTTGCGTGGCGGGTGAGAAGCTTTGAACTGTGTAACGGTCCCCGCTGCTTTTGGCCTGCTGTTTTTGTGAGGGACAGCGGCTCCAGGGTCATACGTGTGTCCTGTCTGTGGATACTTCAAGCGATGAATGTCTGCGGACGTCCTGGCAGCCTGACGTATTACACACTCACACACGGTGAGTCCAAGCTACACAATAGCCATGCGACAAGATTGAATTTCAACCACTGGAGCGACAATGGTTACAACAGAGCTACCCTGCTTTGAAATTTGTTAAAACACTTGATGCGGGGGTGTAGAACGAAATCATTCAAATCACAGAAATCACTCACAAAGGTATCGTAAGGTGTGAGCACATAGAGGAAGATGTGCGAAGTGAAATGGCGCCTGCTTCATCCGTAAAGTCGCCCTTGAAAGAAAAGTGAGTGATTACCCACAAAGTCCTCTATCAGTCCTCACCTGTCCTTGAATGGGACCGAGTTGCAGAGGCGAAACAGGCACTTGTGAAATTCCCCCTTCAAATGGAATTCAAAAGCTCATCTAGTTTTGGAGCACAGAATTGCTCTTGATCAATAGGCAGTGCGTGCTGGTTTGGAAATGGGGTGAAAATGGATTTTAGAGAGTGGTTATCATCATGAATGTGTGTGTGTTTTCACCTCTTTCACAGCTGGGCAAGTCTCCACTCCAGGTCAGGTCCCATTGACACATGAGCATTTCGGTGCCCACCACCTCAAAGCCCGGGTAACACTGATAGGTCACCACCGTGCCGTGTACCAGGTCAGGGTGAGATGTGCTCTTCCAGCCGTTAGAGATCTCTGGAAGCTCTGGACAGGTGTCATTACGGGGAACCTCTGCAAAAAGAACAAAATGCATTTGATGTATCAACTTTTCCACAGATATTTCTCCTACAATCATATGTGATAACTGCTTACATACTGTGAATGTTTGCATAACACAGATTACTTGTTTTGGGAGATCTTATGACATATTTGAGATCATTGGACAATTTCTGACTTTTGAAGAAATGTCTTAGTGTTGTTTTGTCCATACTATGGAAGTCCACGGACACCAAAAATACTTTCATTGAATATTGAACAAACACAAATTTGTGAATTCCACAGAAGAAAGAAAATCATACAGGTTTAGAATGACATGATGCTGAATAAATAAATGAGGACAGAGTTTTCATTTTGGTAGATTTCATTTTTGGAAGATTAAAATGTTCTGAATTGGTCTCATGAATGCTCTCAGATTTGCTAACATGCCAATGATTGCTGAAAAGAAAATATTTCCCATCAAATTCTCCCTAACCAAATGCAACTGAGCAAATGTCTTTATTAAAAATTTGTTGCATTTATAAATACACTTTTCTCAGCACTCAAATAGTTATGGAAAGGAATTCATGTCATACCGATATGGTATGGAATTCAAACATATGGAAAGGAATTCATCAACTGGACCTGGATGATGCGACGGCAGCCATATTGTACCAGAACGCCCATCACACACCAGCTTATTGGTGGAGAGGAGAGAGTGATGAAGACCAATCAGAATATATACATATATGGAGATGATTAGGAGGCCATGATGATGTTGGACAGAGGCTAATGGGCAAATTTGGCCAGGATGTCGGGTTACTCTTCAAGGGACATCCTGGGATTTTTAATAACCACAGAGAGTCAGGACCTCGAATTAACGTCTAATTCCAAAGGAAAGACTCTCCATCTAATCTGACTGTTTCTTCTCTAGAGAGAAGACTAAGAGATCTAAATTTAATATTTCAGGGATCACTCACCCAAAAATTAATACTCTGTCATATTCAGTCACCATTATGTAATTCCAAACTTTTTTCTTTCACGGAACATAAAATAACTTTTTTTTTAAATTTATTTATACAATGTATATAAATTTAATTTATTTATATAAATTAAATTTATAAATTTAATATATTAATTAAATGTATTAATTTTTTAATTTATTAAAAATATAAATTTAATGTATTTATATACAAAATAAATTTAATTTTTTTATACAAAGTTTTGAAATATCTTCATTTGAGTTTCACTAAATAAAACAATTCAGGTTTGGAACAACAAGTGAACTATTTATGAGTGAACTATCCTTTTAATCAAAGGTCTCCATTTCTTTCCATTTAATCTCTCACCTTTCTCTAAGAAACAAGGGAGAAATCAGCGAGTTCCCATTCATGGCTTTACTTTCCTATGAAGTTAGACTCAATTAGTTTGATTAGTAGAGCAAGAATGAAACAGAATGCGAGAAACAGAATGTTCAATAATGCTTGCAAACAATTTCTTTGTTTCTCACCATGTCCCTGAACAAACCACAGGTGTTGTGCCTAATGACTGATAAATCAAATGCTAGGAATCAGCTTGGTTGTGATTAAAATATGAATAGAGCAGCACAAGACAGCTGGCAGGCGTTGCTGATGTCCATTCTTAGATTGGCAAAACTGTGGAGGGCACGGCACCCGGCAAATGCGGCTAATGAGTACAAACGCACTGTAATTGTTAGCGAATCTGCAGGGCCAAATCCTCAGCACCTGCAGGAGCTGCCGAAGGAATCTTTCTTGTGTGCTGCATGAAGGAAATGGAAAAAAAATCCATTTCACTCCACTCGAATCATCTGCATTCCTCCACCCCCAGAATAGAACTTAATATAATGTTATCTGATGTGGCACAGAAGTCGGTCACCGAGAGAAGCTGATAGAATGACCTTCACTTTATCCCCAGGAAAGGTGAGGACTAAACCAGCTGCAGCTCTTGCTCTATAACCATTCTCTCCATCTTTCATCTCCTCACCACCTTTCCATCAAATCGAGATTGGCAATCCCTGCGGCATCTCAAATGAATCTCATAAGCAAGCAGATAACTAATGAGCTTCATCCGACTACATTTGAGATTAATGAGACTGACATACACACCATTTTAATTTGAATATATTTTAAAATGTAATTTATTCCTGTGATGACAAAGGTGAATTTCTGGCAGCCATCACTCCAGTCGTCAGTGTCACGTGATGCTTATCAATATAAGCATGAAATAGATAAAAATAGATCAAAAAATATTTATACTGTCACTTATGATCAATTTAATGTGCCCTTGCTGAAATCTTACTGACACCAACATTTTGAACGTGTAATGTACATGTATGAAGCTGAGAAAGTGGCATAGAAAGGTTTAAACAAGTAATTACCAAAAAAGTGCACCACAAAGCCGTTGTTGTAGCCATAGATGTTGGTAGCAGGGTCCGACTGGAACTGGATGGTCACATCAGCCATGGAGGTGTAGAGTTTGAAGCGAGGACGGGAACCGCCGTACTGGCCCAATATCTTTGCAGTCAGGTCATCTCCGTCGTAGAAAGTCAGCAGGTCGTTCTTTCCCATGTGGAGACTGAACAGATAACACACAACGTGTCAGTCACAGACTAATCCTCCATCTCAGATGTTCAGGCCTCACCTCAAAGCAATACCAGGGGCCCTAATAGATTTCTGACCTCCCTTCTCACTTCTCTTCCACTAGTACTTATTGTCCAGCCTCAGCGCTTTTCTCTTGTCCTTGCTGCGTATGAAATCTTGTCTGCTGTTTAATGTATACCCACTGCTTTTGTTAAGCATTTTTTTTGGCCACAGTTTCGATAGTCATGCAATCACAAACCACATTCATTTCACTCAGACTATAAAGAGCAAATGATTCAGCAGAGGGGGAAACAACTCCTCCTATCTCATGTTTAGAAATAGCTGGAAAATCAGTTTCCTGATTTTCAGGAGCCAGAGAGAGAACATTTGGCGGCTTCCCTGTGGCAAATTCAAGAGAAGCTCAATCACGGACATGCTTTGAATTTTGTTATGGAACTATTGTAGATTTTACAATTAGAATTAAAGAGTCTAATTCAAAGACATCGGTTTTAATTGAACATTTTAGAGACATTTAAAAAAATATATTATTACCATTTTAAATAGCAATTTATGGATTTACTAGGGTTTAACTTATGAACACCCACTTGAAAATAAATACAGTAATGCAAATCAAATTAAATACGTTCATTTTTTACAACTGTAAATACATGACAGAAACATATAATAATTATATGAAATCAAATATGTACACCGAATGTTTACCGAATACAAATACGCATATTGTTGCATACCTGTTATTTTCAATGTTGAAAACAGTAGAACACATCTTTGTATAATATCCTGCTGAACCCAAATTTTTTATATTATATTATATTCAGTAGGATTGTTGGTAGGAATTTTCAATAGGACTTATAACTGCCTCTCGCGTCCATACTTCAGTTTTGAATCATATCAAATATCAAATCGAGAGTTTTATTTTTTTTTAAAACCGGAGGGGAATCCAAGCCTGTTGCTGAATGCCTGGAGAATATATGACCTTCAGAACACTTTGTTATGCCTGAAAATCTTACACAAAGGAGACAAAAATCCCAGTCAATGAAAACCATGACCTTGACATCACTGCTGCACAAATAACCGGCCAATACTAAAAAGAAACATATTGAGGTATAGTACAGTATATATATGTCTATGTGAGCGTGAGTGATGTGTAACTGTTGTCGACGTCCACCAGAACTAGACAGTCTGGCCAGTCAGTGGTGGAGGGGGTGTGCATCAGTTGGGCAGGGAGGTGGCATACACACTCTATCTTGTCACTAATTAATCACAAGTGGGCAGTAATGGAAGTCATTACTGAGGAGAGGGGAATAATTAATCATCTCTGTTCTGTTGCTGCACGAGGCAGAATGGTAACATTCAAGCAAAATGAAGACAGGATGTTTAAATTATGGCTTCCACACGTGCACACACTCATGTTACATTCAGATGTATTTTTATTCAACTGTCAACAGCCCTCTAGTACTGTATGCGGGAAAATCTCTGTATCTATTTCCACTGGGAGACACAGTTAAGCCAGAAGAGTTCCTGACCTGCTCCGAGGACCATAGAGAGTGAAACTGTGTCAGCCCTTATTGGATTTGTTGTGATGAAGTTAAACAAGCCTTTGCGTAGCCGCACACCGTATCTGCCGAGAAAATCAATCATGCTTTCCATTTGCTAGCAGTAATTTCATTTTGTTTAATCACAAAAACAGGCTCAGCTTGACTTGGCCGACAACACAGCCGCCATCAGAATGCATTAAATTCTCATATGGGGCTCGCAGACACATCATCCTCTGCTCAGCACATTGAAAAGGAAGTGACAAATACTACCTTTAAAAAAAGAAAGAAATCTCAATAAAGACATTCTCTGCATCTCAGAGATGGTTGAAATACATTTCTGCTGGTGAAAAGATGCATTTAATTGCTTTTTTTGTTTTTTGAGAGAAAGAGATTAATGGGAGTATTTTGTATGGATTTTGCGTCTGGAGTTTCTTTGAAAAACTAACACATAATGATCCATCACATGTCAAGCAAAACCGAGCCTATCTGTAATTTACGTGGATTATGGGTCACAACTGTTTGTGTGAGAGTGAACAAATTCTTCAGCGGCATCCAGAAGCCAGTATTTCCTACTCTGCCCCATGTCTGTTTAGTGAAGAATCATATACCTGAATGATTGCCCTGCTGGAAAAACACCATTTCCAATCAAATCCCCTGTGCCGAGGGCTGGGCACGATGGGCCAGTGCTCGACATACCAATAACAGCTTTGCTCCCAGGGCACAGCAAGCCCCTGCATGTCTTTGAAACCTACAGTTATTTAAAGTAAAAATGCAGGATGAACTAAATAAAAAAGTTAAACAGGTATGCAACAGAGTTACTAATTCAAATGGTACTAAAAAATATGAAAATGTAAAAAAAAAATTCCCAAAATAATAATACAAAACAATAATAATACTATATACACACTCACTGGCCACATAGGTACAGCTGTTCAACTGCTCATTAACAAATATATAATCAGCCAATCAAATGGCAGCAACATGTAGACATGTAGACATGGTCAAGATGATCTGTTGAAGTTCAAACTGAGCAAGAATGGGGAAGAAAGCGTTGAACGTGGTGTGGTAGATGGTGCCATATGAGTATTTCCAAAACTACTGATCTACTCACGCACAACCATCTCTAGGGTTTACAGAGAATGGTCTGAAAAAGATTCAGTGAGAGGCAGTTCTGTGGGAGAAAATTCGTTGTTGATGCAAGAGGATAGAGGAGAATGGCCAGACTGGTTTGAGCTGATAGAAAGCATCTCTGAACACGTCAAACCTTGAAGCAGATGAGCTACAGCAGCAGTAGACACACCAGTGCCACTCCTGTCAGCTAAGAACAGGAAAATTAGGCTATAATTCACACAGGCTCAGAAAAATTGGATGACAGAAAATTGGAAAAGTGTTGCCTGGTCTGATGAGCCTCGATTTCTGCCGCAACATTCAGATGGTAGGGTCAGAATTTGGCGTAAACAACATGAAAGCAATGATCCATCTTGAATTGTATCAATGCTTCAGGCTGGTGGTGGTGGTGTGATGGTGTGAGGGATTTTTTCTTGGCACACTTTGGGCCTATTGAGCATTGTTTAATTGTCTCAGCCTACATGAGTAGTGTTGCTGACCATGTCCACCCCTTTATGACCACACTATACCATCTTCTGAGGTCTACTTCCAGCAGGATAATGTGTTACGTCACAAAGCTCAAATCATCTCAATCTGGTCTCTTGTGGATGACAATGAGTTCACTCTACTCAAATGGTCTCCACTGTCACCAGATCTCAATAGAGCACCTTTGGGATGAGGTGAAATGGGAGAGTTTTTTGAAAAATAATAAAAATCCTCAAGCAAATTAACACAGGACTTTCCAGAGATGAAGATGGATAAGCCCGAGTTACTTTTGCATGAATAGCCATACAATGTTGACTTTTGGAAAAGCCAGTTAAATATAAGAGACTAAAACTTCATTTGGATTGTCAACATTTCCAGAGAGACTTAGAGGATGATGCTTTCTCAAATAAAGGAGAGAAATTAGTTCCTCTGTTTTTGCAGAGTTGTTCTTTAATTAGAAAGTTAAATATTGGTCTGGGTTCTGGCTCGGTGCCTGGAGGATGAGACAGCCTTGATTTATTACCAGCCTGCTAAAGGCTGTGACTGTCTGAGGTGCACATACAGAGCTCTGCAGCCAAGCCAACTATAAACCCAATGCCAACAATTTAGGGGAAAATGAGAGAAATAATAATAATAAATCAACAGCTCATGGTCAGTTAGGTCTCTACCCCATAAAAATGGATTCAAACACTGATGGGACATATGAAAAGGCTGCTGAATATAAGATGGCCAAAATTAGTCTAGAAACAAAAATACATTTTCATTTTTCAAAATAAGTGACTTACATTGCATTCAAGGTACACATCCATTTTTCAGCTTTTGCTGTCCCTGGGAATCAAGCTCATGAACTTGGCATAGCTGGTGCCTGTGCCCACACGGATAAAAACAGAAAGGAAGTATTGTCCAATGGTAGGTATTCCCCGAATTTACCCATGGGCCATAATTTACAAGCATTTTTACATGGTGATCAGCAGCTCTTTGTGGCTGTCTTCATAAGCGAGTAACTGAATCATTCATTTAACTGATTTGTTAAAAAATGTTGATTTATTCAGAAAATAAAAAAAGTGACTGTCTATATCAGTGAGTCACTGAATCATTATCTCAACAACATATTGGTTCAAAAACAATGATACATTCAAGACTTTTCTCATTGGTCTAGCAAAAACTGTAACTGTAATCTTTTCTAATAGGGCTGCCATCAATAGAGAAGAGGCTTATTCGTCAAAAATTCCACCGCAAATATTGAAGTCACGCAGTCCATGAGGGACAGATTGCTAACGGTGGGTCCTTTTGGTAATTACAGAATGTAGGGCAGGAAATCCAAACAATCGCTTATAATTCATCAACCTCAAATATGGCTTATCATTAAAAATTTAAATAGTAGCAACTTTACATGGCTGCTCGCTCTAATATTAACCTAAATGTGCACTACTATTAGGCACACATCCAAATGTTTTTCTGTGGATGATTGAGTATAGCCCACTTACTGCATGACATGGAGGCGCGATCACTTGCTTTTTTCCCGAATAACAACAGAAACCTCTTAAAACACAAATGACCATTTATGGTCAGAAAGGGTCTACTTTTATTTACAACAACAAAACTTTGTGATTTTGTACGATAAAGAATAATAAACAGGATGCGCTTTCTGTTGAAAAGTCTACTTTTAAATGAACCAATTTGAATAAAAAAACAAATACTCTCCGATTATGTAATCTGTATGAAAGGTACATTCTCTTTAAAAGCACACTAAACTGTTGAGATGAAGAGTCAGTATTGTAAACTTCATCTTTGCAGCCGACACTGACTCAGAAAACACTAGTTTATTAATAAACAATCAAAAAGTCTCCCTGTTATTTTTTCCGACGCATTTATAATAATATTTGCCGGTGCTTTGCGGCAAGCTTTATGGCTGAATTGAAAACTGAATAGGCTTCCTATATGCACCCAGTGTATATTTGAGTAGCCCAATTAAATCAATATAAACGTGCGAAAAATCGACTCATTTCTTAAATGAACGACTAATACTCAGTACTCAGTACAAGTACTAATACTTGCACAGCTGTGCACTACAACTCCAGAAGAGGGCTATAGCACTCATGGGAACCTGGAATTTGACTGGCTCTGATATATTCAGCATTCCATGCTGTGCGGCTAGGTCTATGAGAGATTGTGTGCAGGTGTTCCAGCTGTCACCTGTGCACCTCTCTCCCCCCTTCCTCCGATTCACGGCCCGGCTCATACAGCATGAGAAACCCTCCCTGCTAAATGAATTCATCCGCCTTCATTACGCCCCACGTTCCGAAGTAATTGGGAGTGTGCGGTACATTGATGAATGATTACAGAGGAGTGGGTGCATATTCATTATTGGGCTAAAATGTTCTTATGGCCCCATAATGAGCCTCCAGCAGTGGCCTGGGCCCTGCTATTACAGAATCCATGATTCAGTACAGCTAAAAGGCTCTGCAGGACACCTATGTAGCAATAAGGACCTGTGTCAGGCCAATGATCGCTTGTAAGAAGATGCAAGCAAGAATATAAGTACAGAACTGTGAAATAGGGAATCTGGAAAAGTAGATTTGCTATTAGTCTCTCAGTCTCTCTGGGCTGAACAGCTGTGGCTGGCTCCCTCCTGACTAATTTTCCCTCGCTATATGTCTTACTTGATGTGCCTGGCTGATAATGTCCCATATGTCCTTTGATAAATTTGGTCATTTGAAAATTTTAAGGATGGGGGATGCGTAGGCTTTGCAATGGACCATAATGACTGCAGACACACCTATCCAACAATGTTTCTCTGCTGCTCAATCAATGGTCCTGTTTACACCTGGTATTAAGATTGTAGAGAGAATTATGAAATCACAAGATAAAGTGCAATATTAACTCATTCTCAAATTGAGTTGTATTGTATGATGAACTTAAGATGCAAACGCTTCACATGATCCATGTCATGTTGGTCCATGTTGAAGTACTTGAAGAAGTACTGAAGAAATTCTCTGCATGTAAATGAATCATCATCTTGGACCCCATTTATAAGTTGTTATATATATGAAGAGTTCAGATGCAAAAGCCTCTAAATGCCATTTGAAATTTTCTTCTAAAATGACCATTTTTATCAAGCTTGTATATTTAAGTTCAGTAATTTCACTTAAATGACAATTAATAGGTAATCTTCATTGCCATTTAAGTGAAATTACTGAACTTAAATATACAAGCTTGATAAAAATGATCATTTTAGAAGAAAATTTCAAATGGCATTTAGAGGCTTTTGCATCTGAACTCTTCATATATATATATATATATATATATATATATATATATATATATATTTAGAGTTGTCTTATCATGTTTCAAACCAAAACGGATATCTACTATTATCTTGGCAAATATTCACACACACCAGTATAACTGTCTGAAGATATCTGGGCCACATAGAGAAGCACATGGCTTCATCCTCACTTGCAGGAAAAACAAAAAATCTCCCTCCATTACCTCCACCACAAAATAAATGGAAAATTAATTATGTTGACTGCATCTCCAACAAAACATCCAGAATGTCATTTATTACAGAATTCCCACAATTTAGCACGGCAGTCGGGACACTTGCAATAAAAGAGAGAGAGAGAGAGAGAGAAAGAGAGAGAGAGAGAGAGAGAGAGAGAGAGAGAGAGAGAGAGAAAAGAGAGAGAGAGAGAGAGAGAGAGAGAGAGAGAGAGAGAGAGAGAGAGAGAGAGAGAGAGAGAGAGAGAGAGAGAGAGAGAGAGAGAGAGAGAAACATGACAAATGCGAAAGGAACCATATGCAAATGAGTGAATCTTAATTAAGGCAGCCAAATTATTGAATGCATGAATAATCTATCTGGGTCTGACACAGCAGGGCCTCATGTTCCGCAACTCACCTGACGGCACAATCACACTCAACACTTGTTTCCTTGCTCACATAATTGATTTCACATTCATAAAACCATCCAATAAAGTAATTGTTGTTCTGTTGAGTTCGTTATTAACCTTTGTGCAGTGTGCATCCCACTTCTGCATCCTCTTTATGCACAACATGCCCCTTCATCTGCCCCCTTTTTTCAACTTCCTGTTTGCCATTCACATTCAGTGAAGACTCTTAAACTCTGTTCCAAAACCGAACAAGCTGCCTTCTGCCTACATAAGCATAATAACTGATATGGAACCTGATAAGTCAGGCCTTTAAAGCACATCAGTAGCACAAATTGTTTGAATTGACTTACTGTTAGCATGTTGCTTTGCTAACAGGGCAAAACTCTTTAAAAATATACTTAATTATATTTTACACACAAATTTAAAACGTCAATCAGATATTTTTTGAAAGACATTAACACGTTTAATCAGAAGGGATACAAATTGATCAAAAACGACAGTAAAGACATTTATGATGCTACAAAAGATTTGATTTTTAAATAAATGGTGTTCAATTACACTTAACCCTTTCCCCGCCGTTAACCGAATTTTCAGTGTTTTCACTGTTATTCGGTAGGAGGCCCTATTACGCTAACTTCTGAAATCTCCCAATCAAAACAGATTAAAAAAAAGCAAAACAAGTGATAAAGTAAAGGCTTTGTTCTTTATTTTGATATATTAATATATGTTCAGATATAACACAATATTCTGGGGACACTGATCCCAGACTTTCTTAAAAAAACAACTAAATTCTGGTGGGGAAAGGGTTAATATTAATCAAAGAATTGTGGGTTGTGGGGGGGGGGGGGGGGGTGGAATCCCACAAAAATATTAAGCAAAAACAATTTTCGACATTGTAAATGTATAATGATAGTAAATGTTTCTTGAGTATAGCAAATCTTAATGATTTCTGAAGGATCATGTGACTGGAGACATGATGAAATTTACGATATAAAGTACAGCCATCGTGGGTCAATTTTTGAGCTTGCTGCAAAGCGTTCTTGAAATGTGATCTGCAAAATGTAAACTATACATGTGATCCCACCTTAGAATTTAATTAAAATGAGGTGTCTTAAGAGGCAAAATAATAATTTACCTTTTGGCACAGCTTTCGAATCAATGATGCCTTTAAATGCCCTCTATAGGTAGCTCACTAGGTTTTGGAACAGAACACTGAGTATTTTTCCCTGTGTAAGGTGGACGTGTTGATCTAGCTTGCATCTCCAAGCAGTTTGAGTCTTTTTCCCCAAAAGGAACTGCAGAGAAAATAACTCTCTCCCGCATGCCATCTTTCGATCTCTCTGCCAGCGCAGTTTGACTGCCCGGAATTTAGCAGGGAGCGTGAACCGAGTAAACCTGATGTGATGTTAACCGCAATTTACAGATATACTCAACCTCACCCATGACCCCTTCAATTAAATTCAACACAACAGCTATCTTGTCTTTGAGAACTTAGCTGACACTAGAAACCACCAAAGTGCCGTGTCACACTGATTGCAGTAATTACTGATGCAACGAAGAGAAATTCAAATAGTTTTTGGGTTAATTATGAAAGAGTTTAAAGTAGGCTATATTTTGAAAAACGCTGTGGTGTTGTGTCAGTGCTTTAAAGATGTATGCTCTGGGAGATCTTCAGAAAAAAAACAAAAAAACAATCAAGGTCTTCAAGTTCTAAGTCGATGTTGAACAGAAATCTCACAAAATGCCCAGAGCGATATGACGGGTGTTTCATTTTGGACTGTGAGAGCCGAACCGGTCAGTGGGGAGCAGATGATGCAAAGCACCAGAACTTGTAACTGTGTAACTGCAATCTCAGCCACATCAGGGACAAACCCAGCAGAAAGGTGGCCCCATGGTGATACATGTTTGAGTCCGTTGGCATCTAGAGTTAGAGACTGATATGTACGCCGGGAGTGTACAGAAAGGTCTAGATGAACCCACTGTGGATTTGATCCACACTTATCTCAGAGTGAGTAAAGGATGTAGCATCAGAATTGAATGAATTAAAGCCCCCCCCCCCCCCCCCCTTATGCTTTTTAGAATATATAACCTTTATACAATGTGTAATGTAGCTCTTTGTGAATGTTAAGAATGTAAAAAGTGCACAACAAATACATTTATTGTCTCCTAAAATTAAAAAAAAATTGATTCTGCACTGCTAAAACAATTCAACCATTCAACTCTCTCTTCCTGGGACATACCTACAAAACATCAGAGGTGGAAAGGAACGAAGGACATTTACTCGCATTAATGTAATTGAGTAGTTATTTTTTTTGGTACTTATAATTTTTAAGTAATTTTTTTAATTTTATTTGAAGTATTGTAATTCGCTACATTTTAAATCATATCTGTTACTGCGTAATAAAAATAAGTAAATAATACTTAGGGTGAAAACATCACGCTCCGTAAACTAAAATCACAAACAAATATGGAGAAGGTGACGGACAAGTCTACTGAATGTATACTGAAAATGAAAGTGCTTTTTGACCTTGGATGCATGTAGGAGACAAAACAAAACAGGAACCTTTAAAATAGCATAATAGGGGCACTTTAACTGGAGATCATACATTAAAAAACTGGGCCATGTCCACCGAAAAACTCTGGAGAGGCCAAATGCAGAGATATTTGGGAGAATATAAATTCATTTGGGTCAACATATGTGTATCTAACTGAAGATTTAAAAATCCATGTTTCAAGATCAATGCACTTGCATCGCCAGGATTTTTAATTGATGCATCAAGAAAAATGAGTGAATTGTTACTCATGTAAACAATTTAAAAGTTTATATGATAAAGATGATAAGTATAGTGGAAATGGATTTAAAGACTTGGCTGGCAGATACATATCCCTCTCCAAACTGTGAGGACTGTGTATAGTGTTCATGTATGATTTTTGTTGTATAATATGCATATATGTCATTAACTTGGACGTACACTTGGATGTCTAGCATGATCCTCTTGTCTTCTTCAACATGGATCCCCCAGATGCAGTCCTGACCCTTGTCATAGGCCTCAGGCCAGTTTGGAGATAACACCACCCCAGCTGAATCTGTGATCTCTCCACTGCAAACAGCTGCAATGCAACCAAAGAGAGAGAGAAAACAGGTCAGAGAGAAACGAAAACACACACAAAAGTACCCAAATCTTTATTTAATCTATTACATCTTATTTATTGCATAATGCAATACATATCAGAATAAATAAATACAAGGAATGTTGTCAGTGTTATTTTAGTGTTGTATAAACTGTAGAATTTAGGCAACATGCCTTTTCATCTGAAATTTATATCTATGATTTCAATGATAACAAGACTGATGTTATACAAAATCACAATTTATTCAAAAGGTATGGCATTTCGTATCCCAAAATTTGATTCCCAGCTCTTGAACAGAACTCATACTCTGGATTAATCCGACTAGGGTCTAAATGGAAAATTCGGGCCAGATTAACAAACGGCTCATTGCTTCCTGTTTTCATTTCCCCCTTATTCACATCACTACACTGGCTTAGCTGGATGTAAGCACAGTTTCAAATGGAAAAGCTGTTGTCTTGACCCTCTGCTAGAGCCAGTACGATTAAATCCTTTCAATCCAAACTCTATTGTGAGGCTCAAGAAATGTACTTGAGCAATGGGTCAGATAAGATAACCGTGTGTGTGTGTGTGTGTGTGTGTGTGGTGGGTGTGGGTGGAATCGGGGCATTATGAGTGAGGCATTCTCTCACATTCTTCAGCTCTGTGCAGCTGGTTCTAGCATCCATGGCTTAATGCTTTTACTGCTGCTTTAGGCGTGTGACTGTGGCTAAGAGTGTCTGAAACCCACCCAGGTGATACAGGATGTAGTGGATTACATAGAAAAGGCACTAAATGGATGATGCTTGTACTGTACTTGCACATGCTGCCTGTAGAGCTCTTCAGCAGCTAACTAATGCAGATTATACATAGAAACACATAAATGTAAAGCCTACACTATACAGTCACGTGTGAAATTAGAGGAGAGGATCATTTGTGCCTGACAGCTTTATTGAAACGCTCTGTTGTTTTAGCACCAGATTCATGAAGCAAATTATCCAGGTAAACAGTTTGGGTTAAATGGCTAGTGATGATGCTCTTTAAATTGATTAAATCAGCTTTTGATGAATAATACATTAAATAAATAAATAAATAAATCACTTAATAAATATTCAAATAATAATTAAAATAATAATGAGGAAGATAATCCATCAATCTCTGCATCTCTGACCATAGGTTGGGGACACCCTGGACAGATGGCCAGTTAATAATAGTAACAATAATAATAACTGGCATGAATAATATTATTAGGTTAAATTTGAACTTATATTAAAATCAAAATCCAATCCACAACTGATGCATAGAACAAAGTCCCCGTCCTATATCATTTTTTATTTTCCATTTTATAATCTGTTACACTAAAGTGGATGAAATCATCTGTCGCTACTTCGAATTTAATAAAGTGTGGTGCTATATGCTATTGCTTTTAACGCCTGAATGAACAAGTTTGGAGTTGTTTTGTGAATAAAATGCACTTTTTTTCTGAATAGTGAATTTAACCAACAGTATACATTTAGGGATGTGCGTCGCATAGAAATGAATTTGAATTGAGGTAAAAAAAAAAAAAAAAATTGCAATTTGAATTCGAAGGAAGAAGAATAAAAAAAAAACTGAACTCAAAACAAAGACAAGAGTGTTAGCTTGACAAAGCTAAATAAAAAGTTTTAAAAGCATTGATCCTAACGGACAGATTCAAATTCACTCTCATAAACTGAAAAGGAGCTGATTCTTCACTTCTGAATTTGGCCCAACCCATATGCAAACGTTCCCACACACACCTCTGCAGGCGGGTTCAGTCTCATTCCATTGAGGGTTGCTGGGATCCATGCACTCGATGATGACGGAGCCCTGCTCCAGGGTGTAGCCGGAGTCGCAGGTGAACTCCACAACCGTGCCCACAGCGTAGGTGCTGTCAGTGCTGGTGAAGTTGCCGTACTTGACAAATGGCTCGTAGCAGTGCCCCGCTGCAAAAGCTGAGAGGACACACCATAAATCACCTGCTCCGAGACGCACATCACAGTCCAAACACTATCACCAAGCATCTGATTTCAGAAGACCTTAAACCACACAGACAACCAGTCCGCTCAGCTCAGCCTTTCACATCATAATTTCGTTGGAAAGGCAGAGGACAGAGCGGAATCTGAATTTAAAAGCATTTTTAGAAGGCAGTCTAAAATAATTTGTCTGTTGGATGTGGCAAAGCAATGGGCAGCGTTTTAGATTCCCACCAATCAAAATCCTCCTGGATGCAAACCCAAGGTTGCAGGGTTGCCCTTGGAAGGATATTGTTAGTTAATCAACCTTAGCCAGACTTGCAAGGCCATTTACGGGCGTAAAAGAAAGAGAGACGGCCCGACAACGTGAATAAATGCGCAACGTGAGTGAACAAACTCACTCAGGGAAACAACAAACTGACATGCCTGGCTGAACCGTTATTGGTTGTTGTGCTCGCCTGAGAATGCCGAATAGAGATTAGAGCGAGAGGAGGAGACTTAAGATGAGGATGTTCAGACTATGGGTAAACACTGGCTTTGATATCCCTCCGGGTCCGGCCTCGTTCAAGCGTGCGCGCCGCTAGATTAGACTACCCACATTCAGCCTCACTCTCTGTTTAATAAACACAGGCCATTCTGCCAATTACAGCAAACTGTGCCCCTCCGCCTCCCCCCTAATCCCCTTACCCAGACACATTTGCATTATTCATCTTTGTATTCATCTGGCTCCGTTCTCGGAAAGAAGTAAAAATGAGTCATTTTTAATCATCAGTTGATTCTTGCTCTCTTGTATCCACAGAAACAATCATTACATAAGATGGCATCAACATAAAAGTCAGATTTATATGGAAATGAGCTTTGCACATAATTTAATGTGCAATGCACATTTTGTGTTATTGCCATGAGTTAGGGTCCCCATTGGGAAGAAAAATCATAAATAAAATCTCTTTAATGTCTCAGTTATTTCTCATCAATTAGATTAGATTGTGATCAAAAATACTATTTTGCTTCAGTTTTATATATTCATATATTTCGATATTGATTTATGAACCAATTAGCAAAAAATGTTTGCAATAAGATGGATAATAGTTTAAGTTTTAGTCCCAATTTCAATTTTCAAAATTTGTACAGTATTTACTTCATTTTCAAACTTATTACATTTTACCTTTTCATTGTGGAATCCTATCCAAATCACTTTATAGTTTTTTTTACTTTTACAACTGTATATGCAAGAAAATGTCTTATTAATTTTTATTTTTAGGCATTTGGGAGAAAGATCTCAGACAAACTGGACGCTTGAATTAAAAAATAAATCTTCTAAGCAATTGTGCTTATAAAACTTTTTAAATGACCGATCGTTTCGCTAGATGACACCCTTATTCATCGTCTGGTGTCGTTTAAAGCCCCTTGAAGCTATAATGAAACTGTCTTTTGGACCTTGAAACATTTGGTTACCAGTAAAGTGCATAATATGGAGAAAATCCTGAAATGTTTTCATCAAAAACCTTAATTTCTTTTCGACTGAAGAAAGAAAGACATGGACATCTTGGATGACATGGGGGTGAGTAAATTATCAGCAAAAGTTTTTTTTAAAAGTGAACTACTCCTTTAACTATAAAAGTTTGATGGTCATACACAACAAGGTCGTAAAATAAAGAAATTGACCTCTGAAAAGTATGACAATACCTCTTTCAGCAAATACAAATATTCCATTCAAATGCAATTATTGGATAGATTTACATGATTCTGGTTTAAATGGCCTTCAGAGAACTGAACGAGTATTCAATGTGTGGCTTCTCGATACACAAAGAGTTCCAAATCATTTATTTTGCTAGTCTATTGAAATTGATAATAAAAAAAACCCAGATCCATCTTGATTTTAAGCACTTCAATCAGAAAGACTATTAAAGGCTGAGCACTCTAACTGGTGTGAAATTCAGAGAGGTTTCAGAAGTGTAAGAAGACAAGCCAAATTGTTACAGGTTGCCGTGAAGGCACATTAGTACATTGTAGATAACATAATCGGATTGTGGCATGGTAAATGAGATTAGATTGACCTCGCCAGATAATGACTGAGAGGTCCCGAGGTGTGCATGACATCCCTGTGAATAAATGCAACTGCGCACATTCGACTGACTTGTCAGAGGGAATAGGAATGTAATTCCTGCAATTTCTGTTTCCAGTTAAAACTCATTTTAATGACCTTGCCGAGTTGCATTTGATTCGATTTCCATTTGATTTAATTTGAATAAATCTCATTTGAGCCATGAATCTAAGGAGTGTTTAGCAAGGGACGTAAGAGAAAAGATCTTTGGTGTGAATCGAAGCAACAAGGGGAATATGCCGAAAGGTACACTCTTTGTCTCCACCACAGCCCTGAGGCTCTGTAAAGGACATGTGTTCTTCAAACAGCGTTTGAACTCGGTAACCCCCACCGTGTACGTCCCGGTTCAGAGACAAAGCAGCGGAAGAGATGTTGGCAGCTATCAAGTCCTCATTATTACGATGTCCTGTGACCAATGCTGCACAGTGACTAAGTGATAATGAAAAAGACATTAGTGAACCGAATCATTATCTACATTTACACCCAAATAATACCCTTATAATCGAATTGATGGCAGTCAATCGGATAAAAAAGTTTCCTCATCAAAGAAAACATCAATCGATCCACACTTGAATCCAACTAGTTTCAAAAAACCTTGAGCACTCACAATGGGCCATCATGTTTACATACATTCAATGACTTATCAACGTGCGTATGTTTATGTCTGACTTAATATTTACTCAATATTTGCTAAAAAAGCTCTTCTAAGATATAAGTCAGCTTTCTTTTTAGAATTGTCATCAGGATAAAAATTGCACTCCAGCTCCAGTGACATTTTCCCAAAGGTTTTCTCGATTCTGAACGTGGCAACTGGGTACTGCATATGAAATTTTGTTGAGAAAAAAAAAATGTAATGCACATGTAAACGAATATGTGAAATATGTGATTGCAGCATTTTTAGTTCATGTAAACAGAACTTTCAGAATGTGAAATTAGATTGTATTCATAATTAGTGAACGTAAACATTCCTACTGGTTCACTCGTGAACTGACCTGGACTGCGATTCTCAAAAGTTGATCGTAGGCAATGGTGGCAATGGTTCTACGATCTACTTAAGCTTACAATGAACTGTCTAGTTAGTCTGTACCTTCATATCTGATGGCTACCCCTGTGTTGGTCCCGAAACCATCCGTGGTGAACTCCACAAAGAGATATCTGTTGGAAGAAACGATTCCCTCGTTCGGGAGGTATTCCACCTCATACGAGTCATACAGAATGGGCGAGTCGATGTGGTTGCCATTTTTGATCAGAAACCTGCAGACATAAACAGAACAGAATGGTTTAGTTGGGTTCAAAACAGTGAATCTCTCTACAGTATCTGTTTGGCAGCAGATGTAACGTTCCTCCGATTTCTAGCACTGTCTTTTGGCAGTTTTCATAGTAATTGCCTGATATGATTTTGAATAGCTGAGCAGCAAGTGACCTCATTAAAAGTCCATTTGTTAGCAAAGCCTGCAGAAAAAGCGGAAACTGCTAATAAAAATAACTTAATCCCCCTCCTGAGGCCCTGGAGTGGGCTGTAATCGTTCTCTCCGCGACTGCACGAGGGGATTTGATTATTCTAAATTATTTTAAAGGAGAGCAAGTGTCTGATCTCAGAAACTTTCATCCACTTCCACTCGCGCACTCACAGCTGTTCCTATCATCCCTCGCTCTCGCCGTAGCAGATAATGCCCTGAAGAGCAGCGCCACATTTGGAGTGTGACGGCACTGTGAAGAGACACTCTGAGCTTCTCCAACTGTCTCTTTGAACATCAGTTGACTAATTAGTGTATAATAGCGGAGTATGAGTGAGTTGACTGGGACGAACCTGTCATCATCTTCGGCAAGGGCCACCTTCTCGAAGTGCACGTGCAGTCTTTGACCCTCAGGGGCCTCCAGCACCCAGTGGCAGGTCAGGTTGTTGCTGTAGTTGCCAGGGAAACCAGGCGATACAATGCGGCCGAGAGTCGCGTTCTTCACCATTCCACCACAGGCCACTGTTCAAAGTACAAATGGAAGGAGACAGATGCCATTGAGATGAAAATAAGAGTGCTAGAGTTCAAGGAAAGCTCTCAAGGAAAGCTCTATAAAACACAATAATGTAGCACTAAGAAGAGATAGAAAGTGAGGGTATACGACAAAGACACCCCCAGTGTATGAAAATGTCTGCTTATATAGTAGGAGAAAAACTGTATCTGAAATGATGTCTGTATTGATAGTATTCATAAAACAGTAGTTGAAAAGAATACGGATGACCTATTACTTCTGGCGAGATTCTGAAGTGCAAATCTGATGGATGTTTTCTATCCCGTGAGGCCACGGAAGAGCAGTTCTGAATGGCATCTCAAGTCACATGACAATTTCAGCATGGCGGATGTAGTACAGTGGTATTTATTCGTACTACATACATTCATTCTGTAGCCTATAGAATACACCAGGTCCTTAGGAATATAAAAGGCTTTTTAAAATCTAGTTTAAAACACGTGTGCCGAGAATTAAAAATGTCCTTGTTGTATTCATGCAGGTTTCATATACTGTATGTTTTTGAAACACTTTTATACCCTTTTCAACAAATTTTAACTGTAATGACTATAAAAATGCCATTTATTAAGTATAAAGTATTAACATAATTCCATGAATCCGTGAACAAACACTAGTGTAGAATTTCATTATTAATAAATATTTTTTGAATTAAATCAATTTATAGTATTTTATTTATACTTTACAATTATAATATAAATATAGTAAATAATTAATATATCTTTTACACATTGAAGTAATCTTGCTGTGACATTTTCAATGTGTTTAGTTCTGTTTTGTGATCTTGTTTCCCCCTTTTGTGATTTTGGTTCAGTCCTGCTCTTTTTCCCTGCCTGTCTAATTAGTTATTCCCATCACCTGTGTTCAATTAATTATCCCATTAGTCCCAGTTCTTTTAAGGCTATGTTTACACGGAAACGATACTGAAGAGAAAACGCAAAAGTGGCGTTGAGACATCACTTTTTATTCTGCGTTTAGACGAGCGTTTTGTGTGGGAAATCCGCGTGCAGATGGTGACGCAAAAGTGTGTGAAATTCAATGTAGTATGCACTTGAGGCGGCTAGGAGTGCATACTACAACAACACCAAGTCTGCGCACCTGCGTACAGCCTTCACTGTCAAGCAGACTTTTGCATTTTTACCGTTTACACGGGAACGCGGTGGTGGAGCGTTTTTAAGATTTCCACTCTGGAGGGTGGTTTCACTTTTTTGCATTTTTAAGCCTCAAAAACGCCATCGCCGTGTAAACGAAAGGCACATCCGATAAAATATTTTTACGTTTTCACCCGTGAGCGTTCTCATGTAAACAGGGCCTTAGACCTGTGTTTTCCCTCAGTGTTTGTTGGTCGTCGTCCTGTCCTGAATTCCTGGAGTTTTCATTTGTTCTTGTCAGCTAAGTTTGTAAATAAATCAACTATACTGCAGTTCCCGTGTCCTCGTCTTCAGCTACCTACACAAACCTGACACTTGCCTTGCCATAAAAAGGTTAAATTACCTGTCTTAACTTGACAGGAGTCCTCTCTATGATATTATTTCTTGTTTTATATATATTTTTTTCGGCAATTTGGTCATACCACAAGACTTTGAGGGAAAAGCTGGAATAATAATAATACGGGAATCAGATTTATAAAGTAAGTAATAGTAAACAGTTTTTGTTAAAAGCAACAAAAAAAGAGTGAGAGCTTGTCGACGGAGGAGGATTCCTTCAGAGCTTGACGCCTGAAGGTTAGTCAGGCGGACAGAACGTAATTAAAGTGGACCCAAAGCCGTGCTCCCTGGCAGCCGGCCCATGCTGATCAGTAATCAGACTCTGACAGTCTGGCCCGGCTCCGCATCAGCTTGTTTCTAAAACTGCACGTTTATGCTATTTCACTCCAAAATAATGGAGAAAAGTGAGAAACTCCAGGTCCTGCAGGCCACGTCTGGCAGCCGCAGGCTAACTAAACCACCCCACGACTTGTGCCACCGAAGCACTAAATGAGATCCTTCATCAAAACAGCCGTCCTTCAGGGAACCCGGTCTTGTTTGCAATCGAAGATGTTGTTCTGCTTGTCATGCAAGAGGGAAGAGTTCTCCAGCTTTGGGATTCGGCTCCACAAAGAGATTGAGGCACAAAAAGTCCTTATTTATGCAGAGAAGGCAGACCTGTCAATCTCGCTGCCACACCGGGCTGCCTTCAGGGGGTACGGTTGTTAATATTCACTGCCTTGTAGCACAAACAATTCTCTTACAACCATTCCAGCCAAAATCAATGATCAAACCCCAATTAACTTAAAAGGAGGAGGGAGCAACCGCACCGGGAGTTTCTCCCCTGTCAAGTTAAATCACACCTGTGTGGACTAAATATTTACACAGGCGTGAGGTTTGTTTGCGCCTGAATGACAAAATGACTTGTGGGTGTATGTTTATGGTGAAATGAAGAAAAGAAAACGAAGGATAATTGCTAGTGAGCGAGTCCAGGGCAGCGTCACGATGCAAATCAGCAAGTGTGAGGAGGCTGTGTTTATCATTGTCAGGTAAAACCACTTGCATCTATATAAAAATGAAATAAGGTTCATTA
Source organism: Cyprinella venusta (assembly GCA_038021265.1). Lineage (NCBI taxonomy): Eukaryota > Metazoa > Chordata > Actinopteri > Cypriniformes > Leuciscidae > Cyprinella > Cyprinella venusta. The sequence goes on along the minus strand of CM075881.1, from coordinate 11,522,880 downwards.
AAAGCAGAAGCTACAACTTCATAGATTTTCCTGTACCAGTGCTGCTTACTAGTGCTACTACTGCTTCATAATTGAATTTCTCAGGGGTAGAGATCAAATACCGCAGATTTGGTAATTAACTGTCATTTAGCCGATCCTTTTGTTGCAACAAACTCAATACAGGGACAATCCCTCTGGAGTAACCTGCAATTAAGAGTCTATCTGGTGAAAGGGCACATGTGACATGCTAGGTAGTTTCTACTTCAAGTTTACAGCCACCTGGAAGCAACCTGCATCTACTGTATCAGCAGCTTAGATCCATAACCTTTTAAAGGGATCACTTAGATCTAATACAAGTAATGTTCAAAGGACCAGATTTGGGGCATAATGTCAATTAGCACAGAATTGTTTGGATTAGACCAGCGTATCGCCATCTTGCTAAGAATAAGGAACTTAATGGAGTTAAATGATGCCATCCCATCATTGTTTAGAAAGTAGAAAAGTAGAAATTTGAGGCACATTTTTTGTCAAAGCACTTGAATTATTGTGTAAATTATAATTTTTCAGTGGAACGACTGGTCTAGCCACCAATATAACCAATTTCACCAACGTAATCCCAGTGGTTGTCAGGTAAAAACGTAAAAAATGTGTGCTCACTCTTGGCATGTTTGGTCCAATTAAAATGAACCCTGGTGCAAATACTCTGTTAGTGTGGTTTATTTGAATAAGCTGAAAGGTGCCATGTGCGCACCAAAAAAAAGGGCCACTGAAAAGATCATAGTCACAATGTTTTCCATCACAGTTCGGTACAGACATCAGAACCGTGTCTCATCGCAGCAGATCTTCATTTGTGTGCATGACAAAGGGATTCCTGGTGCTGTTTCGACTCCTTTACACATTTTATAAGCACTTCACGAGTTCTCAGCTGGTCAAAATACCATCATATGTAGGCTACGCACATACAACGAGTGCATTTAGCCCAGCACACAACATTGTTTTGGATGTTTGATAAGTTCAGCCATGAAAAATACGTAATAAAAGCCGACCAATCAGGTTGTGAACATATCTTTAGGTTCGGTGTTAAAATGCCAATGTGAACGCTAATGCTTTTTTTGTGGGGGTCTGGACCAAACAAACTGAACTACAAGTGTGAACATCCCCTAAATTCATCATTAAGTTTGGGACTCACCAAGACAGCGCGGCACTCTGCCACTCCAGTAGGGTGTGGTGGCATTGCGGCACGTCAGTGTTGAGGGACCCTGGAGTTGATATCCATTGAAGCAGTAGAAATAGGCCTCTCCCTCCGCATGGAGGCTTGTGACGGACACATCTCCGTACGCTGGTCTATCAGGGAAGTTGCAACTCAAGACAAATGCTGCAATGGAGAGCAAAAGAATAAATGATTAGGCACATGATTAAAACTGTAGCACGTCGTCAGACCATGCTTATTTAAACAAATGTCTGCAGCAGCTCTAAAACTATCATTAGACTGAGACTAAGGTCTGTGGAGAGTTTGAATATTGCATTACGGCGACTCCCACTTATTTCAAGAAGACTTATTATCTTAACAAACTCCATCTGTCTTTCTTTCTCTCAGTTTAATATGGTCTCCGAGGGTCTGTCCCCAATGCATGTCCTCTCTCCATGTTCTCCAGACCGCAGTCGACCTTTTCTGTGTGAAAGGGACATCTTGAAGATGACAAATAAACCCAAACCCCGAACACTGTCCGTTTCCCCAGCCAGAATGGGCCTGCTGGGATGCATGGAGACAATCATTAGCTGCCTAAGATGATAGATTAGTCTCACATTTGGCCTAATAGTCGCAATAGAGCAAAACCCTCTCTACCGCTGAGACTAGTGCAGATTCTTAATCATTTTTAACTGGGCACTCTTTCCATTTTGATTTTCACACAGAGTCTCACAAAACTCTGGTCCACATATAAGCTTAATCTGGCCCACTTAGACAGACCTTCTGAATGTCTGATGACATATGGTATACAATGACCAATGACAATTCAATTAGGTTTTTATTTTGTTTCTATGTGCCATTAGAAGCAGGTTTAAATGAAACTTTGTTAAAAATGGACTCTTACATAAGCTTTGGTCTTCTGGATAGGGCTGTAAAATGGGTGTCAATAAAGATGGGTGTCTTTATTGACCCTTGTTATCATGATCCAGAGATGTTCACAAGTCATTTTTTGGAAGTCCAAGTCAAGCCTCAAGTCTTTGAGGGGAAAGTTTGAATCAAGTCTCAAGTCTTTTGCCACGAATCCAAGTCCAAGTCAAGTCTCAACTCTCTCTTGCCATCTGATCTGTCCCCCTGCTGAGAGACAAGAATTTGGAAATGTGCTGAGAGAGTGAAAATCGTGTCTGTGTCCACGAATCAACAGGTTTATTGCCGTACCCACTGCCATAAGTGTGTTGCGACATCGTATAGTCTAATCTTCTGCTACTTAACACATCCCTCTAGCTCTCGGGCCTGGTTAAATATTAACCTAAGTCTGTCACATCACATGGATACAACACTGTGTGATGGTTAGCTTGTTACTGTACCAGTGACTATGCTCAATTTAACGTCTCTTTTACATTAGCAAGTGACTGTCATATCTGGGTGCGTTTTGAGGTGCCTGATGAAGTTCGTTGTTGTGGATCCAGCATCATTTCTCTTGGCGCCACACACATTGCATGTAGCTGTTCGCTTACCATCACTGTTTGTAAAGTTATTAAAACCAAAACTAATGACAAAAGGCACAACTCCCGGAGGACTTTTTTTGATATGTGAGTGCGCGCAGTGCGCATATAGGCATGGGGCATGCATGTTATACAGTATGGAAAGGGCAGGGGACATGGAATGCAGCTCATCATACGCTTCCCCAATGTATATATGGGTCAAAACAAGAAATTAGAAATATGTTAAAGATTTTAGATTTAAAAAGCAATAATTACATGAAAACAGGTTGTTGACGAGTCTCGAAGCTCGAGTCTGAAGTCTTTTGGGTCTGAGACTCGAGTCTCCATCTCTGTCATAATCCCAGCCTGCCCTGTGTCCCCTTTTTCCTGTATGTTGTTTCATGTTTTTTAGTCCTTTTACTGAATGTATCCCCCTGTTAATTAATCTTGATTGTGCCCAGGAGTGTCTTGTTGTATTGTTAACCCTTTGTGTATTTAAAATTCACAAAATCATCAATATGCTCTTAAATAGGGCACTATTTGGGGGGACAGCCATTTGAGGGTATAGGGTATAGGGGTGATTTTGAACACAACCCCAGTGTTTCTTGGTCAGGACTTGTTCTCTTTCACACCGAGCCCTCGGAGAAGAGTGAAGGCAGGATTCAAGTGCAGAGGATATACACAACTGAGTATTAACCAACAAAAATGAACCAAAATAAATCAAACACGAGAACATCAAGAAAACTAGGAAGTACAGTAAGACTGAGACCAAAAATGTAACATCAACCACAGGAAAAGACCAGGCAACAACCACAGGAACACAAGTGCTTACTGTATATACACAGGGTAATAGACTAACAGGACACACCAGGGACCTAATCAAACAAGAAAACTTTTCTTTCACCCTTTCAAAAGGTCTGGAGAAGGTCTTGGACCAAAGTGCTGCTATTTAGAAAACATTTGCAACCAACAACAGTGCAATTTTTTTCATTTTACTTTCTACCTAAATCAACAAGCCCTGATGATGTGAATACTAAAGACGTAAAAGACAGAGGTTTTTCTTTGAAATGAAAGAGGTCAAAATTCAAGGCTAGAGAGAATTCAATTGAATTCAATGTACAAAACTGTGTCTGCATATGAAGGATGCTTTGATAAGCAAGTGACCATCTTCTCCTCCATCACAAAAGTTCGCACTGCCTCCACAGTAGGCCCTGCGAGGCTGTAAATCCAGGTTAGACCGCAAGTGCCAGTCGAGCTAAGAACTGCTTTCCTGACACCAATTTGTTCGTCTCCTCCCCCAATACTCCACTGAGAATGTTTTTGCAATTTATGACAGAAATTTCAGGGTTCATCTCTCCCTGTCTCGATGTGGCTGCGGCAGCCGTATTGTTAGCTGTTGAAATTCAGAGCGGAGTGTGGGTGTTGTTTTTGTCACCAATGACAAGACTGAGCCTGAGGCCAAAAAATTTGCACAGGGGCGATAAATTATAACCTTTAACCTTTAACCATTTCCATGGCACAATTGCTTCTGAGTGAGAAGCTGCAGAGGACGCAGCAGGCTACCGAGATCTGGCATATTTTGCCTGTTAAATAATAAGGTTCATTTATATTCAAATAGTTTTTTGGTCTTTTGCAAAGAAATGAATGTTTATTTAATTGAAATAGTTATGGCATAGTGCTATTTCAGTTCACATAGCATCAGGTTAAACTGGATTGTGGGAGGTTAGCCATAAACACAGTAAAGTGAATTCTAGCCAAAGTCTTTAGAGATAACTTGACAGCTAACAGCAAGCACAAGGTCTTCAATTACACCAAAGCCCTGTAAATAACAGGTAAAAATGTCAAGTTGTATTACACATGATCGAGATGCTATCCTATCCCAAAAGAAATGTTATCTCACATTAGAGGCAATAGAAGCTTCTACGAACGAGTCTTCTCTAAAATATTACAGCAATTTTTCAGGTGTCAGGCATTAATTAAACCGTTCTGTACAATGCCCTGTAGTATTGCTTTCATAGCTCAGATTATCCGTATCTGATCCTGAACCAACAGCAAAAGTGAATCACTGCCGTGTTTCAAGCGAGAATCACTCTCTCGCTGGTCTCTGATCCTGTGGTGGTGTTTAGAGAGGTAGAGGGCCCTGTCAAACAGAATTAATGTTTTTGTTTAAGTTTTTTTCCCCTCTGCTGGCTCAGGTTGGATTCTGTGTCCAAGAAAGCCCCAGTTTGATAAATCACTGCAATTCTTTTCCCTTACTGAACAGAGAGGAGCTGTGTAATGGGGTGCTGCACCTCAGCAACAATACAGGAGCCAGTAAGCGAGTGTTATACAGAACTGACATCCACAACCCTGAAGAGCATTTTTTTTTTGGTGCCCCACAAAAATGTTGAGATTCTGCGGTACTTGCATAAAAAATCTGAAAGCTAGTTCAATCTGCAAACTGTTGCAGGTGAGCACTAGCAGTCTACACAGCTTCATTGACTATAATGCTTTTAGTTTTGATTGATTTTGATCACCACATGTTTAAGGTGTAACCCCTCATGACCGAACATTGTTTACATTTGCCCAGAAATTTGGGGAAATAAATAGAGAATTCAACAGATGTGTGGTAATATAAAAAATAGCAGTAACAATAATTCATGCAAGTGTTAATCTAAACCACAAAAACTAACAGATTAATCGCTTCTCCTGAGTTTGTAGAATGGTCAGGAAGTTTAAATGCCATTTTAAATATATTGAATTACAACTTATATAAATACAAACATATATTGGGTAGAGTGGGGACACTCCTCTAAGGACTGTGTAATTGTTCTGTGAAACAAAAGTTAAATGTGTCTAGAATAGTTTTCAGTGACAATGACATTTAATTATAAACTCAGTATGAAAAATGTCCAGAGATTTCATGTCAAGTTTTGCCACACTCTAACAAAGAAATTTACTTTATACATTTACACCAATATCAGAGTACAAGCAGTTTTAGCTTCAAATTAAAAAGACAAACTAAAAAACTGTAGATACATATGAATATTTTTAATGAACCATGCAGAGAATCAACCTAGCTGATGCTAACTGGCTAGCTAACTAGATAGCTTGTGCTAACTAAAGTCAAAATATTGTTATTCAACCACAGTTAAATTTCATTTGATGGAAAAACAAAGGATGTGATGTTTAGAATATGGTAACTACAGTAATTTTGATAGGCCATTTTACCCTAAGCTTGACGGTGAATACTTCTACATCACTCTCGTCAACATATTAACTTTATCAAGAGGTTATTTTGGTAAAAACATTTAATTTCAATATAATAAACATTTTAATTCAACAGTCTGATTCATGAACAAAATACTTATTTAAACTAGTTATTTTTAAAGAATTTAAAAATAGTATAGTCTAATTCAAAATGAAAATCAAAAACAAAGTGCAACCAGTACCCCATAGTCCAATTCATGAACAAATGACTGTTTAAAAATGTACAAGTACAGTACAGTTTCATCACGACCAACCAAGTTAGAAGGTTTCCTGTATAATTTACAGCACTAGCTGAGAGAAAATGTCTTTGATATGCAAGAAAAAATACATGCCATAATCTTAATGAATCAGAACTAAATAAGCTTTGCTTTCTAGCTTGTGATGTTTCAAAAGTTGAGCTGTAGAGGCAATTTAAAAACACCCTAATTCCAGTCCAGTGCTTAGTGTATATTTTAGTATTTGATGAGGCAGTTTTGCATCTTCTCTCTCTCTCTCTTATAGCCTTGAAACAGAGTATCTGAACTCACAGTAATTATGCCCTGCACATGACTTCCATCCGCTTACACAGGCACACATGTACGCATAAGAGCTCAGCGCCTACAGCCGCGGGGCATGAGGAGAGGGTATCTGCCCCTGATGACTGTCTAATCTCGTCAGGAAGAGGGGGAGCGCTCTCACCGACTCAATGAGCCGGCACATGGGTGGGGGGGCCCTTCATTCCCTCCGCCATCTATTTTATTTATGGTTTATTAGCGCTGTTTCAGCACAGCGGGGCCTGTGCGCTCGCACTGCCGGGTTGTTATAGCATTATTACCCCTCTGCTTCCATTTCAATTAGACTAATACTGAGGGGGCATTGGAGGCTGGCTTTATGTGGAGCCGTCCGGTCGACACTAAATCACATGCCCGCAAGTTGCCTTGTGGCTTCATAGGCCATAAAGACTGAGTGTTGTAATGTGGCCTGAAGATGACTGTGTGGGAACTGGCATGGTGGAGATTAGCTGGCAACTGCTTAGACAGCAACAGATGCAGTGCTAATGTGCTTCATTAGGTGCCCTGGAGGAAAGCCCATGGGTGGACGTGGTGAGAATGGGGCGATGTATGTCCGGTCACACTGGCGAACCCCATGGTTTAGTTGGCTGGTTTAACTTAAAGGTATAGTTCACCCAGAAATAAAAATCCTTTCATTAGGATTTGGCTGTTTTTTTAATACAACGAAAGCCAATGGGGGCCAAACATTCCTCAAAAACCTGATGTATCATATTTGATTCTCAAAATTTAACAGGGTTTTTCTAGAAATATGATGTTTGGATAATCAAGCAAACCTAAGTTGCTTCAGTCCAGTAGGTGTTCATCTTGAAATATATCAGTTTTCCTTACATTTACTGTATGAAAATACAAATGTACCACAACCTGAATGGGGACCATTTTAGAATTGTTAGTACTAAAATATGTTTTTCTTTCTAAAAAATGAATGTAGACAGGAATGTAGTAGATTGTGTACAGATTCATTGAGCAAGAACAGGTTATTAAACAAAGTTTTGATCATGTAAATAATTTAGATGAAATTTGCATATCAGATATGATATGCATGCACATCAGCAACCAACTTGACTTGGAAAGCTATTAACGTGTGTTTGTGTTTGATTTACATTATAGTCTACTGCACTGTAAAGGTGAAAGAAGATCACACTGTAAACCACTGAAAGGTGCAAACCGATAGATCTGAATTCTCTGAATTCTATACACGTATAAACATCACAAACAGATTTCCATCCACACAGGCCATTTGCCCACTGGAACAATCTGAAGGCACTGAATATGAGTCAAGAACTTGACTTGGCACATCTCAGGCTTCCAAACAAACATGCTCACTGCCTCTGGCTCAATGCATTCAGCTGTAAACACATAAAAGCCTTGAGCATATGCAATGTGCTCACGAAAACTCTCTTTCATTCTGGGGCAGGCCAAAGTATGGTGAAGGATGGAGAATGAAGGTTTATTTCTAACCCTGATCAATGCACTCAATGGAAATTGGAAATATATAGAGAACGTTGCCTATGGCAACATAAACAGAGAATCATCACTGTGCACAATATCTACATTTAACCATAAAGGATTAGGTGAGCGTTGGAAAACAGGTCTTCAAAATGCAAACAGGGGAAATTAAATGTAGAGTTAAATATTCAGTATTGGCTCATGGAGATGAAAATATACTCAATATCATACAGATGTATGTATTTCATTTTCATATTTTCATTTTCAAAGTTAACGTAAATTCAACAGATTCTCCTATGACATCAATCTGTAAGACCCTTTCTGGTTGTAACTGGAACCTTTATTTTTAAAAGTGTAAAATCAATTGACCGTTATGTCCGACAAGCTACACCACTCTCACGCCGTCACCATGTTCTCACGCAGTGAAGGGTCAATTGAATAGTTTTCAAACTTTTACAGACATTTGCAGATAATGCTGATGCTAGCAGAGGAGGTCTCGGTTAGGTGGTGCCTGCTGGGTGAATATTTGTTTTCTTCAGACATGACCACATCTGCTGTTTGATGAGACACAGTGACCAGCTGTATGTCAGGCTGCTCTGACAGCATGTCAAGAACTAGTGGAGCTGTTCAGAGGCTTCCACTCATCCAGCACTTGTACAGGTTCACGCTCTACACAACCGCAGAAATTCACCGATAAGCAGAGCTTCATTTCCGATTCGGAGCATGAAATGCCTGTGTGTGTGTGTGTGAGTCTACATATCGTCATCTGGGAAAACATTGAAATGATGCCACACTTGTGTCATGCAGTGTCTCTGGTAAGAGTAGTACAGCAAGGTAATAGTACACTTAGAAAAGTGAATGCTCTATTAAACTGTTGTAAAAAATATATCCTCTTTCGCTTATTTATGAAGTATGGGCAGGGATTCACAGACTCCAAGCTCATCATGTCTTATTGAGGCTGATTGCATGTGACAGACTAAATCCAAGATGACACAGACGCAAGGGAAATCTCCCTCAATTTAAGACTGGCTTCTACATCATTTCTTATTAACCTGAGACAGGTGGTGGGAGCAAACGGACATCATGAAGTAAATCACCCAGACACATATGGGGAACAACACAGGAGTATACTGACATCTCTGGTGTGTTACACATGCGTGCGCATGCGTGGATATATATATATACTGTATATATACATGGTATATGCCATAAAACCCTAGGGAGCTAAGAAAAAATATTTCCTCCAAAATAGAATATAAAATGTTTTAATAATAAATATTATGATAATAATAAATATTTTAAGCGTTGACTTTATTAAATATGTTAAAAAAATAATTACTTTCTTAATGACTCAAAAAAAACAAAAAAAAAACCAAATTGTTTTGCAGTCCGCCCTTATGGCCCCATGCAGTGACCTTTTATATGGCCACCACATACTGTAGGCTTTTGCCAGTCGACAACAGACTGAAATCTAAATTTATAACCCAAAATATGGTGAGCAATAGTTGTCAGTGGGAAAAAAACAAACATCTTTGAGCCACACCACTATGCACTCCTTATTTTCCACTACATGACTTTCTGTTCAATTTAAAAGGTACAGCGAGAACACAGGCGGCAGCCTAAAAAAACACATGAGGCCTTGAAGTAGAACGTAGAGGTTTCATCAGCAAAGAAAAATCTGCCTTGTTCCCATGGAAATAAAAGCAACCCAAACCTATTTTATTTGCATTGACACCTCAAGTGACAAAACACAGAGACAGCAAGAATCTTTGCTTCATTAAACGTACGTCTCACTGTCAGACTTTCTCTTTTATGGAAGTGCTGAAGTATAATTCATGTCATCTAAATGCCTTGCTCCAGCACGCCCCCATAACTCAGTGCCAGCACATATAATTTCCTAAAAGCAAACAGACAGTCGGTGGCAGAGTGTACTCCGTGTTCACGCTGGCATGTTTTTCATGTGGCCCTACTAATGATGTGAGGGCATATAGAGCGGTCAATAAATGACAAAACAATGGTGTGTCACCCAGCACGGCCCAACGGCTCAGCGGGAAGCACTCATTAACTGGCCGAACTGAAGCACAACTTTGAGAGTTCAGGGATCCAACGGCCCTGCAAAACATTAAACGACTTCAGATAGTGGCGGTGGGGGAGTATAATAGCCTGTGATTTGATTGAGGTGCTCTTACTGCCGTGCGCTTGCTCAGTCAATCTGCCCTTCTCGCATATGCTCGAGTGCTGTCTTCTGGGGAGAGTCTGTATTTCACACATTCAGACACTGGGCCCTATCTTGCACCCGGCGCAAATGACTTTATACACAAACGCATGTCTCATTCCTATTTTGCACGCGCGCAAAGAGGGATTTTCCCCTCCACAGACGCACGTCGGTAAACTAGGAAATGAACTTGCGCTCCCTGGGCGGATCGGCGCAAAAAGGAGGCGTGTTTCGGCGCAAACATTCCCTGGTGCTATTTTACACTTCCAGAACACAATTGCGCCACTGACCATAAAAAACCTGGTCTAAAGTCAGTGGCGCGTTGCGCGTTGTTCATAATGCTATTTTAAGCGCGCATGCTTGGCCATAATATAGCGGGGAGGCCTACACAACGCGCATATACTGATTCTCTCATCAACATAGATGCAGTAGTTTATATTTTTGCAAATCATACATTATAACAAGGAAAAATATTAACACATGAGGGAAATCATTTTGGTTTACATGAAGATGAAAAAACTGAAATACCCATTTCTTAAGGCTATTGTAGTACTAAGGATCAGACCTGTTTGCCCAATAGTGGCAAGAAACATACGTAGCCTATAGGCTATAATGTTTAACCGACGCTGATGTGCAAGAGTTTCTCCCATCCCTATACAACGTCACTTCTGTCTTTCACTGTCCTGACAAGAACGTCGGTCTCATCGGCTGTGAACGCTCCTGGCGCGCGCCTGGTAAACCCGCCGTTATAATAACAATCCGTCATGCAACATGCGCACCTGTTCTTAAAGGGTATGTTGGATGGCGCTCGGATTGGTTTATTTCACGTTACGCCCAAACCACACCTATGAATAATGAAGCTACTTCAGACCAACCTCTTTTAGATTTGCGCCAGGCGCAAGAGGCATTTATCCCGCCGGGAAAATAGCAACAGCGCCGGGACCCGCCCACAAAGACTCGCGCCATGGGCTTTGACACTTGCGTTTCAGATCGTTAAAATAGAGCCCACTATGTGTCATATTTTTATTTGCTTTGAGCTATGCTTTTATCCAAAGCGACTCACAAATGTAGACTTGAGACATTTGTCTATGTGATCCCATACAGACCGTTATCTCTGAAGGTCCAGAATGTTCATCAAACTCTGATAGGTAGACACTGTATATGCAAATCACCTCCTTTCTTCATAATGCTGAGATCTTCATTTTTTTTCACAGCACGGGTAATGTCATTTCTCATAATTGCTAAGGGTTCTCTTAATGAACGCTGTTTGATAGCTGATGGGCAAATGAGCAGGTGGCCGGCGCTATAAATCAATTACACGAGCGCACATGCCCCACCCATCCCCTAAAACAACCGCAATTTAATTCTATGCTATATCACGTCCATTAAATGGAAATGAGTGGGCAGCTGTCTGCTCTATATTATTAAAAGCAGAGAAAACTTCCTCTACAATTAACTCTTAATAATTATCTGATAATTCCTTACCAATAACAACCTGGAAACATATTAATTTAGTTTGGGACAATGGATCTTTTTTTTTTTTAAATAGGACTCCTGCAACTTTGTGATAAAGACAATGCCCTTTATTCATTTTTAATTAAAAAGATTTAATGAAATAGGCTCCTCTCCCAAAGTGTTGCCAAAGGTTTAATAACATTCATTCTGTACAGTTTAGCTTTAAAGAGAGAGAGCCGTTCAAATTATATAGGATTTAATAACTGGAGCTATACCGTGCAGACTCCCTCAGAAAGGGGATGGAAATATATCAATAATTGACAAAACAGTGTTAATCTCGATATTACTGATGAAAACATTTTTGATTTTCAACAACAAGACAATACAAAATGTGTGCTGTGTAGTTTGCAGCTATCGATGATAACTAAATGATTTTAATTAAAGCATACTGTTCATGAAAAATTGATCAGCAAAAAAATAAACATAAAAGAACACTGCAAGATATTAACAATGTTTTTGAAGAAGAAAACTCTCATCGTCAATAATGTCAGGGGACTGACTCACCAAAAATGAATCATTTTAGGCGAGTTTATTGACTCATCAAAACAAAAGACTAATTATGCAACATATTAAACAGATTTTACACTACTGTACTAAAGTTTGAAGTTGGTAAGATGGATTAATGTTTATTTTTTATGTCAAATCTCTTATGCTCACCAAGGATGTATTTATTTGATTAAAAATACAGTACAAACTGAAATATTGTGAAATATTTTTACAATTTAAAAGATCTATCTGTTTTCTATTTTAATATATCTTAAAATCAAATGTATTCCTGTGATGGTAAAGCTGAATTTTTCAGTCTTCAGTGTCAGACGATCCTTCAGAAAACATACTAATATGCTGAATTGCTGCTCAAGAAATATTTCTTATTAATGTTGAAATCTTTGCTCAATATTTTTGTGGAAATTGTGATCCACTTTTATTTCAGGATTCTTTTGCTGATTAGAAAGTTAAGAAAACCTGCATTTATTGAACAACAAATATTTAGTATTTTAAATGAATCAACTTCCACTTTTGATCAATGTGTCCTTTCTGATTAAATGATTTCTTCCAAAACCATCTTACTGACCCCAAACTTTTTAACAGTAGAGAACACAACAAAAAAAGTATAATATAAATGATTATACAAAAATTATATATAAAATTTGCCTTATTTCATCAAGTAAAATGTCATTTTTCAATTAAATGCAGATGCCAGATTAGCAATTAAAAATTTTAAATTTAATTTAAAAATTTGAAATTTTGCTATATTAAAAGGTAAAATTTTGCAAAACGGGGAAAAGGTAAAATTTTGCTAAAAGGGGACTTTCTAACTGGGATATGAATGTATTTATATAGACATTGGCCGTGTCCGAAATCTCCCACTACTCACTATATATTGGACTACAAACATACAAAGGGGGTAGGGAGTAGTGGTTTGAGTGGAGATTTCGGTCACAGCCATTGTGTTAATAAGCACTGAGCGACGACTGAAATTAAAAATACACAAGAATGCACCACACGGCAGACAGCCGCAAATATGAACAAAAGTGTACACTCGTATCCTCAAATTTCCCCTGGGATCAACAAACAGCATTGTATCATATATTAAAACAAAAATAAAAATGCGTGAAAATAAAGACTGTTTAGCAAATATGCACCAGGAATTGCAAGCCTAAATAGCTCACAATACAATTTTACAGCCTTAAAAGGGAGCATATGTTTTTCTAAGGAAGAGAAAGTCTCCTGCAACAAGCGCCATTTTGTCCGGACGGAGAGTGCTCTCCTCATTATAAGTTGTACTTTCTTACAGCGCAGCATTGACAGCATGTCTGCAGAGTGTTGTCGAATCTGCGACACGAGTCCACGGACTGTGTCCTGAGAGACTTGCGAAGGATTCTGCGGGGCCGCATGTGTCACGCGGTGAGGCAGGGAGCCTGGAGACACTCCCAGACATCTTGACAGAATCCCAGCATTCCTTTCTCTCACTGACAGGCCATCAGAGCACTCATGTGCCTTCAGTAAAACCCAGAGCAACCACATCCCCCTGACTCCAATAACACAGCCTCCCTTTCGCTGTCTGTCTGCTCACAATACAGTGATAGATTATCTACACATTGGCCGCCGCACCGAGTGACGTGAATGCATCTCTCTCAGTGTGTAGGGAACAAAATTACCAGAATATTTCTGCTCCATTGTATTCAGGATGAGGACAGACTACAAAAGGCAGCCTTTTCGTACAATAAGTAAACAACTGTGGCAGTATGATTGTTTTGTAAATAACAGCGCACGGTGATATTTGAAATCCAATGGATTATTTCAAGCAGCGGATCAATACGTACAAAAGTGTTTCAGGGAGGCAATTACACAGAATGAAAAGTGAACTTTTGAGCTGTACATGTGCTCATTGAGATAGGATTCATATATTAAACTGGATGTCAAACTTCATTCACAGCCGACCGGAAATCTGCCGAGCAGAGACTTTCTAACTGGAACAAGGATGTATTTAAAAACCCATGCGTGCATACATAAGGAATGAGCGAAGACTGAAATGAAAAATGCATGAGGATGCACAACGCGATGGACAGGAGCAAACATGAACGCATGTGTGTATAGCCTACTCGTATCCGCCGGCACACAAGAAAGCATGAAAATTCTTGATGTCTTCTCCCACCCACTGACATCACGTTCCATTGTTAAGCCATCTGCACTGACATGCACCCTATGTCACAGCCAATCATTAATGTAATTACTGGGGGTTTGCATCATTACTGTTATTCACAGTTGTGAAGTAGGAGGGAGCAGCTTTTAGTGCAAGAAGGAAACAATAGCAGCCGTAACCCAGACAACCTCAGGAGCCACACTGCTCTCAAATCCGCCTCTCAATTACTATTTTTCTGCACTTATTACAGAGTGTTACAGAGTGACAGGAACATACGTGAGAGTCAGACCATTGAAAATAGGTTACTGTTTTGGCAGTGAGTATGTTTGAGCAAGATACAGCTAATCAATAAACAACAACAAAAATACTTTTTTATTTACAAGTAGATTTTCTGAGTAAAATATTAGTGGTGCTTACCAAATGCTGCCCTGAAAGGTTGCTTACTGCTCTAAAAGGACCCACTTACAGGGCTTTATTGTCTTGACCAATGAGGGGTGCGTTTCGATGCTTCGTTGGAGAAATCAACTAGCTGGTCACGACTGTTTCCCGAAACCCATTGTCGCAAAGCATCGTTCAACCACGTTGGTTTCACACATGGTGGAATAATAACTGCTTTTAATGATCCAATTAACGGTAGATTTTTTTATATAAATTACAAACATGTAATCTGAGGACTATTTCTAATTGTTCTCAGTTATTTTGCTTCATTACCAGACTCAATATTTGGCTCGTTCTGACATAGAGCACGTTCGTACATGCGCACTCTTCAAACACGGTACTTTAAATCTTTTGACAAACTAAAAGACATAAATTCCATTTGTATTTATTCTAAATAAAAGGCACCGGTTGTACTGAGCGTCAGCTTGCTTATTTTGCTCAAGATAAGGATTTATTACCTCCAAATGTCATGCAATATAGAAACGATGCCTCTAACCACAGGTCGAGAGCTGTCGTTCAAACCACACAACTTTGCGATGCTGTTTGCGAATTTTCGTTGGAATGATGGTTTCGGGAAACACCGGCAATTAACATTTAAAGCTACACTGTGTGATTTTTACCCCCATCTAGCAGTGTAAAGATATATGACCATCCAGTAATTATTAGTTTCTGTTCCTCTCAATTCCGATTTCATTTTAACTCCTACGATGGCCAATGTAGTCCAAGATTAACATGGCTTCCAGTTCGACCTCGTCCATGAGTGTTAACTCAAACGTAAACACAAAAGGCGAAGCTTGAATTAACAGGTATGTCCCTCTTTGGCTAATGTACTTTCAAGGTGGAAGGGCAACATGGCGACCGACATTAGAACCCCTTACCCGTATGTGTTTTCAATGGCATATTATACACTCACGAGAATACTTTATTACTTGAACGAAGTAAATATACAATAATGAGCACATATTTTTGAAAGAACTAAGTGTTTTTAGCTAAGAATAAACTAAAAGAGTTACACAGTGTAGCTTTAAGAAATCACCTAGCTTTATTGGTTAACATTACATTAAACTGTCAGGTGGTTGGTTTTGAGATTAGCTGTCATGAAGCCATTATAACTTTTTAATGACAAATTCAATGTGTACCACTGTAGTTGAGGTCACGAAAAATATTTATGACACAGTTATGGTCTCATGAAAGCCAATGTCAAAACCAACCACATGACAGTTTAACTTAATTTGATGTCAAGTTGTTATGACTGACAGGTTATGATGTATTGGTTTATGTCAAGATGTCATAGCAAAGACATCTTAAATAATGTCATATTTGCATTCAAAATGTCATTATTGAGCGAAAGACACTTGATGACAGTCATAAACATGCATAAACCCTACTTCATATTCGAGACATATGTCATGTCATGGTTATGAAGGTGTCATGTCAGTCTTATGCACACCCCTTCAAGTAAAGTGTTACAGATTTTTCTTCATGTCATTCCAATTCTGCTACTGTGGGTCATGACCAATTTCCAAAATCCAAGTTATGAACTGAAAGATAAGCCAATATAGCATCACAGCACTGCTGGACATTGAAGATAAAATTTGGACAATGTTTCACACACTTCATTTCAACATCCAAAGCTCCACATAATTTAGCATTTGAACATGCAGTTCTGTTCTTTGAGATGTTGGCTGTCTGCAACACTCCTCTACTAATTGGCAATGAGAATTCAGCCTGTGTTGTTTCTCATTTCAATCTAATAAAGCACAGAGTGTAGCACACTTCTCATGCTCGCTTTGTTACATTCAGATCCTTTTTATAAGATCACTCTCGAGGCGTGAGAGTCCTTCAGATTTGATTGTAGAGGGGTGTCTTATGTGATGGCAGGTTTTCTTGTGTAAGCTCATTGAACATTGATGAAGAACAAGTCCCTGAATGCTGACTTTCGAGGACATATGAATATTGAGAGCTTTGGCCACTGAACTGACTGGCCAGATGAGGTCAGCATGTCATTTCAACTTAAAATGGGCTACTTTTCAGATATTAACTAACCTGAAAAGGCATGCCGACCTTATTATCAGCTGCTGTCATGGACAGAGACAAGGACACACTCTGCCAAAGGGGCTAATTACAATCTCTTTTCATTCTTCTTCTTTGCTCGGCTGATCCTCATGAGCTGAGCCAAGATAGCTTGTGTAAAGACCCCAATATACTTCAAGCGAAATCAAAGAATGAACCGATGTGACAATTTCGAACAAAATCAGGCCAAAAAGTTAGCATGGTGTTCAGAGAGTTTGAAACAGCATGCCAAAGTAACAGCAAGTAAACACCTTTGTACTACTATTGGTCCATGGCGATAACGTAATAGGTAGGTGTACGCTGAGGCTCTCCTCCTTTCACATGGAAATCTTTTACGGTTCATTTCTTCAGTCCGTTAGGGTTAGACGTCATCTAAACGCTGCTCTCGGCAGATTGGGGGGCATCGGATGTTCTCTAAGAGTACATCCTGGTCATGTTTTTCTAACTTCTTTTTTTTCCCCATAAGCGAAGAACAAAATCAAGTATATCAGGACCTAAAGTCAAAATCTTAAATTTATTACGTTATGCCTGACAGACTCTGGGTTGCGAACAGACCGCAGCCTTGGAGAGAGGACCTCATTTGTGCTTCAAACAAACATAAAAGCTGAAGGCTGGTCAGATTCTTTCAATTGAGCCGGATCACAGGATTTTTGTCTTGTATTGCTCAGCACCCGTGAACTTGACATGTGCAGCAATGGATACAAAATAAAATACAAGTCACCAGTAATTACAATATCTATTTATTATATGTGGTGAGCCTAGTCTCATGCTATTGTATTTGCTGGATCAGAAGCAGGACTGGCTCCATCCTCTAGAGGTGGGAAGAGGGATTCCACCTTTTTAAAAGTGCACTGTTCCCTGGAACATCACAAGCTGTACCTCCTAGCTAGCGAGGAGGGCTTATGAATAAATGGATGGTAGATCTAGAACTTTGCTAACATCTGTGTGGCAGTTGAGTTGTCAACACATTTTTCACACACCTACACACACTAGATTTCTCTCTCTGTCCTCCTCTAGCACCACTACCAGTGGACAACAACCGGAATGTTACCGCCGCGGTGTGCCTGAATAATAGCATGCCTTTTGAAACACCTATTAGCTATGCTAACAGCTGCCAAAAAAAGGGTTCGCGCAAGGCCGTTATCATCACAATCATCATCAAGTAGATGGGGTGTTAGTCAGCGGAAGTCAGACCCATTAATACTGTAATTCTCTTGATCAGCTGTGTATGTGAAAATTGTTCCAAGCAGCATAATAAACCTTCCTGGTCTTGGTAAGCATGATTCATCGATGCATGAAATTGCAATGAAAATGTTTGTCTTTGTAATGGTATTAAAAATGATTGTAATCATGTAATGAGGGTGGTGATGGAGCAGTGGATGAGACACATGCCTTTGGTGTGAGAGAACCGGGTTCGAATCCACTGTGAGACACCAATATGTCCCTGAGCAAGACAATTAACCCCAGTTGCTCCAGAGGCGTCAGCTATATTAAAACTTTTTTTTCCTTCAACATCACAATCGGTTGAGAGCCTGTTCTCACGTACTAAATGCGTCTCTATAACACGCATGTGTATTGTCGTATAATCTATACCCAAAAATTAGTTTTTACGTCCATATGAGATGCAGTCTTTCGCGTGCGTATCATATGCACTATCATACGATACACATCATATGCAATGCGTATCATATGCACGTAAAAACTCACTTTAGCGTATAAATTACACGACAATACACATGCGTGCTATAAAGACGCATTTAGTGTGATCGGGAACTATTCCTTTCACACATTTGGGATATCATGCTGATAAAATTAAGTTTATTAAGTTAATATAAATTAAATGAAAATATAATATAAAATAATATATATTTTTTTTAAATGTTTTCATATATAACAATTTCCCAAAACATGCAAAATACACATTACATATCCTGTTTCACTCAGGTCATCAAGTTATGCTGTCTTGAAGTTAAAACATACTGATTATGTACTCTCTGATAAGTGCAGGGTGTACAAAATTATTTATTATAACATAAAACCAAGGCCAAAAAAAGATAAAAACTCCTCATTCAAATATCCGCAGTAGACTTAAGCACAGAGGTGGTTTGGCCTTATATTATTGGCCGTCACACACGACAGGAGAGCACGAAAATTAATGTTGCAGAGATGAGATGGCCTCAGGCAGAGGTGAACCTGGCATAAAGGTGAAATACAGCCTGCCCTGAGCTGCACATCTGCTTAAGCTGATCTGACACCTCAGCCGCCGAGCGCTCTGACACCATTAAATGTCAAAGCTCTTTTACGGAAACTTTGCCTTGTCTTTTAACGCAGCCGTCAAAGACACTGATCCATCCAGACGTTTATCACCGAGAAGGGCAACGTTTGCGCCAAGATGTGGAGGTTTCAGGCTTACAAATCAGACATGGACACATGACATGACTCCCTAATCGGGTGACATACTGTGTACAGAATGGCAGGTCACATAAAGTTGAAGGGATAACGGTGCTTATAAAACCGAGAAAGAAAAGAATTACAGCTCGTGACTAACGCTTTATTTCTGTGAAAACCCGCAATTCTATGGGACCCAGCATGGTACCATCTCTTTCTGTCAACCCACCGACTCTTTAAATGTTAAAGCAATTTCCCACAGAGAAGCGGAGGAAGGAGAGTGCTTGATGGTTAATTGTGGAGCCTTTTCACTGCAAAATCTCCTTTGCTCTTTTTCTTATTTCATGAATGGCCCTATTTTCATCTATCAATCTCCATGCCCTCGGTCACCTGCAGCATTGTTCATTCTCAAAGGCGTGCTTTGAAATGACCTGACACGATTCCTCTTCCTGTGCTGGTCCAGGTCATTTTTTAGATGACTCCAAGGCGCAACTCCGTGATGAGAGGGCAGGATTCATTAGCCTGTCAACCTCTCAAAAGAAGCAGCTCATTATGCAGAAATTAATTAGCCATTCTCTCAGAGACAGCGTGTCCATCTATAATCAGATCTGTCTCGTCTTGCACGCCTGTCTAATGAAAATGTTTTCACTTTTTTCACACCAGACAAGGTGAACCTAGGGATCAAATGGAATGAAACATCAGGTCATCATCTTCTTCCAGAACAGAAAAATTCAGCCAATTAAATGATCAACGGCACCGTTTATTCATAGAATAGCTTGAATTGTTTCATTTCGCTTTACAGCTATTCCGACTCCCCCGTCACACAGTCAAGCTCACACTGAGATCTACTTTCATCTTACGCTATATAAAACGCAAGGGCGGAACTGAAATAAAATCTGGACGTGGTGAGCTCCATATCATTCGGGATTCAGGGCCTCGGTCCAATGCCGCACCGACGGGCAGGGTCAGAGGGAGAGGGAAGTGCATGAATGAGTCAAGGCAGGGCATGTCTAGACACATAAAACTAACACATTCCCATCTATCACAGAAATCTGAGGTGTCAGTCCATGACAGTGCCTCCATGAAGACCTTGTTAAATAAGGTCAAAGGATGACTTACAAGATTGCATCATAAAACGACTTGATTTAGACTTTACGGTCAAGCAGCAAATAGTAAACTTTGATCATCTTAAGAGTACAGAGCTCCTGATGGCTTTCTGAAAGATAGTAACCGAATGCTGCCGTGACATTGCCATTTACAACCGGCTGGCTGAAGAATGCCTCTTAATTTCAACTAGATGTGAACTAGAGGTGTTGCAATATACCGGTGTTGGCGATAATCAAGATATTCAAAGCATGAAATATTGGCATGTATTAATTTAAAGTGTGGCAATATACCGGTGTTGACGATAACCGGTGGTGATTGTGACTTTTGCTCTAATGAAAGTGCAAAGAAAGCAGCCGACGAAAAAAGTGAGAAGTGGAGCCCTGCTTTGGCTGAGGATGTGTGTCAGTGGGTGAGAGCGTGTATCTCAGCTGGTGATCCCTCGCCCTGCAGGGTTAATCTCCTCTGGGAGGAGCGAGCGGCAGGGTGGAGGATATTACAGCAGCTTCCTCAGCCATCACTGCACACAGCAACCCGCCATGCACTGCCTGGCTCAGCCCAGATCAGCCGACTTTATCACGGCTCAACTACACAACGGAGCTCATACTGGGGCAGGACTCCAATCCTCAGCTCATAATACCTCATCTAAAGCATTCCCAAAACACTTGCATATGCACACGTGCTTCCTCTGCAGTGCCGTATGAGAGTGACAACATCTCAAGCTTCTGACATTTAAGTGGTGGGGCGAGAGGCGGTCCGGTGAAGGGGGCGATTACCTGCAGAAAGGCCATTCAGGCCCCACAGCCTCCATTTCAAACTTCACTCCATCAGCCCTGCCTTGTTTGTGTTTAACCTTTATCCAGACGCAAAGGGGTGCAGCGAGGGTCCTTTCATTGTGATCTGAATTATTTAGAGGTCTAAATCTTTAATGTGCGTGTCTTTGATAGAGGTTGCCATTTTGAGAATCTGTCATTCGTCAAACTGTGGGGCCTGCCGAACGTCGGGACGGGACAGGAGTGTTAGATCTGCGTGGATGGTATAGCAGAAAACTACTTGCTATAGACGCATGACAAGAGATCAAAGTTCAATGGAAAAAGATTTTGATGTGTTTATACTCTAATGCTCACACCACGGATCTGAGGCGATCAAAGAATGCTCATCCATGTTGAAACGCAGCCAATTTTCTTTGTAGACATGTCTGACATGACCATGTTAAAAACTGATATTAGAAAAAAAAAGAACATTCAAAAATGTTATTCCATTCAACTGTCTGCTGAGTTTGTGAAGTAAAAGGAAGCCAGGAAAAATTATAGCAAGTTCAAAAATGCAAACAGAAACTGCATCTAACCTCACTCATTACAGAAAATCAAGAGGACCTTCTTCATTTTATCTTGTATCTCAATGAGGATCATTTTCTCTGGAACCTCAGTAGGTCTTAGGTTTGGTTTTAACATTGACAGGGATATTTTATTCTCAAATTATAGAGATGCACCATGTTTTTGAAAAGAAAATGAGACCGCCTATTACACCGCATCCGTTGTTTCTGCTTAAGAGTTAGGGTTAGGGTCAGGTTTAGGCTGTTTCTGCTATTTGTAGACTGAATAAAAGCTTCAAAGGAAAATGTAATGATTTTTTAATTATTATTTTTAAAAATAAATGTTATTTTACAAAATGTTCATGCTGGACTTTTCAATAACCCAAAAGACAAATGCTCTGAAATCATAGATTTGTGTGAAGAACAGACTTCAAAAATTTTAGTCATTATTATAATTATTATCATGAATAAAATAATTATATAATCAATACAAAGTAATATGATAATATGTATATTATTTATTTACATTTAAAATGTCATGCCATTTGAATATGCATATATTTTACACTGCAACTTAACCTGCAGTGTTGTTATTGTTAACTTAAATAAGGTTAAAATAAAATAACAAATATTAGATGACTAAAACTAAAACTAATATTATATGAAAAAACAAGCTTGACAGCACCTGATCTACATTATCTGATAAAGAGCAGTGTGAACATTCTGCTAAATTTCTCCTTTTATGTTCTACAGAAGAAAGAAAGTATTTTAGGTTCGGAACGACAACAGGTTGAAAAAATAATCAAAATTTTTTTTGTCCACTCGACTCAACACTACAGTTATGTTGCAGTATGCATTTACACCAGATCTCAATCCATGCTTGGTTCTTGTCCTTCCTTGTTTTCCATTACATCAATGCCAAGGCAAGTGTAACCCCAATGTCAAAATGAGCTGCTCTTGCATGTGCACATCCATCCAGCATAGCAGCTGGGGAACATTAAATTGAACCGGAAGTTTTGTAAAGAAACAGAGAGCCTTTATGAAATATGTGCTGTCTGACTCCTGAGGATGATTGCTATGAGTCTAACAGGGGGAATGTAGCTTCTTTTCTATAAAAGCTGAACACCACTGATTACCCCCCATACACTCATAAAGACAGAGAGAAAGAGGGGGTGGAGTGTAAACGACTTTCTTATTCAAAAGGCATATTAAGGATGTGCAAAAAATGAAATTACGCCACTGCAAACCCGCCACAGTTCATTAGCTCACAGAAACAAAAGAATTTTCCTGTAACAGTCATTTGTCATTTTATCATCCCGAATTACGAACGAGATGTTGGCGCAGCGCTGGGCCAGGGCGCATCAGCGCTCCGTAACCTTTTCTGTTGTGCCGATCTCCCCTTGATGACTCTGTTAAAAGACTATTAGCAGAGAATTATCCAAGTCATTCTCCAATGTAATTATGCAGCCTATTGACAGCAGCTGTCATTTTCAGGCTAACATGAGCATATTATGTTGACATGAGATAACAAGGAGTGTTTCCCCTTCAGTGCACAGAGAGTCTCTCCTAATAGAAAGCAATGATTGAGAGCTCCCTACTCCCAGAGTCCTAATCGTTCGTGCCAATCTAATCAGTAAGTGTACACTCATAAACAGGTTTGTCTACAGCGCTGGATCTGTGCCAGCCAGAGACATTGGCACAAGTGCAATTAGCAGGAAGTAGATGAAGCAGATGTTTAGAGGTTGACGTAGGACATCTCACCTTGGTAACGCAGCAGCAAGGAGCTGGACTGCGGTTGCTGGCTACGGAAGTGGATGGATATTTGGTTGCTCCAACTGCGTACCACCAGACCTTTAAGCAAGATGGACTCGTTGGCCAACATTGAAGGTTCCCTGCCGCCCAGGTCTTCG
Organism: Cyprinella venusta; assembly: GCA_038021265.1. Classification (NCBI taxonomy): domain Eukaryota; kingdom Metazoa; phylum Chordata; class Actinopteri; order Cypriniformes; family Leuciscidae; genus Cyprinella; species Cyprinella venusta. The sequence continues at coordinate 11,499,383 of CM075881.1, read as the reverse complement.
AATCTCACCACGTCACCCTCAGCCAGGCTCACGTTCATCACCTTAAGGTTATGAGAAGAGAGAAGAAAGAGAGCAGAGACATGGTTAAAGAACCAATTAAATCAAATTAATTCTTGTTGTTGTTGACTGCAAACATTGAGGTTCGTTTTCTCAATGTTCTCTACGTGTTTACGACTCTTTGCAGCTTTTAATCACTGCCTACAATGCGCTGGATCCTTCACCAGAACCCGAAGGTAAATCACTCTCGCTAAACGTTTACTCTTTGAATTCTTGCACCCGGGAACAATACACGTCGACAACATTATGACTAAAATTTTGCTAAAGAGTATTTCCTGCTAAAGAAAGGTGACACTTGACTCTAGTAAGCGTATAACAGACTAGTGGGTGTGGCCTTGGATGGCAACATGTCCAGTGCATCATGGGTCTTGTTTACTATATAACAAAAGGAAAGACAACAGCATTTTTTTCTTTGTTTCAGTCAGGTAGCACCGATTTAAAAAGAAAAACAAAAACCACCTTTTGACTGCATAGGCAAAAGTCCATTTTGTCAGCAGTGAAGTACCCCTTTACAAGAAAAAATTCCTAGGATATAAAAGTGATATACCAATAGACCGTGACTCCCCCACAGTTTCGAACATGACTGATCCAATCAGAAGCAAAACTGTGTTTGTTAAATGATTTAATAGGGAAAGGAATGTTTAAAGGTGGAAACGTTTGGACAATACACAAAAGCAAAGGAACAGATTGACGTGTTTTCAGCTATGCAGATATGGCAGTGGGGTGACACATTCTGCCACACTGACTGCACTCATAATGGTGTTGGCTTGTCTGTCTGCCAAGCTGCATGGTAATTGCACCACGGGCAATCTCCTGTCTGCTGAAGCCAGCATGCATATCCTCACCTGTCACTAATAGAAAACCACAGCCGCCCATTACTTCAAGTTCTGCCCGTCTTCCACTTTAGACAATACATTCAACAACTGCATGAGCCAGTATCCAATATGGCAGCGTGGGTGGAAGTCGTGACACGGAGGAGAGTAAAAAAGTGTGAGTCTGAGGAATAATTACAATCATGCTGAATGAAAAAATCAGAACCATTCAACTAGCGTGCCGTCGTGAAACTGTGCCATTGTGGCTGATCTGGGATCAGCTGGGATGTGCCCTTGTGCTCCTCTCAGGTAATGAAAGTGTCTTTAATCAGATGCAGGCAAATGAATGTGACCCGACGAGCGACCTAGCCTAGACACAGACGTGACGACAGGTTAATGAGGTCTTGCACACATCGTCCTCAATCTAGACACCGCAAACTCTTTACGACAAGAAGACACGTCAAACTCTCAGCACAAATTAATGCCACTGTCTGAGGTTTACCATCAAGAAAGTTTCAAAAAAGCACAACCGTACCCAGCAATTTAAATTCGGCCACAGTGAACGATGAAGACTGAATTTAAATAAGCACAGCTGAAAACACACTTAAAGGCCCCTGAGTGCTGTGAAGGTAACAGGTGACAACCTGATGATGTGTACAACAGAATAAATTCACGCTTAATAAAGCTGGAGCTGCAATGTGCTGAAGCAGTCTATAAAACAAAAGTGCATTACAAAGTAATCACATTACACTAAAAGCCCTTGGATAATAAAATGTTTCCAGAATATTGCTCGCCATAATCCAATTTGCGTTGGCACCGGGCCCGACCGTCTACCCCACGCATGTAATCCCTCGCATAAACATGACTGTCAGTCAGATGCAGACGTTGGCGTGTAAATGTGCAGCCGCTGTGTCATTCGAGGTCAGTGTTGATTAAAATGTTTGCTGTTTTTTACACAGAGCACAACAGACAGGTTCAAAATAAAGAGAAATTAGAGTCAATTATCCCAGCACTCCCGGCCTAACCAGAGGCCCCATATGCCATAGAATGAACAGGGGAAACAGGAAGACCATTTTTGTTTTGTCCCAAATACAAAAAAGACCTTAAAGGGACAGTACATCCAAATTTAAATTTGTATGGATATTAAAATATTAATATTAAGGTATGTCAGTACTTTCTTTTGCAATAATAAAATGCCAATTTAACATACATTAAATTGATTTGTGCAATAAATTGTGCCTTTTTAGACAAGAATGTTGGTGGGAGGAACTACAGTGCAAAGAAATTTGTCACTGAATCAGGGCTCATACCTTTCATATCTTGTATGTTTTTGTCATTTTCTAGCATGACACCTCACAAGCTGTCAGGGCTCAAAAGAGTGTCGCTGCGTTAAAAACAGTTGCTCAGTGTGGTACTACACACCATGTGGATTAACATAAATACGGTTATTACCTGAATTTTTGGTGTATCTAGAATGCATTTTCACTCTAGCAAACAAGTGAAATCTGTGTGTAGAGTGGGATTTAGGATTCAGAACAGGAGTGACAACTGTATTTAGCTTCAGTGAGTGTGCATGGCCTAAGAGAGACACACTGATACAGTCACTGTATCAGCACTCTGAGGGCAGGCGGATGGTTAATTAATCTGGAGATACATGCTGTGTCACATTAACAGAGAATTAGCAGAAAACCCCCTCCAGCTATGTCTGAGTTCGAAAAAAAAAAGCTCCTGCTCTCCTGCCTTCCTGTGCTGTGCTGTGCTGAATCTGATTTCCTGTTTACAGCAATAAAAAATTCAGAATAATTGAGGTGACACCACATAAATAAACAAGCGTTATTTGCAGGTGATATGAATCACCTTATGAGATCTGAGTGAGAGAAACAAAGCAAAGAAATGAACAGAGTCAGAGCCGTTGTATAGTGAGCTCACACGGACATGGATTTGAATATGATCTGTGCCATCCTGATTCATCACCGCTGGCCAAAAGCCCATAAACAAACATAAACATGAAAAGAGAGAAACATGAGAGATAAGATTAAGGGACAGAATGAGGAGCGATGTCCATGTGCTCAGCTCTTTCAGGAGCCATGTGTCCAGCAGAGATTCTTTAATCATCTCCGTTGCCTTAAAGCTAATGAGAGGACTGGCTTTGTTTTTATCTCAAACACGACCTGTCTTTCTGTATCTGACACACATAACCTCTCTCTGGTTCAGAGTAATTGTCTGATTAACAGATACCAGGTAAAGGGTCATTCTATGAAACCTGTACCTTTTCCAGTTTATTTCTTTTAGACAAATAACTGTATCGCCCTTTCTTCAAGTCTTTTGATAATACATTAGCCTATAGGGATTTTCACACTTGAAATAGTTAGCCCTACTGTAAGTAAACGCAATCCTGGGTAATCTTGATTCCCGTCTCACACTGCTCGTAATTTAGCCGTTTCACATTGTACATTCCTAAACCATGGGTTAACGTTCTTATTTGCGTATTTGCGGTGTCATTGATGTGATGAACCAGGCATGCAACCTTTTTACATAAAAGCTCAAGCATTGTGAATCCTTGCATTGCACATTTCGTAATATAAAGATTAGAAAGAAACAGTCTCTTCTTCACTAAAATTGTTGCGTTTTCTGTCAGTATTTGACATTTATCCTCTGAAATGCTGAATTTACAGTTTATATACAATGTGTTTCCGTGACTGCAAAGGACACAAATACAAGTATGCGATTGGTTGTCTGTTGCTTCAACATTCTAAAACAGCATCTTTTCACATTGTACATTTTTGGCACTGCAATGGGGGATTAAAGGGATACTCCACTTTTTTTGGAAATAGGCTAATTTTACAACTCCCCCAGAGTTAAACAGTTGAGTTTTACCGTTTTCGAATCCATTCAGTCGATTTTCTGATATTTAGAAAAATGTCAGTAACCAGACAGTTTCTGGTCTCATTGACTTCCATAGCAGGAAAAAATATACTATGGAAGTCAATGAGACCAGAAACTATCTGGTTACTGACATTCTTCTAAATATCAGAAAATCGGCTGAATGGATTCGAAAACAAAAAACAAAAAAAGTGAAGTATCCCTTTAACAGCGCAAAAGCACAATATTGTTTTTTGTTTTTTTGTTTTTGATCAAATAAAAGCAGCCTTGGACTTCTTTTAAAAACATTTATAAAAGTGTTTTCAGAAAAATGTCTAACTTTGAAGTAGCAAATAGTTATTCATTGTTAGTCATTAAGGACACAAATAGCACCCACTTTGTAGAATAACCCCAACAACTGAAACTCTAAAACTTGCCAACCGCTCAAGCGTTTCAAAGCAAAATAAAATCCAACTATGGTAAACTTACTCCAACTTTTCACATCCAGGCGTGTAACTACAAAGCATGCCACTTTACAGATGCCAAGTTACAGCAAATGCCACAGTGAGGAGTTTCTCCTCTGAAAGTCTCTTTGCTATGCAGTGTATGGCATTCACTTCTATGCACATCACTGCTTATGTGGGTCACAAACGCCTGAAGCTCTCCCGACATGAAGGACAGCAGATGACAATACTGATCTAATATAGAGTGGTCACCAACTGCGCTCCGTCTCTCTCTCTCCCATTGCCAGGCAAGTTAGTACTATTATGAACCCATCAGAGTTTATAACAGCAGAGCTTGAGTTGACTTGATGTAGATTGTTTGGATTTGATTGATGCGTTTGTGTATTCAGTGAATTCTCAGGGAGCGTCTCTCTTATGCAAATCCGAGAATTGTAAAAGTCGAATAGTCCCTTGAGTCGCTGTATAAGAATAGAAAAAGCCCAAAAGCCCTCAGTGGTGCTGCTCTTTCTTTCTGTCTCTGCTGCATTCTTCTCCTCTATTCCCATGGTTCAATTTCTCTGGGATAACAGGAAGCATGGAAATTTCCACTAATTAGCAGGGTCCATTCCTCTGGAGCTGAGAATCACGTTGGGAAGAGAATATACTTGTATTTGGGCTGCTAATTAGAGCCTGTAATTAAGAGCAAACAGGAAATGATGTACAGATCTGGGCTACAGGTGCGGATGAGTCGAAACGGGCAATAGAGACACGGGGTCGCCGGGAGAGATCAGGGTATTGTTGCTATATTAAGGAGTGCCTGGAGTGTGGAAGAGGAGAGATGAAGAGACCCATCTGTGCCATCTGGAGGGGCCAAACCAAGGCAATCCATCTGACAGCCGTGCGAAAATCCGCAGGTGGACTCCGGCTCTGACGGCCCTTATCTCACTCACCTCTCCCCTCGTACATTACCCAAGACGAGCCTCGTCAGGCATGCGTACCATTATGCCACAAATGATCAGACATGTCCTCCACGTGTCATTTGCGTGACCTTCCTCACTGAAGCGCCGAATTGCATAGACCTGAAGCCGGTGAGGAGATAAAGAGGATCCTGAGATTAACGCTCACTGACAGGCTGAAACTTTTGTCATGCCGCACAAAGGCGACACTCATTATTTTCCATTCTGTTTGAGCACCTGAATAATCCACTATGAATAGGCCCCGTGAATACTGCTATTCGTGTGTATATGTATAAGGACAGACCTAGCAAAGAATCCAAGAGCACAGAAATTCTCTCATTACCTGCAGGAAAGAATTGTCACAAATGACATCTCTTTAATGCAGTGGTTCTGGTTTGGCCATGGGACACACATTCCCATGGTCATTAAGCCGCGACCCAATTTTTTAGGAATTTGACCTATGTATAATTAGCTAATAAAAATTTAATAAAAACCAAGCAAATGTATTTCACAAAAATATCACACACACATGTGCCATCCCTTATTCACATCAATTGTAAGAATATGACTAATACTGACGAATAAAGCAAGGCTATTAAATAGAAGACCCAATAAGTAGTTTTTGTTAATAAATTAAAGTTGGTAAGTTGGTATGAGCCACCACAGTCATTTAAAAATATACAAAATAACATATTTTATAAATAGTGGCATTTTGTTATTACAGAAACAACAGCGACTATGGTAAATACACAATACTATCCACCTTATTTTTCAATGTAAAAGGTGTTTTCAGTGAATATGTGAGCCTTCTGATTCATTAGCAGCTATAGGGAAATAATGAGAAGAAAAAGGGCAGTAAACTGTAAAACTGTTTGTGCTACAAACCAGTGTGTTTAGAATTAAGACAATACATTAAAATAGAATGGTAAGAAATATCAGTTTGCAATATCAAGCAGCATAACGAGCTGTTTTGTACAGCTAAAAATAACTGGAAGAAAATGACACCGGGAGCCAGACACAATCAAATTACAAATGGCTGTGCCCTCGCTTACCTGAAAAATAAGGTGGATAATGGCTGACAGGACAGGAAAGTTACGAAAATAACGTTAGAATAATGACACTGACAAATAGCCTGACAACATCTCAGCTGACCACAAATACTGAATCGGAACAGCAAGTTTTTCTTAGGCGATCTTTACTTAAACTGCATCTTACAGAAGTGTCAACAGCTTTCAATAATCTTTTGAGGCAGTCGTGGCCTAATGGTAATAGAGTTAGATTTGTAACCCAAAGTTTACAGGTTCAATTCTTAATACTGACATGAAAATGTAGAGGCAGGGGAGTGAATTAACAACACTATTATCCACCCCCAATACCCACGACTAGGTGACTTGAGTAAGGGCACCTAATCCCCAATTGCTCCCCGGGCCCGGCAGCAAATGGCTGCCCACTGCTCCGTGTGTGTGTGTGTCCACAGCTTGCATTGTGCAGTGTTTGCAGTTTACTCACTCCTCATAATGTGTGTGCACTAACTTTGATGTGTTAAATGCACAGGGCCAAAGTCCGAATATGGGTTACCTTACTCGTCCTCCATGTCACATCACTTTCAGTGTCACTTTCAAAATAAAAGTCTTGCATCAGAAAAACATAGAATTATGTTTGTTGTTGCTTCTTTGACTGCACATTACGAGACTCACTCAAAATGGTCTTGCGACCAGAAACAATGTTTTAATGTCTCAATAATTTCTTCTAGACAGAAACAGGATTAAATAGAGAGCAAATGAGACTTTGTAAAACTCACTCTTGGATGATTTTAAGTTTTAACCAATCAGTGTGACAACGTGAGTGGATATAACTTTACTAGTAAATCTCACTCTTCTCAGATGTTTCTAAGTTATTTACAAGGACAATATAAATTATAAATTAAATAATCTATCAATTGATATGTTAACCGTGCATTTTTCTTTCATCAGTGGATCATAAAACCATAACACTTTTGGAACATAACTTTTTTTTTTCATTAACAATGGAAATCAATGTCCACTACAACTCTTTGGTTACAAACAATCTTCAAAATATCTTGTTTTGTGTTTCACAGAAGATAGACAGTCATACAGGTTTGGAAAAACATAAATGTGAGCACAAAATGTTAGAAATTTTACTGTAATTATTATGATTTCCAACTAGATATTTTTATAAATAACAATAATAATAATAAATATATATATATATAATATATATATAAACAAACAGCAATGAAAGTGCAACCACTAAGCACTACCTCTGCAATATAACCCATGTTGCCTCAAATTCAAATGCAAATGTGCAATTCAACTCGATTGTCGAATGTGTTTCTTTGCAATGTGTTATAGCTGCAAAAGAAAACAAACTATATACGGGCCATAATAGGCTTCTATTGTATTGACCATCCAGCACCGCCAGTACGTGTCTCTTCATGCTTGTAATATGTGCAACACACACTTATGCCACACACTTTTATCAGCATCCAATTACCCTGCTGTTGTTCTCAACATGTGGGAGGAACAAAAAGTCTTTGGGGAGGAATGGCGCTGGCCTTCCCACAGTCAGGGCATTCACACACTCTCCATGTCTGCGCTTATCACGTTTTAACATTCACCTCAGCCAGTCTCTTTTTCATTATCACTACAATCCCCCCGCACGCCGCACCAGAAATTGGTTTTATGCGACGCGGCTGAATAACGGCAGGGAAATTGCAGAGGAAGGCAAATCTTGACAACATGAAAACAAGGGCAGGGTTATGGGGTGGGGTGGGGTGGGGGAGGATGGAGTATAAATAAAGGGTGTGTAAAAGGTGGGTGGTCTGTTATGGAAGATGAATAATGATTTTAGAAACAGAAAGATGAAGGCAGAGTTCACTTGGATACACTATGAGCAGAGTTGTGCTCAGTATTGAGGATCTTTTCAATTAAAGACGGAGGGAATTTCCGATTCCGCTGTTGAAGTTGTCTCCGGAGACATTACTCAGCAAGAAAAGTACTCCATGCAGCAATTTTTCCTTTCATTTAAAAATATTTTTTTTTCTCTAAAGTTTCCCTGAAGATTAATCATCCTCTTATCGTTTTGCTCCAGGTGCTTCATTTATTCAAAACAACCACAGTGTGATTTGGTTTAAGCTGATATAAACACAAGGACAGCATTTCATTGTCAGCATCTTTTTCCTTTAGCTCACGCCTGTGCTGCCTGTCATTCGCCATGAAATAAGGGAATGAAACAAAACAATCTGAATATTGTGGCATTTCTGTCAAAAATAAAGCACATTTCAAGTCACGAAGAAAATCCATTGCAATGTGCTGCTTACATTATTCCCAACATATCAATTAAAGATTTTTCTTGTTTCCATCAAGAAGCTATCTAATCTATATCTAGACGCTAACTATCTAATCCATATTGAACATCTAACACACATCAGTCACTCTTTTGTTTATGCAATCTGCAAGATAAATAGTTAGAGCGTCTCACAGAGACAAGTCAAAGCTGACATTTCACTGAAATATTGATTCTGTTTCTCCATTAGGTTTGTCTGGCTGAGCGAAAAGGGAATATTTATAATAATGACACTAGCTAGAACTGTCATCTGTTCTTCTTGCCAAATGTGATGAAAAAAATCTGTAATTTCATTTGTTTCAAGTGGCCAGTCACTGATGTTACTCTCACACTGGATGAAGTGAGAGTTATTTTATTTTTTCCCTCGATTAATTATTTATTTGATTAAGTTTTGACTAAATGTTGATTAATGTGATTTTTGTGATTTTGTGATGACACATCGATGAAAAAAAGTGGTGTGCAATGAACAATACCTGGTCGGACTGTTGTTATCTCTTTAGAAAACAAAATCTAATCTCTAAACAAATTTCACATTGATCCTGCCAAACAAGCAACCAATCTGGCTTGACAATTTCAACTAAACTTCACTGGACTGCAATCAATATTGTTGAACTTAATACAAAAAAAAAAAAAAAAAAAAAACATTTGGCAAGCTGTGCAAATTCACCACCACCCATCAAAAATAATTAATAAAACTCTCACTGAACTATCAATGTTCACAGCACAGACCAAAACCTTGTATTTAACAAAATGTTATCTGTACATTATATCTGTGTATGTAACTGTATGCAACAAAATTTAGGGTTAATAAAAAATACGTGTACTCAGTAGTTTAATTTTCAAATAAATGCTGCTCTTTCTATTCATTAAAGTTTTTTTTTTCTACCAAAGTTAACATTTACATTTAGCAGAAAAAGTAAAAAATAAAGTTTATTTTATAATCAATTAATCTAATTTATGTAATAATCAACACTCAAATTGGACACATAAGATAGTTGTAAGATTATATTTCTACTCAAATTTGTTACTGAAATATAAATATTTAAAAGCTGGCTGTATTAAAAATGTATTCAGATTTTTTCAAACCTCACACATACATTAAAAAATATTACAGACCTGAAATTTTTGTTCATTAGTGTACAAACACAGTCTATATCACACTCACTTTTTTTCAGTCAACTTTTTTCATTACAAATTATATTATCAGCATAGTCATTTGAGTGAGATTTTGCAAAAAACATGAACTTGTATTTGTGACAGTGCAGAATCCTAAACCTTTTACCTTCATTTTACATTTTATTATTTTGCAAATTGATTTTTTAAAGCATTGTTTCTTATTATATGGTTTCAATCTGCTTGTTGTGCCAAACTAACCTCTCATTTTGCCTGTCACGTACCTTTAAAATACATAAAATACATCATTCAGTCAGAATTCAGTGTCTAACAGTCCCTAACATGATACTCGGTCTTCGGTACTCAGTGAAATATTCAGATTTATACAAACATGTAGAGCTCATCAGTCTTCATTGTATCCTTTTCCGTTGGTTTCCATTAATCAAAAGCCTAAGAGTTTCGTTTTGTAAAATGGATTGAATAATGAACCGATGTCCCATTTCTCTTTCCCGCTTTTGTACTTGCTTCTTCTTGTCTAAATTTCCTCTCACTGAGCAATTCACCCTCTGTGGCTGAGTGAACATGCCTAGATGTGCATTTTAAAGGGTGCAGAAAATTGAGGCTGAAATCTTTCAAAAGGTGACCTCTGGGACTCCGGGGGCAGAGCGAGGGGAGAGCCCTCACAACAGAATAAATCAAAGGGAGCTGAGAGGGCTGCAGAGAGCTGATAGCTGACCTGCCGAGGCCAAATCACCACAAAAAACCTCACATACACACATACAGGCATGGACACAAACACACTCACACCTGAAAAGCTTCTAAAGTATAGCACTGCACTCTCCACATCTAAAAACCCTGCCTCAGCCGCCCTGAACAAACTTCAAATCCCTCACAACAATACAATACTACAAAATAGACCTGCAAGAGAGGGTGCAGGCCTGATGATGAGTAATGGACTCCTTCATCTGACTATTCATATTACTCTTTCTATATCTCTCTCACCCTTTCTCTTTCTCTAGATTGAAGTAGCTTTATTGACATGGTAACAAAGCTTCACATTGCCAATGCATTAGTATTATATATACATACACTTTCGCTTTGTCGGAGGAGAGAAAATACAAACTAAAACAAAACAAATATCACAAAATACAAACTCAAATAGTGTGTAAAGTTATTATTCTAAAATAACACCCATAGTGTCTGAAGGAGGAAGCATTCCTTATTTATCTGATATGTCTGAAATAAACCGCAAATCAACCCAAATTAGTAACATTTATGGAAATGAATGGACTATACTTTTGGTCAAGTTTAAGTTTGAATTATAAATATTTATTATTTATAATTTTATAAGTATAAAATTATAAATAACACAATTCCTGAACCAATGTCCTATTTCTCTTTCATTATTGCTTTGGCCATACCTGATTTTATATAAAGGAGCGTCAGTGGTGCCCCACGCCCCCATACTCTCTCTCCCTCTTTATTCGCTCTATCCATCTCTCTACCCCCCACTATATACATACATACATACATATATATACATATATATATATATATATATATATATATATATATATTCTGTTTACCATACAGGCTATCTCTCTTATGTTCCCTCTCACTACCCTGCATTTGGTCCTGCAGTCGGGACTTCAGGAGGAGTCAGTGCCGTGGCCCAGTGGCACAAGTTGGAGCTGGTATGGAGCAGAGCCAGAACTCACAGCTGCTTCATGGGCTGCAGAGATTACCGCAATTTAATGAAACCAGATCTGAGTCAGTCACTGAGCTGATATGACAGACGTCCAATGTCCCCTGCCAACTCATCCCTATAAATCTATCATCAAAGAGCAGACAAGTGGGTCAGTGGTGAGCGTGACGACTGGAATTGGAAGCTGCAGTGAACCCTTCAAAGCTGGACGCGAGATTTATGTACTTTCATGAGACTTTGTAAACTATCAATTCTCATTTAGGCACAACAGCACATATCTGTTATAGAAATGACAACTTTCGCCAAGGTCATATCTTTTTTTTTTATATATAGAGTGAACACGTTTTCTGAAAAGATAATGCTATATTTCAGCTATATTATTAATAGTAAGAGCTGAAAATGTTTAATGAGTGTTCACATCTTAATCATTTAAAAAAAAGATCAAGTTTTGTGAGCCTTACAACCACTCTGACATTCGAGAGTGACATTGTTTTTATACAACAGTTCAGTCAAAGTTACGTTTAAGTAAAGTCAGTTAATTTGACGGCCATTTTACAATGTCTCAGGCCATATTGCACGTTGAGCACTCAAACGAGTGCACAATCTTTAAATATCGAACGTCTCTGGCTTAACTTTATTTCCACCAGCTTAATTCAACAACAAGCAGTACTTCCTGACTGAATCAGCTAATCAGCTGAGTGAATGATTCAATGACCAATTCATAAGTCACTTGTTTCGCTCCTGAATTAATCAGCGTTGTTGATCGAAATAATGATTCATGACTTATGAATATAGTTACCTACTGTTAGTTATTTAGTTAGTCGATGTAATCAGCGGAAAGAGCCACTAATGCAGTTAGTCTGAAACGTGCTGATTATGTCTGATTATTTCTTCCTAAGAAATAATTAAGTCTTTTTTTGAAGAATATTTTTTAAATAAGGCTTAACTCAAAGTGCCGTGTCACTAACCCAAAAAACACTTTGATCTCCTCATCCCCTCATTGCTTGCCACATGTGTTCATTAAACAATCGAATGAGCTAAAGAGATTTTAAATATTGTAATATAAATCATGAATCATGATCAAAAGTGCATTTAAAACTCCAGAATAAAAGAGCGAGAGCTCTCTTTAAAGGTTGTCGTAAATGATTTTAGGGTAAAGCAAAGTGGGGTCGACAGCAGCGTTCTCTATGAGTGAAAATGGCACTGAAGCGTTGTCAGAAAGGATTACACACGGGAGAACTCGCCCTTGGTGGCCGGCGACCTTCAGAAAGAGCGGGGGGGTTGACGCAGCCGGATGTTCAGGAGAACGATGTGCACGTAAAAGCCTTCGGGCTCAGACGGGTAAGGTGGAAGGCTTAAAGCCATGGCGGTGCCATTCTGAGTTTTTCTCACCATCTCACATGAGTATTTGATGAGATAAATGTTGAGCATTGTTCACGAGCACCTTTTAGAGCTTGTCAGTGCTTTCGCGTCTCCTGTGTGGTGTTATGAGGGCATTATCATAATTTGATAATTGTGTTCCTCTTTGCCCTTTTGAGGACTATTGCAAAGCCTTGTTAAAGCAATAAAGGTGTAATCGAAGTACAATAAAAGTGTGACAGAGGACACAGAGTAATCAAATGTGGTGAAGAGTGAGAGAGATGGAAAACAAAATGATGCATAAATGGACAGCTCGCCAAAAAAAAAACTAAACGATCACTATCATTATTTACTCACCGTCATGAAGTTCCTGGAAATTGCCATGAAATTTACTGGAATTTTGCTATGCTAAAGTTTGTGACTGAAGCTTTTTAAAGACAAAAGCACCATAAAAATGATCTTAAATGTAATTCAAATGATTCATGCAATGTATTCCACGTTTTATGAAGTCATACAATTGATTTTTTGTGATGGACAATGCAAAAAATAAGGTTCCCTTTCGAACGCTCACTTCGTATTGTGTAGCTATAAGAAGCGGGAAAACTCCTTTTCCTCGATTTACTGAACATGTATGTAAAACGCATTTGTAAACTGCACATCCAATGGCGCGGGTACCTCTGATGTGCGACCAATGAGACCCCTCTACGTCATTACACATTAAACCCTGTCAAGGGGGTGAGGCCTCAGCCTATATTAGTCCCTGAATTCGCCATTATAGCAGATTTTAGCAACAAACTACACATCTCTGACTGTTTACTGAGCCTTCGCCGTCGAACAAGCCTTTCAGCCTGAGCGAGCTACGAATTCAGCAGATTACTCCCTCTCTGCCGCATTTCTCCTTATGCCGTCTTCAGTGAGACTTCACTCTCTCTGCCCTACTTCAGCTGAGGAAGAAGAAGCGCCGCAACCAACAGCAGCCAGAGTTTACACTTTTTTACACTTGTGTTTACACTTTTAATATATTTTAACCATGTTTTTGTTGTTGTTGTCATTTTGGAGCTTCACGGCACTTTTTCACTGAACTATCCCTTTAAGTTAACAAAATAGTTATTCAGTTCTTGGCCATGCACTTAAATGAAGAAGCCCAGTCAGTTTTTTCTCCCTTTAGAACAAGGCATTGCCAGTTCTTGATGAAAAGTGTGTGGGAGAGCCGGGCATAAATCAGTAGGCTGTATTGACAGTGAAAGCGTACGAACATGCTGGATTCTTCCTTATGGTCAATATCCCAATATGCAAGCCTTCGAAAGAAACATCTAACTCCACACTTCACTTTACAATTTTAATCAAAAAATTCTCGTTATGCAGCCTTTTTGCATTTATCGACAGGTGAGTACCAATTAAATTCTTTAAGGGGCCCAAGCAGGCAGATAGCACCATTTTAAACCAATTCTCCAGTGCCGTTCCTAGTTTCAAGGCCCCCCCATTCAATTTAATGCATTTCCAATTTTAAACTCATGTACGCAATCTACCAAGCCAGAGAGGTTTTAATAGGCGTTGGGAAGAATTTGCTGGAAGGCAGTGCTGCTCAGTATTGCCTGACTTTCATTCCATGGCCCTTTTCATTCTCCACATGGAGGCGTTCGCTGAATGAAGGTGACAATAAAATGAGCCCAACAAGATGGCTGCAGCAAAAATGGGACTGTTTGCATGCACTCTCTATCTGAGGCCCTGGTCAGAGGAGATTGAAAACAATATTTTGAGTGGATGAAGCAGGAATTAAAATACACTGTAAACAGAGAAGAAAATAAGGACTGGGGGTGTGTGACATGTTTCTGGACTGATAACGGAGCGTAAGACAAGAGTGACCATTTGTTATGAGAAATCATCATCCCGTCTGTCACTATCTGTTCCCATCTATTAACAAAAAACACATCAGTACACACGCTGGATACCATGGAAACAACATTGCAGGTCTAGACTAGAGAATAAAAAAATGCAAAAAGAAGCGGAGAACATTAAAATAAAAAGGGAAAATGGTCCAGAAGAAGCCTTGCATATACAGTATAGCTTACTGTCTTAATAAGGTATAAATCACAAAAAATCTAAATCCTGTCATTATCCCACCCTCATGTCGTTTAAAACCTATAAGATTTTCATTTAACTTCCAAACACAAATGAAGATATTTTTAAAGACAAGTCATTTCTCTAAAACTTAAAAGATTCAAAAAATGTCATCACTACATTATACGGTACTACTATATATAATGTTGAATGTATACTAATTCAAAGGCGTGATATTTGTGGGTCATGATAATAAAATAATAACAATATTATTTTAATAATAACAATAATTAAGTAATAATAACAAAAAACCTGTCTTTATTTTGGCTTAAAATATTGTGATGTATCATATCATGAGGTCAGTATCGCGATTTGTATCGAATCGTGACATGAGTGTATCGTTACATCCCTATGTTGTATTGAACATTAAATATATCTACAACACATTTATGTTGGTTCTGTTCTGTTTGCCCAAATTGGAGTTTCCTCTTATCCATGTTAGATTGCATACATGGATGAGCAGGAAGTTTTTGCCCAGAATAGAACCATATAGCCAATCCAAACTGTATGCTATTTGTCAATCATCTTTGATGATAGTGGTCCAAACAGAAATATTGTTATATTCGATAAAGCAACGTATTTGGGTTTACAAAGCACACCAACTCCAACTACGTGTTCTGAACACAAAGTTTCCACCTAAAGTGCAGATAAGGCACACTGTTTGCTGATCTCAAGCAAGACACAAAGAAGCGCGGCATTCTACTCGGATATCTGTGACGAAAAAGACAGAACCAATCAGTCAGAGAGAACAGGTAGGACAGAAAAGCACGTCGTCAGGACAAACACAATTAGTCAAAAGGAGAACTGCATGGCAGTGCACTAACACGGGTTTCAAATAAGCCACGGGGCAGTGCGCCTTGAAATAAATGACGCTTGTGGGACGTCGCGCCCATGTGATTAGCCACGGCTGACTTTCACACTCCGGATCTGTAATTAATTCCGATGGACGCTGATAAATTAACTGAGTTCCCGCACTCAGGTGCCCCTGCATTCTAATGCATGAAGCTTATTGTACAATAGACGCCCTGCATTCATCAAGGGCAATGGGAGATGACATTGGTATAAACACTCAAGGGTGTCACATGGCTGGCATGTGATCGATGCCGTTACATGCACATTACCTTATCAGATAGAATGGCATGCCTCACATTCATTATTAGAGTTTATTTGGGTAAAAACGCGATCGGATTAAATGGATTGATTGTAATCAAGTGTGCTACTTTGCCATTTTTTACTGTTGCGCTATGATTATACGCTTCATACCATTGAAACAAGGAGAAAAGCTGAATCCAACTGCAGCTGCATAATTGCTAAAAGCAGACTCTCTGTGCTTAGAGTGAACCCTTGGTATTTCTAACTGATGAGATCCTAATGATCTGAGTGATATGCTCTTCAGTGGTCAAATCTGCAATGTATTGAGTTCCTAGGCCATTGAATGATTTATATACCAGTAATAATACTTTAAATCAATCCTAAATGTAACTGGGAGCCAGTGTAAAGACCTGAGGACTGGTGTGATATGTTAATTTTCTGGTCCTGCTCAGAATCTGGGCGGGTACGTTCTGTATGAGCTGCAACTGTCTTATGGTCTTTTTAGGAAGGCGAGTGAGGTGAGTCCATTACAGTAATCCACCCTGCTGGTGATAAAAGCATGCACAAGTTTCTCTGTGTCTTGATTGGAAACAAGGCATCTAATTTTTGCAATATTCTTCAGATGATAGTATGCTGATTTAGTTATTGCTTTGACATGACTACTGAAACCTGAAACTAAGGTCTGACAAGAAACACCCCAAGATTCCTGACTTTGATTTTGAGTTGTTAGACCCCTAGCGTCTAGGTATGCATTCAACCTTGAGAACTTCCATCTTTGTTTCCAAACACAAGACAGTTTTGTTTTTGCTTAACTGAAGAAAGTTTGGTCACATCCAACTGTTTACTTCATTAATGCATTGGCACAGGGAGTCAATGGGGCTGTAGTTGTGAGGTGATAGGGCTCACAACCGCATGTCATGGATGTCCACTCAGACTTAAGGTCTCCTATACTTACATACTAACCTCTCCCTTCTAAGTATGACCTGAACCATTTTAGAACTATCCCAGAAAGCCCCACCCAGCCTGTCAAGTAGTATATCATGATCGACAGTGTCAAATGCAGCACTGAGGTCGAGTAGTACCAGTACAGATAATTTGCCTGTATCAGTGTTTAAGTGAATATCGTTTATTTATCTTTATAAGCACTGTCTCTGTGCTGTGATGTGATCGGAAACCAGATTGAAAACTGTCAAAGTATCCATTCAAGCTTAAGAATTTGTTCAGCTGATTGAAGACAAACTTTTTCAATGATCTTGCCTATGAAAGGAAGATTTGAGATCGGTCTATAGTTGCTTAAGATGGTCTTATCCAGATTGCTCTTTTTCAGCAGGGGCTTAACAACTGCAGTTTTCAGGGAGTTTGGAAAACTCGTAGAGAGAAGTGAGACATTTTCCACTTCTAGGAGATCTGCTTCAAAGCTATTTTATACACTTTTGAAAAAAGATGTGGGAAGTGCATCAAGGGCACAGGTTTATGTTTTAAGGTGCTGTACGGTTTCTTCCAAAATTTTGCCTTCAATTTCTTCGATAGAAATAAATGGACATTTTCAGTATACACATTATCAGTGGTATCCAATTCCAAATATTGCCATTGAGTCACCAGTGAGTTGAACTATTAAAAACACAAGCAACATGCAACCAATATTTTCAACAATTAAATTTCCAAATAATGATTTTATGTTGTGTTATGCAACCATATGGTTTAATGTTTTTGTAAAACAATAATTTAAACTGTTTCACTTTGTATGTAATTTTTAAATGATTATTTCTGAGGGTTTGCTGTATACTTGATACTGCTTGACACATTTATTCTTTTGTTTTTAAGAGTTCATTTTCTCAGTGCTTGTTTTATAAATTGGATTAAAATAAATAATAAATAAAAATAATAAAAACATGAATAAATAAACAGGAATAAATAAAAACATGAAGCAATGATTATTTAGAGAATTTAATTGGATATTTAACTTAAACTTATTTAAATAAAACTGTGTCAGCACAATATGAATTTGCGAATCACTAGGATTAAGTACTAAAATTCTGGTTTAGAGACATAGACCGTTTGATTTTTGTGTCATTAGAAGATAATTTGCGTTTACATTTTGGAAGATTTGACTTACTTGATGGGTACGTTTT
Source organism: Cyprinella venusta (assembly GCA_038021265.1). Lineage (NCBI taxonomy): Eukaryota > Metazoa > Chordata > Actinopteri > Cypriniformes > Leuciscidae > Cyprinella > Cyprinella venusta. Next base: position 11,481,365 of record CM075881.1, on the reverse strand, counting down.
GTGAATGATAGCAGTCATAAAACCCTTTCAACTATATTATTGTACATTCATTCATTGTGTTCCCCTTCATGAAACAGCAAAAGGCTCCTGGCGGCTTTGAGGGGAATGGAGAAAATTAGGAGAGTGGCCTTGTTATAACCTTATTCCAGCTAAATCACACTATTCAAATTTAAATGAGTTTAGCACAAATCTCTCCTGGCTGGTTAAGACCTTTACTTGTATGTCTTAAATCTACAAAAGATTAAGCCACATTGAAGTATCCCTCTGCAAGGGATAAGATTACTGGAAATGGGAAGAGAGGAAATCCTCCGAAAAACAATGGGATCCCATTTCTACACATCCACTCTTATAAAATAACATCAATCTTTAATTTTGAACAAGAGCATCCGGTACAGGCAGCACTACAGACTGTGTCAGTATAGAGGACAGGGCTCATGAAAACAAGTGACAGGCTATTAATAAAGCTTGACCATTAGCCCTCTAGTTATAAGTGAGATGTGGAGGAGGGCAGATGAAATTGTGCTGTCTGAGGTTATTGATCCATGCTATTGAGGAGAATGATACTTCAAACACTGATGTGTGAGGTGAATTGGCTCAAAACCTCAGATGTACAAGCTTTGATCAGAGATCGCTGCAATAATTCCACTCAACATCTAAAAAAAAAAAGATGTTAATATTGAAAGATTTGCATCTTACATCTGGAGGATGAGGATCAAATTGAGAAACACTTTGAAATTCACTCCAAAGTACATTCTCTAATAATGAGCACAATTTCACTGCAATATCCAAAATCCATCCAGATCCCAAAAACACCTTAGGTTTGTTGGAAAAGAGTATTTTAAGCTAAAAGAAACAGCGCTGGGTGATAAAGTTCTGGTATACTGTAGCATGGAGTAATTTAGACAAAAGATGTATGGCAATAATCTTTTACACTCTAAAATATCATATGCTCATTTATAGTTTCATTAGATTTAAACTTTTTAAATGTAGAGGTTCAAACCCATATGATTCCAACATGAATACCAAGAGTACACTTCTAAGAACATTGCACATATATTTTTAAACGATTTCCTTTTCTTTATCCTGGACACTCTTTTCATTGTCCCAATTATGACCACCATTTCACACCTAATCAAAAGAAATAAACACTTGAGAACTCCAAAGTCCAAAATTCTACTTAAGCAAAGCACTTTGTTAAACTGACATTTTGAAGGGACCCTGCCAACAGACTTCTGGGTGTTTAACTTGTCCGGATTGACAAATGCATCCAAATCAATCTAAGCTATCAGCTCAGACAGGCTGGAGAGACCAAACTATATTTATTGAACTTTACAGTGGACCCACTTAATCCAGAGCAGTTGAGAGTATCGACCCTCGGTCAATATCCATGTGCCACCCATGCTGGAGACGACTTATGGATCCCCCTCACTCCAGTGGATAACTACTTGAGTTTTGACCCTTTAACTGCACACGGTGCTTTTTAAGCATCCAATCCATAGCGCCATATCAACCCATGGATTGCATTGATGGTTTCTGCGCATGTTAGGGGATATCTGTGGGTCCATTTAGGCAAGAACTACCCAGACTCGGGATGCGTTATCACTGCACTGATGAGTCAGCATGAAGGGAAGACAGCACAGTTAAAAAGACTAAATCGCTCAGGCAGCACGGGGATGCTAACCATAATAAGCCAAGCGTTTGGCCGAAGAGCTGAGAATGAATAATACAAAAGCTGAAATCAACGCACTGTGAAGCAGATAACTCCATCCATCTGAATGTCAGCTGCTTCATTCCTCATGAAATGGCCACATGGTTGATATTCAAATCACAACTTCGATGTTACGACCAACAGAAAATCTGTAGCTGACTGAAACGTTGTCAAACCCACAACAGTAATTTCTCTCCAGGTTTAACAAATTCTTTATTAAAGAGGAAGTTCAACCACAAATTACAATCCTGTCATCCTTTCATTTTGGTCATATGTCATACCAAACCAGTAACTTTCTTATGCAGGCTACAGAAGATAGTTAGAAATGTTTCAAATGTATTTATCCTTTTACACTGTGATTTAAAACTTTATATAAAAACTAGTTACCAAGGAATTGTATTGTAATTGGGGGGGGGGGGGGGGGGGGGTTGGTTGCCGTTTTAGGTATCTACTTTTTTAGATACAATACAGCTCCAAAAAAGAAACGCCACAGCAGGAATGTTGTTAGGGTTAGAAAAGATAAGGGGATAAATATAGGCTAGGCACATTATGCATGTAAACATTTATTTTATTTTATTTTTTTTATGAAAATGGCATTGAGAGTTAAAAAATGGAAAATCATTTGGAAATCCTTGTGGGCTGGGGACTGTGCCGGTGCGCTGTAAATTTCTGATGGAGCTATAGCCCCGGAAAGGCCCTGCCCAAGTACCGCCACTGGAGGTGAATATTCACTTAAAACTGGCTTATTTTTTCCATTATGTAGGTGGGATGACAACAAGGTCACAATTCCAGAGAAAAAGAGATGAAAATAGCTTGGCAATCAACACTTTAAATGGCTGTATAAGCAACAGGAAAAATAAAACACAGTGAGATGTTTCTCAAGCAATAAGAGATAACTGTACATACAGTTACACTTTTTTTAGATTAAACTGGGAAGGGTCATAGCACTTGCATATTGTTGTCCTATTGTTAGATTCACTGCTTCTATTGTTCTCCTTTGGAGGTCGCTTTGGATAAAAGCCTCTGATAAATGAATACATGTAAAAGTAATAAATGTTTGCTCGACCAATAGCAGATGGCCAGTGTGTTTCCAGAAACCTGGGAGATTTTTTTTTTTTTTACGTAAGAGTGGGCACTTCATTTTTTTTTTTTTACTTAAATGTGCAAGGCTTCCTGTTTAGCTGTGGAAAGACAATCCGGTATGCTGAAATTTTATTTATAATATATGTTATTTACCTATAGCTGGAATATGATTCGAAAATCTTGCATAGGAAATAGCTTTCTTCCACGTTGAAAAAAAGCTCAAAGCTCAAGCTGTTAGCCTGCACTCCTCAGCACCCCAAGATTCAGACTCATTAAATTTCCAAAGTGCCATCTTGCTCTCTTATTAACTTGGTAATTGTTTACAAGCAGTGATAATACCCAGAGTCATGGCAACTGTCATGGCTGAGTGGACAAAAGTGATCTCCAAGCACTAGGCTGCTATACTAAACATATACTCTCTGTCCAAAACAGAATTTGGAATGAGGACGAGCTATTTTTTTTTTCTGCTCAGCCCTAATAGGTAAGATATGTCTTGCTTACGGGCAACATCAGTGTAAAGACCATTTAATTAAACTGTACATTCAGGCTAATACATTAAGACCTGAAATTTAAGACACTTAAAAAGGGGGAAAACTGCTTTTTCTCATTACATTACATTTAGCTAATGTCAAGCAACGAATGGAGCTTTTTACAATGTATTTTCATATACAATAATAGTGATCGTCTCACCTGTTCCCTCAGAGGAAGAAGCTTAAAGGGATACTCCAAGGTTTTTCATATTAAACTATGTTATTCCGTTAACTAAGACGATACATACCTCTCTCGTCTCAGTGCGTGTATTCAATCGCTCTGGCGCGCGAGACACTTTGATAGCACTTAGCTTAGCCCAGTTCATAAATTAGGAGCCAAGCAGAGAAGCGACAAAACACCTCCACGTTTTCCCTATTTAAATACAGTTACACGGGTAGTGTAGAATGGTGACACATAATAAAATGTTCCACTTTTCTAAGCTTGTAAAGTGGATAGATATAATGTATGGCGGAATACCACAGAAAATGCTTGGGAGCACTTCGACTCAGCGCAGTAATATCATCACTCGTGAAAAATCCTCTCCTTCTCCGGGGTGATGATATAACTGCGCAGAGTCCATATATATATATATATATATATATATATATATACGCCAAGTCGAAGTGCTCTGTTTACCTCAGTTGTATGTTTTATAGTTTTATTTATTTTATTTTTTTTGTAATTTATTTAATTTGCTATTGAATGTTGCCTGTTTACTTGAATAATTAATTGAAAAAACCTGAGGAAATTTTTATTTAATTAAGAAATATTTAGAGACGAAATGTCATTGTTGTGTGCCATTGTTAATTTAATTTGTTACTATATAAATATTTAACTTTGAAAATTATCAAGAATTGTGAATTTTCACTGGTAGTGGTATTTTGACAATGCCAAAAAATAGTATTTACCAAATAACAGGAATCATCTGTGGCGAATAATTGGGTCAAATGTGATTAAACTCAACTTCCATCAAGAGATGTATCCTCAACAAAAAAGATAATACTACACAGCCAATATTTGAACTCCAATAAAAGCGAGCACCTTACAGCTGCCGTACTTCCTCAGATGACTCATCTCCATCACCGTAGGAGATTTCAGTGGGATGTCGCTCTCGGGGGAGATGGAGTCTAAAGTTCAGTATGTGGGTATTAAAGGATGAGTGAGCCACGACCTGAGCTCCCTCCACTGAGCTCAGACTGATGAGGGTTTAGCCATTTGGCCTGGATCAGCAGGTCACGCCTGTATGGGTGATGAGCCCTCTGCCCAGCACAGCCCTCAACATGCAAGGTCAGCAACTACCCGCCACCACTAATACCTGATTCCCAGAGGAATCCAGCAGGTGAAGGCCACGGCCATGCAGCACAAAAATGGCACGATGGGCGCAATCTAAAGAAGCAAATCTCTTTCTATCTTCCTTGAGTGTATGATGGAAACCTAGTTTAACCTTCCTGATGGCCGCCTTCAAAGTCCAAGATCTTCACAAGGTCTCAAAACCGGATAGTAGGGCATTCAGAGAGGCTTCTGGATCAGAGGAAGGCTTAAGCAGGACCGATCAAATAAATTAAGCCGTGAGACCACGGCAAATGCAAAGCAGCCCCATCGCATTGTCTGAATTAAACATTATTTTTGTATATCAGCAGAAGGATGGGGCTGCTTTAATTAAGTTAAGAGTTGCTTGAGAGACAGTTTAACAGGAGGGCATTAAAGAATACCGTAAACAAACAAAAGGAGTGGACAGATAATCCATAAGCAATTAATTAGGGGAGGAACTGTGTGGCTTCCGAACATATCAGTCACATTGAATAATCGCTGGAAAAGAGAGAGATATTTATATACTGTCCCGGGTTAACAAGTCTGTACAAGGAGAGGAGGAATGAGATGAGACACAAGGCTCCCCTCCCTCTCACCGTCCTATTCTCCCTACCGATTTAGAGCAGTTGCGCAAGATGGTTGACAGTGATTTGGTATGCGCAATCTTTACTATTCAAGATATATTAGCCAAACCATCTGGAAGGTCAGAGAGGTAATGGCTATTGTATATTTTATGAAGGAGGCTGCAGTTAATCATATGAATGAAGGTGATTTTTGTGAGAACGCACATCATGGTATTGTTCCAAACCCTACTGAGCTTCCATGCCCTCTATAAAGTCTACACAGGAAGCATCCTAACCAAAATGGAGCCCAACCAAAACTTGGCTTGTGGACTTTATGTGACGAAAGAGAAAAACTGAGCACAAACTAATATAGTGAAAATAAAATGAAATAATACGAGAAAAGAAAATAGTACTGTTAATATTTAGCAATTTAGGCACACTAATTTAGGTGCACTGGGAGTCAATGAGACCAGAAACTGTCTGTTTACTGATATTCTTCAAAATATCAGAAAATTGGAAAAAAAAACATCAGAAAAAAAAAATCAGAAAAAAACATCAACATTGTCATATTCAGCATGCAAAACACTCAGAGTTGTCATGACAGAAATTAATAATTCATTACTGAGCTTATCGTAATGGATTCTGCCATTCCCCATGAAGTAAACATGCAATTATTTTGATCAAAATAATTGTAACATTTTATTTTACAGTCCTGTTCCCATGTACATACTATTTACTTATTATAGTTATTATAATAACTGGGTAATAACTAGATACTAACCCTGAACCTACCCATAAACCTAACCTTAACCCATGTAGTTAACTTATATTAACCAGTACTTTCCTAGGTAAGTGCACGTACTGTAAAATAAAGTGCAACCAAAATAACTTATGATACAGCATATTTTAAAGGGATACTCCACTTTTTTTGGGAAATAGGCTCATTTTACCACTCCCCCAGAGTTAAACAGTTGAGTTTTACCGTTTTCAAATCAATTCAGCCGACTTTCTGATATTTAGAAGAATATCAGTAACCAGACAGTTTCTGGTCCCATTGACTTCCATAGCAGGAAAAAATATACAATGGAAGTCAATGAGACCAGAAACCGTCTGGTTACTGATATTCTTCTAAATCTCAAAAAAAAAAAATCGGCTGAATACATTCGAAAACGGTAAAACCCAACTGTTTAACTCTGGGGGAGTGGTAAAATGAGCCTATTTCCAAAAAAGTGGAGTATCCCTTTAAGAACATTTGGAACAGACTTCATTTCAACAGTATATCTAAAAGAAAATGTTTTCCAGGTTGGCATATAACTGAGGTGAGGTCAAAAACAAACCCAAACCATCAGTCATTTCTGTCAGTTTAGGTACGAACAGCGGCTGCATTTATATGTGACCTTTATATTAAAAACTCCATAATGCTGAAGGTAGTAATTTTTCCTGAAGGTATTTTAATGAATATGCCTTTTCACATATTCAGAGATAATTATAAGAAAGGTATTTGCAGTTTGATTTCTGAAAAGCGTAACAGTTAATAAAACATTTCCAACCAGTTGAACCTCAACACCGAATTAACCAATGGGGTGAGTTTGGGGCGAAGGCTGAGCTTTTGTCCAACCAATGCCTGACAGAAAGATAGTTCGCAAAACCTGTGTAAAAACAATCATTATTTTTGCAATTCTGTTTATTGCTGGAGGCACAGAAATTACACACTCAACCTTTCAAGAATAAAAGAGCTGAACTGGATTACCACAGTAATTTAGATCATTTCCAGAGACTGGGTCAATAACAAAAGAACAGTGTGATGAATATACCTGAATTTCCACACCATAGCCCATGTAGACTGTCACGGTGTATGTGCAGTCCAGATTCGTATTGTACCAGCTCCTGGCTTGCTGTGGCGTCTCTATGTAGCCTCCCGGCGATGTGAAATTGGTGCTGCATGGAGCTGCATTGGAAAAGGTAGAAGGACAGAGAGAGACAGAGAAAGTGTGAGCCTTTCAACAGAGGTGAGCCTTTTTTCATTCTCTCCACCTCACTTCATTGCATTGTCTCCCGTTTTTAATTGTCTTCTGAGGTTTTCTCATTTTCTGTCAGGACCAACAGGGTCAGTTTTCCTGCCCTGCTCTGTAGGAGAATACAGACAATTGTAGTGAAATGGCAGGTGAGCGAATATTTTCTGGTAGCCTTGAGGTCTTTCTGCTCTGTCGGCTCTTTTATCTCCCTCTAGAGTTAAGAGCTGCTGGTCACAAGATATGTTCTCGCTCCATATAAATTCATACTTTTGGCTTAGTTATTAGGAATGTGCAAAATTACATATTTTCATAGTTGAATTGTCAGATGATTGTCTGAACAACTAGTTGGCTAGTGGCCTCAAGGAAGCCTTGTATAATTGAACTGCATCACTTCCAACAGCCCAATCAGATAATAACTTTGGGATGCACGGATATAAAAAAAATTGACCTATATTGATAAACAGATACATAAAAGTGAATTTAGGTATCACAACATTATAATGTACTGTGTTTGTCTCTTAATAATTAACATTAAGAGAGTGTTAGATAATGACGAGAAGGTAATGTAAATGTAGGGTAATTGACATGATCATGCACTTTTAAATATCCAATATTTGATGATACCAATGAATTATAAAAAAAAAAACATCTCTAATATGCACCGATAATCAATATGGTATCTATATATCGTGAATTTCAATTAATAGATAAAACAAACTTACTGAGTGCTCAAACTAACTAATGTCAGGGGGCACTGAAATTAAATAATAACAATTAAGTAAAAAAATAAAAATTGAAATTAATTAAATAATTAAAAAATAATAAAAAAAATTATAGATTAAAGATTTATTCATATAAAACAAATAACAAATTAACAAATGCCCCATGCAATAAAAAAGCTGAAAGTTGAATATACATATATAAAACACAAATTAATATTAATTTTCAATGACACATTCCCTTGCTTTAAAAAATACTTTCATACATAATATCAAATGGTTTCCAGATTGTTCTGTGATTTTAAAGGGACAAAACAAGATTGAAATCACAATTAAAGCTGCAGTCCGGCGTTTTTTTTTCTCTTTGTCGCCATTTCTGTTTGAAATCTGCACTCGCAGAATTATCAACTTTACATGAGTTGTACTTCAACACCCTCAACATGGCACAGTGCGGATAAACACAATGTTTGAGGAGACGGTGAGGCTGTCAATCACCGTGCCGGTGTGGATACTTGCATTCAGAATCACAGATTACTCTTTTTTGAAGTATGACCAACATAACATGTTTCTGACATCGCAGTAAATCGTGCTGATTAAATCTAACAATCCCTTATAAGTTGTCATATCACGCAAGACTGTGCAAATTATACTTTGTTCTCAAATTGTTAACGTACTTGACGTAATGACGCAAAGACCTGCTCGAATCTCCCACGGAAATCCACCAGTACCACTGGAATTGAAAACATTATTACAAGCTTGCCGCTTTGAAGCTATAAGGCAAGCAGATAGTTTTGAACACTGGCTGGTTATGTATTTGGGATCATTTTTAACCCAAAAAAGCTACGGACTTCAGCTTTAAAAAGCAATTATTGTAAACATTATGGGTGATAGCTTGTGTTTTTTTCTGACCCAGTATAATACTATCAAAGTCACAGTAAGAAAGGTGTCAAATAGAGCGGAACAAAATCACTTATCCAGTGGCAACTTTAAACCCACATCCTTAGGCACAAGCAGGGCTGGTAAAACTGTGAAGAGCCCTGATTCAGGCAATAGAAAACCGTAAGAAATATATGTAAATCTTAGTCACGCTGATCGTGTGAATGGTACCTGGCGTCTGCATGGTCGTAATAACCGTTGTAGTGATGATGGTGGAGGTGGTGGTCTCATCATCCAAAGCCCCAGGCATTGATGATGCTTTTACACTTCCTGGAGTGCCATGTACCTTGATCATCGAGGACTTTTCTTTGTCTCTGTTCACCGGGATAGGCTCGTTGTTTAAGGCCGGAGTGTCATCATCCGCGTCTAACTTTTTGGAAGCAGGCGGTGTGGATGTGTGTGCATCAGTAGTGGTTACTGACGCTACGGTCATGGATATCGGTGGTTCCTTTGTGCTTCTCCTCTGAGTTTCGGCTGAAGGTTGGATGTTGGGAACGTGTGGCTGGGTGAGGGCAGCGGCCGATGGAGCCAGTGTGGTGGTTCTGGGAGCTGCCACATCAGAGAATGGAGGCGCGTCCTCGTGTGGGACCAGCGGTGTGGACAGATCCTGGAGGAGATGGGAACTAGAGGATGGCACTGTGGGAAGGTGAGCTGCCCCTCCGCTGTCATGAAAATACTGCTCGTGGCTTTGGCCTCGGGGGTCGTAAGGCGGGTAGGGCTTAAAAGGTGGATGGTGGTCGAGGCCACTGTAAGGAGGAGCGGTTGTGAAATGGGGCAGGTCTCTGTCTGTGTCCTGTGTGGTGTGATATGGGTTAGACCCGTCCTCTGCTTCCAGCTGACCTCCTCTTTGGGTGACTGCTAACCTCCCATTCATAAAAGAACCTAGAGGAGGCATTCAATAAAAGCAGAGCTCATTATGAAGCATACAGTAAGTTTAGAACAGCTGATGAAAATGTACATCATAAAGGATTTTTTTTTTTTTGATTTTGTCTAGTTACATTATGAAGTCATTGATAAAGTAATGAAACAATCTTAAACAATGAATCAAAGATTTGGAAGGAAGTGAGAGGCGGAGTTTATTCAGTTAATAGAGTTGTGCTACTTATACACGTAATGTTTTTTTTATTAAAAATGAGTGGTTTTCACATGATAAAGGATACAAACACAATCGTTTATTGTTAGTTCAGTGATATAGTCTACAACTAGACTTTTTGTTTTTAAAATTCTATGAATAAATGTGTAACATTTTAAAGTGTTTCTCATTTGACTATATTTCCTTCATGTTCATGTTGTTACAAATATTACTTACACACAAAGTGACGTATTTAATGTCAAATATACAGTATAATCAAATGAAATTCAAAGTAAATATTTAACACAAAGCCTTGAATAAATGAAATGTGCATTTCTCTGTATGAAAACCAATAGAACAAGCTGATCATTTAAAAAGAAACATGCAAACAACAAACTTATGAGCCCTCATAATTCACTGTATATTCTTTTAGAATAATTAAAAGCATACTATATGTAACAGACTTACTTGATTATGTACTTGATTAAGTCGCTTGCAAATTATGTTTCAAACAGAAATGTTTATAAAGGTACCAAAATTGTGTTGTGTACCTTTATATTTGTGTTTAAAATTTTACCTAATGTTTAATAAAACTAAAATGAATAAATATACCACAAGCATTTTCCATTTAAAGGGCATTTATCAAACAATTCAAATAAAAATCTGTAAAACACTGGGTTAGAACTACAATAATATCTTGTTCAAATAACTAGTCCCTTTTAACATATTTCAAAGGCAGCCACCCTCCTTTGTGTAAAGCCTTGCAACTAATTTTCTGTCTCTACCACCCAAGAAGATGAGGACTGTGTGCTATATGGCATGTGACGCTTTGTGGTTCAGCCATACGCAATTGCAAAGCATTCAAACTGTGGAGTCAGAACCCCCAGAACATTAACAAAATGGAAAAGTATCCACTAAATGGATTATGATTGTAGACGCTTTGAAAATGCCACAGAGCGTGTGGAGAAAAAAAAAAAGATAAACTCCTTTGCCATAATTGTTCATTTGAATGTTCTCTCTCCTCCCCAAGCCAATTAACGAGTGCAAACCTTCATCAGGCGGCACGTGGAAATGAGTGGATTTGAGAAGAGTGGCGGTGAAAATGCATCTCTTCCACCTGCACCTGGTGAGATGTAATCAGACGGCCTTCAGGAGGGGAAACTTTTGATTTCACAGTGCTTCATTTGCACCCTAATGGCTCTCTTTTTGTTTCACGACTTAATAATAACAATCTGCTTTCAACAATGGAGCCCGGTGTGTACGAAGGGCATTCCTATGAAGGAAAGGGAGAGGATGATATCTCAAACCGAACAGAACTGACGGGCTATTTTCCCCGCTATCCTATGAAGTGTCAGAAGCAAAAGATACACATAGTTTCGTAGAGCGGTGATGTGTGTTTTATGAGAGATTGACTTCGCTTTGAGGGGAAAAATCACATCGACATCTAACACATCCCTCACATCCACGCAAAAAATGACACATGAGAGACAAAGCAAAGGGCAGGAATTCCTCAATTCCTGTCATCTATTTAGAATTCAGCCATTTGTAGATCAAACCCCAAAAGCATATAGGAAGTTTTTGACAAGGACACCTAGATGCAAAAATCATCAGCTCCAAATGTCAATCAGAGTTTTGCTTTATGCTTTATTTATTAGCTGTGCCCTTACATGAGTAATTATGAAATAACTGATGTCAAATTTCAAGGTCGTTATATTAGACAGTCTGAATGTAATGAATGTGCCTAATATTATGAGGTGAATTATTATTGATTTCACACTGAGCACAAACATCACTTGAAAGAGCCGTGCACAGAACATGGGAGTTCTTCACTTAAAAAAGCTTCACTATGCATATCACACTCAATGTCAAAGTCCCATACACACCCTGCACTTCACATCACCCTAGCAATTCATAGTCCAGAAGCTCCTCTAAAAACTCCAGACAAGACCAAACAGACATGGAGCGCTGAGGCAGGAGAGTGTTTGATTTGCTCCATTAGTGCTGGTGGAGTATAAACAGAATCTCTCAGACTGACTTCACTGTCTGTTCAAAGGTCCCTCAGTGCTGTGCTCTTCAATGGCTGGATTTGACTTTTAAATGACCATGAGCTTGCCTAAGAAGCTTTTTACAAAGACCAGCGGGGGAGTGAGGGCTTTGTTTTACCCTCTGTTTCATTTTTCTCTTAAATTGCAAATAGGTATGTTCACTGAACTCCTGTTTGTGCCCTTTAGGCACGAAACACGACGAAGGAAGAATAACCGCAGATAACAGCTGGAGGGAAAAGTGGGGTGTCTCTCATTTTTATGCAAAAAGTTGCCCTGAGACATCTGTAAAGAAACCCATAATTTAGAAGTCATTATTTATAAGACACTTATCCAAAGTGACTTACAGCACAAAACCTGAAAAACCTCTCTGGAGTAATCTGGTTTTGTTCCGGCTTTCACACACTCCAAAAAATGCTCCTACTTTTGAGTTCATAAGTTGTCCCTGACTGTTTTTGCACATTGTAAGCCCTTTTATATAGAGCTACAGAAGAAATAGAAGTTTCCCACACAAAAGGACACAGGTTCGAGTCCATGACAAGTACATGACCACATTATATAATGCAGATTAATAAATAAAATATTGTATAATAATTTTACTTCAATAAATACAACTATATATAACTATATATGGATATAAAAACTATCAAATAAACTATATGTTGTACCATATCATTTATTATTCATTTCAATAGGCTCAAAATGATATGACAGAATAGAATAAAATAGAATTGCATCTCATTTTAATAAATAAATATATAGTTGTATACTATACACTATAAATAGTGGAACATTAAAGGTCTGAAGTTCTCTCTTGTCATGTATTACAACTGTTTAGTGATCCATTCAGTTTCAACCATATAATGTTCATTTTATGTTATTTAAACACATATTACAAAAAGAAAAAATACAAACTGATATGGAAGCGGCAATAATAATCCTTTCACATATCATTTGATGACGTGTTTTACTGATATACACTCTGTGCATGTAACTATAGTTAAAAATACAGTTATTCTTATTATTATAAACTCTATTCCCTTCCCAATTCACCGACCACTTACTTTGATGTATTTCGGGAGAATGGATAAATGCACGTATTTTAAAGGGTTAGTTCACCCAAAAATGAAAATTCTGTCAGTATTTACTCACCCTCATGTTGTTCTAAACCTCTATGTGTTTATTTGTTCTGCTGAACACAAAGGAAGATATTTGGAAGAATGTTTTAATCAAACAGATCTCATTCCCCATTGACTACCATAGTATGTATTTTTCCTACTATGGTAGTCAATGGGGAATGAGATCTGTTTGATTAAAACATTCTTCCAAATATCTTCCTTTGTGTTCAGCAGAACAAATAAACACATAGAGGTTTGGAACAACATGAAGGTGAGTAAATACTGACAGAATTTTCATTTTTGGGTGAACTAACCCTTTAAATTTGACAACTCCAATTCTGAATTGCAGTGGAGCTCAACGCCAATTATAGATCATCATACATATCCACATATCTGCAGATCAACCAAGATATCATTGTAAAGGTTTTTAAATGATCAAATATATACATTACATTTGAGAATCTGAATATCAGATATTTCATGATATAATTAACAAGTATGTGAATGTTTCGAATAAAAAAGGAAACCAATAAAGCGCAATTGTAGCTGCGGCGTGTCAAAACGTGACAAGCCTGGGAGGCGATCACTGGACATGCACTCTCATTTTTTTCCTTGCCACTGTTTGCATTGATTAAATTATTACTGCCTCCCAGAAAGGATGTTTTTCTGTCGCTTTATGTGAGTTTTGATAACAGCTCAGCAAGGAGACCAGTATTGTGTTTTAAGAGAGAGACAGATGGTGAGAAAACGGAGACAGAGAGACAGATACAGAGAGAAAACACACACCACAAGCCACAAGGTATAGTGAAAACTACAAAAAAGAGAGAAAGACTGTGAGGCAAAGCACTCCCCTCCCTATTGTGTACATCTAGCATCAATAATGCACCAGGGAAACTAACACAGCACCTCCCTCACAGCCATACGTCTCTTCAGCCTTCACTGTGGGGAAAAAAACCCTGCAGGAAGAAGCACACTGCCAAGTCTAAGTTATGAAAAAGAAAACAAGAGGGAAAACAAATCAAACTGCACTTCTGCCAGAGGAAGTAACTACATCTGACATCACTCATTTAAGTCGAGTTGCTTAGTTCACTGAAAGGACGGTACTGGAAATAGTTTAGTGTTTAAGGAGCTTAAATGGCTCATCACACCTCTCTATTCCTCTAGCTTCCCAGTCAAGATTTCCCCATCTCCTTCCCATTAACAGTCATGCCGACCTTTCCTTTTATTGTCCTCCATCTCTATCTCTCTCCACCTCCTTCTTTCAGCCAAAGTCAGTCCAACTCGGAGAGACACAAAGGCCGCCTGAGTGATGGAGAACAGCCTCAAGAGGAACTTTGATGTTTATCATTGAGCTTTTCAAAGACTGTAACTAAAAAATGGGGCTTATCTTGAACAGACCGCAGAATTCTAAATAAACGGAGCTGATTACATTTCCGAGCATTTTCATTCACTGGAGGAACGGTCCACGGAAAGACCTAAAAACACTATTTGTTCAATCGTTCTGACAAATCAGAACGAAAAAAATTCTCTACATGTGCTTTTTTTAAACCCATTTTTACTAGTTCAGAATAAAACTAAGCAATCTAACCATTTTATCCATTAATTCCAGGAATGTATTTGAGAACACAAGGATGGTGGTAACAAAATGCTTTCAACAAACTGTACTGTAAGTATGCCTAAAATCAATGCGACTGATGGTCACAGACCCTTTTTACTCCCACAATATGACATATTTACAAATGAAACAGGACATTAAATGAGAATAAAGTGGAAATGAGAGAAAAGTGTGTGTTTCATATCAGAATGGAGCCAAATTGCAAAAGCAATGTGTGAATTGAGCTATAGGCTCTATGCACAACTCCACTACTTCCTGAACTTCAGCCAGCTTCTTGTTTCCTGTCTGGCATTATTGGACACATTGATTAATTCAGGTGTGTTTGATTATTGTTGCCGTGACTACTGAGGTCAAGCACACCTGAATTAATCAAATTGTCCAATAATGGTATACAGGAAACAAGGAGCTGGCTGAAGTTCAGGAAGTAGTGCAGTTGTGCATAGAGCCTATTAGGGTATTGTTATAACTGTGTAGGATTGTGTGGGCTAAGTGACAGAAATGGAAAGTTGTTTTAGAGCTGAAGCAAGTTGTTGCAATTTGATTAATGAGGCATTCACAATGGAAGTAAGCTGGGTCATTTTAAACACCAATAGTGTGCACATATTTAACAGATTAGTGTGAAAAAAAATCAATTACAAACCTTTTCCGTGTAAAGTTACACTGCTGTTCAAAAATTTGGGGTTGGTAAGATTTCTTTAAAGTTTATGAAAAGAAGTCTCTTTTATTGCATTTATTAGATTAAATACAGTAAAAAGAGTATAAACACACTAAAAACAATAATATTATGAGATATTATTCAAATTTAAAATAATTGTTCTATTGTAATGTATTTAAACAGTTATTCCAATAAAGGCAAATACATTTTCAGCAGTCATTAATCCAGTTTTCAGTCATATTATTCTTCAGAAATCATTCTAATATGCTGATTTGACATTAAAAACACATTTATATTATTTATAGGCTATTATATACAATATTGGAATAATAGTTGTGTTGCTTAATGTTTTTGTGGAAACTGACACTTTTTCTTTATGAGCCTTTGAATAATAGAAAGAAGAACAAAGAACAAAGTTATATATAATATATATATATATATATATATAATTAGTATAAATAGTGTTACTATTATTATTATTATGCAACTGTCACGAATGGCTGTTGTATAAAGCGTACGATGAAAAGAGTAAAAAAAGGAGTAAAAAAACAGTCTTTATTAAATCCAAACAGAAAACTTCGCAGGAGGAAACAATAACAACCACATATAAAACTGTTGATACTGGAAAAGGGAACTGAAAGAACTGAGGGCTTAAATACTGACAAGGAGTAATCAAAGTAAAATAGGAATGAAAACTAACTAGGGAACACAGGCAGGCAAACAGAGGGGAAAACAGAACACACTGAAAATAAAACCAAAACCAATATACATGTTATAGCCTTTACTGTCACTTTTGGTTATTTTAATGTGACCTTGCTGAATAAATAAATCATTATAAAATATTTAATCTTACTGACCCCAAACTTTTGAAGAGCTCAAGTTTTAACAGAATAATGTATGCAAGTGGTGTAAATGTAAATGAAAATATTTGCATTTCTGCTTTTAAATCCTCCAAAAAAAATCCCCATTCATTGTGAACCAAGAATATACTTTTAAGAAGTCTTAGATCTAAATATAACAACTGCACACATCTGCTTACAGCCATACATGCACACACACACAACCCTACTTATCCCCAGATGGAACTTGAAAGAATGTCACTTCAGTTATGATGAGCCCTTTCAGAGAGCATGAGGGAAATTAAGGGGAGAAGTGAGATGAGGTGCGGCTGCATCACCCCCTAAATTGATTTTCTTTGATTCGTGTCTTCCCCACTCACAGTTCAACACTTACACTCCACACACACAAGGCTTCATAATTAATCTATTTGGATGGCAGAGAGCTGTTCACAGACTCCAATTATATGGAAAGGGAGGGAGAGAGAGAGAAAGAGAGAGAGAGAGACTCAGAGGTGAGTAATCGCTTCCATGGCACACTATATGGTCATCACGCACAACTTTTAAATGTATTTTATATACCTTGAATCTTTCATACAACTCATTAAATAGTGTTTGAATAAGTAAATCTGGGTGTTGAACTGTATCATATCAGCCCGTTCCCATCCCAAGACGTCATATAACTGACGCTTTTGACCATACGTCAACATCCGACGTTTAAGGGTACCCATTAACGTCAGTTAGATGACGCTGCCTACTCCTAACCCTACCCCAGACCTCAACCTACCTGTGTCATCTAACTGACGCTAAAGGGAAAGCGTCAGTTGGATGACGCCCTAGGATCATCATCTAACTGACGTTAAAGGGTACCCTAAAACGTTCAGATGTTGACGTATGGTCAAAAGCGTCAGTTAGATGACAACTTGGGATGAGAATGTGTTGATCATAAGGGTTCGAAATGTAAATGATGGGTGAGTGAATAATGACTGAATTTTTTTCAGAATGTGATAAATCCTCTGCAATAAGGTTACTGTAAAGTTACTAAATGCCATAACAGCTTTTAGTTTCTAAAAACATAAATCTTTTTGCACAAAATCTAAAAAACAACAACAACAAAAAAACAAAACAGAAACTCCATGGAAACAGAACACACTGGAAAACATATTGGCATGCTCGAATAATGCAGGCAAAGGATGGATCCAAAAGACACACACACATTTTAATCTACTAAAGTAAACAATGACGATGTGAAGCGTTTTTCAGTGTGGTAGCAGCCTGACAAATCCTGCAGCATTGCTCTGACACATTCCAACACCCTTCATTATCTTCAACCCCGTCACACATAATTCAAAGGCCCTTTGAAACTTCAAGCTGGGAGAGAAAGCGTTCTCTTTCAGCCCTATTCTGTCACAACAGAGAGCAATCCAAGTTACCACGGAAAGAATAGTGAGCTGGTTTGACATCTTTCACAATTCATCAGAGATAACAAAGGCAATTTGCAGTACCTGCGAAACACAAATAAGTCGCACAGTCTCTGAACGCAAATAAAATATGATGATAAAGTAATCAGAGCATTAAAAGGTCTAAGAAAACATCCTCGCTGCAGTCTACCCTGGGCGCACGGTTTCTGCTACACGAAGAAAGGCGAAAAACAGTTTCTTAGACTCAATTGAGTGTGTTGTGTTTACTTCAGTCAGGGATTGTGATTGTTCCAGTCATTTACATCAGATTGCTTCACAATTGTGATGAAACAAGTAGTTATTTTTAAGCTGCTCTCATCACGAGCTTAAGCAAGACCTGTTGTGAACTAGAAAAGGTAGCATTGCTTTTGTTGAGTGTTGAAAGTAGTAGTGATTGCTGCGGCACTCCAGTAACTTTGACTGTATCTGAACAGCTTCTTTTGAACAGCTGAATTTGGTTAGACAATTCTGTAAATTCTGTGCATTAAAGGCTTTATCAATGCATTGTTTTAAAGATTGCAACAATACTATTTGATTGTTATCAATATGATAAACATAATTTATCCATACTATTTGAACTGTAAGTGTTGGGCTCTCAACTGATAAAAAATACTGACTAATTCATCAAATAAAATAATAAAAGAAAATTCAATTAAATGAGTAAATAATTGACTAAAACAAATAAATGCAAATTTAAAAATTAGGTCTGTCAAACGATTAACCAAGATTAATCACATCCAAAATAAAAGTTTGTGTTTACATAATATATGTGGGTGCACTGTGTATAATTATTTATATATATATATATATATACAAGCATGTGTGTGTATATATATATATATATATATATATATATATATATACACACACACACATGCTTGTATATATTTAATAAATATTGTATATATAATATACATGCATGTGTGTGTATTTATATATATATATATATATATATATACTGTATATATATAAAATAATTATGCACAGTGCACCCACATATATTATATAAACACAAACTTTTATTTTGGATGCGATTAATCGTTTGACAGCCCTAATTTGTACACTTGCGTTTATTTGTTTTAGTCAATTATTTACTCATTTAATTGAATTTTCTTTTATTATTTTATTATTTTTTTTTTTTATTCAATAAGATTAAGGGTCCATGTAAACGCAGCAAGTGTGTCTACACACACACAGACACGTGTAAGATGTCAAATAAATAAAAAACGTTCAACTCATAATAAAATTGTACTGAATTGATGTGTTTGATCCAATCAAAATAGCTAAAGTAAAGCTATAGTAGAAATCTCTTTATAAACCTCTGCAGAGCAACAGCTATAAATCAATACTTACACATATCAAAGTTCTGTCTCCTAACTTCTAACGTTCTATGTCTTCATTCATGATTTAGAGTCGCAGAACTGTCAACTCCTCCACTCTTTACTGTCACTTCCCCTTGTCACCTCTGGAGATGTCTGAGGGTTCACCTGTGAGCTAGATCTAAAGATAAGGGATGTGACCCCTGCTACACACAGCAGCACAGGTGCCTATAGTCCTCCGTACGTGTCCTTTCTTCCATTCTGCACACCACAGTGGAAAGGTCACTCTCACATCTCCATAATGACCAGAGACAAAGAACAAGCGGGGCGGATCAATGCAAGGACACCTGCTATCAGTGGCTGCTTATCGACCAGCAGCCAAGAGGAGCCAGTGATGCACTCAGGCAGGCATCACCTACTCCATCCCAGCGGAGAAACAGAGATAGAGCACTACCCAGCCAATGTATTGATCTCCTTCCCTTTACCATTTGTAAAGACAATCAACAAACCAGAGCAGAAAGTGAGACTCAACATATAAAGTGACAAACAGTGTTAAGTGGGAAAACACAGCTTATAAAATTAACAAAATACTGTCAATTGATACTGACTATTAATTACTCACCTATTTGAACTTTTAAGATTAGATATAACTGTTCACTGTGCATGCTTGTGCATGGTGCATACAAATTCTACAAAGCAAGAAAATGTCTGTTTACGTCACTGTTATTGAAAAGGATTCCTGTTCCTGTTTTGTTGAGAGTTTCGGACAATAGGTATGCATCTATTTGTTGCATGGTATCTAAACCTGATGTATGTCCATGCTGAACAAAGCCTGGCTGTGTTTATTCCAGGAGCCTGTCCTTGTACCATCAATAATTGTGCTTATACTGTAGTGCAGCATCATGTGAGCCCTTTTTGTTCGTAGCAAAGTAATAATCTTGGCACAAACATGGCTGGGATACAATAAACAGAATCTGATGCAGTGGCGTAACTATCGGTAAGCAGGATACGCGGTTGCTTACAGGCCGGGACCAATCAGGGGCCCGCGTGACTGGAAGATATTGATTGATAGCCGGGGATATGCGCGTGACGTCACCGTTGGCCGGAGTGCCTGCAGTTACTCACAGTGAGTGGCAAAAAGACTGAGCGGCTGTATTTGTTTTTAGCGTGAATGCCACGAAAAACAAACACAACACATATAAAGTGGGAAAGAGCTTTGCGATTGACTGTACAACTAGATTTGACAAAAAAACTGAGGTATATTTTTACAGACGGCTATAGAAAGAGGAGCAAAGTGATCGCTGCAATTCACAGAAACAACTGGACTCCAGTCAGCGAAAGGTGGATTTGCAGTTATCATTTTGTGTCAATATGCTGAATTTAAGTGTAAAACCATACCCATATATTTTGTATTGTTATATATATTAACAGCTCATCAATTAAATATTTATCATTGCATATTCTGCATTACTGGATGTTTTTAATAAACACTGACCAAAAAAAAACTATGAAGTTTTAAGGCTGGACGATATGATCATATAAAAGGCTATATAACACACTGATATAAGTGATCACCCGGATTTAGACCTACCTATTGTATTTATATAAAGCATTCACAGGCAAATTTGCTTTATGTTTAGGTCTATATTGCTTTTATTTCCCCGGTGTCGAAATCAGGCAAACATAAATGTCAGGCAACACGATTCCTGGCTGCATGTCGATATCCATGGATCACTGGATCTTTAGTAAGTTGTAAGGAACACTATATTGAGTCCAACATTTAGTTTAAATTGATAAAATTGTTAGTTTTAGTCGCATTTTCGCAGTCTCCCCTATTAAATCCAGTCACGCAGCAGGTCTTTTGCCACTCAGTCAGGCTGAGGGGGGTTGTTCCGGCGGGAAAGTGACGTCAATGCATTCCCTCTATTGCATTTTACTACTTGATCGTATTTTACTTTATCTCGAAATTATTTGAATAAATCATGACAAAAACATATTTTACTGATCATTAAATACATGTTTGAAACAAACAATGATGGATTTTGGTGTAATTTGTTTCTAATTGAGACTGGGGAATCCCCTGGTGAACATGCGTATTGCGTCACTCAATTTGCCATCCTGTCAATTGAGAATGCCCATGCGCACCATCTGGATCTCAAGGATTTAATCAACAACTTTGCACAGAGGAGAGCACGGAAAATGTCGCTGTAATGCAAGTGAGCATCTTTGTTATGTCTTTGGACCAAAGCCTAAGTGTTTTTTATTTTGTTGTGGTGCGCTTAGGCTACTCCTGATTTTGTCAGTCATCTCATCTCCTATGCGTCATCATGTGCAGTAGTAGGGGGGCCCGCCTTGATAATCCTGCATAAAGGCTCAGTGTTGGCTTGTTACGCCACTGATCTGATGCAATTCTTGGTCATCACTTCACTTATAAAAGAGTCTTTTCAGACCAGCTCCATTGTCAGTTACAACTTCTTTAGTAGAAACTTCAGTGCAATGACTGATGGGAATGTGCCTTCTGCAAATGCTACATCTCCCTTGTTCTTTCTTCAAATGGGGAGAGAAGTGAAATTATGCTCTCAATTAAACCCCACGGGAGGGCACCGAGTGTCACGAGCTGATCATAATCTGCTGAGTAAACCGTGTGCTCATGTTTGCTCTAAGAGGCTTTTCACCAAACAAAACATGCTGTTCCACCTTGTTGTGACATCTTGCTGTAGCATTATTGGTGGCATTCCCAAATGAAAGTAGAGAATGACGACAAAGGGTGATGGAGCATGCTGTTCAGGGCTTTTTTCAGATGGCAAATTGAATTTGAGGGGTTCAATGAGTTTACTATGGTTTCCCCTCTTGTTATATATAGTGATTTTGTTAATCTTAGACTGTATATAACAAGTAACCTCACCAAGGTTGCATTCATTTGATCAAAAATTTACTTTTACATTAACATTTATTCATTTAGCTGACGCTTTTATCCATAGCGACTTCCAATTGATATATATGTCGCATGCCTCTGGAGCAACTAGGGGTTAAGTGTCTTGCTCAGGGACACATTGGTCTCTCACAGTGGATTCGAACCCGGGTCGCTCACACCAAAGGCATGTGTCTTATCCGTGAATTTTCAGCATCATTACTCCAGTCAGAAATCATTCTAACATGCTGATTTGGTGCTCAAGAAACATTTCAATGTTGAAAACTGTTGTACTGTTTTTTGGAAACGAAAAAGTCTTTACCGTCACTTTTGATAAATGTAATGCTTGATTGCTGAATAAAAGTATTTATAACACTGTAAACTTAAGACTAATAAAAAAAATACAGTGTTTTACAAAAAAAAATGATTCGAACAATTCATCATCATCTTTTTCAAATTCTAATGTTACTTTGATCAATAATTAGGAGCTAAATGTTCAAAGTGACAAATGATTGCATTAGAAAATGAACAATTGTAATCTCTGTAGAGACAAACACAGTCATGTTAAAGTAACAAGACACACTTCTCACCAATGCCAATCCAGAGTGTGCTTATCTAGTATCCAAATACTGCAACTGAGGGAACAGAGGAACAGGATATAAAATATCAGCATCAGACATCATTTTGAGGTACAAGACCTCAATATGTCACATTTCTGAACACGGCAGCCTTGAACAGATCATGGTGGAAACTTGATGTGCTGCCTAAATAGGAATAAACAAACTGTCACTGAGTCAAAGAGTCTGCCTGAGCTCACTGACCTGATAAAACCTCAAACCAAAAGTGTCCTGACTGCAGCATGTTCATGCACAAGCTTCAGTCAATAAGCATTTTTAGCTTACAAAACAAACAGCTCGGACTGAGAAAGCTCAAGGGGAAAAGAGATTCCAGTCCAAGACAGTGACATAGTGACCGCGGTTGGGTCAGTCTGGGAAAAGACGGAAAACTGGATTTGCTGCTCTGTTGGGGATAAGAATATAAGATAATATAAGAATTAAGCCCTTTAGAGGCATTCATGAGGACCTATGAAGGGTTTGCATGAGTTGATCCAGGAACTTATATAGTATATTATTGCAAGGATCGTTCCAGTGTTTACTGTCTGATTTATGTTTCATGCATATAATGTACTGTCTCTTTCCAGAGTCTGAATTTTCATAAGTCTTCACAACAGAAAAGAAATCCTTGCTTTGTGTTCTGATGCTAAACATGCTCCTTAACAAAGAAGATGCCCTATTTACACTTCCTGACCAGTCAAATGAAAAGCATTAAAACAATAAACAAAAACAGCAGTGATAAATGGCCCAATTAGCAGCCCCCAAACAGATCACTTTCTTCATCCCATTCACTCAGCCCCTGATTTCCCTTTGCACCCCCGGAGACTTTCGTTCCCATTTATTTAGACCCTTCCTGGAGTACAGGTCTTTTGTGTTCCTGCTTAAAAAGTGCCTTTTGTTTGGATGCAGAAAACAATCACCCTTGAGCAACAGATTAGCAGTGCTGGCTCTTTGTGAGGCTGTACAAAGCCAGAGCAATTAAGGCTCTTCTTCCCCTTAACAAGCTTTAATCCAGACATGCTTTCATTTCATTTCATCTTTCCCTGCCTGTGCCAGCAAGACTGAGAGATGTTCCCCTGTGCTTCATATACCGTGCCAATCGGCAGGCGCTGCTCTCAGAGCCTAATCCGTGTCATCTGTGTGCCGAGGAAAACTGCGCTTCATTAAACCGAGACATCTGATGCTGTAAAGTTTTACCACAGAAACTGTCATGGGTATTACATGCTTCACAGTCTATGTTATGGATGTTACTTACTCGGTATATTCTCTTAAAATGGATGATTTATGGGGTAAATCTTTGAAATAGATTTAAATAATACTTTGTATTATTATGGTAATAACCAAATCTTAAACACTACACTTCGATTTTCAAACTAATTTAAAGAGGTCCTTTTTTAAAAAATATGAAAAATTAAAGAAAATATCAAAATTGTAAGATGTAGCCAAATTAAATTGCATAGATTATACTACCATTCAAAAGTTTATATTAATCATATAAAACTAATCACATTAGAATGATTTCTGAAGGATCATGTGACACTGAAGACTGGTGTAATGATGCTAAAAAATCAGCTTTATCATCACACATAAAATATATTAAAAATAGAAAACCAATACATTCAATTGTAATAATATTTCACAATATTACTGCTTATTATTACTATTTTTAATCACAAATGTAGCGTTGGTGGGTTTAAGAGACTTATTTCATACACACACACACACACACACACACATATTTTTATTCAAGTACTTTTATGAAAACCATCTAAGATAATATTGATATTTATCAAATATAACTGAGCTATGAAAAAGACCAACCTCTGAGTCTCTGGGAGTGCAGTTTTACACATGCTGTACAGCTGACTTTGTTATACCAATTTATTTCATCACTTGTAAAAATACAACCATTAAAAAGACAGTAAACTCCCCCAGAGGTTTATTATGGGGAAGGCATGATCCATGATGTCATTTTAAAATGATCTACATAATACTTGAACTTCTTGTGCAATACATTTACATATTTTACAGTTCAGGCAACGTTTTTGAATGGCGGCTGCTGTCAAAGATTACAACTAGGCCTTAACAATACCAACATTCTGTATATTTGTGCACAGTAGGTTTCCACAAAACACTAGCAGCATATCAATGGAGTGCTGGAACACTTTGCGATGGAAAACAGGCTAATCAGCCTCTTCAGGCAATACACAGGAGGAGACGTTGAATGACATTAGACTCTAATTTCCAGCCGTCATTATCTCATTACTCTGAGAAGGCAAAACAGAAAAACAAGATCCAATTTCTCTCCAATCCAGGGTTAAGAATACTAAATGCATCGCATAATTCTTCTGCACTTTCTTTTGGACTTTGTATCTGAGGGGTAATTTCACTAAACTGTTGCACCTCACTAATAGGGTTGAGATTCAATACAGATTTTTTTATTCAATTTGACTCCAGTTCACAAGCTCTCAATTGGATTAAATTTACAGTATATACACTCTAGTATACACTCAGCTAAAGGATTATAAGGAACACCTGTCAACCAATCCCATGGCAGTTGCAATGCATTTAGGGGTGTGGTTCTGGTCAAGACAATCTCCTGAACTCCAAACTGAATGTCAGAATGGGAAAGAAAGGCGATTAAAGCAATTTTGAGCATGGCATGGTTGTTGGTGCCAGACGGGCCGGTCTGAATATTTCACAATCTGATCAGTTACTGGGACTTCCACACGCAACCATTTCTAGGGTTTACAAAGAATGGTGTGAAAAGGGAAAAACATCCAGTATGCAGCAGTCCTGTGGACGAAAACGCCTTGTTGATGCTAGAGGTCAGAGGAGAATCGGCCGACTGATTCAAGCTGATAGAAGA
Organism: Cyprinella venusta; assembly: GCA_038021265.1. Classification (NCBI taxonomy): domain Eukaryota; kingdom Metazoa; phylum Chordata; class Actinopteri; order Cypriniformes; family Leuciscidae; genus Cyprinella; species Cyprinella venusta. The sequence goes on along the minus strand of CM075881.1, from coordinate 11,455,988 downwards.
GCAACTTTGACTGAAATAACCACTTGTTACAACCGAGGTATGCAGCAAAGCATTTGTGAAGCCACCATGTACCCATCCTCTGATGGCTACTTCCAGCAGGATAATGCACTATGTCACAAAGCTCTAATCATTTCAAATTGGTTTCTTGAACATGACAATGAGTTCACTGTACTAAAATGGCCCCCACAGTCACCAGATTATAACCCAAAAGAGCATCTTTGGGATTTGGTGGAATGGGAGCTTCATACCCTGGATGTGGATCCCAAAAATCTCCATCAACTGCAAGATGCTATCCTATCAATATAGCCCACACAGAATTCTGAAGGCAGTTCTGAAGGCAAAATGGTTGTGTATATCAGTATACAGTATATCAGCTGTCCACTTTGCTTAGAAATTAAACTTTTTCTCTCAGCTAATGCTATACATGCTTACAAAGGCAATATCCCATATAGTGTTCATAAAATTAATTAAAAAAAGTGCCCAACAACATGTCCCAATGCAACACAGATACAGATATAAACATCGAAACACAACCAAAGTAATACACCAATGAATTTAACTTTGCATCTCCTTCAAACTGTTGCTATATCAATGCCAAATTGTTAAAAATTATAAGCTCATAAACACTTAAGGCTACATTGGTTGTGGAGTATGTTTTTGATTGACTAAAAAGAACCCATGTAGTCATTTGTTTGTGAATCAGGCTATACTGATTTCACTTCATTTTTTGATTCACAAAAAAATATAAAAGAGTCATTTGTTTGTCAACCAGACTCTCACTGCATGCCTTTGATTCACTAAAAACACAAATTTAAAAGAGTAATTTTTTCATGAATCAAATTAATTTGGTATTACTGGAGTTGTTTTGGTTTACTAAAAATAACCTAGCTCATGTTTGTGAATAACATCTCACATCTGTTTTTATAATTAAAAAAAGAACTGGACTTAAAGAGTCATTTGTTTCTAAATGTGACAACACTGGTTGTGCTTTATGTTTTTATTTTCCCAAAAAGAACAAGAAAAGAGTCAATCAGTTTTTTGTGAATTGGACAAATCTACCTTTTTTAAATTGCGGAGACAGAATAGGTGCGAGTCCTTGGGCCAGTAAAGGTCAACAACTCCTGCTTCAGTGAATCGGGGACTAAAACAAATGCAGATAAGACTAATAAATGGCATATTCTTATCCAACTCCCCGATGAATATACTAAAACTGTTCATGAATGAAAACACATACGGCTGCATTTATTTCCTCTCTCTTGTATTTTAGAGTGCAATTAAGCAAAAAGCCACAGAACACAGCATCTATTACATGATGACTAATGAGAATGTCTATTCTGCCTCCTTTGGCTTGCAAAGGTCTTTGGATTTTGCCAGGTGGCTAGTCTGTGCCACCTGACGCCATGTTGCCTCAGTCAGCACACTCATTTCCCTTCATTAACAGCTGCTAAAACAGCACTTTACACTCGGTACGCACGCTTCTCATTCCAGCTCACTAGCACGGCTCTTCAGGGACTGACAAATAACTGCATCCTAATGGTTCCAATGTGCTCATTTCACATGACCTTTTGTTAATGCCAGGAAACCACCTCCTAAACGCACATTAGCATGATGCAAGTCATCGCCACCGCTACCCTTCAAAGCCTGCCAAATATGCATCCCCACGGAATAGCTTTTACTGCTGCTGTTAATGAAGATGTCCTACTAAAAATCATCGTCTCAAGCAGGGTGCCGAAAAGGTAACGAAATGTAAAAGTACTGCAAAAGAATCTCATCCTTTTGAAGCTTAACTGCGGCTAAAGAGTTCGTTCAAACTTATCTATAATGAAGTTATAATAAAAGAGCTCTGGCTTAAAAATGACTACCAGCACATTCACAAATGCAGAACAATAGTGCAGTTGCATTTATGCATAAGACTCTGAGATCATAGGCATATCGTCCACTTCTCTCCTCCGTTTCGGTCACAGTCCAGCGGCCAGGCCACAGAGATCAGCCATCCACCTCATATGAGTATCTCACGCTTATGCTTCATTCATCACCTCTGTAAAAGTTAATGAGTTTATTCAGAGAGGGCTGCCAAAACAGCATTTATGTTTTAATCAGGATTAACAGTGGCATGGGCTCCTGCACTGATTTTTTATTAATCGCTCTCTTTACACTTCATTACCTTCTCCCTGGCTTCCTCTCAGAAGCTCATTTCCCCTCCCGAACCCACAACTACACAACAGAGATATTTGTTAGAGGACTTGGGAGAATACAGAGATTTGGCCTTAAAAGCCCATTTAGAAAAACGAATTAGCTTCCGACATCTTCTGATTGTTTCAGAGCACAGCCAAATTTAATTATATTCAGTAGCGGATTTAACCAAAACAACATCACAATGGTGGAAACTACAAATGATATTGTTTTCAGTTACATTTCTGAAAATAAATCTAAAGAAAACACTGAAACTCAACTACGTTTGAAATCACATTTTGTTTAATATGTGCTAAAAGCATGTCATAGTTTTTGAAAACCATTACATTTTTGTAAAACTACTTGAAAATATAGCGTGTAAACACATATTAAGCATTTCCATTGAGGTTTTTTTAAGCACAAATAATTTGCATAACAATAGTATGAAGTAAGTGTGTGAGAAAGAAACTGCTAAAAATATAAATTCTGGTTTAGCATTTTAGCACTCCCGGTTCCCTCGCTCTAAAGTCTATGGGATTTTTGAATGGGTTTTTGCTAAATCGCCTCTAAATATTTTCACGTTTTGATCTATGACATAGAACACACAGTTATAACCTGCTTGTGGTTTTTTAAACTGTATCGTGTCTGCTTGTGTTTTTAAAAAACTTTATATAGGATTAACTTGTAAAGATTATCTTGATAGACAAAACGTGTAAGGGTCACAACACTTTGTTAAACACAGATCTTATTTTTTGCAATTTTCCAAAAATCTATGGGGAAAATGCATAGCTTTTCGACCGAGGGAACTCATGCGCCGCTAGCTTCTGAGTTGTCCTAAAGTGACGTCATCACTTCGGCACTCTATTGACTATTGCATTTGCATTATAAAACAAAAACAGTCTCGTTAATGATTCAAACTGTATTATTAATAGTACTTTTTGAAAAATATGTTAAAAATGTAGTACACTTACATAAGATGAGATGAGACTCCAGTCATGTCTATAGACTAAAATAAGAACAAGTCGGCTCATGGATGCCGCCATTTTGAGATCACATGTAAATACTGCACTGTTTATCTCAGTAACTACTAGTCCTATTATTGGACACTTTAACAAATGAATCATGGCTGATTGGTAATTTCACATTTCTATTAACCCATGTAGAACTAGCATTGATTTTGCATTATGCTACATCCGCACCACTAGGTGTCAGTATGTCTAAGTTGACTGTCGACCAATGCAACACAAACAAAAAATGACAGAGTATGCCTTTAAGTGGAATGATATGCAAACAAACAAACAAAAAAGAAATCAATGCATTATGCATAGTCACAACCACAGTATGTAAGTGTTATGCCTTGTTTTCTTTCTGACATCGGCTCTATCACCTCTCCTCTCTGATACAGACAAGGATTCTATCAGCAGGGCCCAAATAAAAATGAGTCTTCCCCTCTCTTGAAAGCTCATTACTTATGACAGCGTATGCCCAGACACTTTAATACTGATAAACACGTTAGCACACGCTGCTAGCGCTGCTGAAACATAGCCAAGCAGGCGGCAGATGGAAAGTGTCAGTGAAGGAGTGGGATGCTGGAGGTAAAGGCAGCACAATGCCGCTGCCTGTCAAAATTACTACACACATCACATATCACACTGCACAAACGCTCTCGCTCTTCAACCACGCAATGACGGCATCCTAAACACACAACGGCACAATGCTAAGAGACAGAAATATGCACGCTGTCAATTTGAAAGGGAAATTACCACAGTGGTTATTCAAAGATATTGTAGTGGTTTTTTTAAAGTAGTCATGTTAAACTGCTGTGTTTTGCTTCGTCGCTTTCATGTCTCCTGAAAGAGCAGTTCCGTGGTAAATAATGTTTAAGGTAATGTGCTGTGAAAAGACGTTAGAAGCATCAAAATCGCATCATTGTCACAGCAAACATAGCATCCCAGCTGAAAAATAAAAAACATATTTTACAGGCTGGTCTATAAAGAAAATCTTGCTTAAGCTACTCTAGTTAAAAAGAATAGTAAGTGGACCAGCACACCAACATTTCTAGGTTGTGATTTTGTTTACTGTTGTATTAGCTTAGCATACTTGCTAAAAATACCCCTGCGGTTGTTGAAACAGCATTTTGGTGAACTGTGTGGGAATGAACATTATGTTTGAATATAGTGCACAACCAGTTCATAATTACGTTTCTCATTTGTACTGCAAGTGAACTTATGGGTATACAAGTAGTTTACTATTTTAATACATGTAGCAAATTTTTAGTTTATGAAAGTACACTTTGAAGTATAATCTCAGTAAACTACTTTAGTTGTTTACTACAAGTTTTCTTTAAGTGAATTATAGTCAATTTAAGTGAATTAAAATAACTTTTACTTTGATAAAAAAAACATTGTATGCATCATTTTTATCAACACTTAAATGTTGGTAAGTTCATAAAGAAAGGGAACACTTTAAACAAAAAAGTTGAGAAATTTTAATTGGTGTCAAAGACTAGGCCTTGATCAGATTCAGAAAGATGATCAAAACTCAGATGGATGGAGCAGATCGAGTCCAACACCCCCAACGCTTCACAATTGTTTTCTTACAGCTGGAAAATTCAGTTGGAAAGAGTAAAGTAGAATTAAAGTAAATTCCAATGTACACTACCAGTGGACTAGCCTACACAAAAATTCAGATATGCAGAATTCAGAAAACTATCTGTTTTATATCAATATTTTAATCAATATTTTCAAACATTATAAGTTTCATAAAAATGTATATGAAAAACTATGTTAAAAAAAAGAGTATATTTAATAGGATACTCGATAAAAAGAGTTAAACCACTGCAAGCCAAGTATACTTTGAACACTTAATTATACTTAAGTATTTCTTGATCAAAATATTGAGTATAAGTACAGGCCAAAAAATACTTGGACTTTTCTCTCAGAAGAAGTCAAGTACACTTAAGTGTAATTTGAAGTATATTTCTGAGAAGCACATAAAGTATATTTTTGAGAAGTATATAAAATGTAGACTGAACGCATGCTTTCTTATTTTTTAGTTGAAAAGAACAGAACACTTGAATAAACTTCAGTGTGAATAAAATGATGACTTATGACTAAGGATAGCAGAAGAAATTTCAGAGCAGAAATAAGGATAGAGATAGAGCAGAAATACGCTCACTTATTCACAGAAATGTCTCTGGGCGAACAAAAATCAGTCTGAAAACAAAAGTACATTTTTCAAGCATCATCTCAGATCCCTTGACAACTTTTTAAAAACTTGACTCGAACGCACCTGAATTTCAATATGGGATTTGGAATAAGCTCTCTCATATGCATACTAACAAAGGAGGTTTATTCACAAGACACTGAAGCTCGGAAGAATTCTCAGGCCTGTAAATCTCTTCATCGGTTCAGCGGATTATAGATGGCAGCTTGTGTTATATAGGAGTGATAATGTTAATGTACTTACATTAATGGACTATAATATGAGACACTTTTACCTCAGCAGAAAACCGTTTTTCAAACCGGCAGAAAAATTAACTGTATTTTGAATATTGATGTATTTTAGAGTTTTGAACATAACATGATTAACGTTTTAATGATTTAATGCAAAATTTTAAAGAGTTGGTCTGTACTTTAACTACTTTTAACATGAAATCAAAATTAATTGTGTGTTGTTTCAAAGAAAAAAGTGTGCTTTGAAGAAGTATCAGAGAAATCACTTCCAAAGCATTTTTACACCGAACAAAATGAGACTTGCTGCCATTGTTCATGTATTAAAAATATTACAAAACATGAACTGTCATATGTTCTCCATGTTTGTCTATGGGCTTTTGTTTTTCCTGTTTTCTGTCCCATGTGCCTAGTTTTTTTCCCCATGTGTACATCGTTACCCTGCTACCCTTGTGTATGAGCAAATTCCAGTAGGAAGTGACGTGAGCATCCCTATCCCCTACTCACTCCAAAGGGCAGAACATGACCATAAATGATTAAATTACTCCCTTAAAGTGACCATTGCATGTTCCCCTCACTAACTGACTTGTGGAAGGGCCTTTGCAAAGCGATTAAGTTGTTCACTTTCCTTGGAATGCTCCTACAAATGGTGTATATAGCCCTTGTGTTTCCCTTGTTCCTTGTCAGTTGAAGTTAGCTGTTTCATGTAGATGGTTCTTGTTTCCTGTGCTCTGAATGTTCCTTCCCTATTGGTTTTTGTTTATGATTGTTTGTTCAATAAAATCCCTTGCAAATAGAGCCATTTCTTACCTGCCATCTCTATTACATGAACAATACAGTAAGACAGGCATATAGTTAAATATTATTGCAATTTAAAATAACTGTTTATATATTTTAAGATGTAATTTATCCCTGTGATGGCAAAGCTGAATTTTCAGAGTCACATGATCATTCAGAAATCATTATGATATGATTTGTCACTCAAGAAACATTTCTTCTTATTATTATTACATGTTATTCAGCATTATTTGATTAATAGAAAGTTCATAAGAACACCTTGAAATTTAAACATTTTGTAACATTATAAATGTATTTACTGTTACTTTTGATCCATTTAATATCCTTGCTAAATAAAATTATAAATATTGATATAAATATCCCAAACTTGTGAACAATAGTGTGCATTATAATGTTCCATTTCACTGCTTACAACAGGTATAATTTTAATACCAACCATAACATAAAAATAATTGTAATGCTTAAAAATATATGGAATTTTAATATCTACGCATCCCTATTCAAATTTCTAATATAAAATCCTCACAAAATTGCATTCAGAGTACCAAAGCCATGTCCAATCTAGTGAGGAGCATCAGTCATGCCACAACAAATGACACTATGTAGCAGGTCAGTGATGATCTACTGTCTGTGACTGTGTCAGAGAAAAAACAGTAGGCCATGCATAAATACCAGCAAAGCCCGTCTACTACCATTCCGTTCTGTCAGCTTCAATACCAGTTCCCCTTATCACTGCTCAGCAGAGGGACATCCCATAATGACAGAGTCCCATCACCAGCTTTACATGCCTCAGTAAATGGACAGAGTTGGCAGGATGTGGCAAGGCCACTGGGCTATGTCCACAGACAACTACATATATACAGTGGCCCTTGCAAAAGTAGAAAACTGGCTACCTCAGGACTCAGGCTCTGGGGGAGATGTTGCCTGGGCTACAAATTGGATTCTGACAGGCCGCAATCCTATTAAATGAAGAAATATGGAGGCATGAGAATGGAGATGCAGTAGTGGCTGGCAGGTTTACGGAAGATCAAGCAGCCACAAGGAAGATCCCCGCCCTGTTCCATCCAGGCGGTTGATGAATTGTCTAAAGCATCCACTCTGTTTTGCTAAAATAAATGGTGGACCTGTCACCAAACATGAGATCATCAGCTCAGAGAGACAGTACAGCTTCTGTGCATTTCAATTGCCTTGATTGCCCCCAATGGTTTTTTTGAACGCTTTAAAAATGTTTGAACGCCTTTGCATTATATAACAAAAAACAAAACAAAAAAAATCTATCCAAGTGGATTTTAAAGCGGTCATATAATGGTACATGCACTTTTCTAAGTTGATTGTACGAAACTGTCAGCAATTGCGTTCTACAGTCGCCATTCATTATGTTTACTTTGGCGAGCGGGACAAGACTGAGCCGCGGGAGAACTGTACAAGGCCGGTGGCGTGATTACCGATGGGAGACACCTGTGAGACACCCCGATCTCGTATCTCTCACGGAGGAGCGGGGATTTTCTTAGCAATGTTAAAACGCACATCAACCGATCACTTGTTTAGCGTTCAAGTAAACACTACAATCAGATTCACCAATTAGAATGAATTCAGTTAGATTGAAACAAAAGCTGTGCATGTAAACAAAGAATGACGACTGCAAAAAGCAAAAACTGAATCCTGGACATCGACGGACGGATATATCCGGAAAAAGGGGATGGTAACCCCTACTACTCAGCTTTACACAGAACAAGAGCCTGCTAGCTTAGCTTCCAAAAAAAGATGGCTGACACTATGTGTAATCCAAATCCTCCATAATGCATCCGTCTGCGTATTCAGATACCTTCGTCCTTATTTTCAAAAAAGTCATAAAAAGTATTCAAAATAATGGACATAAATCATACTTAAAACCAAAACTACAATGCTGGAGAATCACACTGAAAGGTGCCACAGAATGACACAAGAACAACACGACATAACCTTTAACCACTCGATTAAGTGCTCAGAATGGATTCTCCACAAGTGAGAGCAGGAAAAATTCAATATGGGGCTTCCAAACACCATCCAGCCCTCTTCATGTTTGCCGTAGTGTGATAGCACAATAGTCATTAATTTCCACGAAAGAGTATGAGATGAGAGCAGGAGAGAGTGGCCATCTTGGCCCTTCTCACCTGCTCCCCGCGCACACAGCCTCTCCTGACTGCCGCACAACCAAGAGATAGCATCTCTGTCACTGAAAGCAATTTCTCCCTGCCATTAGGAGATAGAATGGAGGCTTTTGCTGCGGCAGAAGCCATCGGAGTGCGTCTATACTTTGGTGTTTGCTGTAGCCATGCTGAAAAGGTTCGAGTAGGGAATGTGTGCAGTTGAGCCACATTTTGGCCAAGATGAGGAGATGCACTAGAGGACTGGAGATGTGGATGCATTAAACTGATTCTGACCACAAAGTTTCTGATATGACTTCTAAGACCCAGACATACATTTTTGTCTTTTTACTTAAAATGTTCACTTTTTACATACATTTAAAAATGTTGTGACTAAGTAAAGCAGGGTATGAATTTACATGCAGTTATGCAGTTGTTTTGCTGGGTCTCAGGAACACAAGCTGCTGAATTCTACATTCTTTAAGGGACAAAGAAAATCATTTGGGGGAAAAGTGTAGTCTAGTGTAGTCTTTTGGGAAAAAAAAGTTATATAGTGGTACATGCAATTTTACTAGTTGATTCTACTGAAATGTGTGTTGGCAGTGCCTGTACACAACCATACACAACCATCGTCCATTCAACGAACGAAATGACTCGAAAAAAGATTTGTTCATTTTGATGAATGAGTTTGAACAGGAGAGTCAAGAACAGAGCAAGCCGAGCATTTGTGCTAACTTAAACTTTTTTATTTCTTTTTGAAATGACTGATCTGAAACTGTCATTTGGACCTTGTACCGTTTGGTTCCCAATGAAGTCCATTATATGGAGAAAAATCCTGAAACGTTTTCATCAAAAACCTTCATTTCTTTTCGACTGAAAGGTGAGTACATTATCAGCAAAAGTTTTTTTTAAAAGTGAACTAATCCTTTAACCTTTATATTAATCTTTGCAAATCATGAAAAAACGTTGTACATGACCATTAACTGCAACATCATTCTGTCAACGAACTAACCTTTACATCAGTAAGCACACAGCGTTCGTATCTCACTACTCTACCCTGCCAGTACATACAAAAATAGATCAAAGTGACATTATGTTAACTAACCATCCAGAAACGTCCTGTTCGAGCCTTAATTGTCGAACTTCTTTGCTGCCGTCATTTTGTTCCAGTTCCCTCTCAAACTGATACGGTTGCACAGATGTGTCCTCACAGACTCCCACTGCCATTTTTACTCCAAAATATACCCTCAACTGTTCTCAAGGCAACACTCCACGTGCGTTGTGTTAGCGAAGCTCATTATCATTTAAAGGCATATGCACTGAAATGGCATGCTGGAAACAGAGCTGCTTTTGACCAGGAAAAATAAGTGTTTTCTTACGATCCTAATGAGAATTTGGTATATTACAGTTTGTAAGTATATTACAAACTTGTCATTTAGACCCTAAAGATTCATATTAACTTATTAAGTAGATATCAAATATGAATATTAACATGTTAAGTACAAAAATAGCATTGTATGACCCCTTTAAGTCCTCTGCTTACCTTTTGCATAAATATTTTAATTGTCTACTTACACATAAACATTCCTAAATAGGATAACCAATGCTTTTGACTGAACTGCACAAAACTGCAGATTTGTTTATGAAAGCCTGCCGCTGTGTAATTTGCACTCCTGTGCTGTGAGACCACCTGAATTTAAGTGCTGCTGTTACAAAGGAGAACAGAACTCCACTCAACACTCATTTTCTTCCCTCCAGCCTGTAGTTGGACCAGGAAAAAATTGCAGTGTGACTCCATACACAGTAAACAGCCAACAGTGAATCAAATTTAAATTCCTTTAAAGTTCCAAGAAACAAACATCCATATCTCAAACTGTATGGAGCATGAAAGAACAAGAAAGAAGTCAGCAAAAGAAACAAATAATAACAGTGGCACATTAAACTGGAACGAAACCACTCTACTACTGCTGAAGGTGAAGCCATGTGCCATATGAGGGTCTGCCTTCAAAAAACTGACAGCCACAAAAATAAAAATGTATTGCTCCAGGCAGAGGTAAAATAAAGCCTGCAGATGGCTCTCTGTATTCTAACAGAGCCCATAAAGAAGCATTGAGTAAAAAATAGAGAAATAAACAAGTGTTTGGGCCAGTATCAAAACCGGTGCCATTTGTGCTAGAACATTTCAGGAAAACGATATAGATTGCTAGATTTCTAGATCTACAGATGGAGACGGAATCATAAAAAGCATAACACCATGTAATATTATTTCAATGCAGCTACATTTAGCATTCTGTTAATTATATCAGTAGTAAGGTACCATTTAATGAGAATGTTCATGAAAAAGAAATAAAAGTGAATAGGATGCTATATTACAATAAAATATCATTTAAAAATCGCCTACAGGTAATGGTGTTTGACATTAAAGTAAAAACGCCATGAGCACAACAGCTAATGTTCCAAATATTGGTAAAATTAAACATCCTGAATGTAAAGCCGCAAGGTCACTTTACATTTTATAATAAGCCATTAAATGACAGATGAGGTTTGTCGCATGTCAATCAACCTTTCAAACTCTCCACATGGCTAGCCTCAAAGAGAGGCAGTGAGATGTGTTAGCACTCTGTGTCCACCTTACAGGGGTGGCAGGTGTGAAATCTGTGTGTGCAGTGGAGTGGAAGGAAGGAGATATCAGGGAGACGTCAGGTGAAATGACAGGGAGACAGACTGTCAGTCTTTAAATATGAGCAGGACAGCAACCTTTGAACTTAAGGAAGTATCCGAATTATAAGAGTGTCCAAAGGAGAAGGAGGGAAGCAACTGTGCTGTTTTTCTTTTTTCTCTTTACTAATCTTTCCTTTCTTGCTTTTTTTTTATTTGTTTCTTTTCTTCATTTTTTTTCTCTTTCAGTCCCCTTTTCCTTTCTTCTATTTTTTGCTTAATTTTTTCTTCCTATTTTCCTTCCTTTCTTACTACCTTCCATTTTCCTTCCAACACATGGAAGCAAGAAAAGAAGGAAGGATGGAATGAAGGAAAGGGGGAATAATGCACGAAAAGAAACAATAGTAGATAGGAATGGAAGAATAAAAGATAGAAAAATGAAAAAGAAGAAAATAACGAGGAAATGAAAAGTGAAGGAAGAGGAAAAGAAAGGAGGGAAGGAAAGATAAAGAATTGAAGAAAAGAAACAGCAAGAAAGAAGGAATGAAGAAGCAAGCAAGGAAGGAGGAAGGGAAAGGGGGAATAATGGAAAAAAGAAACAAAGCAAAAAAGGAAGAAACATTGAATAAAGAAAGGAATATATGAAGGAAAATGAAAGAATAGAAGAAAACAGAAAGGTGAAAGAAAAGAAGGAAGGGATGAAGAAAAAAGTGGAGGAAGAGGGAAAGAAAGAAGGGAATGAAAGCTGGAAGGAAAGATGAAGAATGGAAGAAAAAAATCAGTAGGAAGGAAGGAAGGACGGAGAAAGAATGGAAGAAAATAAACAGAGAAGGAAGGAAGAAAGGAAAGTAAAAAGGGAGAAAAAAGAACATTACATAACTGAAGAAAAGACAAAATATGGTAGGAGTGAATGAAAGCTAAAAGAAAAGAAAAATCAATAAAGACATGAAGAGGGAAATAAAGAAGAATGGAAGAAAAGAAAAAGCAAGGAAGGAGAAACAAAAGAAGGAAGGATGGAAGAAAAGAGTTAACGAAAGAAAGGAATAGACAGAAAGAAGAAATTGAAAATGGAAGAAATGAGAGGAAAGAGGAGAAAGGAAGGGAAGAAAAAAACTTTTGTCATTATAATCTAGTGTTTTGTTTTCCTGTCACAGTTTTGCTTTCTCTTGATTTCCCAAGTGAAAGTTGAATCAGTACAGTGTGAAGAAAGGAAAATTGACCATGGGATTAATCCAATAAACACACAACAACCCCTCCCTAGAAAGTACAATGTCTGAGGGCGCTTTATGGAAGGCTGATGATTAGAAGCGAGAGAAAGAAACGCGCTACGCAAAAACGAAAAAAAAAAAAGATTCCAGAAATGTGATTAAATTCCTGCGCAAAGTTTGCCATGCATCAGAATTAAGAACTAAATGACAAACAATATGCTGGAGCGGTAAGAGCACAGCCTCGGGCGAGTATTACCACTGCCGTAATTTCGGCATAACTACGCCTGTTATCTCCATAAATTCAGCACAGAAAACAACATTCTTCTGCGCATCACGGGAAAAAGTGACTCTGAGAGTTTCAACTCATTTATGTATTTTATCATTCATTAAAAAGGTATTCCGAATGCAGCACTTAATATCTTTTCATCCGTCAAGAGAGGAGGGACAGGGTCCCATCGCTGTGGTGAGGTGTAATTGTGTCCTGTGGCAGGCAGCCATGCTTTATCTGACAGACAGACATGAAGGACAAGCGACACCTGCAAGGAGAGAGACCCCGTTTCCCCAACACATCTAGATAACCATGACAAGCCCAGAACTGATTCAATCACAGATTTCCTCACAGTCAGCACCGCAAACCTCTATCCTTCAGACGTCTGCACACCCATGGGTGGCAAGACACCTGCTGATGAGGGAGCTCTCGGCTGGAAAGAGACTTTTTTCCTCTCGCTGCGGTCGAAAAACATCAACCGGCGTGATATCTCCCAGTTGGAACGCAAATTGACAGTGGACCTTCGTGCATCTGATTACGAATGCCAATCTGCTGAAGTGTCAAAACAACAATATAGGCTGTTTCATTCGCCCACACTAGAACAGAATGCCATTCTTCTTTATGGATTGTCTTTGGACTCTGTTAATTTGACACAAATGAAACTCCAGGGACAATTTCTCAAATAAGGGAGTTGCAAAAAAGCCGATCCTCTGGTGACATTCACTAAAGGGCCCCACCTGGATGTAATCCAAATGTCATCAGAGCGCGATCGATGGTTTAGCCTGCCCTTGCCGCAGCACGGGGAACTCACAAAGGAATAGACTCGTCCAGACACATTAGAACGTCGGATTTAAAAGTGGTGCTGCAGAGCTGATTCTCTCCAAGAAGCGGATGCATTCTTGCACCCTAACACATATTAATGCAGTTAGTCTAGATAAGGACGTATTTAAAAAAATATTCCAGCCAGTCTGTTTCTGGAAGAAGAAGAAAAAAACTCCCTCTGAAAAGTTTGACCAACCTTTTGATAAACCCACTGAACCATTAATGTTTGCTACAAATGTCAAGAGAAATAACTGAAGTAATCTTGTTTTTAATGAAAGTGCTGGGCTTTTCTATCTACTAATTATTCTAATGGTAAGGCATAAAATTGAAGTGCCATTTCAGCAAAGGAAGCTCCTTACCACTAAAAAAAAACAACATATGACTTAAGTATGGCAAGAATTTGTCCAGCAAAGTTTGTTCTGCTTGAGAGTTTGATATGTTCTGTGCACTGATGCTCGGATGAAACGATAAGCTGTCGCCTCAATTAACAGAACTTGCGGATTCAACTTGTTTACATTAAAGCACTAAAAGCAACTCATCTGTGTTTATGATTAAATCCCATGGTTTAATAGACAGCATAATTGAATAGACAGAAGGCCAGACAGACGGCAAGACAGATAGATATATGGACAGACAGACAGACAGACAGATGGATAGATATATACTGTAGACAGACAGACACCAGACAGACAGATGGATAGATATATACTGTAGACAGACAGACACCAGACAGACAGATGGATAGATGGACAGACAGACACCAGACAGACAGATGGATAGATCTACAGACAGACAGACAGACACCAGACAGACAGATGGATAGATATATACTGTAGACAGACAGACACCAGACAGACAGATGGATAGATGGACAGACAGACACCAGACAGACTTATGATAGATCTACAGACAGACAGACATCAGACAGACAGATGGATAGATGGACAGACAGACACCAGACAGACTTATGATAGATCTACAGACAGACAGACATCAGACAGACAGATGGATAGATGGACAGACAGACACCAGACAGACAGATGGATAGATCTACAGACAGACAGACACCAGACAGACTTATGATAGATCTACAGACAGACAGACATCAGACAGACAGATGGATAGATGGACAGACAGACACCAGACAGACAGATGGATAGATGGACAGACAGATGGATAGATGGACAGACAGACAGACAGATGGATAGATGGACAGACAGACAGACACCAGACAGACAGATGGATAGACAGACAGACGGACAGACAGACAGACGGATAGACAGACAGACAGACAAACAGACGCCAGATGGACAGACAGACAGACAGATGGATAGATAGTTAGACGGACAAACAGACAGATGGCAGACAGACAGAAAGACAGACAGCCAGACAGATGGATAGACAGAGAAAAAGAGAGACAGAAAGATGAAGCAGTAAACTAGAGATTAAAGGAGCACAAACACTTCTCACACACGGACACAGGCCCATTTCACAGGGAAGATTGCGCGTCACCTCCTGTTTGCGCGCGTGCCCTTACCTACGGCCTCAATTAAAAGCGACGGAGGGGAAACACTCCGCGGGATTGTTCCAAACATCACGGATGGAGCGAGAAAAGAAGACTGAATAAATAAACAGAGGAAGAGGGGTGATGGAGGTGCAGCAGAGGGAGGTGGAGCGCTGACAGTAAGTGATGTGTGGTTTACTCTCCAGAAGCGGCTGGGAGAAGAAATCCCTTCCCAGGCAATAATAAACATGATCTGCAGCCCCCAGTGCCACTTCTGCAGCTGCCCTCTCCTTCCCGCCAATAGAAATGTCAAGATGTCCAGGAAGGGGAGCTTAATTTAGAATAGGAGTGCACAGGTCTCACCTCCACTCTTTATTACTGCCTACACACTTAACCCAAATGCCTGTTTCACATGTCCATCTGCAACACATCTGTCTGTGGCTCTGAACGTCATGGATGCATGCAAATTCATTTCCCTGCAGTCTTAAAACTTTCAATAAGTGAAAAAAGTAGTCCACTTCAAAGTACAAAACAGTTAGCCGAGCAACAAAACCACAACAATAGGCAAAAGTAGTAGCAATTATTTTAGTAGTAGTTAGACTATTAAAATTGGAAATGTTGCTAAAATAAATTATATTTTTTCTATGTATATAATATAATATAATATAATATAATATAATATAATATAATATAATATAATATAATATAATATAATATAATATAATATAATATAATATAATAGGAAGAATGTGCCGATTGACCAATCAGTATCAAGTGTTCCAGAGCACCGTGTAATGAGACATTATAACCATTGTGCTCCGTTAGTGGATAATGAAGCCTAAATGTCATACAGAGGTGATAAATCTGTGATAAGCCTAAATTAAAGGCTCATTACGGTAATGATCTTTCTCAATGGTGGAGGTCTATTTCCATATTGAGAAATCATTAACAGCTAATAAACGACATAGTGCGATGATGGTTCTAAATTATAAACTATTATCTTCACAGTGTGTTGTTTATTGGATGTTAATGATACAAATTTCTTGACAAAAATCTATTGCTCAAATACAAAACTGCTGGCTTTCAAATACACACAAAAATTACTTAATTTTCAAATGTAACGGCATGATATGAGGCTAAAAACCGCTGGAGTACCTGGAGTTTTGGTCACATGTAGGCCTGGTTTTGTTTACTCATTAGAAAAGCATAATTAACAATCCCAAGGTTTAGCTCAAGATAGTAAACATAGTTACAGATCCATTTAGTCACTCTGATCAGCTCTGATTCGTAATTACCCCGCTTCACCTTGTCTCGATGTTTAGCTTTTATTCAATAAATGTTTATTGTGAGCTGACTGACAGATGGCACTTTGCAGTTTGGTGGCATTACAGATGCACGGACTTGAAATTGTGCCAAATGTGTTGAAAGTTTTGTTGAAAAATAAAAGCAAGACGTCCAGATATGCTAGCGCAAAGTTTTGTTCGCTCAGCAGGACTCATCTCGCTAGCATGTGTGATTATGCGCGCGGGGCCGGAGTTTAGTTTTCAGTTAGGAGATTAAAGTGCTGTAGCATTTCCAGTGCCGTCCTCAGCTGTCAGCAATAGCCGTGAGCTGCCATCTGAAGGTGAGGCAATGATTTGTGGTTTAAGGGAAGTAATTTCATAGAGGGCCGATTCAGGATTCTTCAGAAAAGCATAGGCACAGAAACGCAGAGGCCCCGTGGCAACCATTTGATTAGTTTTGCCCTTGATGTGCCATTATACACAGAACATTCAAACCTCACTATTGTGTGGACGGCCAAAGTAAAAACAGCGGATGTCTCATGCAGATGTTTAAATTATAGTACAGTTTGACATTCTGATATTCATATAATAAAAAAAAACAATAGATAAAAAAGTTCTGGAAAGATGAAGTGTGAAAGTGCAATGATTTGTAATGAAGGATTTGTAATGAATTCACTCACCTGATGAATTGTGTCCACAGGCATTCATGAAAGGGGGGAGAGAGAAAAAGAGAGAGATTTTATTAGCTTTTCCGAATGCTGGTGGAGTCACAAAATTGAATCAGAGTTAATATTCAAACAAAGGAAACGGATTCTTAATGTACCCAAAGAAAGCGTGAGAGTGCTGCTCACATTGATTACAGTAAACACTCCCTCAATCGAAGAAAGGCAACGGTAAATTTAACTCCATAAATCATCTCATATGGTGGATTCAAGAACAATTGTTGTTGTTCTGGGGAGTGCCATCTTCGAGAAAAGAACTTTAACATAGGCGTATGAAAAATGTATAGGCACACTTAGATTTTTTAAAAGAGATCACTGGAGAAGTTTTGGCTGCAATAATTTTGTTGGAGTGCAAATGACTCTTTCATCTAAAGGCACACTATGTAATTTTTCACCACTAGAGGTCACTTTTTTGAAACAAAAAGCGTAGCTTTATGATGCTGTGATTTCAACTGGAGAACAGTGCAGTATTTATTATGCCGGAGGCAACTGAATTTATCCAAACAGTTCCTCACCTGTCCAGTAAAACACATAATATGATAATTCTTTGGGTTTCGATGGAAATCGAAGGTAACGCCAATAAGATGTCATTGACAGGCGAAGCACAGACACGGTCCATGTCCTGGTTAAAATAGCTTATTTCTCTGGATTTAAACATTCTTGGAAACATTTGGGATAAGTATACAAGTCAACAACAAAATATATATCATTGTTCTAGTGGTTTTTGGATATTTTAATCCAAAAATCTTACATATTGTGCCTATTACCTTTTTTTGCACACAAGAGCAGGATAAAGGGACTTCAGCTCCTAAAATGTTTTTATTTTTATTTTTTAAAGGAAATTACAACTGGGTCATTCCATGCCAACTCAAGATGTTCCGGGCTGATTACAATTTTGATAATTATTTTCTGCTGAAAGACATACATAAATGAGGAAGAAAGCCAAAATATTAAATGTCATGGATGTATTTGTGTAATCAGATATTTTGAAAAGGGGGTTCAAAATGACAATTTTCACCTTGAAATTGGAGCACAATTACAGGGAGATAAAAATCCCTTTAGAAAGATGGCAGCATCATTGTTTTATTTTATTTACTCTAAAAATTAGTGGATTACTCAGTAAATATATATTCATGACATTTAATTTGTTGGCTTCATCAAAGTAACTCGGCTGTTTTTAACATTGATAATAAGAACCATCATGTTAGTCATTTCTTAAGAACCATGTTAAACTGAAGACTTGATATTTGCTGTCACAAGAATATATATTCTAATTGACTAATAGAATATAGTTATTTTTAAATAATATAATGTAATAACATTTCACAATATTTTAATATTTCCTGTATTTTTGATCAAACAAATGCAGCCTTAGTGAGCATAAACATTATTTCTTTATGGACCCGAAACTTTTAAATGGTAAAGTATATATTTTTAGACCTAATCATTGCTATCTGGAATCACAACTATAATTATTTTAAATAATTATTATATTGTTCAATTATATAATTATTTTCTTCGGACTAACTGTACGTACGGGGCAAAAAAATACGAGGCAGTGACATTTGAAAGTGGGAGATGAAACCAGGAAGTATGTGATAAGGCTCATATGAGGTGGTGAGACTCTATTGTCGGACTGGAAAATCAGACGTGGAGCCTGAGGAAGTCCTCATGTGTTAAGCTTGAAGTAAATGAAAGTAGCTGAACTGATAAGCTGATCGATTCTCCAGATACACTGACCGGCAGATGCCCTTGAGTGATGTGATTTGATAACCAGCGTATTGGATTTTCAAGGTTCCTGATGAAAACAACCCCGACACACTGACTCAGTCTAGAAGCAAACAAGTAACAATATGAACATGGACTGTTTAGAGGACCCTGAACAGGATTGTGGGATTAGAGACAGTGCTTCCCTAAGATATCAGGCATAGCATCAGAACGAGCATCTAATAGTTTTAATTGTTAATAAAAACAGAAATAATTTCTAGTACACATATGTAAATCTTTTCTGTCAGACGATTTATCATTTCAGCATCCTACTCAACCACTTCAATGCGGAGTACATTTGGGACATTCTGCAGAATCTGTAACTAAAAAAAGAATAACTGTGCTTTTCATTCTCCCTCTAATATATTTAAAGTGAGGCCCCAATAATCACCCACTGTTCAGAACATCTCAAGTGCTTATTAAAGGTACAATATGTAAGCATTTTGTAATAAAATATCAAGAAATCACTTGTACAGTGTGATATATTTCCTGCAGTTATGCACTTACAATATCCCAAAAGTCTCCAAAGATTTTCTTATTAAAGAGAAATTAAAACATTTTAAATAAGTGGCCTTATTTTAAATAAAAATGTCGCCTGTCAATGACGCAATATCCGCGCTATCCTCGGTTTCTGTTCATACTGCCATAGCCACGACGTAGCCATGACGTAACCATGGCGACAGACTTGGACAACTGCGTAGTGCGTAACGTTTAGCGGCATGCAGTTCTTGTTTCTTTCAAACATAGACAATGGCAAGCAGACTTTGGGACAAACAAGGAGAACTAAAATGCTCCACATTCGCGACTAACTTGGACTTGACAGAGCTTCATGAGTCACGACTTTACAGCTTTTTTGGACAGGTGAGCAAATGTTCATAAAACAAATCAATGTTATATAAGGTTAGCTAAACATAATAAGGTCAGTGTTATTCTAATGTTGATCTAGCTTACTGCTAATTTTGTATGGCAAACAAACTAACACGTAGTATGACATTATAAATTTCAACACACATTTAAATGCCGTTTAGTGTGAACGAAGCAGCGCTGCATTACCTCACAAGTTTAATATGTCTAATAAACTGACCTGTGTGAGTAATCCAGCACTTACGGGTAGTTCGGTAGAATTAAATGTCCTTATTCCTTTATACCCGCGAGACTTGTGTGTGATATCTGTCACTTTAGCAAACGTGACCTGCTTCATGATGGGACATGCTGTAATGTTAAGCAAGACCCATCATTCAGCTCATCACTGCATCATCAATCTATGCCTTTGTTATTGTTGGAAACGGCGCCCTCTTGTGGTGAAAAAATCGTACATATTGTGCCTTTAAGAGCTTCTCTCAGGCAGGCAGGAAATTTCACCCTTGTAACCTTTTTCAAATGGTTTAAAAATAAGTAACAGAACTCAGTCTATAGAAGGATAATCTGCTAAATAAAAATGAAAGAGTCCAAATCCTAACCAAACCAAAACAAGATTAAAATGTACAATAAAATAAAACCATGAGAAAAGAGATTAACAACATGCAAAATCTACTAAAATAAGTAAAATAAACTAAATATCCTCAAACTGACAACAATCTACTGTATATATAAAGGCACCAGCAAAATCTTTAATTTTTAACCAAATACGAATATCCTCAACACTGAAGAAAAACAGCTTCAAATTTTAATGTTTTATTTTGACTTATTCAGTTGTGATTCAGTTCTGATATTGTTGCAGTCTGCTTGAGCATTTGCTGAAATGCTGTTTCAATTCTGAACAGAGAACAATGACTTTCCGCTCTCAGTCTCAGAGATCTGAACAGACTTTAAGAGGATGTGACCTGGAGCTTCACCTACTTCGGCCGCTTTACCCCTTCTAATGATTTAAATTTCTCCTCTAAGATTTGTAAATAGACTCCCTCTCCTTGGCTTGAAGCAATTATGTTTGGTATTAACCCAAACCCTGTAAAGGCTCAGAGACAGCTGTGTGGGTCTAGAGGCAAGAAGCCATTGCAAGAAGCGAAATTAATTAACATGTAGTTGCTCTGCCATTTCTACGCTTATTAGACTCACTGAGGCTTCACTTCACTACAAAAAATTATAAACTTAGGAAAGATGCCATTAAATTCAATAACCAAGGACAATTTGTTTCTTTAATCAACCTTTTCCCTGCTAATATTAGTGGATAGGTCTCATAAAATATCATTCATACTGCCCTCCACTTCAGAGTTAGAATCTAGATATTGCTCTCCTCTCCACTGTGCTGTTTCACCTAAAATATCACTAAGGCGCTTTAAAATTCCAAATAATGTCTCCAGAGTCCATCTAGGGATATGAGTTAAAATCGGAAGCGTACATTTTGGTGACACTATCCCTTCTCAACCGGGGTGCTGTCCTCGAGATGGTAATGGAGGCATTACAGTGAGTAATGGCCCTGCTCACTCTAGTACGTCATATTCATCATCATTTCCAGTGACAGACTCAAAGAGTCCTGTATAGGTGTCTTCATTTACTCAAGCTAACCTTCACTATCCCAGCATTTGGAAGTTTACTTAGGGGTTTTAAATGGAAATTCTCCAGTTTTTCTGAGCTGAACCACAATGCAAGAGTCACACAGTTTTGAAGCCAAGCACCTAACTGCTTCCAACTACAGATCATCCATTCACTGATGCAAATATGACCCTTTCTCCCAGACTGCAGGAGATTACCAGACTTCAACCATGCAGCAGTTCATAAGTGTGTGGAGTTACGGGATATGAAGCTCTGCCAGTGTGTAAATCTGCAGCAAATAAAGGATCGAGCCCCAAATGTTCACCCAGAGAACCTATGCATTCTGATTTGCTCCATTTGGTTCTGGTATTCAGACATTTCTGACATTGAGCTTAAGATTGAGCTTAAGGGATTGCATTGCAACCGATTATTAATTGAATTTTTGTAGGAATCTATAGGAAACATCAACTGACTGGAGAGTCTGTCTGGTGCGATGCAGTTAAGTAGGGTACAATGTACGGTCAGACTAATTATCGCAATGTAAACTTCAACAAAGTGGTCTTGTGTTATCCTGAAAGGGTTTATTTAGCAAAAATGACTGGCTGACTGTACTTTATGCCATTTAATACATGAATACTTAGGAAACAAGTAAATAAATGGACATAAAACATAAATGAAAAATGAATTCCAAGGAAAATCATTAATCACCACCTTTTTTAGAAAATGCATTGTCCTTCGTGTCAAATTACCTTCAATGGCATTTTCATGACCTTTTAAGATTTTATAATTTTAATTGTGTTTCCAGGCTTGGAGAGAAATAAAAAAGAAAGAAAAAGGAAAAAGGATACAATAAATTGAAGAAATAAGAATAAGAAATGTTTCTTGAGCTCCAAATCAGCATATTAGAATTATTTCTTAACTCTTTCCCGTAATTGACAGAAATTTCCATAATTTGTAAGACAACGCTTCCCTGCCATTGGTGTAAATTACCGGCTTTTTGTGTTTTCGCTGTTACATGGTAGGGGGCTGCAATTACGCATCTTCTGAAATAGTACTGCATCTACTGATCAAAACGCAGGTGAAAAAGAAGCAGAAACAACCGATAGCATATTTGAGCAGATGCATATGTAAAATAATGTGATCGTCAACATCAAAACTGCCCAATTTTACTGAATGAAATGCATTTTTATTTTTTTCAAAAATGCTGGTGGGGAAAGAGTTCATATTAATTCAACAATATTATTCATCTGACTGTACTGACGCTATTGTATGAGAACAACTGGGCTGGATAAATAAAAAAAACCCCATAAAAATACATTCTTAGATTACTTGTTTTTGTTGATTTCCACTAAATGCCATAATCCTCTATATAAGGACAGCCCCATAGCACTGAAGTGTCTACGGGGCTGTCAAGGCCTCACCGTGGTAACGTGCATCATATCCAGTGAAGTTTGTGAGTGGGACCAGTGATGCAGGCTGAGATAATGTATGAAGTCACACTGTGATCGATGACAGCGTGCTAATCTGCTTGTGAGATAGTGAGCCCGCTGCCTTCCCTCACACCCGCTCTCTCTCAACCACTCCTTTTGTTTGAGGATCACATTATCTCCGAGGGTTTATTGCATCAAGACAGAGGCTACAAAAACACCATCATGTCTGATTCTATAGAGAGATTCAAAGGTTGATTATATTAATTTCTCTAAGTTTTTCAGTGGTCTTGCGTTTGAGACTCATCAATATGAAGGGGTTTACTTCACAGGACGATTTCACACAAAAGCCCACCACAATCATACCAGTCGATTGCATTGACCTTGTCATTTTACACATTTGGACTGTGAGAGAATGAGATCGATTAGACACTATAGAGTAGAGTTCTTCTGGTGAATATGTACGCATTTCAAAAGCATTTCCTAAACCTGTATTGGCTGCACACACTGACAGCCCGCCGAAATAAACTACGCAATCTTTTAAAAGAGAGATTTTCACTGAGCGGCTCTCCACTTCATTTGCACCTGACACACAGAGAAGCCACACTGCTGGCTTTGATTATCCACATCTCCTCCCACCGCTGTACCTCTGACCTTGTACCATTCACCCTCTGCATACACAAGATGCCTATCAGATCACTGCAGCGCACTTTACGCCTCCACAAGCATCAAGGAGAATTCTATCAATGAGGAATGATAGTCCCAACTAGTGCACTTGACACCAAAGGCTTATTAATCATAAAAAGGAAGCAAATTGCTTTCATTTGTAAATGATTATAAATGCGATCAAAATCCTCAAGAGCCGGGCTAAACCGTGATAAAGTTCTACCTCAGAGACTCACACCTAATATCTAGCTTGACCCATAGCAGGAATGATTCCTTAAATGCAGGTCAATAGATTTTTATTTTCAGCAGCACAAGTCCAGACACCACACCAGTATGCCTTATTTAATCCCCGTTTACACTGTTAATGACACTGAGGGAGAAGAAATGTAGGATAAGCTCTTCTGCCCTGGCTAAGAGCAATACCGGTAAACATACACAAACACTCTCCATGAGACGGGTTCACTAAACTGCTGTGTCAAAACATTTACTATATATATCAAATGTGACAGTAAAGACATTTATACAATTCAGCTGTAAAATATAAAGTTAAAGCATTTTAAATTGTTTTAAATAGAACAATTAGCAATATTTTAATCATATTTCACAATATTACTGATTTTACTGTGTTTTAATCAAATAAATTCTGGATTTTCAAAATCATTAAATGAATAAATATTGCCCCAAACATGAATGTGCATGTTTGGTATTCCCTATGGGGACCACATGTCCCCACAAGGATAGTAATACCAGTACATTTTGATGGGGAATTTTTTTTGGTCACCCTGAGGAAAATATCTTGTAAATCATACACACAAAAAAAAAAAAAAATGGAGAAAGTTTTATGTGATGGGTAGGTTTAGGGGTGGTGGATATAGTATAAGGTTTATACAGACAGTATATTAAATATTACGTCTATGGAAAGTCCCAATAAAACACGGACATTTTTAAAGAAATAATTATGAAATAGGATGATCTTCATGACATTCTTTATTCCGTTCTTTTTGATAACAAAACAATTTGTAAAATATATATATATATATATATATATATATATATATATATATATATATAATCAAAAAAAAAAGAAATATATGTCAGAGATCTGGCAATTCCTTATCTATTTTAGAAAGGCATTTCTAGATTTTTAAAGTGACTGAATTACAGATCAAGATTACAAAACTCATAAAAAAAATGTAATGTCCAGGTCTAAAGTAGATTCCTAATTACCTCTAATAAACGAGCAGATCAAAGAGCCTTCTTAAACAGATGGACTGAACTTTAGGTCCCATAAGATTAAGCAATTAAGGTAACACATTCATTTTCAAATCAGAACTTGCTCTCCGTGTTTTCTTTTAGTCAAGCCGCCAGATAAAGGCACAGTTTCTATTGTACAGATTATCAGATTGTGTT
This sequence comes from Cyprinella venusta, assembly GCA_038021265.1. NCBI lineage: Eukaryota > Metazoa > Chordata > Actinopteri > Cypriniformes > Leuciscidae > Cyprinella > Cyprinella venusta. Next base: position 11,431,233 of record CM075881.1, on the reverse strand, counting down.
TGAAACTTGCTGAGAGCCTTTGAAGAGGGAGGAAATTCAGGCTCTTTCAACTTCCTCACAATTATAATTTCTGGCTTTCAGCTCCTAATCCACACCACTACAGGATTTGCCTTCAAAACTGATGAAGACATAAAAGTATGAGGCCGAGATAAGGCAGAGGAGTCTGGGAATGGTGCTAGAAGTATGAATCATACGCTACAGTCCAAAAAGTCCCCACTGTAGCTAATTATTTTAATTATTACTGTCTGTTTGGGCAAATATTGCAGTCAGACTGTATTTACGCCACACATGGGCCTTTTCTGTCACATAATTGGTCTGCCTTTCTGAGGTCAACAGTCAATTTAATACACCGTTCCATATAATGAGATCTGAGGCATTTGTCAAGCAGGGGCTGGACCTGTGATACTAAGGTGAAACAAATGCAGTTCATTAAAATGATGCTTCAAAGAGTCACTACAAACACAATACTAACAGCCTAAAAATCTCCTACCCTGTTTTTCTCTTTTAAATGATTGTCAGCACACAAGCAGCTTGAATACACAATGTGTAACACTGGGTGGCACATCTGTACGGGCTCTTAGCAATCTCAGTGAATACAAGGAGGATCTGAGCCTAAACAGAGCAAAGCATTGAGTTAGGAAAGTGTTTTGTCTCAGGAAATATAGGCGGCTTAATGGGATTTTACGGTTATCCTCCTGGGGCAGATACTGCAAATCTCCTCCACACCCCTGCGGCAAGACCCAAATGATAATGACTCGACCGATGAAACTCTAGCTGCATGCAAAGGCTCACTTGAGATGCCTAAGCCAAAAGCTAACTTCCAGCAATATGCTTGTTGCCAACATTGTGATCATTATCAGTCATTACAGAAGTGTAAATTTTGCAGGATAATTCATCATCATAGATCCCATGAGGGTAAAAAGGAGAAATCTTTCAGACAAGAAAAAAACAAAACAGTTGGAATCATTCTGTGTGCTTTATTCACTGCAGCCATTCACTGAATTATAATCAAAATTTGTGTCATTGAGAAAACCACTGGGAGATTTTTTTTCCTGGTTTATGACCCATTGCTTTTAGAATTGTCAATTTAAAGGGATAGTTCAACCAAAAATGAACATTCTGTCATTTAATAACCGTCGTTTTGTTACAAACCTGTTTGACTTTCTTATGTGGAATGCAAAAGAAGATATTTTGAAGATGAATGTCTGTTTTTATGTCCATTCAATGAAAGTTGTTGTTTTTGGACCTCATTGACTTTCATTGTATGGACAAAAACAAAACAAAATCTTCTTTTGAGAAAGGTTGAGTAAATTGTAACAGAATTCTTTTTTTAAGTGAACAATCCCTTTTTCCACACACAAAAAAATCATATCTGTACTTATGCCTTATTTTATATGTCCAATAAGTAGCTGTGTAAATGATTGGATTTTCTGTTTGTGCTTCACCGAGCAATAACTTGTTGGGCGTCTCTGCTTGGCTATGCTAATTAAAGCATTAATGCATGACTTCAGGATATCCGCTCCAGTGGAGTCTCATCTCATTATGTATATAGCGAGTGCTACAGGGTTCCACTTCCCCCTCTATTTGTTTGCCTAACATGCTTAAAAATAAGACAGCAAAGAGCCCTGGCTGTACACTTCACCCTTTCTGACTGCATGAACATGTAAGAGCAGTATGCTAAAACTAGTGCTCATTGCTGGAGAGCTGCAGTGATGATGATGATGAATTATTCCCCATTTTCGTGCCTTCTCCGAGCAAAGACCCAGGGATAGATGGGGCTCACGCCTCCTACTGACATCTCCACTCCTCACTGGGATTAGCAGAAAGGCACTACGGCCGAGCCTGGGCATGACTGGCCTCCTTCTGCAGCTTAATCCTGCTGACATTTCAATGGGCTCCATCCCAGCTCAGGTCCTTTTGTCAAAATAAAAAAGATTAATCATTAGGTCGTCGCCTGTCAGTGGTGCCGGCTGTAGTCGAAGTCTGAAAATCACTGTAATTCTGTTTTCCAGAGGTGCTTTCTGTCATTATTCGCCATGAGAGACACCACAGAGGCAGATTAGAAGTGGGCCGGCAGAGATATATTCTTAATAGAGGCAGATTTCTCAATCGGCTTTGCTGGTCGGGGGGTAAGATGACTTACTCATATCGTCAGCCTCTGCTGATGATTAAATTCAGCGGTTGAGGGAAGAGACTGAACATAAAGATGCATTAGACAGCAGATGTCAGTGTTAAAGCATGCTTGTTGTGTATTGATGTGTGACGACTCATCTCCGAGGGCAGATTCATTATAGCAAATCATTTAAAGGGATAGTTCACCTAGAAATTAAAATACTGACTCATTCACCCTCATGTTTCTTATCTGTAGGACTTACTTTCTGACTGAAAGCATCCCTCTTTGTCTCAGGTGAACTTCTCAAGGCTTTACAATTAATACTCCCATTTTTTTATTACTGTGATGTGGTTTATCAGACGGCATTAAAATCTGATCTTGTTTTACTTAATTCGGCATATAATAGAATTTGCAAATCTGTTTTGGATGTTCTTTTTCCACTCAACACTATATATATATATATTTGGTGAATTGTTAAATGTAATTTCGTTATGTTTTTTTAAGTTGTTATTGTGTTTCATTGTAAGGACCCCCTCGAAAACGAGATGATACATCTCAAGGGTTAATACTAATAAATTCTAATAAATGAAATCTTTATATAAAGATTAAAACACCTTTGATAGAAGTTAGAGGAGGTATCATACTCTAAAACATTAAGTAAAGACTTCCGGCTCGCTCTGCTGGGCAATGATTTCCCTTAATTAAACAACCTCTGGAACCGGCTGCGGTTCCCCGGGGACGCTGGTCTTTGCCGGCTCACACAGAAGCATAAGGCAGAGATCTCTTAAACTTTATGAATAAGGCTAAGTCATTTCCCCATCTCCCTGAGGGCTATTAGGATTTAGCTCTACTTATTTCCCCATACAGTCCTATTCAGCCTCAGGATAATCCAGGAGGATCCGGCTGGCCTCATGACTACACAGATGGGAGATTTTGGTGTCAGTGACAATGATCCGGAAATGTGAGAATGTGAGAAAATCAGATATTAGTCTTGGTCAATGGGTGTGCTGTCAGAGTCCATCTTCTAACCCACACAAACTGGAAAGTGTTTTCTTGATCTGGCAAGCTCTAATCTGATTGGTTGATTTTATATAAAGTGACTTAACATCAACCAATCAGATCAGAGCTGGCAAGGAGGAGGGCACTGGAAAAAAAACGTAGTCTAGAAACCATTTTTACTTAGAATTTGAACAATTAATTATGATGAAATGACAAAATTTTCATAAGAAATGGTAAAATTTTGAAATAACAATACTGAAATGGTAAAAAGTTGCAGTTCTTTTATTCAAAACTTTGATTTATTTCTATAGTGAACCATTATTTAAAATGATTTTTTTTATATACCTGTCTATGATTGTGGCATAATATACATTTAGTTCATAAAAATGGACTAAACAAAAGATTGTTCACAACGTATTTATCTGAAATATTGGGGAAAATATTAGGGGGGCGGGGATGGGGGCACATAAATGCCACATTAACACTTAACACCAATTATGTCTCTTCCTGTCTAAGTAGGTGGTTCTTAAGCTGCAATTTGGACTCGATCTAGAGGGTAAAGTTCAGTCAAAGGTCTGGCCATGCTAGACTAATCAGATGTTGACCTCTGTTAAAAGCCTCAGAAACAGAGATCACACTTGAGGAGACAGCAAGCTCATGTTTAAATGGAGATGCCCTTTCCTCTAATCAAAAGCATTCACTTTACCATACAGACACACTTGGAAGTCTCATCCACCCCCTTCTACGGCTCCCATCAAATTTCCGAGCAGCTGTCAGGACCTGTTCAGAGGGGCAATGAAAACATCTGACCTTCAGCTGGCAGATACAACTAATGCACCGAGAGAGGGGTAAGACGAGATTCCCCTCCTCTAAACCTCATCTCAAGGTCTATAACTGACAGCCCTGTGCACACGTGCCTGTGCAAATGGACTAGAGAATAAAAAGAAAGAAATCATTCAATAAACACTCTGTTGGTACACCACTGGAGGAATAGTGGTATTTTATTTTTGATTATATTCCACTCCTCACAATTATGAACAATATCCTTGACAACGCTATCCATTCAAGGTAACTTGCAGCTACATATACTGTATATATAGCCTATATAATTAAATCAATATTAAATCTAAAAAAAACAAAATATGAAATATGTTATAATATACAGTATAACCATGTTATAGAAAGTACAAAGTAAAAATCTATAATTATAATTATTATTATAGCTGTAAACATAATAGGCGCTTTATGAATATTTGGATCCTGTGTTTTAATCAGTATTTGTCATTACAAATAAAATAATCATGTGTGTGTAAAACTGACCTAGTTGTTATTTGCTGATCATTTTAACATGATTTTCAGTTACATTTAAAAGGAGAAGAGATAATAAGTCCATAATGAAGGGAAGCCAATATGAGCATCAGGTTATAAATAATAACTTTTTAGATGGAGAACATATCCATATCAACATTCAGAACCAACGCCATCTGGAAGACACCACCACTAACGTGGCCTAATAAATCTAATACGGTTCATTTAATTTCATTCAGAAGCAAAGGGATGCAGCTAGATTTGAACAATTTTCTCATATCAAAAGATCTTCGAATTTAAATCCAACTCAAATCACTGTCTCTGTAATTGTTCCTCCACAGTACCCACAGCATGCAAAACATTTTAATTGCCTGTGGAGAAAGCAAAATAGGGCTTCATTCCTCACTCGGTTCTTGCGCACGTCCCAGCTTGGAGCCGCTCATGTATCACCCTGATGGAAACGAGTGCTGTCGCGGAGCATTCACCATCTTCAACGCAAATTGGAACCCCCCCGCAGTTATTAATAATATGCCCCGTAAATATGCAGCACTACTTATGCTCAACATATCATAATCAGGATGACGCTGATTAAAAATTGCGCTGCTCCTTGTGAAATGAGGTCCTCAGGATTGCTTGAATAAAATTCGTGCTGCGTGCTGAAATGCAATTATGTTTGTTGTGACTCTCTTAGCTTTTTCGCAGTATAATGACTCCAGTGAAACTGCAATTAGGTTTAATCTGTGAAAAGCCTAAAATGACCCACTGTGCCATTTTAAAAAAAGCTAATGATCGCTACAGTGCCAGAATTACAATAGTACTATTATTAATATTAAATATTTTCTTTAATATTTACAGCCTGACAATGAACACTACACTCTTAGAAAAAACTCTAGGGTTCTAGACATAAAAAAAAATGCCAAAAAGGATCAATATAAATAGATATGTTTAAATGATTGCTTTTTGGAATTTGGAGCTTTCTAGACTGAGAAAAGCCAGAAAATGTATTTTTGGCTTATGTGGATGAAAGACAACAACTCCCAGAATGCACTTGCTTCGTTGCCCTAGGAGGCCAAGCCTACCGGTAACAGAGCGCAGTAGTTAAACAACAAGTCTGAGTCTCCGTGATGAGTCTGCCCGAAAATGTGAATCGGCTGAAAATGTCCGGGATTCGGCTTTTGCGTTCTACAGTTGCTGTTCATTATGTTTACTTAGGCGAGCAGGACAAGACTGAGGGCCGCGGGAGAACGGCACGAGTCCGGTGTCGTGATTACCGATGAGCGACACCAGTGAGACGCACCGGCCTCGTATCTCTCACGGAGGTATGCCCTACTACAGTTATGGTAACCCCTACTACTCAGCTTTCTCCACAGAACAAAAGCCTGCTAGCTAAGCTTCCAAAAAAAAGATGGCTGACACTATGTGTTCATTCTGTGAGTGAGATGCCACCCTCTATGGGCGGGTCGAGAACATGCGGGACAGCCCCCTCTACTGACTGTAGTCTTTAGCCTCTGGCCAAAAAATCCTCCGATAACGCAAAATGACGATTTTTGGAGGATTTTTTCCAGACAAAAAATACATACATCTCTCGTCTGGATATGAGAGTGGAAAGCATGGTAATTTGAAAATACTACATGTTTCCTACAAATACAAAGCTTAATGCTAAATCCTGAAGTATCCCTTTGAGAGTGTGCAGTACAGCATATAGAAAACCATACATCTATACACAACACAGTCGATACTACATTGCTTTTAACAATCACTTTTATTAACATCTCTAAATATTTCCCAAATAAAACCCTTCCTGAGCTTCTTGAGTTATCTAAAATCCCTTAATCTCTGCGGATATATTTATGACGGCGCACACATGCTTTCTAAAGATTTCCTGCTCTGTAGTGGCTGCATAGACAAAACCAGACAAAAGACTCTACTCCCCTGTTGTAGGCACACTGCTGTCATGGTGGAGTGGGTGGTATACCACACTCTACTGTAAGTGTGTCAGATCCCTGCAATAAAGTCTAATTATAAGCCTGTGTGGATGTGGATGTGTGTGAATGAACGTCTCTAACACAGATGTGTCTTCACTGCCAGAAGCAGTCTCGGTGGGACGTGGCCCACTGAAGGCATTTTGATAAACGGCCTGTTCTCTGGGCATCCGAATCTCTGCAGGGGACTCAAGGGACCATGTCTGTCTCGAGGGGGGTGTAGAGACATCTGTGTGAAGACGGAGAGGGAGGGAGGGGGACGTCTCCTCCGCATCGTACCACGCCTTTGTCTTGATTACAGCCATAAGACAGAAATTACTCGGAGGTATGAGGGAGGAGTGGATCAGTCTCATTTTCAATTCAAGAATCTCGTTTGGAAATTCGAGTGTAATATGTTACTACTCATGAGAATGGCTCTTTAGATTTGTGTGTCTGTACATACTGTAGTGCTTCATTTGCAGCACCAGCACAAAGCCATACTCGGATGCTCAGAATAGCATATTACTCCTACTGTACACTTACTGCAGTATGTAGGATGTATATGGCGAATGCTATGCAAATGTTCAGTATGCATGGATAAACCTGGATAATCGACTACATTTTAAATGAACACTGCATGGAGTATTAGAGATTATAAATGACCAATTTTTTGGATATAAATTTTTAAATATCATGTACCAAGAATAGATCTAACTGGCAGGTCTAATGAATAGCATCATATAATGTAATCCACGTAACTAACCCTAAACATAAATGGTAATCAATTAATCATTTGGTACATCTATAGATTTCTATAGATGAAGATGGATATAGTTTCTACTTTGTGTGCAATTTCCAATACAGATTACCAACTGTAATTAATTATTTTCACATTACAAGCGATTAATCTTAAATTATTAACACTATGTTCGAAGTAGAGGCTGACATCCCGCGGGATGGGAAACAAAATCACTATGCATCACGGCATTGGGACGGGAAAGGAAAAAATGTCAGTGGGAGTGGGCAGGACTGGGAATCGTAATAAAACGATTATACACAACTATACAGTTTCTATAAATAAATTTTGAACTAAATTCTATTTGTCCTGTCTATTTATGCTCTCCTGTTTGCTTTGGTGTGGACGGTAAAGTGAATGAAATTCACTCCACACACCCGTACCTGGTGGCCGTAATATACATAGCTGCCAACTTTCATGCATATTGGCCGTGAGACACCCGCATTTGATTGGTTTCACACGCACACATGCCACACCCCCTATTTCTCACACTGAAGTGTCAACCTGGTCAGTCAAATGCCTGATAGATGAGTATTTCTATATATCTACCTATATCTACCTGTTGAGCCACTCGTGATCGAGTAGTTATGCCACAAATTAGTTAAATTCTCCCGGATTCTACAACAAGCATGCACGCGAGACAGAGATTGTGCTTCAAACCACCACACGCACACGGCAGAGAGAGAAAGCGAGCGAGAGACCTTGCGAGTGCACATCAGTTTTTTTTACTGTAGCTGACAGATTCCGGTCAAAAAAACACCGGAGTGGGAGGGAATAGGAGTCATTCTTATGGGATGGGATTGGATTGGATGTTTTTTCGTGGGATTGGGACGGGACCGGATTTTTTTTTGTGGGAGTGGGACGGGAGAGGTTTGAAAATCCACTCCCGTGTCACACTCTAGTTCAAAAAACAAAACAAACAAACACACAATTCATATAATAATCTGTTTCGGTATTGGTTATAAAAAAATCTACTGTATATATGGCCAAATCAATATACTGTATTCCACAGTGAATGCACTCAGTTATGGACATGGTTAAACTTTCCACATTTCCGCTGTGATAAATGAATCATGTGTGGGAAAAAAACAACTCCTTGTTAACTCTTCTATTTTGCATTTATCATGCTACTACAGTTTGAAATATTGTGTGCATATTGCATACTATATTTTTAAAACAGTAGGCACTATGCAGTGTATACAGTATTCAGGAAGCACTAAGCTGGTATGCCATTCCGAACATAGACACAACTTGAATTTTGCATGTGTAGACGTGGACAAACGGCATCTCAAGAAGGAGACTAGCTGACTAGCGACATGAGTATGCTTTCGTGATAGCATGATTGATGTAAACAGAGGCCTTTGGCATTCCTGACATTAAATTAACGTTCCTTGCCATTGGGATTCAATTTTGTGCTGCTGTGTTAATGGACAAGGCTCATTTTAGCAACCGCCAACAACATTAAACTGCCAATACAACCTGTAAGTGAAGATTAAATCTGCAAATGCTGTACCATAATTATGAAGCTCATTAATTAACTGCGATGGCCTTACTATGTCCATATAATGCGCACATTCAAGAGCGTATGTTCATTGGATCGCAGGGTACAAACAATACACTGCGAGGATGTCATTACCCATATCTCTTTTCCTCTGTATGCTGTTCGGTGCTATATTAAGAATCAGACAAAGACAAATGCTCCGTTATTACTACAAAAGACAAAACCACTGTTATCCATTAGACACAAATTCATATACTGAGGACAATGTTTAATAATGTTAACCTAAAAAACAGTGATCTCTGTATCTTGCACTATATTACTTTTACATTTACATTAAAAAAAACAACAAAGCAATCATTTTCTGCGGTCAGTAAGCTTGACCAGAGTGAATTAGATTCTGTTTTTTCCCCCATTAATTGAATTATAAAGGCCATTTTATCTCCATCTCTCATTTCCTCTAAAAAGGTTTTCCTATTATAGATAAAGTGCGAGGTAAAAGCCCAGCTCCCTTGTTTGCAAAGACGGGCACCTTGACTTCAATCAGCCAGACTGCCACTCTCTCAGAGCGATAAAGAGGTTATTCGACGACGTTAACGTTCCAGTTGTGTGATGGTCTTCTCAAAACATGCTGAACTGAAAACTGCAATGAACACTAAAGCGGAGAGGAGAAAAGGGCAGTAAAAACATATTATGCTAAGAGGTGATGCTACATTAACCTGCTACATTAGCAAAATCACGCTGCGCTAGCTACTCTTCGCCACGCTCAGTGATCTGCAGCAATCATTCTTCTAAAGTAAAATAATATATGTGCACCTTATTTCTCCTTAAGTGTGTGTTTTACCCCAAATGCTTTACTCCTGAGAGTGCAGTCAACACAGTCCATTCATCCGCAGCAGATTGAATTAGCTCTAGGACGCTATTATCCAAAACTATAGCATCGGTTCTTGCTTGACAGGAAGTATCTGGAGTTTGCAATATCGGCACATAGAAGTAGTAGCTAAAGTAGTCTAAAACAAATTCTATTAGATAGGACAGAACTGCTGTTAAATATGTATTATTTATATTACATTACTTAATGTAAATAATTAAACGCCCAGATGAATGCTAGTGCTGCCACATACATCCAATTTCATTTTAGATTTAAATTTTCCCAAAGAAAGTGAAATGAGGAATTTAAATAAGCTAGAAGTGATGTTCTATCACAAACAAAAATCCTTGAGGTCAGTTAATGAACTCTTATTCCTCATGAAAGTGTTGACATAGTAGAGTGTGGGCATGCAGAATAATGACCTTTTAATTATACATTTCACTGACAGTGTTTTAGATTTATAGTCTAAACAGAATGATGCGGTATAATTACATCCCCATTTATTATATATAGCTTGAGTGCATCCATTTATGTTCCATCCGGCATCTAGTCATTTTTCCATTCTAATTGCAAGCTTAAGGAATCAGATAAATTACTTAATTCATCCCATATAAAATGACTAGGATTAGTAGAAAGCAGGCACAAGAATATTTTCACACGTAAAAGAAATCATTATAAAACGACAATCTGTAATTTCAGATATTAAAGATATAATACTAATACTATAATACATGATATGATTTAATTTAGCAATAATGTACATGCGGTGTACATTATAATACAGATTTATGTTAATAAGTCTCTTATGCTCACCAAGGCTGCATTTATTTAATTAAAAAGTAAAAACAGTCAAATTAATTGTATGATTTTTTAAATTCATTCCTGTGAGAAACCTTTCTTATTATCAACGTTGAAAACAGTAGTTCTGCTTAATATTTTTGTGGAAGCTGTGATAATTTTTCCAAGATTCTATTAAGAATAGAAATTTCAAACAATGTAAAAGCCTTTACTTCCACTTCTGATCAATTTAATTCATTCTTCCTGAATAAAAAGAATGATTTTCTTTTAAAAACAAATCTTACTGACCCCAAACTTTTGAAAAGTTGAAAATTATGCAAAGATTTTATCAATAAAAATAAGAAAGATATTATAAAGCTAGCACTGCATGTTACTAGCACTGCAAGACAAGACAAAGTCTTCTAAAAGTAGATGACATGGACAGTGAATTACCATAATTTGTGTAAAATCCTGAGTTTGGCATGATTCACAGATCCATCTGAAAATCTAAAGACCACCACATCTCTAACAATCATTTTAAATGTGTTCTTTCAACCCACAAGAAACACTGCTTGGCCATTTTCAGCTGAGTTCAAAAGAGATGCAAATGTAAAACAGAACAGGAACCTAAAAGTGTTGCCAGTAAACTTTTATTGTGTGTTATGTTGCTCGTTTTACAAAAAGAAACCTATAAGCGTAAAACTGTTCAGCTGCACACCTAAGGGCTCAACTCAGGGGTTTAGAATCCATGCCAAGCACACGATAAGTGTCAGACATTAAATGAGGTCCCTGTAGACTGGCAGTGTCACAGGAAGGCCATGAGGGGGCAGCCTGCAGAGGACTTAAGATCACTTAAGATCCACGTAGGAATGTTGAGCACTGGCTGATTGCTGCAGTTGACTGGCTTGCTCTGCACCTCAGGTGCTGCCATGAATCTGTCAGCTGTCTCATATATTCAGCGCCATCACTTCACAACTCATACATTAAATTGTAGCCATAAGCACTTCCATGATCTACAGTAAATAATTCAGATGCTTCTGACTCTGGGGAACAGAGCGGTCCAGTCGGCAACTTTAAGTGGTGACCCATCTTGTATTCCTGACGCTCAAATTACACTTTAATAAATTGCGTATGATCACGGCGCACCGTGCTGCCTCCATTTGATCAGCGCTGTGGGTAAAGCTCCAGTTCAAAGAGTTGGGCTATACAAAGAAGTCATTTCTATGTCAGTCTCTCTGCCCTCCCTCACACTGTCCTCCCCTTTCCAGTCTCCCAATCCACAGCTGCTCTGAAACCAGCCGCTTTGATCTAATGGCCAACTTGATCTTTCCACAGTGGGGCCGGCACCACAATTGTAGATCAAGAGTCAGCTTTACCTTGAAAGTCATTGAGCCAGCACAGGAGCTACCGAGACTGTACGCAAAGCTCTGCTCACTTTGATAAGACCTGATCTGTTCCTTGGGACCTTTTCCTCCAATTACACTCATTGAAATCTGAAAGGACAGACAGTTCGGATGACATATCTGTTCAAAGGCTGATAAATAATAACCAGGATTTAAAATGCTGATAGCCATGGAGAGTTAACACTGTATTGATAACCTTAAGATAGCAGTGTCATTCAAGATCCTATCCGCCCATTGACTACTACCCTCCTCAACAAAGCCCTTGAAAAAAACACTAGGCATAGTGCATTTATTTGTAACTGGAAACAAATAAATTAATTAAAATGTCTACATATATATTTAAAAAAGCAAAAAAAAAAATGTTTTTCAGTTAGCAACAGTTTAGCCTAGCCTTAGCACATAATGGCCTGATTTCACAGACAGGGCTTAGATTACAGGTGCTCTAAGTGATGTGACTTCTTGTTGGCATTTAAAGTATTTTCAAACAAAACGGAGGCTAGATAGACCCTCCCTACTCCTCATCCGCGCACTGACCCCCCAAACCCCACCTCCAGGGCCTTCTTGTCAATTATTGACAACAAATCAGTTGTTAAAATCTTTTTAATATCTATTTTAATGGAGAAAAAATATCATGTAGCCTATATTAATCATATTGAATCACAAGCTTATTAATCATAATCCTCCCACAGGAATAATTCTCACTCCAAGCTGAACTCAAAAGTTGGCAGCCCTGAAATGGTCAAATTAAACATGTCCTTTATTTGTGCTTTCAGTTAGCCTTCGATAAGCAAGCTAACAGATTAGCCTAGCTTAGCCTTTCTATTAAATTACATCACACTAGATTATCAAGAATAGTTTCCGTTTTCAGTTAGAAAGCTAATAGTTTAGACAAGCTTAGCATTTTGAATTACATACCGTGTTGTAAAATTAAACATTTTCCTTTTCCTGTTTAAGTTGATTTGCAAGCTAACAGCTTAGCCTAGCTTAGCCATTTATAATTCCCTTTTACATATTAAGTCATGTTACGAAAGGTAGAATCTCTGTTTCCAGTCAGCCTCAATTGAATGTAGTACACGATGTGAGTCTAAAACTAGTCAATTTGTTCAGAATAAAACAACAAAACGACAGAAAATGATGTCTGAGGGAGTATCAGACCATATGAAAGAAAACATTATAGCAGACTACAGCAAGGGCTGCCCTTCCATTTCCTTGTTAGGTGTAACAGATGAAAAGTGATACGAGTAGCATTTTCGGACAAATGACTTTGTAATGGGGAATTGATGGAGCTGTATGTCCCCTCCATCTGGGTGGAGTACATGTTCCTAGAGCCCTCCACCCTCGTATAAGCACGGAGCCAATGTGGCGTGAAATGCAGGCTAATTGCCGTTTGGATGCAAGTGTGTAAAAACAGCCATTATTCCGCTCCGTCCTCTCTTCAGCACTGAGCTGAGGGTTAAATGTGCCGTGTGCCAGATGACAAGAAATCTAGCATGAAATACAAAGACAACTTGGTCTTCATCCCTAAGACCAACATAAGACACCTTCGTTAAGACGAACGTAAGCTTCATTATGTTTTTGTTAAACAGGATTTTCTTAGTCATCCTTAAATGATGATGTTGTCTCATCAGTCATTCAGAACATATGTAAGAGAGGCAAGCATCCCAAATTGCATTCCACAATATACAAATCAGCAGAAAAAACAGTTTTGTCAAACCAAAACTCTCCAAATATTTCATTTCCAGACAGGTTTACATGCATTTTGCCTACAAAAAATGTTTTTACACACCCTGATTATTTTATGCAAGCAGCTTATTTTATGCAAGAGTAGCATCAAAGGTGCCCACATGACGCGAGTTTGTGTTATAAACGGATTGAAAGCTTCCATTTTCGACCCTGAACATATTAAAGACTGTTGATAATAGATGTGGAAACCTCAATCTGTCCAAACATGCTTTTTTTTCCACAGGTATTGCAGTAGATGAATATTTATTCTACTATGGCAAACACTAGAAAGCATAAAGAATTCCACTCCACATCAGCACTCCTAGACTCGCATGCTTTCCCATGTCCAATTTGCAGATTTCTACCAGGCTTGACAAAATACCTGTTCTGAGCTTTGCATATGGTGTACTCTGGGGACCATATATTTATAGGCTGGTGGCAGGCGGGAAACTCGCAGTTGTTTTAATGTAAAAAATCCAGCCCGTGCATTTCATACTTATGGAGACTCAAGCTGTTTTCATTACACTATTATTACAACCACTGTAAACAAGAGCAGAGTCACAGGGTAAACACCGCAAGATGGACTCCACAATCAGCCACCGGAAAGACTTGAAGTTATTTAACTTAAAATTAAATTCGGATACTATATGGTTATTACTCGCATGATTACATTTCTTTTTATCCTTTGTTATGTAATTGCAAAGTTTTAAGTTTTTGCTTAAAAAGTGTAACTGCAAAGGACTTTATTTAAAGAAGAAATTTAAAACGTTGGAACACCTTAAATTGTATGATTTTCTTTAAGGCTTTGTAAACAAATACTGCACAGAAGTAGAAGGACATTCATGATATTTTAAATATACATTTTTAAGATCGAAAATTGCTGTGGAAATATTGTTCATTAGTTAACTAATAAGAAACCTTACTGTAAAGTGTTACCATTTCACTTTCTTCAAGCATCCAATTTCATTTGGAGCTCCTAACATTCTTCTCTTATTTGGATGGCGATATGTGGCTGAAATTTAAAGTGCAAAAATGGCGGCTATCACAAATATCATGATTAGATCAAAAAATTGCGACAAATCTACTGTGTATGTCACATTTAATGTGTAAATACATTTCCTCTGCCAGAGTCAGCAGCCGAATCTAATCACGGCTGAATCCCGTCCTTTTTTAAATTAACAGCTCCTGGTAATTGCTAAAATAATGGAGTCAGTGCTCTCTGGGCCTCAGGTTAACTTCCTCTTTGTGGCCGGCTCCTTTGGCTCTCTGACACACCGATGGAATTAACAGCCGCTCAGCTCCAGCTTAAAGGTCAGGCATGGGCGCTGCTTGTGAGAAACTGCTGATAATACAGAAGCATTCTTAGCTACAGTTCACAGGAGGATAAGAAGTGCCAGACAATAACACAGACCCTCAGTTCATTAGTTTCATGTGCCTTTTCCATTGTTCTATTATGATGATGCTCCCACTCGGGAACGTGAACATCGCAGCATTTGACTCTCATGGACTGCATAATGGCGATCACCTCCCTATGCAAGGGAATTTTTTTTAACGTCAGTGTCACTTTTAAAACGGTACTCTTATTTGTCAAGCGGTCAAGTTTTAATAGGTTAGATGGCGTAACGAAAAAAAGCCTCTTTCTACACTGAAGATCCTTCAGAAGTAGCTGTATCTTTTGTAAGCAACAAATTAAATAAATGATGAATTAAAATAAAATGAACATTTAATCATTGATAATATTAATAATGTTTAAAATATATATAAATAATTCAAATATATACAAAAATATTTGATATATTATTATAAACATTTTAGGTAACACTACAATTTCATTTGTTAACATAGTAACTACTTTAGTTAATATCAACTTAGAATTAATACTTCAACAGCTTTTATTAATCTAAGTTAAATGTTAATCAACATTTACCAATACATTATTAAAATCAAATGTATTTGTTAACATTAGCTAATGCACTACGAACCAACATGAACAGCTGGATTTGTGTTAACGAACAATAAAAAAAATTTAACAAATACAGTAATAAATGTATTGCTCATTGTTAGTTTAAGTTAAATAAATAGGTCCTTATTGTAAAGTGCTCCCACATTTTATTATATTCTAGTAAATATTTTGACAGAAGATATTTTGCCTACTACTTTGAAAGAGTTATAGCTTTCTACTCCTCACTTTTTGCCCAGTATGAGCAGTATTTCTCGAGCTATGTATTTTCTTTTCAAGCTTTCTTTTTATTTACAACAGGGCAAATGCCTAAGGTGTGAAGGTCTGAGATTTATTTAAACATAAAATTCCCTGGACACTGTCTGGCTAACCGGTATACATACTAACCTGCGATGTTTTGGATCTCTTGACATTGCTACCTTAATTCAGCAGAAAGCCATTAATTTCAATGACGTTATGAGGACAGCGTTGGCACGCTGAGTAAGCGTTGCGTGCTTTTCTCTTTCATTATGAAGTGTTTTTAGAGCTGAAGAAGAGAAAAGATGTGCTGCTGTATTAAAGTCTTATGCTAGCTTAACAATCAAGCTACTTGGAAGTCTTGTGGTTTATCTACAGCCTAAACCCCCTGTGTTAGACATATCTACTGTCCATTGTTAGAAAAGACAGCGTGCACCACAGCAGGGATAGAGCTCCATGGGACTGGACCACTGTCAGGATGGGATAAACTACAGCTCAACAAAGAACCTCTAATCCGCATCTCTGGCAGCTGTTGGCCTTCAGAATATTAACTGTTTCTCAGGCTTTAAAAAAGAAAAACCCACACCAGCGTCAAACGCAAGTCCGCAAATGCAAGCCACACTACTGAGAGTGAAAAAGTTTTGCACGCAAGGTCAGCAGCTCGCTCTCGTATTCCCCCCACGCACTGTGATAATCCTCCACTCTGAGTGGGGTCAGAGGGTGAAATGGTTGTGTAGGGCGCAGAGGCAGGGCTAGAGCAGGAACCAATACTGCCTGGACTACACAAGCTTTAGGCCAGAAAGGCTAGGCCAAGGGCCAGGGAACTGCTAATACCGCCCTAAATTGTCTGCTGCTCCACATGCTTGCATTTCAAGTCAAGAGAGGAGGAGGTGGAGAAGTTAAGGTCAGGAGTTAAAGAGAAACTTGCTCATTGCAGAAAAGACATCCACTATAATTACATTTAAAAAGATGCAGCAATGACATTTTTCAATGTACAAATATTCAATGTTGTAATATTTTTGTATACTATATGGTAATATATACATTTATGCAAGAAAAAAAATCCTGTGGATGCACTAGCCATAGAATCCTAAAATGTGTCCATTTGACAAGAAAAAAAAAACATTTAAAAAAATTGAATCATAACAAATATTAAAAATAAATACAACTATTTTGTGATACGATAAATAGATAGAGCGATAGATAGACCAAACAGGAAGATTCTCTGAAGGTTTCATACTAAAGAGTACACAAAGCTTAAAAGACAATATGCTGGACGTGCTGAACATATTTACTCAGACTGTCAACACTGCTGGATTGAGCCAAGCTGAGAAGATTTGTACTCGCCCTGTCTGAGAGGAGCTCATGGAGGGCAGGGGGAAAAAGATACAAAGAGACAGAGAGCACGCGAGCAACAGAGTTCAGGAGCCCAACACAAAGCTGTCTCTCCTGCCTTCACCTAAAGCTCCCAGCAGAAAAACAAGAGGCTGCTGGTCCAGGGCCAGGAGCAGCTCAGCAGGTAGCGCACACTTCATCAAGCTCACTTATCTCTCATGAGCACACCCATTCGCCTCAGCTCAGCTGACAAAGAACCCAGCTATAGATTTTAATGAATTTTGTGTTGGATGACAATTTGACAATGCGGCACTAATACATAAGTCCCAACAGCACACAGTGCCTCTAATGGTGCTTTTCCACTGCATGGTACGGTACGGTTCGGTTCGGTACGGCACACTTTGGTGCTTTTCCACGGCATGGTACGGTACGGCTTGGCTTGGTACGGCTCACATGTGGCGCTTTTACACTGCATGGTAAAGTACGGTTCGGTACGTTACGGTTCAGTACGGTTCGGTACGGCACGCTTTGGTGCTTTTCCACTGCATGGTACAGTACGGTACGGTTCGGTTCGGTACAGCACGCTTTGCCGCTTTTCCACTGCATGGTATGGTACGGTTCGGTACGGCACACTTTGGCACTTTTCCACGGCATGGTACAGTACGGCTCAGCACGGCTCACTTGTGGCGCCTTTACACTGCATGGTACGGTACGGTTCGATACGGCACGCTTTAGCGCTTTTCCACTGCATGGTACAGTACGGTTCGGTTCTGTACGGTTCGGTACAGCACGCTTTGGTGCTTTTCCACTGCATGGTACAGTACGGTTCGGTTCTGTACGGTTCGGTACGGCACGCTTTGGTGCTTTTCCACTGCATGGTACAGTATGGTACGGTTCGGTTTGGTACAGCACGCTTTGCCGCTTTTCCACTGCATGGTATGGTACAGTTCGGTATGGCACACTTTGGCACTTTTCCACGGCATGGTACAGTACGGCTCGGCACGGCTCACTTGTGGCGCTTTTACACTGCATGGTACAGTACGGTTCGGTACAGTTTGGTACAGCACACTTTGCTGCTTTTCCACTGCATGGTACGGTACGGCTCGGCTCGGAATGGCTCACTTGTGTCGCTTTTCCACTGCATGGTACAGTGCGGTTCGGTACGGCACGCTTTAACGCTTTTCCACTGCGTGGTACAGTACGGTTCGGTACGGCACGCTTTGCCGCTTTTCCATCGCATGGTACGGCTCGGCTCGGTACGGCTCACTTGTGGCACTTTTCCACTGCATGGTACGGTACAGTTTGGTACAGAACGCTTTGCTGCTTTTCCACTGCGTGGTACAGTAAATGCTACCACCTCTGTTGAGGCCGAGCTAAAGCGAACTGAACCGAGCCGTGCCGAGTCGTACCGCACAGTGGAAAAAAGAAGCGAGCCGAACAGTGCCGTGCCGAACCCTACTGAGCCGTACCAGCAGTGGAAAAGCACCATTAATAAAGAGACAAGTATGCATATACTGTATGAGGTGAGATGGCAAGAGAAAGTGACAGCGAGAAAAAGAGAGAGTGCATTAAAAGAGCAAGTGTCAGCTTTCTTGTAATGAGTTTTGTAAAAATGGCAGTTATGTCAAACGTACAAGGTTGTTAATTAAATGTGAAAGGCTGACGTCCAATCAGGCTGCTCCGCGGCCCACGCCATTCACCAACAAATCCCTCCGGCGAATAAAACACTGGGGTATTTTAAAATGAAGCGGACAGTAAATCAAAACAAGTCTGAGGGCGAGCAGAGCGGCATAGTGGGTCACTTTCTGGGTTGTCTCGCACTCAATGACTGTCTCTTTAATCTGCCCCACAAACAATACAGCGAGGGCGATTTTATGGAAGTAACTGCTGAGATGAGCTGCAGAAAAGTTGCCTGAGAAATACATTCAGCTCATTTCTTTTTCTTTTTCTTTTCTGCTGACCTTCTATGTAGGAGGCACTGCTTCATTCTCCTCGGTAAGATTGCATTTGGCCTTTCACAAATTGATTAAAACCTGCCCACTCAAGAAGGGCAGCCTGGCAGTTTTCCCATGCTTTACAATACAGAACAGTGTGATGGGAGAAATTCTATAATTTAATTAGGGTTTGGCATTGTCTTGATTCTAAAAGCTGTTAAACTATTTTAAAATCATATTTTTAAGACATTTAACAAATACTCAAGCATATATTTAAAAGAAGTTTCAGCCTCAGCGGAACTTAAATTTACGGTAAAAAAATATTTCATCACCTGTTATAATGGCAATAGACCAAAGTCACAAAACTTGATGTACTGTATATAAAACCCTAATTTGCGAAACTAATATAAAAATAAGACATGATCATTAAAAAAATAAAAATTTGACAGAATTTATTAATATATTTCACCGTAAATTCTAAAATGACTTTATTTTATACATTTAGTAGTTTACTGTAAAATTACATGAAATGTCCAATCTATAATAGTTTTTCATTGTATATAGTAAACATTTAGGTTACTAGAACTAGGTTTACTGTAGTCTTTTACAATCATTTTTATGTGTACACTGAAAAAGACATCATAATGTGTGAAATAATTTATTGTTATTTATTATTAGACGTGTCCTAACCAGATTTTGCCGTTATGTAGATTCCCCCCCGCCCCCATTTCTGTGGAGTTACGCTGTGTAGCCCCACCCTCCCTGGAATCTGATTGGTCCAAAATTCTTCTCCACAAATTGTACATTTAAACATGAAATATCTCCTAATTGACTGTGATTGTGTTTAGGAATGCATTGATATTTTTACCAATGTGATAAGCTGATTTTTTTCATATTAAGGCCAATAATTATGGCTTATATTAAAATGCAATAATATTTAGTTAAAACAAATAAAAAATAAAACACCAAAAAAATCAATTGTTTTAAAACAACTACTACAAAAATTGCTACAAGTGAATTTTGGCTTCACAACATTATAATTTAGGGTATGAAAAATGGATACTCATTTTGGGATTTGCTAAAGATTAGTGTTATTAAATAAAATAAAAGTTTAGTGTTAGATAACAGCAATGTTAATCGAAATATATATAGGGTAAAATAATAATTTGACACAGATATACTGTGTATCCCTGATTGCACCTCATCATGCATCAGTTTCATTTTTGTGTAGACAGACGCATTTCTCATAGATGGATTTATGTATCATGTCTGGTTTCAAAACAAGATGTAAAGCTTTAAAACACCAGGCAAAACAAGACAGTCAGGGAAGAGACGTTATGTATTAGTCACGATTCAGGAGTTCCGGGCCAGTAAACAAACTTAAGGGTCACCTCATTTCCTCTCTTTCATTCTAGTCCATTCAAAGCCATCTGCTCCAGATCCTCCGAGCGTCACTATGTGAAAGACAGGCTTTGTCTCATCCTCGCACAGGTACAAGGACGCAGCTCACCGGGGGGACGCTTCACACAAGCAAATATGTACAAGTACAAAGACAAAACACTTAGTGACAGCTTCTGAGTGCTTTTATACACAGCCTGGCCCACTCAGCCTCACCAATGCCGAGCGGAAGGTAAGCAGGCGCAGACAGTGCAGCATGTGAGGACAGTGCAGAAGGCAAAAGATATCAAATATTTAGAGAAAAGCAGTATTTTTCACTTGCTTTCTCTGACTCATTCCTTTCAGTGCAGCAAGAAAGGTTGTGAACCTATGTTGTTCTGTTATACTGAAGGACTAAGCCTGTTATGGGGGTGTAGAGTTGGATTTTCACCTCGGGTAAACAGCAAATTGTATTATTTACACTATATTAAAAAATTCAGACGGGTAGGCAATTTCAGAGAGGCTAGCGATAGCAAGCTAGCTTTGAAAGCATATGGCCCATCAAAACGCTCTCCCAAAGCCACGCCTCCTCCAAAAGACATGAACATGCTCGGCCAAAACTGAGTCTGTAAACCGCCACGAGAGACAAAGTTAAATTACCTCATGTCTCAAAGCACATAACATTCAATTTTTATTTTGTTTCATGTATAATATAGTTATAAATAATGTTATTATAAAAGCTTTCAAAATATATCATTGAACACACATGAACAAATATCATTTACATTTATATATTTAGATCAAATTTTTGGTGGTTCAGCTGGTTCACACTTTTGCTTTGCACTTTTCTAGAAATGCGTCTTTTAGTGAAATTTATTTTAACTTTATTACATTTTTTACAACACCGCGTCATGTGCGAGATGCTGCAAAAGACTCAAGAAGCAAACACAACGGTCAAACGCATCAGACCAGCATGTGTTAACATAGAAAAATAACGGAAAAGTAGAGCAAAACCACATTCTGTGTAAACGGTCCCAAACTGTACTAGTTTCTTTATATATTAGCACCAGTTTCGAGACTCAGTGTTTGATTTACTGTTGAAATAAATTCCATCTCTCTCATAGGCCTGTCTCATCCATGTGGCACAGCTTTATTCCAGGTCTCCCTGATCTCGGAGCTGGTCTAATCTCAAATTAATCCTCAGATCCAGCCATACTGTCATCCTACAGTACTAGCCTGTTCTCCCGAGCCTCAGAGCTTTACAGACCCTCTGCACATTCTGAAGAACTCCATTCTCTCTTCTCATTACAGCCGCTGAGACACAAAGAGTGGAGGAGAAACCAAGAGAGAAAGAAAAACTGTCATGGCTAAGCCCACACAGAACTTGTACATTTTTTTCCTGAGATTTTCTAAGAGAAAACCAACAAAAACTAAATGATACATTCTTATTTTAGCCTATAAGTATTGTCAAATAAGCCAAAATATTTCATAAACGAAAAAACAAAGGATGGAAGATATGCAGGACTTCGTGATGGATGGCCGCTCAATCTGCTGAGCTTTTCGCGGAATTCCGTGGGCACAAACTGTTCAATGGCCTGTTGTAATGGCCAATTTAATACTTTGCGTGCAGTCTAGACATCAATTTAGACAGTCCAGATCGGTCAGCATGACATTTAGCGAACCACATCTGCCAGAACAAACCCTCCAGACAGCAATAAAGCTAACTGTGGCAATAATCTCAACCACAAAACTGACAAGACTTAAAAAATCATTCACTGTACCGAACGCCAAAGAGAATGACAACCCTACAGCGTCAGCCGCCCCCTGTTCTTACTGGTTAAGCCAATACGATTGGGTTTGGCGGGGGTCGCGGCAGAGATGGCTAAGGGTTGACAACGGACACATTGTTTAATGAAGGTTTTACTGGGGCAGGCCTGGGGGGTCTGCAGCGAGCCGGCCAATTTCCCTGTGAGCTGAACTGTTCAGCCCCTGCATTTCCAAAGGCTGCCTGGGGTCAGCTCCAAGCCTCCTTTACTCCCAGCGTACAACAGTGTTACAAGCCCAGTGCAACATATCTAACTCAAATCACACACACATTATACCCCCACGATCTGAGGGTTTTCATCAACCATTTGTGCTGTAATGATTTCTCCATTTTCGCTAGAGCATGCTGTCAAAGTGAATCATATTTAAGCTGACGTATGAAAAAAGCTGTACCCGACAGTAATAGGATTTTTTTTTTTTTTTTTTTTAAACACACAAAACAGCAGTGAGGCGCTGCAAGCATGAACCGTACTTGTTCATGCATTGAATATCTTGGGCATCTCATTAATGTTAATATGAAAAGATCCCCATCTGATGCAGCATCATGATGTGGAAGAAAGGAGGCGGAGGGTGGGGGGGGAGGGGGGGAAAACATAACACAGTGATCTACATCCTGCCATCATACCCTGAAAGTCTTCCTTTTTTACCCATGAGTGATGGCATGTCAGTCAAAATACATAAGACTTCTTGAATTTGGCTGATTTATTCCGACACACGGAGTTGTCAATCAACAATGAAACTTGTCAGGCATCTTCCTTCAAAAAAATATGAGGTAACATTCAAATAAGCAAAGGAATATTGGAGAATTGCACACAATATCCAGCATCCCAGTAATTAGCCACAGCAGTGTAAGTGAATATGTAGAGATAATTGTGTGAATCTCACAAAGTACTTCACAAATAAAATATATATATATATATATATATATATATATATATATATATTTTTCATAACAATTAAGAACATCCACACCAAATTCTAATTACCATAATGGCTAAGGAAATGTTTTACTTTTAAGTGATTTTTTAATTGTTGTTTTTTTTTTGTTTGTTTTTTTACTTTAATTCCCACTATTCTCAATAAATATTCTCAAAATTCTAAATTCTCAAAAAATACTACTGTGGAACTATGAATAATTATTTTAATAGTATCTTTTACTCATTTACAGTAGGCTAGAGGGAAAAAATAAATACATTTGCATAAAATCCCAATGGCATTTTTAGGTTAAATGAGTGGGATAATGCCCTTTTCACAAGATGTAAAATATGTATTCGATGTCCCCAGAGTGTATATGTGAGGTTTTAGCACCCACATATATTTTAAAGGAGCCGTATGTAAGATTGTGGCCAAAACTGGTTCTGCAATCACTTTCAAATTACTGTAGAGCGGTGAATCCCTTCCCCCTCACCCCTGACTCGAGGTTGCCAGATGGGCTGCAGGATCCACCATTTTTTTCTTATCCAACACATTTGTATCTGCAGCTGTGGTAACTAGAGCAGAGCTGGCAACCTGGATGCTGCAACACTACTGACTTTGTAATTGCTAGATAGGTTGAAGGTGGAGCATCAGACCAAAACACAACATGACAACATCAACATCAGTTGAGGGCTGCAACTTCACTTTTTAAATGACAATATCCTGGACTACTGTTGTCAGTGATATAAGTTTTTGAAATGAACATGATTTCTTAATGTCTAGTGACATATCAGGGCCATTTTATGATTATTTGAAATACATTTCTTACATACAGCTCCTTAGTTATCACTTTTTGAGGGTGAGCAAAAACACACCATTTTGAGTCTGTTCCTTTAAATGCAAATGAGCTGCTGTTCCCAGCACAGAGGGGGGAGCTACAACAGCTTGTGTCATTTTACCTCACACAGACATGCACTGAAAACTTCTCTATCTCTATCTACCTGGAAAAAGCTATCCTGACAATAACTTGCGTTTTTTGTAATCTCCAGTCACGTTTCCTTTTACAATCTATTTTGGACTTTTCTTGCAACGAGGATTTGCAATGGGCTATATGCACGCATAAGTTCCGCATTTGACGCAAGGATGCTCGTCCATTTCCGGTTGTGTGGATTAAAGCGGAGGAAAACCGAGGAAAACAGGATTATGGCAGAGTCTTCAAAATTTACTGTCCTCCCGTCTTTGAAACGAAACGTACATAAGTTTAGATGTAATTTTATATATAGTTATGTTTATTTAAAATAATTTTAAAAAGAAGCATAAACAACGAGGGGTGTCTGTTTTATCTGTTTTTGTGACTAAAGTTTCTTTAGTATAACCATGGAGTATAAAATTCAATATAAATTCTCGGTAATTGCATTGGACTCTACGATCGGCGGAAGTTATCGAGCATCCTTACATCTTCATGTATATAAAGATAATAAATTCTTTGTTTACGAGGATAAGTCAGATAATTGGCGGAGGTATTTGTACACCATTGAGGACATATTTATGAATATAAAAATTTAATTTATTTAAAATTTAAAAAATAAAATGCATTCAAAAGTAGACATTGTCCCTTTAGATTTAACCCATAAATGTTCTTACATTCTTTTCCAATCTACACTGTATGTATGTCCTTGAAACAAAACATACTACAACACATCAGGGAAACTAGAGAGTGAGGTTGAAACAAACAGAATGAATACTTTAACCAGATCAATATTTTTCCATTTCAAAGAAATCTAAGACAACCATTTTTTGAATCCAAAGACATTTTTCACAACAGAGACTAATTATAAAGATCTCCGACTCTGAAGCAGAGAAAGAAAAAAAATCCCCAAAGCACAAGGGCTCAAGGACATTTCAAAAACAAAATAAAAACAATTTCTTCCTCTCTCCTGGTTGCACACAGTCGTTCTCTCTTTATTTTTTAACATTGTCATTTTTAATAGTGTCTCTCTGCATTTGTTTGTGCCAGTGTGGCATATTATGCGAAAAGATGCATCACCCTCACAGATTTTATTAAGTGCAGTGTCACCAGAACTAAGCGGTTCACTCTGATTGATGTCATCCTGATACATTGCACACAGTTCAATATTATTGCATCAGCAAACACAAAACAAAGTGCGACTGGCTAACCCCTCCATTCAACTTTTTTTGCTCCCTTAATTCCAACAAGGCCTTGCTTATTTAGAAACCAAACAACATGTACTGGATTAGCTGTACTACTCTATTGATATAATCTGAACAGCAACTTCAGATGCACTACACTTACATAACCCAGAGCCGTTGTCAAGTTCATCAATATGCAGAATCTATAGGGCTGTATCTAGACTGAACTTCCCAAGGGCTAAACAGCTGAGATTTCTGAACATGACTGGCTCCCACAGAAGGGCAACTACACCCACAGGAAATACCAACCACAGCCTGCTGTTCCTCAGTGAGTCATTTATTACACTTTTGCCAAACCAAAAATGACAAATAAATGGCAAACACCAGGATTAATATTAATGTAGTCATTACTGTCAATGCCACTTCATCCTGCTGCTGTACCAACTGGCATTTTACTGTTTCTGAACAACAAAAATGTCTTCATAATGCTAGGTTTGGAACAGCTGTGTGAAAACATTGATTGGAGTGTCTAACTGCTCATGAATAGCGCCTGGCAAACCTTCAAACTGTAAGTCATTACATGCGAGATCAAAACCCAGAGCTGCTAGCCACTAACACAATAAGAAATGAACAGCATGGGACGAAAAAGGTAATCAATGTGACCGTCACTTGTCTTCCTCAATTCATTAAAAGCCTATATAGGAGCTGTGATGTTCACTCTGTACTCCAAATCAGTCAGCACGGAACAAGTCAGCCATTTTGTTTTTTGTTCCCCCAAAGCCGAGGGTTTGTCATGCAATTACTGAATTACTGAAAAAAAGAAACGTTTTCTAAAGTGTTACCAAATTTTCTAAATTGAAAATTTGTCTACCAAATTTTCTAAATTTATTTTGATATTTTCAGTAGAGATCTATCAATTTTAAAATTCTAGCATAGGTGAGAATTATTTTCATCTTTTAGCCAAACGCCAGTACAAGTAAATAATAATAACTAAATATATAAAAAACTTAGAAAACTGAAATAAATGAATCGTTTTTAATGTGCATCTAAGCCTCACAGAATTTTACTGTAAAGTTTGATTTTTTTCATTAAAAAAATTATTAATCAGCAGACAAACAACAGCCCCACCCCAAACTGTCGGGATAGCATGGTGTTTTTAGGAAGAAACAATCTATAAGTAGATTATGCTGGGGACATATTTAACGACTAGCTGAAACATTTAATTCTAAGATTGAATTGAACACACTCACAGACTGTTTCTAACGGCTGGAGCAGATAATTATCAAATTACATTCATAATCGGCCTTACAGTTGTTAGATGTGTCCCTGGCTTTACTTGCAGTTCAATATTAAGATGCCATTGAGAAATGCATTCAAATTCAAATAAAAGCCATACAATGTGCCCTATCACTATTAAATATGCACATACATTATCCATTTGAGAAGATATTTATTATCTGTATAGATCAGGCACAAAATGTATATATCAGCAGTTCAAAACCACCAATAAGCTCATTAACAAACATTTAATTGGCAAACGATTGCCCACACTAACTGTGTCCAATTCGGTCCCCTTCTCACTGCCAGAAAATTCAATGATCGATTTCAGGACACGCACATCCCCTTTTGAATATCAGTCACAGGGGGAGCAGAAAAAGTGCCCATAATGAACGGCTGGGTTTGAATGCATCAATCAATCAATGAATAAGTGCTCTAAAGCAGAAAAGGCTCCAATCAGGGCTCACCACGCCGCAGCTGGTTGTACAGTGCAGAGCATTTGCTCTATTCCAGTCTCACATCTGCTCCTTCACAGACTGCACTGCCTGCAGAGTTAATGTGGCCTCGGTAAGGGCAAATAACGCCATTCAACCAACTCCCGTTTCCTGCTATCTCCTACATAATATAAAAACCTTGCGATTCCTAGTATGCTCAATGCTGTGTTCCCTCCAAAAACCGTCTGGCACTTGCAAACAAAAGATCAGCTGTAATCATTAGAATCATAAATGGCAGCCGCAGCTAATAGTGCTTCCGCTCCACAGTGTTTTCAGCGGTGCTAGCGGCAACGCAGTGTGAGAAAAATCCCTGAAGAACTGTCAGATTAAAGCCACTTGAAGCCTAGGTCCAGTCTATCCTTCAACGTTTTGCTTTTCGGTTTGTCTTGAATGCCTAAAAACCTATGTGTGTTTATGTGCAAAAAAAGTATGCGGTAAAACAGTAGGAAATCTGTCTTACTTAAGTAACACGAAATCCATCTATTTAGCTTTCGATGCGATGGCATTGTTCCCGACAACATGGTAAAGGTAAATAATGAGCGAAGAGATTCACAGCGAGCGACACAGTCCTGCGCAAACACCCCAGATTTGCATGATTTATCTTTATTATGGAAATGTCTGGGACTCTTAAGGGCCTGACACTGGGCTCGGCACATAAACAAAGTTCATTAACTCGAGCTCCGCAGGACGAGCTCTATCCACAACCTACGGCAGGATGCTCATTACGTTAGACTATATAGAGGAATGAAAATAGATCTTGCAAGGTGTTTATATTTGAAATAGTTTAGATGGATGAATCATCTCTTCATTGTGCTAGCACACAATATGTTATCCATCACGTAAATACATATTAATGCAGCTAAAAAAAAAAAGTAGTGCGTTCGGGGATTTGCCTCATCTGCGTGATAGATTTGGGAGCAGAGGGCAGGATTTATATGCAAGAGAAGAGCAGTTTCGCCTGTGATCTAATAGCTTGTTTTAACTGACAGGCATTTTGTTCAGTCGCTGCATCGTTGATGGTGTTCAATATTTTGCGCCCCGAAGCACATCTTGTTACCACCTTTAAATCATCCTGCTATTGCGAGGCCTGCGAGAGCAAGGGCACAAAGCGATTTGAATATCCTTAAGCACTATAGGGGTGCATGCTAGGCACAATCCCTGGCAAGCCATCAATCAGTCCTTTATGGGGAATGAGGGACTTTATGGTAAATGCAAAATGTGATGGGAGGGAAATTACTTTGATGTCTGTCGTCACCCATGCTAGCTTAGTTCAAATCCCTCTCTTTCCCTCTTCCTCTCCGCAGAAAGACACAACTGATAACATATCATTTGTGCCGCATAGATGATCCAACATTTTAGATCACAGTCAGTGGCAAGGCAACTAATGCATTTACAGATATTTCAGAGTGGATTTACTGAACAGTGTTTATGTACAGTATTTCAGCACATAATCCTGGGTCTTATTTACCAAAACATCCTCGACTGGAGAAAAATTATGCCATTATGCATTTAAAGGAGCAATTTGTAAAAATTGAGAGTATCTATAAACAGAAATGCAATTTGACATCCATAACTATGTTTTCAGTCGTGTATAAAGAACGTACTTAATAAACCGTAATGTTTTAGTACCTTCGAATGATACATTAATATCTACATAACCGCGGGAACCCCCTTCTATGAAGGTCTATTGTGATGTCATGTTTCTACCGTAGCCGACAGCGAACAATCAGCACTACAGAGCTTGGGAGCACTTCGACTCGGCGCAGTAATATCATCACTCGTGAAAAGTCCTCTCCCTCTCACTCTCCGGAGTGATGATATTACTGCGCCGAGTCGAAATGCTCCCAAGCACTTTCTGTGGTATTCCGCTATACATTATAGTTATCCACTTTACACGCTTAGAAAAGCGCAACGTTTTATTTTGTGTCACCGTCCTTGGTCGAGTTACACTACTCGTGTAACCGTATTTAAATAGGGAAAACGTGGAAGTGTTTGGTTGCTTCTCTGCTTGGCCCCTATTGAATGAACAGGGCTAGTTAAGTGCTATCAAAGTGTCTCGCGCGCCAGAGCGATTGAAAACACGCACTGAGACGAGAGAGGTATGTATCAACTCGTCTTAGTTAAGGGAATAACATAGTTTAATATGAAAAAAAAAAACGTGGAGTATCCCTTTAAAAGAAGATATTATTTTATTTAGTAAGGATGTATTAATTAATCAAAAGTGACTGTGAAGAAATTTATATTATGGCAAAAGATTTCTATTTTTTAAATAAAAATGATTCTATTGAAGAAAAAAAGTTTCAGAGGAAAATATTAAGCAGCACAAATGTTTTAACATTAAAATTAAAATAAATGTTTCTTAAGCACCAAATCAGAATGGCTAGAATGATTTCTGAAGGAACACTTTTTTTTAGGAAGAATCACTTTGACATCATAAAGTTTGATGATCACTACTCCTATAATCTCGATCTGTTACCTACAATAGTGTCCACATAAATAGGGCGTATGTTAAGTCACGTTCTGTTCGATGCTTTGATGCGGAGCAAGGATGCACTCCTGCTCCGCTCCAAATGTTCCTCCGGTGATTACCTGCCGTCTCCCTGACTGCTGCACCCTGCTGGGAAACGCTCTAGATGAAGTAGCTTCTAGATGGGAGCTGGCACTTCAAACGGAGAGAATGGACGGCAAGGTTGTCGGAGGCTTAATTGTAGCGGAGAGCCTGTGGTTCTGCATGTGCCACAGACGCCAGGCCCAATTAACCAGGCATACACAGTTTGCCAATCCATGAGGGACAATAAGCGGCTGATCCTCCATTTGCACTCCTGTGACTAATGGATCGATACGGAGACAGGGTGTGGGAGAAATATGTGTGGTGGAGACTGACAGCATCCACATGCAAGTTACACCTTTTTTCTTTTCTTTTTTTTTTTTTTGGGGGGGGGGGGGGGGGGGGGTTAAATCCTAAGTACATTTCTAAAAACTGTATATAATAATAATATACACCTAATGGAATAAAAACACAGTAACACTTTAGTTTAGGGTTCAATTATCCCTATTAACTAGTTGCTTATTATCATAGATATTATTAGGATATTGGCTGTTTATTAGTACTTGTAAAGTACATATTACTGCCATATTCTGTATGACCATATTCTACATCCCTTAATCATACCAAATTCCTACCCAATACTTAAACTTAACAACCTTACTTTCTATTAATAAGTGGTGGTGTCTATTGAGGAAAAAGTCATAGTTAGTTAATAGTGAGAATTGGACCCTAATCTAAAGTTTGATCAAAAACACTTAAGTGTAATTAAAAAGTACATTTTTCATATGTTTCTTAATGCACTTAAGTACACTATTAGTGCACTTAAGTAAAAGTGCACTTTATAAATGTCAAATTTAAAGTTGAGCTAATATAAATGAAATAAAATCCACCTAAGCTTACTTAAGAGTGCACTTTCATGTTTTTAACACACTTAAGTCCACTTTGGATAATGTCAAATTAACACTTTTGAAGTATTTTGTTTTAATAACTTTAGTCGTCCTTTAAAAGTACACTTATTTTGATTTGCGGACTAATATATGCTAAAGCCCCTGTAAAGTAATTGATTATAATTTAACTGTAGTGTGTTATTAAATATATTAAATGTACTAAATTGAAACGTTATCATTACAATTAAATGTGTTTTTAAATACATGACATAAAAATTTCAATATAAATGTGACTTTGAAGACCATTTCAGTTTACCATGAATGCTTGTCAGTACATTCGGCTATACCATATTTCAAAGAGAATTGGTATTATTGTAACAATAAAAGCAATTATTAAATTACATAAAAAGATGTACTTCTGATAAGATAGATTTATCTCCTAATTAAGTGGGTCTAGTTGTAATTTAAATTATTAAACTATAATATAAACCCTTTTCATGTAATTGCAACATGAAATGAAGTGTCCAAAAACATAACATTTAGTTTTAGTTGGCACTTCAGTATATTCTTTCAAAGTATGTTATTTCCATAATAAGTATGCTAAAATGTACTTCTTTGGCACAAGGGGAGAGAAGGAGAGAGGTAAAACAAAGGTCTGGATCAATCTCTCAGATAGTGAAGAGATCAGCGGACTCACCGTCCATCCATCAATACTTTAACATAAAACCGAGAAGAAAAGAACCACAAAATGTATGAGCGGCGCGCAATACATTACCAGCATAAGCCAAATGGAGATGGGCCGAAAAATAGAGCGGTGGACACCAGCCGATGGCGTGGGAGATTGGCTCATTGATTTGTAATGAATATCCACCAGCTTTCCTTCCTCCCCTCAAGTGGGTTGAAAGCCTTTATTGTGGAGTTACAAATTATTAGCGTCCCGCTAATGTCCCACAGTCCCCTCCCTTACAGGCGTCACTAGTGGCTTTGGTGGGACCCCAGCTGTGCATCTTGCTGGACAAGGGAAGAAAATGAAAGGACAGCAGCATCTCTGAAAAGCGTTATTGACACAGAGATGGCGTTTTGCCTGCTATCAAGACTGACGCAGATGGGGAGATGGCCATTCACAACCCGCCCTACTGGAGAAGTGTAATCATTTAACAACATGAGCTGCTGGTTCAATAATATACAGTTCAGGCTTTAAAAAAAACAGTGGAAGTGGAAATCAAATGAAGTGGAAGCTTGTCAGAACGGGCATGCAGGTGCTTTTGAGCGCGGCAGATGTTTAGCGCATCAGACAAGCTCTTGAGTGAGATGAGGAGCAAGAGCGAAAGGGGAAAAGGCATATATACACACACGCGGCAAAACGCAAAAGGGCTTCTGAAGCGAACTAACACAACCCGAGAGAAGCGGCACTGGGGAAAAAAGCAATTGGGATACACACTTCACAAGGCTGTGGAACCGTCAGCCATGCCTCAGAGACGGTTGTGCCAGAGAAAGAAAGAGAGAGAGCACGTGTTAAAGCTTTCCCATCGCCTCGGCACCTGGAAACTGTCAAAGCCTGATTCACAACTTCTGTCCTAAAGGAGGGGCAGACACACAGGCACAATAACACTCATTTTCATGTGAGCGCTGTGAAAAGGAGTGTTTAGAGAGAGTCTTCATGCACTGAATGGCTCTTGATGAGAGTCTGGGGCACACTGCAATAGGTTAATCACTGGTAATCAAAAAACAGGTGTTGAATATTTGCAGCTCCTGCACATGATCATCAGAACTCGGAGCGTGTGGTTTAATTAATAGTGATGTCCCTCTCTCGCAAGTTTTTTTTCCCCCTTCCCTTCTGTTTATTTTTGCGTTTTTTTTTTTTTTTTCAGGCTTCTTTTTTTTAAAGCCATGAAGCACAACTGATTGCATCGGATCACCAAGAGCAAATTGCTTTTCCTCGGCAGAAGAGACAGGCAGAGGTGGGGGTGATTGGGGGGGGTAGAGGGAGTTTGTCGTTTATCACCGGCTCAAAACATTTGGGGGCCCTTCAGCTAGGTTTTGGAATGGCAGTAAAGACATATTTTATGTCTAAAGCCCAAACACACTCAAAGGTCACTTTTCAAAAAGAGAGGAAATACTCGATATTACACAAACTGAAGTGCCTGAACGTGTTCAAAATACAGTATATATTTTATACGGCTCTAGACTCATTTTAAAAGCCAATGACTTCATGGACATTTTGTTTTTAAACCTTTAGGAGCCAAAGATTCACGCAATAAAGATGGTTATTCATTCGGCCTGTTTTTAAAAAAGTATTAGGACTGCTGATTTAAACGTACAATTGGATCTCTTATGTACTAAAAATTGTAACACTGTGTTAAAATATGCCCCTATTAGAAATATGATATTCTTTTCTATACTTTTATAAATTCGATTGAGAAAACATAAGAGACATGAAAATAAAGACTGAGAGTCAATGTTTAAAAAGTATTCATTATTATTATGTTTTGAAATATGTATGTTGTATAGCTGTGTTTTCCGGTCTGTTCGTTGTCAAACTCAAAATTATTTTATTTTTAATTATTAAAAAATGCCATTACGTTATATGAAAAATATTTAGTTTGTCTTGTATATATATATTTTTAGAATTCAAGGCTTCACGCTGTCATATGGTCATGTTACAATGTGCCCCTCACATGTTACATGTTGTCACATTTCACTTCCATTCTTTGAATAAGTATACACTGTATTAAAGGGGCTATGTGTAGGTTTTTCGGGCTTACATCCGTACAGCAGCCATTAGTAAGCAGCAGCAATCGCTAGCAGTAGTGTTTCAAATGGACTCTGCGGACGGAAAGAACGACCAGCCTCCAGCACATTATACCCACGGAAACTCCTCGTGAGTCTAGTACGGCCAACGAGCATGCGAGTGTGCGCACCGAGAACGAGCACGAGACTGGGTGCAGTTTCTCTAACGGCCACTGGTGTCAGTAATGGTAAGAAATTTCAGAAATTCCGCAATGCTCCTTTAATAAAACAAAACCACATCATTTTAATAGACATGTGGAAAATGTATGTGGGAAAAAATAAATAATCTGAACCCTAAGTAGATTTACACAAACTGAGAAATTCAAAAGAGCGTTAGGTTGTGCCCGCTCTCCCCTATTCATCACATAAATGAATGATTCACAAAACAAGTCTGATTCAAACCGCTAACCAAAAGCTGTTTCACGAAACTTTTTGACAGCCTCATTCAGAAAGGACTGGCTTGTAAGAGTAATTTTTTTCAAGAATCAGACATAATATAAAAATGACTCTGAAAGAGTCAGCTGTGAACACCTCTGAATAATTCACCAAGCGAGTCTAATTAAAATCAGTAAATAAAGGCAGTTTCGTGAAACTCTGACTGACTCGTGAAAAATAACTCCTTCATGAGAGTCATTCGTTCATCGTGGCTCATGCACATGATGATTTCTTGATGAAAAGGCATAACTAGTCACAGTCTGGAGCCCTGTTACTGATTTTCTGCATAAATACAAACGGCAGCGTATTTGTCGCCTAACATGATTTCGAATATAACATTGCAAAAACTATTTAAGTTTAAAGTATCTGATTTATTTCAGCTAAATCTGTCCTAATCTGTTTTATAATACATCCACCATCTGCGGCTAATACAAACATTATCTCGCCACCCTTGACATATAACCGTGCGTGTATAATAAAAGCTGGGGGAGGGGGTCCGTGAATTCAATCAGCTACGAATAAGACTCTGGATTTATTTAATAAGAGGTTTAATCTATAAAACATGCTCTCATCGGCAATTTGCACCCATTCATTTTCTGGAGAAGGACATGACTGAATTAAATTGTAAACCATAATGTGCCTCCTAGAATACCGTAGAACGTGGTGTAAAAAAGCGTGGCGGGCTGAGTTATGGAAGGGGCAGGACAAGCACATAAAGCACCATTACACCCCACGCTCCTGCCATGGCCAGAGATTAAAACGGCCCGTAAAAACAAACACACATACAGTGTGGGTTAAAGGACGAGAGAGCCACAGCAAGGGCTCCCATTTTTACCAGGGCAAATGAAGAAAACAGCAAAAATGGGCAACAGCATTTTCAATCCTTTTTGAGTCGAGCAAGCACGATGTACGTGCGAGAGCAATGTTGTACTGCAAAACAGCACGGGAATCATTAGGAAAGGATATAGACTATGGCATATTCAGGTCAAGAGCAAACATAAAGACTAGACTGCAAAAATACGCGTTTTATAATTAGACTCAAGCCTGTCAGACTCCTGGGCCACATTATGCCTTCTTCTCATCCGCATATAGCCCAGATCTATTATAGTACGACGAGTTCAGTAAGACAATCGCATTATTTCAATCCCGCCTCTACATCTGAACCCTACTTTTCCATCTTTACCATCTGGCCTTTGGAAGCCTGACAAAGTCATTGATCATCTCGGTTGCACAGATGTTCAGATGTAGCGGCTACAAAAGAACTTTAAGTGGGTTAGTTACTGTATGGTGGTAAGAGCAGGTCATGTAGCACAGGATGTATTGTGTGTGCATATCAATGCATGCAGTGGTGTGGAGGAGGCAACGTCCTCACTCTTTTTAAGTCTGGTATTTTAATACAAGGTAAATTAATTTTCCAGTTACATTTCATGTTGACCCATTTTCCAGGTTAAATAACTTGCACTTTCAAAAAAAGTGTGTGCATTTTCAATGGAATGGATGTTTTCTCACCAAGTTAGTATTTTTAGGCATTTTTACATTCATTCCAAAATAATAATTATGAAACACAGTAACAAATTTTAAATTTCATGTATATTTTATGTGTTCAGTTGTTCTTTTAACATTCAACTTATTTTTGGATCATCAGCCATCAAAGCTCAGTAAACACTGCTGGTATCATGATGGACATATACACACACACACAAAGCTGATTGCTCAAAAAAGATGTTTCAAGTCATTTCAAGTTTGATTTTGATGTGACAAAGCCATGATATCTCTGTCAATTAGTTGTTTACGTTATAATTTGTCTTCCCATATTATATTTAATCATTTAGACCAATGTGGGGATGTGTAAAACGCATTGAAAATAAGAGGCTTTATCATGTGAACAGCGTAATAGGCCGCGCAACGTTGACGTTTACCCATTCATTCTCCACCAAACCCAAAGGACGTACAGATACATTGTTTATGTTATGTTGCTGTTGGGCAGTGTAACTCTTGCTTATCTACTTTTTAATAGCATATTTCATATTTGCATTGCTCATTCAAACTTTTAAGGAAAAAGCACTGCCTCTCTTGCCTCAATGGCCATGGCACCCTGGCAGCGTCCAGATTTCTCCCAGCAGTACTGTCTGCTGAGTGCTGTCCCAGCTGACCATTCATCAGCATTACAGGAGTGGCAGGTCTGCCAGTGTGGCCGTAGGAGGCCATCCAGCCCGGCGGCTGACTCATTTATCAGGGTCGTAATAAAGACTAGGAGAGCAGACGCTCAACCTCATAGCTCCTGCTGAACCGAGTGTGCGTGGGGGGGGGGGTCAATGGGTCAAGCTGACTATCACTCCCTCCTCCATCCTTCTTCTCCAGCACTGCCTGGGACGACACAGGGCACTGATAAATTGCTGATTGAGTGATATTGCTTGATCCTAAAAGACAGGGTGTGAGCCTAATGGCTTCTCGGAGCAGGATGAGGCGCGTTGGGAGGAAGTGTGGCCGAACCCTCCCCCTGGTGCTTCGGGTAATGGAGTCAGGCTGTGGCACTCACCCACCTCGAGGGCCGATCTCGGCTGGGTTGACTACAAGTCCACCCATCACTGACAGTCTTATTCTCTCAGTGGAGACCTGGGATGTCTGATCTAACACACTGCCAGAGCACACAGACAGCAGCTCAGACGACTCTGTTAGATTCTCGGGCTGCTTTGAGACCATTCGGCACAACAGTCATTCCTCAAATATGGATTTTAATGCTGCTCTGTTTGCTAACAAGTGGCTAAATGTGGACTACAGCCACCACATAGATTACATGCTTGATGAATGTGTTAAAAAAAAAGTTGAAAAAATTGATCATAATTGGATTTAGAAGAAAATACTATTTCAGTCTTAACAATGTTGGGCAATATAGCCCTCTTTTAATTAACAATATTGGAAATGTACAAATTCATAGATATATACTGAGTGACACCAATAAGCCAATAATTATTTTAGTGTCAAGGGCAAGGCCAATGACCAATAAATGGCCAGTGTTCCAATTCAACACTATTTTGTCTAATAAATTAAATAAAATGCATTTTAAATGCGAAAAGTGAATTTAGACATCGTATGAAAAATAGATATCCATTGTGTTGTGTATGGTTGAGATTTGCTTAAGATTACATTTAACATTGCTCATTATTTTTAGCATAAGATGATAGTAAAGGTAATCTAAATTTGAAAATGAGGGAAATGAGCATGCACAATTCAATATCCAATACCGACCAATTACAACATATTTTGGAGGGGAAAAAATATTGACTAGCGATCAATAACCAATATGAATATAGACTACAGCTACCACAAGGATGTTTGATGAAAGAGAAAACCGTTGTAGTCCCTATATAGCAACTTCATGTAGGAGCTACAAAATGAATTTATTTTATAGAACAAAAAAATGAAAGTCCCTTAAAGTAGTTTACCACAGAACATATCTTAATCACATTGTGGGTCCCTAATTTATATCTTCATTACGCTTTTCCTTCGCACAGTTCAAAAGAGAGTTTTGTCAAAGTGTAAATTTGCTGTAAATGAGAGAGAAGCCATTCTGCAGCAAAGATTCAATAATGGAGCTC
Organism: Cyprinella venusta; assembly: GCA_038021265.1. NCBI lineage: Eukaryota > Metazoa > Chordata > Actinopteri > Cypriniformes > Leuciscidae > Cyprinella > Cyprinella venusta. The sequence goes on along the minus strand of CM075881.1, from coordinate 11,394,021 downwards.
CATTACAATCTTAACACTGCATTAGTGAAGCCGCTGGTGAAGCTGGTAAAGGTTCCAACACCATACACAAGCAGCTCTGTCATGACAATCACACCACAGTTTTCCATTCATTGTGCATGCAAATCAATTCTGCATTAAAAAGTCTTTGTAAATGCACCATATGCTTAGATGAGCTACTGTGTGTAGTGAAGAAACTGCTCTAGATTACAAATTGAACCATTCGCATTTCCTCACAACGCCATTAGGCCGTGAGGGTGTCTATACACCAGTGAATCTCATTTAAATACATTTCTACTGGGACCTTTGCTTTGTTCAAAACATCGTAACATGAGTCAGATATTTTTTATATAATTTATCATTAGTCTTTTCCAGCGTGCTTTCCTGGTGCGAAGGCACTAAATATGTATTTACGGAGGACAGCGCAGACCTGAGCAAATTGACCCCCTGACCTTTCCGCGTTTCTTGTATAGCCCATCATCCATTTGTGAGTGGTGGGCCCTGCTTTTAGCCTGCTGTCTATGCTCAGTGTGGAATGATGGAGCTGTGCATTAGTCAGAGTGCTTTTCAAGGTAAGAGCCATTCAGCGCGCAGCCCTGAAGCCTCATCACACCGTCCTGAAGGTGACTGATCGGAAAACACTGACTCATACACTCATAGCAAAAAGGTCAATGTTCCAATCACCGATATATAATCCATACAGCACAAGGCGCAATTAGTTAAGAGTAAGACCGACAAAATGAGTCTGAAACGAGAGACAGAATGAGAAAGCTCAGATTCTTTCAATCAAGCTGCAGCTTAAAACTAGGAAACTTATCACGTTTGCTAATGAAAGATTCTTCTCGAATGAGGAGGAGATTGTAAGCTGATTGCTTCAAGTCTCTCAACAGCAGTTGACAGGGGAGTGAAAGTCTAACGGTACTGTTGAATTGGAAGAACTTCAAGATGGAAATTATGCTTACATTTAAAAACCTAACTTGGAAGACATGCAATCAAATTCCTGTTGTTTCTTACATTTTCAAAGGATTTTACAGAGAAACGAGTGTCTTTTCTCTGTAAAAACAACATCAACAAAAAGAAAATCTCTCAAAAGTATACTGCATGTAGCTGCTCTTGACAAATAACACAAGATTATTCCCTGTATTGCTCGCCGGGCTTTTACAGTAAGACAAAAAGAGTGAGGGGAATTGTCAGACAAAAGCTAAAACAACACAGCTCTGAGGTGATGGTGTACAACAGCTTTGAGTGAAAATTAAGTGCAACATGGACAACACTGTGCCTGAGAAATAACTGTAGCAGGTTTCAACTGCAGAGCTACAGCATTCAGTATTATTCTGTATATGTACTGTGCGAATTTGAATCAATGTTGAAGATGCACTGCCAAGACGTATAACCTTCAAATTGAATGCATATTGTGACACCCATGTCAAAGTGTGTGTTATACTTTTTTATATTGTTATAGCCCCCTCATTTAAGTTACAATTACTAGAATTGAACCATGTAAAATGTTCTATTCTATCAATAGTGTGGTTTTAGGCAACTATCTGAAACAGGCCTACAGTTTATATTTGAACAACATAATACTCATATCAAACATATGAGCTTTTGTTTAACATCTTTCCTTTTCTCTACCACAATAAAATACAATGATAGTCTCAGATATTTAAATAAGATTACTGTGAAGGGAATGTGTTCTTTAAGTAAAATGCAATTTACAGTGACAGCAGAAAAATGAAGGTGCGTATATCCAATCTTTATTATCACTGAAAGTATGTTTCACTTCTAAATCAGTGTGGATAAATAATGTCACGATGTGATCCCCAAATTAAAAACCTGTTGAACCCCAAAGTTGTCCTTGTTATAATCACATTTAACATATTGATGAGATAAATCTCTAAACAAAGATCTGGGAATTTGTACAAACTTTACGTCATATAAATACTGTATAGAGAACAAACAGACAGGAAAAATGAAAAACGAGAGAATGAAACAGAGCTCTGACAAAAAAATATGAAGTCAGAACGTAGAGTAAATAAAAAAATACACTGTCACGCGCTGTGCTGTTATACTATGCGTGCTTTATCATAATTACGCCGATGACTTTGTGACTTACGAGTCCATCTGTTGTCCAATGCGTGACGCTCGCGTGCGACCAAAGTAGTAGTGAAACGTCTTAAATAGCCTCCTCTGCCCCAAGATGTTTCTCAAACCGGAGTTTTTTCTCCGCAAACAAAGGTACAATACAGTGAGAAATGGGTCTCGCGTTGGCATCATCTACACATCGGGCTCTGTGGATCTGCGCGCATCCAAAACGCAAATCGCGTGGACAGCAGAACAAGTATTTCTAATGTTTACAATTAAATATAAATTCTTACCTTGCCCTCGAGCCATCCCCAAGCCAGCAAATACGACCAGAAACAGAATGACCATGCTTGGTTTGTAATTTCTTGTCGAGTTCATTCTCGCGGCAGAGGGTTCCTATCACAGAATATGTCCTTGCATTAAAACACTTTCCGAATATTTAAAGAGGAGCAGGACACAAACGTTCCGCGAGACCTCCGCCGCACGCGCCGTGGGGAACGAGATCGCTGCGCGAGACCGGAGCTCTGATCAGATTTATAATTGTGAACGGAGAGCCAGAGAATGTTCAATTTCTGTCAGCACCTCTCAGACTGAGTCGAGCCGTTTCAGTACCGCGGACAGCTCCTAGCGTCAGCAACTGGAACAACTTCAGGCTTCGCGCAAAGTTTGTACCGTACATAATCTAATAGTGCCCTCGATTAAATGGCTCGAGTAATGCCATTTGCATTTCATTTGAACTGTTAACTGAGGCGAAAGGAGGAAGTGGTCGACCGTGCTCTACACGATCAAAGTGCTCGGATTAAACAGGTTACTCGCATCTAAATAGTGTGCCTATTTTTGCTCTATTATTCAGTTAATAAAAAAAAATCTGATAAATTTAATTCTACAAAACATTTATACATTTTTCATATGAAACATGTTTTTATTTTCTGTATCAAAAGTCATTTGGATATATTTTGTGGGTTGTAGAGTAAAAATGTAACTGCAGAGATTAAAAAGAAAAGCATCATTAAGAAGCTGATATATGATTCTTTACAAAAACAACGACAAAAAGAAAGTTCAAAATATTAATGCAAACTTTTGTCTGCCAAATCAAAATCAACTTTTTTCAACATTTATAATAAGAAATGTTTCTTGAACACCAGATCAGCATATTAGAATGATTTCTGAAGGATCATGTGACACTGAAGACTGGCGTAATGATTGCACTCAGGAATAAAATGAGTTATGACGTGAGAAATAAAGTTTGCCTTGCTCTTTTGATGTATAAGGTCTTTGCACCATTAAAACTTCCTGCAAGTTTCATAACTTAAAATGTCCTCTTCATTATAAATAAAAGCATTTATTTAAATCAAGCTACAAAAACAGCTGGTTTAGATATTGTGGAATTTATGATGTCACACGGGCAAATAGATTTGCATATGCCTGCCTCCAAGGCAAGACATCACCAAATAGTTTTACTTTGTGGCACAATAGGCCTCGACCACTTGCGTTTACTCATGTAATGGCTGGCACTTGCATACACAGGATGCCAGCGTCATGTAAAGGCAAATAGGACACATTATCACCGATTGGTTGGTAATGTATTTGCAGTCTGTGTTTTTCTTTAAAAGCGGCCATTTGCTGCCCCGTAAAAAATATATTTTCAGACAGAGGGTCGGAATGAGGGTTGAAAAGGATTGTTCTTTCACATATATAACAGGATATATATAACCTTAAGGTACATATTAGAATAATAATGAATAATATTTCACAAGTATTTTGAGTTAAACAATGAAGCCTTTATGAAACATTTTTTTAATTAAAACTCTAAACAGTAAAAAAAATCTGAAGGGTAGTGTAAATATCCCCTACTTAAACCTTAAATCAAAGTGCAACTTTAGTTCAAGTCAAATAGTATAATTCTACAAAATAATAATAATAATAATAATAATAATAATAATAATAATAATTCAACCATCAAAAATCCAGATACAGTAATTTGACCTTTCAATGAAAAGCTATTTTGTTCAGGTCAAATGGAGTCATTCCAAGAAATGATGTTCATAAAAGTAGTAATATTTATAAAAAAAAAAAATATTTTGCGATGAAAATGTGTAAAAATTCTGTTTAAAAACAACAATTACTCAGTGTAAGAAAAGTATTTTAGTACCATTTACCTGATGGCTATACCGGTCTCAATACCTGTCCAATTACAGAGCCACTGTTAAGATCTTTTTTGTTTTGCTACATTCTTTCCCTCTGGAATGGGTTATTCTGGTAAATAAAAACCTCTAATTGGCAAACTGCCACCATAGTAATAGTTTAAAGGAATCTAGAGTGGAAAAGGAAAAAAATCTGAAAACATAACTCTACTAAAAATACCATACAATGACCTGCTCATCAGTTCCCAGTATTTGCACTTCACAAATAACTAAATGGTAAGGAAAAGAGCAACACTCATGAAATATACATGAGGTGAGACAGAGGACTTTGTGGCAATAATATAGAAATGTTAAGTGATGCTGCAGCGAGAAGAGTTATGAACGTTAAGCACCAAATGTTAATGCAGTCCTCATCTGCTGGCCATTATTGGAATTATAGGAAGCCATCATCACCTTTTCATTTCACCGTATTTCCCTCAGAGCCTGCTCATGTTTATGTGGAAATGTTCTCTGTCTGTCGGTGTAATAATTACTGTTCCAAGCTCAGTGGCGAAGCTGAAACTGGTAATTATGATTGCACACTGTAAAAAGTAAGAATGCTGAAATTACAACCTGTTTAGACAAACTTAACAAGAAGCAAATGACTGATTTCTTGATTGAAGTATAGTGCGGCCTTAACCAGCTACACTGTTTTCTGTCTGTTTGAATGCATATGTTTCACAAAAACGGGGTTATTCCCCTGAAGCCAGACTGGGCTGGGGTTCACTGAAGCATTAAGGTTGCCTGTGCCTACCAGCAGTCATTATCCTGAGGTTAAATCATCTCTGCATGTCAGTGCTTAAAGGGATATTACAACCAAAAATTACAAATCTGTCATTATTTAATCATCCTCATTTCATTCCAAACCGGTATGACTTTCTATCTTCTGTGGAACACATGAAAGATATTTTGAAAAATGTTGAACATTTTTGTCCATATCATGACAGTCAACAGGGGTCACAAATAACATCAAACACCATTGACTAATTTCACGCACACAAAAAAAATCTAAATATCTTCTTTGGTGTTCCATAAAAGTCATGCAGGTTTTCAATGACAAGACAGGGTTTTAAATTTTGGGTGAACTATCCCATTAAATCAACAATCAGTAAAGACCAGAAACAAAAGCTGAATCTGAAATCGCATAGTCTCTGAATAGATACTACAAGAACTTACTTCGCCATCATTAAAAATGTAAGTCCTATATATTAATAATAAGTGCAGTGAAATTCAGACACCATGTTGTCACTGTAATGTGACTTATGATGACAGTTGTTGCACTCCACCAGAGATGGTCTTATGCTGCATTCATGCCATTCTGTAATTACTGTAATTATGAAATAACAACCTGTGCCTTTCTACTCAGAGCTGTTCGAGTCCTTGGTTTAATTTTTTGCATTAGTGTGAAGAACCTTTTGTGGAATAGAAAGGTTTCATAGATGTTAAAGTTTCTTCATGGAACCATAGATGCTAGTGAAGAACCTTTATTTTTATAAAGGTCAAGTAAGTAAGACACTAGTGGCACTTGCAACAATAGAATTATAAAAATAATGCATCTTTTCTAAAATCCTTGCAAACATCCCTTTGGCAAATCGCACCTCCCACAACTCAAACATCACAAATAGGCCTACAACTCTTACGAGTGCTTGTCTCAAGTAAAAGTAGGCTACTTTCAATAAAATGAAAGCACAAACACAAATTAATCTTCCAGATGATTCGTTCAAACATAATTCTATAATTCTCTATTATATAATTCCATAATTCTCCCCTTTTACGCAGACAAAAGGAATTCCTAAAGGAATGCAAAGACAAGCAAGTAGCCTCCAGACTCTTAGCTGAACTGGTGCTTTGATATAATATTTAATGACCCCACCTAAGAAATTACAGAAGGGTTAAATTAATGATTGATGGTTCGTTCAGGTCATGTCTTATAAGTGCATAATAGAAACTTGGGATTCCTTCGCTCTTAAAACTATTTTTTTTTCCGCACTCTCTTTTTTTCTGCAACTTGTATGAATGTGTGTGTGATATAATCAATAAAGTATTGTTTGTATTTTAAAGAAAAGTGTTCTTGTGTTATGTACCTATTTGATGTCTTGAACTGCTGATCTAAGTTACCTTGCTAATAAATCGTTTTTTCACTAATTTGAATATTTATATTCGGGGTAGAGCTGATAGTTACGACCTGTTCAAATGAACGCTGGACAAGTTACGTAACGTGAGACTGTGACTGTAACGTGTCAGTCGCAGTCTCAAAGCGGCTAAACACCCTCTGGCTCCACCTGCTACAGTAGCCACGCCCCAATTTTTCACTATACACTTCTTTCCTGAGCAAACAGTGAGCGCCGGCAAGATGGAATCTAACTTCCATTTGGATGCTGTCCTGTTCCAGTCTCCATAAGAAACCATTGTTAAAGCGGGGTAAAAAGAATGACAGCATTAATTAAACAGAAACACTTTGAACATTGTTGTTGACTGCCACAACAACAATAAACTGAAGAAACTCCTGGAAAAGTCCGTGTTTTTTCAACACCAGCAAATCTGAAAAGAATGTCTGTATACGACACCATATGCCTGCATTTTATGCCACAGACTGACATGAGAAAACGAGCATGTAAAATACTCCCCATAAAAGGTAAATGTGCGCTCTTATTATATTGAGGACATTGTAAAAGATAATTCCGCTTTGAGTCGGGCAATGCTTCCACGTTCAGGAAAAAAGTGGAAAAAACTGAGCTGGAAAGAGACTAATAATGAACAATAAACTAAGTTCCTAACATCCTTGATTTGTCTTTACGAGTGCACAGCCATGTGACTGATGTTATTAAGAGTGACCACGGTCAATCTGACTGCAGTAGATGTGAAAGATATTAATAAAAATGCTGTTAATTCAGGCAGCGCACATACCTCTATACGCTTCCTGTTTTTGGTCGAAGCCCACAGTAGTCGATTGTCGATCTCACACGCGCAGTCATTGGTGAATATCATCTCAAACCTCCTCCGTGTGTTCAACATCTGATTCGGATGAACTATCCATTTGAGCTGATATTCTCAGAACACCACACAGTGGTAGGTTTGAGATGAAATTCACCAATGATCTCGCGTGTGAACTCGATATATCTTAAAATATGTCAGAGCCATTGTTTTGTCTCTAGATACACACCAGTAATATTTTTTCTAAGCCACATTTACAAAAGCAACAGTAAGCTGCGGACTACATTATTTACGACAGTGGTAATGGACAATTCCGCTTCCAACCTGTAGGGCGACCACAGAGGAAAAGTTCCTTGGTGTTGCTTTAATTTATACGATTTGCTATGGTAAGTTGTGCTGAAAAATGAAAACCACCTATGTGTGTGTCGATAGGTGGCTCTGCAGCTGAGCTCTGGGTTCCATTGAATGAAAACTTTTAAAAGCAAGGCCTATTAATTAATATTTCATCTCCTGCTATAAATAACGAGCAACAAAACTTTGCATTTATCTAAATTAAGTCAGAAGTCAAACACATCCACACTAATCTACACTTTGGACAATAATGCATGGAAATTAAATATTAAGGTCATCAAAGAGAAGCAATTCTGTGCCCTGCTGGGGGGGTCAAGCTTTATGGGCTCTGGGTGGCTTCAGGGGAGCATCAAAGCAGTCTGGAGGTTTATATTTAGTCGTAACTATTGAATGGTGAATTTATAGTGTCTGTCAGCTTCATCAGGATAGAAAGTTACTCATCAAATGTGCAAACTAATGTAGGCAGCCTGTGACTTATTTAACACAAGTGTGAGATGTGAGTTCTCTCTGCTCATAAGTAATTGTCTTCGCCTGCTGTTTGCAAGAAGCTAATGGCAAGAAGCTGTCCATATTTCAGGACCTCAGTCACATCAGAGAAAATATGTTCAGACTTGTCTGCTTCATTGACACGACAGTAACTTGGGAACTGTGTTTGTGTGTGTGTAATTTAGTTTTAAAGCTGGGTCACTTGTTTCATGCTACAAAACAATGTACAGTATCTTCCCTTGAAATAGAATTTGCTGGCATTTCGAGATTATAGCTAAACAAATGGGAGAGTTCAGGGTTTAAACAAGTTTAATAAGAGTCTTTTCTACGCCGCTGAGCCACCCCAGATAGGATGTGGGCCTCATTTCCTGCCTGCTCATCACCTGTCAATCACCCTGTCATTCAGGGCCAAGGTCTGAACACAACTTAAACACCTACCACTGTTTGCAAAGGGGATGAGCCAACGCAAAAAGGAAAGAGAGGCAATTGACTGTAAATATCTAAAATCCCCGATTTAAAACCAATATATAGATATATATATATATATATATATATATATATATACACACATTACAAAAGATGTAATTACTTTATTTAGAGAAGAACTCGAGAGATACAATGGCATAGATAGTGTATCTAGTTTCTTTCCTGTTCAACAAAGCTTGTCTCGAAATGCTACAAAAACAAAACCTCAATCATCTTTTTATCATCCGGGCTGAGAAAGACAATAATGTAGGTTCTACTTCAATCGTAATGAAATCTGTGTTTCTGATCTCGCCGCAATAATTCAGAACAGGATCTTGAACTGTTAATGCACTGATTTTACACAATCCCAACATCGTCAGGCGCCTTCATTCACAGAGCAATCAACTCTCATCAAGCCTGACCACCGGATCTTTCTGTCGGAAGTCACTGAGCTATTTAAATTATTTAAAATGTGTGTCTTCAAACTCTTTCAGTTCATTCCATGCAAAAAGCTTCCCGTTCTCAGTTTTTGTAGGACATAGTGTCTATACCACAAACTGAGCCGATTGCAAGCTTGTCCTTGATGAGGTAATTCTTCCCGCACAAGCCATCTGGCAAATCCCACAAAACCAAATACAAACAACAACCTTGCATTTCAAGACCTTGTTTTGTGCATTACAATACACGGTGTGATTCTTTGAATATTTGCTCTTGAAAAAAAAAAATGTAAGAAAATGGCCTCTCTCATTGTTTATGAGATACGAGCCTGAGTGCATCTGCATTCTGTAAACTACATTTATTGTCTTGTGGATCCTGAGGCTGATGGAATGACTCATATCCGAAACATATGGAAATAATCAGTCCAGTGGCTATATCTAAATATGTTTACTGGATAACTGAAATGTATAATTTTGTTTTGAGCCCGGATTCAAACTACAAAAAGACTTACAAAGTAAAAATATAAAGAACATTTTTAAATAAAAAGGCACTGTACCCTACACCTTTATTATTATTATCTTTTTTAAATACAATCTCTTGACATAATTACATCTTACATAAGAGTGAATGAATCTGCTCAAATTATACTGATTTTTTTTAAAAATGAATAACTTTTATTTAGCAGATATGCATTAAATTGATTAAAACTGACAGTAAATACATTTACAATGTTACAAAAAACTCTCAATTATTTATTTATTTATTTTTACTTCAGAATCCTGAAAAAAATTCGACAAAAATATGAAGCAGCACATCTGTTTTCAACATTGATAATAATATGAGATGTTTCTTCAGTACCAAATCACCATTAGAGTGACACCGAAGACTCGAAGCTTTGCTCTCATGGGAATAAATTGCATTTTAAAATATTAAAGTAGATTTTTTTTTTATTGTAATACTACTTCAGAAATTGTTTTTATTTTTATCTGTGTATTTTTGATCCAATACATGCAGCCTTAGTGAGCATAAGGAGGCACTTAGCACCATTTTCGACTAAAAACTGCAAACCTTTTATGCGTTTTGGCCATTCATTTACACAACAACGACATTTTGGGGGGTTGAAAACGAAAACCTTTGAAAACGGGTTTCAAAAGTGTTTTTAGTACATCATAAAATGTACCCTACTTTCAAATACATAAAAAGTTCTTACCACCCCCAAACATTTGAATGGAAGTGTACACTATAGGACATAAAAGACAAAAATCACATTAACATGGTTAAAGGTTTCAAGGCCTCACTGTATATGTCCTGAGGGCTCAGCTGTACATCTAAACAACCTCAACATCCTTAAGAAGCTTTCTGTGCTCTAGTTCCCGTAGTGCTCTGTCGCAGTGAGTGTTCATGTCAGACTGTGGCTTGACCAGTCACCATAGCTTAGACAGTCTGTGGAGCCTTGGTTTGTGCAACAAAGAACCCACAGACCCAGCAGGCATTCAGCCCCACTGGGCAGGGATCTATCAAGCAGTCCACCTGCGTGCTTGGTCTCACACATAAATGCAGGGGCAAGCATAAAGCATTTAGCTTGAGGGAAAATGAAACCCTAGCACCATGGTGACATCTGTCCTAAAGAAAAATTGTTGCAAGTGGCATTTCTGTGTTTCTGACCACTTTTTTAAAAAAAAGCCCAACAAAACACTGCAAGTAGGAAATTAAATGGAGACAAAAAAAATTGAAAAATCACTGAACCTGCAACTTCAGAGCACTAACGCATGTGTTTTGCAGAAGTCCTATACTTCAATATATTAATTTCTAAACTTGCTTCGCCAAGCAGAAACAGACTATCACGCTTCAGAAAATCCAGTTATCTGTCTTAGAACTCAAAAGCCTCACGAAAAGATCTGCCACTTTGAACCTGCCTAAAACAACATTAAGCAGATTTCTTTTTAGAAATTTCAGTATGAATATTTGAGAGGCAAAAATTGTATTTCTCAACCCATCAGACTTGAATTCTCAGAAAAGTATATTTTGCTTTTCCTCTGAGTCCCTATTTATTCAAGCAATACATCTGTGAGTAGATAGTGACCCTAAGCTCCTTACACTGCATCTGGCAATGCACCAAGACACATAAACCTCACATCAAAAGTTAAAGGCCAACGCTCATCTGAGCAGATAGGAGTGCTGCGGGGTGAAGGAACCAGACACATGCTTTCACTGCTCAGCCAATGTTATGGTCAAATTCTACTGAAGACAGAGCTTCGGACTGCCCCTGAAAAGTAGCCTCTGGCCCCTGATAGTAGTCTGACTGACCCACTAACCTGCGTTATAAGCTGAAGTAGCATATTAGGGCTGCATTATATTGAAGAAAAGTGCTAAATGCAATGTGCAATAATTTGTTAAATGATGCGATATTCAATTTGCGATATATTGCTTTAAGTGTGCAAAATTATTTTTTATTATATTTAAATATTTAAAAAATGAAAATGTAATAATCAAATGTACAAATATATATATATATATATATATATATATATATATATATATATACACACACATTCCTATTAAAGCTACAAAAGTTATTCAGTCAAGAGCAGTGAGTGATTTTGTCTGTTGTTATCATGCAGCCCAAAATATATATTTTATTTATAATAATTAGATGAAAAATTGACAATTAAATGAAATTGAAAATGAAAAGTAGATTTGTTTCTAAAAAAACAAAAATAATAAAAATGACAAAAGCACATGACAAAATAATTTAAAAAAAAACTAAAATTACAAATGAAAACTGAAATTATAAAAATTAAAAGCTAATTCAAATTATTAAAAAATACTAGAACAGTGTTTATTAATAATAATAATAATAATAATAATAATAATTGGATAAGACTGGAAGGAAGTCCAGGAGTCTTGCTATCTTTTGATAGTGTAGTTGCAATAGGTGATTTCACCCCTGAGATGCTTTTAAACGGTGCATGGGGAGACTGTGTAACTGAATAATTGAAGACACTCAGGCATTTCATTTAAGGATTTGTCGGCACAGTATGTGGGATCATGTTACGTCCACTGCACTCCTCACATAAGTACAGTCATATGTGAGTCATACTAGATACATATTTACATGTAAGGCCTCATTTTTTACAATAAAATTAAAATAAAATAAAATAAAATAAATGAAATAAAATAAATAAAAAGGAGAGATATTAATGTCTAATTTAGGTTAGGATTTTTTCATGATTTTACATGTTGCCGTTAAAAGTGCGGTCAATCCGTGATAGTCACAATACACTTAATTTATATAAAATATAATTTGTGAAATTGTAATAACTTTTTTAACTCTAATATTATATATATACTCTTTTATATATATACTCTTATATATATATATATATATATATATATATATATATATATATATATATATATAAAAAATTCGGTTAAGATACAATGTAATCCCGTTCTCCCTTGAAAAACCCCGGGACAGCATTTTCTTGCAACGGCACAGCCTTTTTAAATTGCCACCAATGAGGCCACGAAGAGATTAAATTGTTTAATCCAACACAAATTCATACACAGCACACAGTCAAATGAAGTCATTAGCTCTGCGTTAACAGCGGGGAAGCCAATTACAAACGGCAGCAAGAGCTCAGTGAAACATTACCTCTCGTGACTTCGATCTACCACACAAGAACTCCAAATTCAATTCGGTTTATTCTCCAAAGAAGACTTGGAAAACCTGAAGCACCCACAGTAATGCAGCCACTCTTAATGCATTATTTATAAGTCTTAAGTTATTCATTAGACAAGACTGGGCACCATCCCATACTGTAGGTGTGGAAGACCATGAATATTAACAAGGGAGACTTGATATTTAAACATGGCGAGGAATAAATCGCTGCAAGTAAATGCCAAGTAAATAGCACAGCACGTTAGTTACAGAGTGCTGCTGCTAGCCCATGCCTGTTATTCTAAAGCATGACCTTTCCATTGCAAGATTGCTACTTTCTTTTGGTTTCTAGAACACTTTGGGAGTAAAAAGAAATACATTAATAAATAAAATTATGAATAAAAAACGAGCAGACCCAGGCTGAGTTATTTCTCCACAGTCAAACTGTAACAATAGGCTCAGGCAATAGAGCTAGGACCACATGTTAGCCAAGTCAATGTCCAAAAATAATGGAAAGATGCCCATAAAGAGTGCAAAACTCAGATACCGGAAGAAAAAATAGCCCAATAATTTTCTTCATAGAGAGATTTAATTTTAACAGCAACATACAAACCTTTAAAGATGCTATATGTTGGTCTTTTACAAAGTCTTGATTTTATTTGGGGGGTTGACTAGAATAAGTTTTCATGCTTGAATGTTCAAAAAAAACTTATTTTTAAATTGTTGCAGCACCTCTCTTTCCAGTCTGTCAGTATGACTCTGTTAAAGCTACACTGTGTGATTTTTGGTGAAGCTTAGCCTTAAATTAAGGTGAAGCTTAAATTAGCGGGTATGTCCCTCTTTGGCTAATGTACTTTCAAGATGGAGGGGCAACATGACGACTGACATTAGAACCCCTTACCCATATGTATTTTCAATGGCATATTATACACTCATGAGAATACTTTATTACTTGAACGAAGTAAATATACATTAATGAGCACATATATTTTTTAAAAGAACTAAGTGTTTTTAGCTAAGAATAAACTAAAAGAGTTACACAGTGTAGCTTTAAAGGAGTAGTTCACTTTTGAAAAAACTTTTGCTGATAATTTACTCACCCCCATATCATCCAAGATATCCATGTCTTTCTTTCTTCAGTCCAAAAGAAATTGAGGTTTTGATGAAAACATTCCAGGATTTTTCTCCATATAATGGACTTCAGTGGTCCAGAAGACACTTTCAGTACAAACTGCAAACTGTTCAAAGGGCAAACTGTTCTCATTTGTATTTAATCGTTGTTGATGAATGGTATATGCTTTTGTTGAAGCCATAAATCCAAAAAGGACTTTTGAATCCAAAAAGGGGCATCCATTTGTCAAAAAAGTAATCCAACTCCAGGGGGTTAATTACGGCCTTCTGAAGGTAAGCGATGGGTTTTTGTAAGAAAAATATCCATATTTAAAACTAAAATTACTAGCTTCCGGCAGAAGCCGAAGCAAGTCAACTTACGCCAAAAGAGTAACCCCTGAACCCCTGTATGACGTAGGATGTAGGAGTCACATAAGCATTGACACCTCTCAAATGGGGCTGGGCAGCAAACTCAAGCTCCTCTTCTCTAATATCCGAATCCTCAGACATTTCTCTTTAAAAATTCTCATTGTAGACTTCTAATTTGTGACAGGTGTTTTGTTTTGTTCAATCCACTGCACTTCCGCATTCGTCAATGTCATGCATCAGGTCAAATGTTACTCTTTCGCCGTAAATCAATGCTTACTGCCATCTGTAGGAAGCTAGTTATTTTACTTTATAATGTTTTAAATGAGAATATTTTTCCTATGCATCGCTTTGCTTTAGAAGGCCTTTGTTAACCCCATACACTGGTACTTTTATGATGGATGATCATAAAAGTATCATCCTCCATCCACTGCCATTATAAAGCTTGGAAGAGCCAGGACATTTTTTATATATATCTTTGATTATTTGTCTGAAAGAGGAAAGTTATATACAGTACACCTAGGATGGCTTGAGGGTGAGTAAATCATGGGGTTATTTTAATTTTTGGGTGAACTATCCCTTTAAATATAAAAAAAATGTGTGCATTTGGTTTAGTTCATGACTCTTCAACAAAGTCCTTTTTAAAAGAAAATTTTACAATTTAAAATTTTCCCCATGAGAAAAAATTATAGGGCACAATACTTTATAAAAAGTGGGAAGTCACTGTTATATTATTATTGATTACACGTGGATAAAAAATACAGATATGTGCCGAATAACACATCCTATATCACTATTTCGTTTTGGTCAACAAATATTTGCTCTGTGTTCAATTCGATTTCAACTTTCCACTGAGGTAAGAAAATACTGCAATTCCCTGATGAGTCTGCATCGCAAGAAGTGATGTGACAGCACTTTTATCCCAAAGGCAGTAAAATCTTTGCAGCATCATTTTCTCCACTCAAATAGTTATTGATGTTGAGACATGGTGATGTTCATGAGATTGTCCTGACACTGCAGTTTAAACAGTTCTGCCAGGCAGTAAACCTTTAAAATGCTTAAGAAGCCTGTCATACATCATGTCACGGGGAAACAGTGTGTGCCCATGCCACAAAAGGAAATAAACTTTCACTACCTACAGATGGTGATTCTGGGGTCCCAAAAAGGCCTTGGCTCATAAAGAGCACAAGGAACTGTCTTATTTCTCTTGCTGTGTTTTTGCCCAGATGCGGGCCTAGTCAGCAGGCTTTATGGTCACCGATGTAATTATACAGCAGCTTAGCAGCTCAAACAATGAAACAGCCTGTTCACCATTTACAGCCTCCCAACTCCCACTCATAAAATAATATGCCAAAATCAATAAGCTTCCAGATATGTCTCGGAAGGCTGATACATCTCGGCGAGAGTACCATTCTGATGCAGCACAAATCCTTCCTAACAAGCTGGGGGGGGAGAGAGGGGTTAATTGGCATGTTGGAGCTGTCCTTCAAAAGCTGGAGAGTGAACAGAACCAACTAAAGATGAATGAGACTGAGGGGGTGTCTTGATCATGCCGAGACAGCGTAACAAAACAATAGCTCTCTGTCAGATGCATGTCTTTCTGCCACGAGTTTCCAGTTATGGTCGGCCAAACCTTATTATGTAAGCTAAATAATTATATGTAATATTTGGAAATCAAATCTGATCTGATTATATGCATTAGTCAAGCATTGTTGTATTGTCAAGGAAAAGCATTTGCCATATCTCCATCAGAACCAGCCATACTGGTTGTTGTTTCTGTAATGCCACAAACAGATTTGTAACTATTGAAATCAAAATATTGTATCTTCAGTAGACCTATTTGCATACTAAACACAAAAGGCACTCTACCAGCATGTCTGTGGGGAAGATCAGACTACATCTGTCCATGACAGGCCTCGGCGGCAGGGGGCAGGACCATCTGACCCTCTCCAGACCTGACCATCCACAGGATCCATCTGCTCAGCCTACAACTGACACCACAGTACCATGTTACACACATAGGAACCCAGTCACAACCCTGCCAGGCACAGCACTCTCTTTGCCTCGGCCTGTTCTCATATTTATCTGCTCAAGACTCCTAAAACCAAGTAAATGTACACTATAACAACAGGAATGATGCATTCACACACTTATCTTACTCACCTTCATGTCACCTGTCTCTGTCCTCTTCCTCATCTCTCTTTCGTTGACCTGGCTTTTAAAAAAACATGCAGCATTACACACTCAATATAGCCTACAGTCAGTTTACCATGTTTCTAAATACATACAGGTTTGTGGCCAGTTTGTCACTCACAACTCATAACAAATTGCTATTTACATTTTTTTCTTGGACAAGTAAACCATATATCTGTCATGTCTGAAACATTTTAAACCATTGTTTTAAAAAAAAGTATACAAAAATGAGCAATTAGCAACTAGCTGGTTAAAACGTTAGCTTCTAAAGTGAACAATATAATTCTCATATAGGTTATTTGGGACATATTTGCTTTACACAACAGTTTAATCTATTGTTTTATACAACAGTTTAATGAAAAAAGTAAATTTGAATAAATAAATATAACGTTAGAGTAACTTACCTTTCTGACAAACATTTTGTCAACAATCCAAACCCAAACAATAATACAAAACGTTAAGCTTGAAAATCTGGAACGGGGAGTGGAACGGAGCAACAAAAGATATTGCCTATGTGTTCTACAATAACTTCACTCCAGGTTTTACGTTTCACTGTTGAGAAAAACTTGCTTCGAACGAAAGCAAACACACATTAAGACGGAGACTGGCTTTCCAAAGTCCGGTTTTCACACGATAAACTCACTTCAGTTCTGCGTTCTTATAATTTAGAACACAGAAAATACATAATAATAACGAATTACAGGAGGCACACACATAACTGCGACCCATAGTTTCGAATATCTAGCTTATGGTGTCCGGAATTAGCCTGGCTGCGCCCTCCTCCGGACCATGAACGAATCGTTCTTTTCAATGAATCTGTTGAACCGATTCAAAAACTGTCTGAATAATTCTAGAGTGAGCGGATAATAAGAAAATTGTCTTGGAATGAATTTGGTAGTCTACTGGAAATATGTTGACGAAATGATTAAGATTATGATACTGTTTTCAACAATCATACTGAACTAGTTGGTTTAAATACATAACATTTTATTAAAATAGTTATGTGAAACAATTTCAGCCAAGAAGAAAGCACATTTGTTACATTCTGTACAATTTAGGTTCTAAATGATTTAGTATTTATTCGTTAAATCAGGTTTAAACAAACTGAAATTACTATAAACATCATCATTATTATCAAGACAAATTCTTTGGGAAAACATAAGCTCGTTCTGATTCTGATTCTAATAAAAAACACACCAAATATATATATATATATATATATATATATATATATATATATATATATATATATATATATATATATATATATATATATATATAGGCCTATATATCTCGTAGGCTAATTGCTTTTTATTGACAACGTTAACCAACATGCTGCAGTCCTTGGTCTCTAAGGAAATACGACTTGACTTGGATCCTCCTTCTGACCATTTCTCCTTAATGTATGTAGCCTAAACATTTTCCCAATCCAAATATAATATATTGAAAAAAGTTTTACGCCGCGATGTGATGGGCGTCCTCCGGTCCTACTTTTCTTTGAATGAAATTTTGTTCACTAAAAATTCCGTGCAATAAACCCAGAAGGCGGTTCTTACATTCAGCTGATCTGGTTACATAAGTGAAACCGGAGAACTTTGAACTACTACGAAAAGTAGGTCACGGCAACTTCATCGTGTTTGTCAGAAGAATCTCACGAAAAAGAAATAATAAAGCTGGAAATGTCGTCTGAAGTGTATGACTGTATAGTCATTGGCGCAGGGATCCAGGGGTCTTGCACTGCCTATCAGCTGGCCAAAAACCAGCAGAAAACTTTACTTTTGGAGCAGGTCGGTTAGGCTACAGCATGTTTTGCAGACTTTTTTGATTCATTCAAATGTACAAATGTTAGAAAAGTACCCTTTTTTTATCTTATCAAGACAGAATAGCCTACTCATCTAAAATAGTAAATCAGTATTAATTCTTGTATGTAACACTTGGGCTCGACTGTTGTTTTTAGTATTATTATTATTATTATTGTAACAATGCAATGAACATCCAGTTTAGAAAAGACTACAATTACAAGGACTGGTATTAGTGTTCAATTAGTGTTCTTCAAATTTCCCCTTTTCCCCAGTTTGTTCTGCCCCACTCCAGAGGGAGCTCTCATGGCCAGACCAGGATCATACGGAAAGCCTATGAGGAATATTTCTACACACAGATGATGCAGGAAAGCTATGAGCTCTGGGCTCAGCTTGAGGAAGAAGCAGGTGTTGAGCTGTACAGGTGAGTGCGTCTATGCATTAAAGGAAGAATGATAACATTTTCTAACCCTATGCAACATGTAGACACTAGAAAATCAAGCGTGCCCCACAGGATGCGAAGGATGATGATAACGGACTAGAATAAAATGCACCTTTAAAGTTATGGTGAGTGCTATGCCAGGTTTCGATGTACAGCTTTTTAAGTACTTCAAAACTTGTCATAGAACTCACCATATGGAGCATTTTCAATCTAGACCCTGAGCATCATCCGCAGACCACTGGGCACACTTGTTTTTCCAGTGTCGGAGAGGTCTAATGGATCACAAGTGGATCAAGCCCACTCAGCCTTGATGCAGAATCAGTCGCCGCTATCCATCTCAGCTCTCTGACGGAAGGGTCCTGATGAGAGGCCACCTGTGCCCTTGAGCATCTCAGAGACTGCTGGGCAGGGATTGAAAAATGTGTGGAAGGTTTTGAAAAGTGCTGATTTTGTTCTGCTCTTTTCTTCCTGTATAGATATTTGCACTACTTAGATGGCACTTGCTTTTTTCAAATGAGTGGCAGTTGCTATTACTGGTTTGGTCAGGTCTGAATGTGGGGGTTATGCAAAGACGTTTATGTTGGATGCGTCTGTCACAAAACCCATTGGAATGAACATTCAGTCTTGGAGTAAATTTAAATTTAAGTGGCTTGCAATAATCATTTAATCATTTAATCATTTATTAAAGATTTTCTTTGCGTATGGCAACATTATCTTAAATGGAAATATACACTACCATTTAAACATTTGGGGTCAATACGATTTTTTTCATCTTATTTTGACCAAGGCTGCATTTATTTGATTAAAAATACAGTCAAAACAGTAATATTGTGAAATGTTATTACAACATAAAATCATGTTTTTAACGTTAATATATTTCATATATTTCATTTTCAATTTTCAGCAGCCATGTTTAAGTGGCACATGATCCTTCAGAAATACATTTATTTTGCTGCTCAAAAAATATGTGTTATTATTAATGTTGAAAACTGTTATTTTTATGCAAACTGGTACATTTTGGTACATTTTCCAAAGAACTGAATTTATTTGACATTATAAATGTTTTTACTTATACTTTTAATCAATTTAATGCATCCTTGCTGAATAACAGTATAAAATCTTACTGACCCCAAGATTTTGAAGAGTATATACATCAAAATCAGTTGTTTTCTGAAGATTATTGATTAATATCCGCACACCTTTATAGCTTACAGCCAGTTAACGTTATTACACAACAGACCAATTAGAACACAGTTTAGAGATGCTTTATTATAAATAATCCTAGCCATAGTATGTATTGAATTCATTATTGAAATACAGTAGTTTTTGCTCTCCATTATCAGTACAAGTCCTCACAAAATGATATAGATTTATGCTTAAATTGTGTTCTGACAATTATTTTTGATTCATTTTCTTTTTACAATAGATTGGATTCCAGCAGCTTGGACCACAAACTGTTATTTTACCCATTGAGTGACCAAAAAGGTCAAAATTCATAATAAATCTGTGACAGGCAGCACAACGATAGATTTAACTGTAGTGTGGCAAGGTGTGCAACGTCAATATAACGTCAAGGTCAATATAAATGAGGATTCTGCAATTACAGACGTAATAAGACAGGATTAGTAGTAGTTAAAAACAGCAGGCACTTTTAAAGTTGTGTAAGGCAATTATTCCATGCATGTTTGATTCGGTCAGTGTTAAAATGACAAATTAAAAATACATCTTTGAAACACTAATTTACCTCAGAAAGGATGTTGCCCCACCATTATGTGACCTGCCCCTTTTGCTATTAGGGACAAGGGACTTGACAAATACTGCACGGAGTCCTTCTTGCAGTGTCCCAAATCAAACACACACACACGCACACACATACGCAGTGGGGGATTCAGTCATAAAAATCTCTGATGAATGGCTTGGACCTGTGAACTCGTGCTGCCCATGCATCATGATGGCTGGCAGATGAGGTAGGCCTTGAAAAACAGTATCCACCGAAAACAGCACGACCATCTATCACACATTGCTGATTTAAAACCTGTGTTCCCAACCTCTCATCCATAGTGCCATAACTCCTCACATTAAGACACCTGCATCACAAGCAGGCGCATACGGCACTTTGCACAATTTACACATGCCTCAAAGCACTTCCATCTAAATCAAGGTGCAGCTGTTCAACATGGACACGTAAGTCATCTTATGAACTTCCCTTCGCAGGCGCACAGGCCTACTGGTCATGGGACCAGAGAACAGCGAGGCTTTCTCACGCCTACAGGCCACGATGCAAAGCCACAAGATTCCCACAGTGGTTTTGGAGAAGCAGGAGTTCAGCCAGCACATTCCCAATGTGAATCTCCCCGACGGGAACGGAGCGCTGATAGACACCCTTGCCGGGGTGCTGTATGCGGACAGAGCCCTCCGAACTGTACAGGTCGGCTGATCATATACACTACTGTACCAAAGTTTAGGGTCTGTACGATTTTTTGCTAGAAAGCACACATTAAATTGATCACTAGAGACAGTAAAATATTTATAATGTTACAAAAGTTACATTTTTAACTTCCTATGATATCATGATATAACTTATTATGAATTACACAGAATAATATTAAGCAACACAACTATTTCCGAGACTGATCAAGAAATGTTCCTTGATCACCAAATCTACATATTAGAAGGATGAGGATCATGTGAAAATTCAGCTCTGCTATCACCGAATATTTTTTGAAATACATTAAATATTTCATTAAATGACTTTCCTTAAATTACAGTGTTTGACAGTATTTTCAGTAAATAAAATATTCTTGCACGTAAAAATCTATCAAAAGCATAAAAACCCCAGACTTTTGAGTGCTTTTCTTGTTTTAGTGAATCATATTATTCAATTATTTATTGAAAAAATCTCTGTTTTCAGAGAGAGGCTGTTGGAATGTCACACGTCAATCTTATATTTAGCTTGGCAGCCCGTAGCTATCAGATGCTCATCTAATCATGTATGCAAAATGAATACATTTGCTACCATTCCAAAACCCCGCTTTGGACCGACTGTGTTTGATCACATCCTTACAGAAGTATCACTGAAATGTTCTCCTCATGGGAGCCACGGAATCTTTTAGCTCACTTGGCAAAGAGGCATACAGACTGAAAAAGAATAACACGATATGACTTTCGGGTATAATTTCAAGTGTAGACTTTTTATTTGACATGTTAGATTCTCTTTTTATGATAAATGATGTTATTACTATTCAAATTGTTATTTTAGTTGCCAGATAAGAGTGCTCAGCTCTGTTAAAGCAATTCAAGTAGTGTGAAATAAATTCAGCGTACTGTGGAAATAAATCGACTCCTAAACTTTCACCGTGAGAAATGTTCTTTATGTACGTAACTGTACTTCAGTCAGTGTCGCCTTCACTGTGCTTTTTAAAGCCCTCGGAGATAAGATATGGCTGCAAAACTTGCTTGTTAAAGGCTCCTTACACCCTATCTAGGGAATATGGCCATGCACTTTTATACATGCCTCTCTGGATAGAATAAGCTCTGCCTAAAGCAGCTACAGAGTGCAGTGATAAGCTCCCGGTTGGCTCTCACTAAGGAAACTCTATTATCTCTTGCCCGAATCTGACCAGATTTTTCCAGTTTTAACTGATCCCCGTTGACATCTCTCTGTGTCAAACTCAGCCGCTGTTAAATTTTAACCAGGCTCTCCTCACTGACTGCCCTTATTAGGGTTTTCTGTCTTCGATGAGCTGTTTTGAAGAAGTTTCGTGAATGCAGTAAAGTTGAACATCCTGTAGTCAGATTGAAGCGCTTTAATCTGCTTGTGCATGTGGCGTTTGTCCGTGTGTGTTCTCTCAGAGGCTCTTTCAGTCCGGTGGGGGTGTGATAAAGGACGGGGAGAAAGTGATTGACATTACGCCTGGTGATGTGGTCAGTGTAACCACAGGCTCTGGAGTCTACAGAGGGAGAAACCTGGTGATCACAGCTGGACCCTGGGCAAACAGACTACTCACACACACTGCACTGCAGCTGCCACTCAAGGTGCATACATACACTCATTCTTTCTCTCATACCTACCCTGTATTTTGTCCATCCATCCATTCATTCATTCTTTTATTTACTCATCTTTTCTTCTTTCTCTCACTCTAAAAATGCTGGGTTATTTTAACCCATTTTTGGGTCAAATATGGACAAAAACAGCTGTTGGGTTAAATTTGAATTGCATTTATTAATCCAACAATTGGTTTGTTCATATTTGACCCAAAACTGTGTTAAAACAACCCAGCATTTTTTAGAGTGCACCTACTTTCTTTTTTATTCCAACCACTCACCTTTCATGCATCCATGAATTAAGAAATAATTACATCTTTCATCCTTTCTTATATTTCTTTCTTAACCGTACGTACCCTCTTTATTTTGATCATTCATTTATTTATTCATTCTTTCTTTTTTTATCTTTCCATCTGTTTGTTATATTTTTATCTTCACCCTCTTTATTTCGTCTGTTCATTCATTCTCTCGTTTACTCGGTCACTTTTTCTGTCCATCCATCCATTCAATTTTTCTCACCTACATAATTTAATTTATATTATTTCTTACTTGCTTTCTTTCTTATGTGATTAATTACTCACATTACACATTAACACACTCACATCACATTACACATTAACACAATCATATCTTTCATTAATTCATCCATTCTTTAGTCAAATGTCTGTCTTTCTTTACCTATTTACCATCTTTACTTTGTCAATTTGTTTATTCTTTCTTTAATTTATCTTCTTTTTACATCCCTTCATCCTATCATTTTCTCACCTTCTTTCTTCCGTTCGTCCATCCATCCATCCATCCATCCATCCATCCATCCATCCATCCATCCATCCATCCATCCATCCATCCATCCATCCATCCATCCATCCATCCATCCATTATTTCATTAAATATTTCTAATTTTTCAATTACTCATCTAAACACATTATTTTTTAATCTTTCCATCCATCCATTCAGTTGTGATATTTCTTTCTTCACCAACTTACCCGCTTTGTTTCTTCTGTTCATTCATTAATTTTCTCAATTACTCACTTTTTCAATCTATCTGTTCATTCACCTTCTTCCTTTCTTCCATCCATCATTTAATTTTTCTCACTTATAAATTCTATTTTTCTTTCTTTCATCATGGCATCATGGAACAATATATCAATGTGAAATGTCTGGGTTTGGGAAACAAGTTCTGAAAAAATCTGAGCGTGGGAATATATAAAGCATATTGACTACTAGCCATAGCTTGTGAAACACACACAGCCACGTATAGATTGATCTGGATTACACCCCTGGGCAGAATGAAAAGTGAGTTATTTTTGAATGTACAGAAACCACCTTATACACACCCAGCAATCCTATAAACAGCTCCCGAGTCTCCAGTCCACAGAGATCTCTTATGTGTCACAGCCACGAGAGAAGTGATGGAAAAAGTACCCTGTGTTAGTTAAACCCCGAATTGGACCTAGAATTGGAATTGCATTTTTCAGGATAGCACAGGCTTGAAAGTCTGCGCTTGGGTGGGCACGACAATATATGAGCAATGAATTTTTGCACTGGTGAATTTTTATGGTCTCTGAATGAGAAGACAGGCTGGAATATTCTGAGCTACCGAATCTTTACTCCTTATTACATTTACCTTACTGATGTGAGCTCAATATCAGTGTTTATATTCATTTTTAATTTACACGCTGTTTTTTATCTGTAATATGGGTCATTTCTTTTTGTGCAGGTTGTAAAGATTAATGTTTGCTACTGGAAGGAGAAGATCCCTGGCACCTATAGTGTCAGCCAACGTTTCCCATGTTTTATACAGATGGAGCCGAAAGAGGGGGAATATGACATTTACGGCCTCCCATCCAATGAGTATCCGGGACTAATGAAGGTGAGTGACAGCAGGGTTGCTGTTTTCAAAAAAACAGGTTTGGTTGGAGCCATGGCCAAGTGGTTGGCTAGCTTGTGGTGCTCAGATTGAAGTCTGGCTAAACTACTGGTTTCACTTTATTTGGATGGTCCCTTTAACACATACAGTTGATTATAAGTAACGTTGCACCTACATCTTTACTAACTCTCACTTGAATGTTAGTAGAGTACTAGCAGACTGGTAGGTAGGGATAGAATACGTTGACATGTAGTTGCAAAGTTACTTATAGTCAACAGAATGTTCAAAAGGGACCATCAAAATAAAGTGTTACCAAACTATTAATAATAGTTTCCATTCACTGAAATAAAGCTGAAATAAAATAGAAATATGACATGGACAACATAGACATGGCTACTGAGATATCTGACATAAATTTAAGTTGAAATACTAAAATTACTAAATCTGAAATAAAAATGTATATGAAAAAAAAAAACGCACACACAAAAAACACATAACAAAATAAAAATAAAATAAAAAGTAATTTAAAATATTAATAAATACTATAATAGTATATAGATAAAAAATAAATTTAAAATACTGGTTCCTGTTCATGCCAAACAGAAATGGACAAACAGGTCAAAATACTGTTTAAACCACTTCGTTAGGGACTGTTCACGCAGAACACGTTTTTTCATTGCACCGTGCTACTTTTCCATTGTTTTCTTTGTAAGTACGCACTAGACGCACATTTGACTGCAGCACTTCGATGTCTTTTGCAGCAAAATGTGGCTCTCAAGTTAAAAGTTGTTCAAATTTTAAAGAATTCATTTCAAGACTTTGGTGTTTATTTTTTTCCACTGACCTGTGTCTCGTGTTTTTAATTGAATGAATGGAGGTAGGAGCAGGCTTCACTCAATAATGAGTGTCAATAATAATGTGAATGTCCCATAGCCTGCTCTTCTATTTGTCCCATGTTTTTGATTTTAAAAAGCACTTCTCCTCGGCAACAATAGCTCTATAGATTACTCTAAACCACCATAACAATATGTACCACAGACCATTGTGTTACTGTAACTGCCTGCCCACATCTCATAAAAAGCCACAGAGATTCAACACCATAGTGTTTCATCCTTTGTTAATTAATCCACAATTCCCTCATGTGGAAATACAGGACACATCCACACTCCGAGAGCTTTCAGAGTATCAGTGACTCTACAGCTCTCTGAATGGATACATGGTCCTTGATGCTTTTACAGAAGCAGAGAAGAAGCACTCTCCTCTTGTCTGTGTTCTCCTGGTACTAATGGCTCGGTTTCAGTATGCAGGAGAGCCCAGCAGGAGTCTTCAGTCTCATCACACTTAGCAAGGCTGAATGGGAGAGCACAGATGGCTGTGTCATGTTAGATGCATTATGTCTGCTCTAGTCGCTGGAGCCTGCCTTCTGCACGTATATCTGCTGCTTCTCCAAGCATACCGAGCGGTGGATCACAGATCCGTAATGTATCATAGGTCAGTTTGGCTTTATGGATCATAGTGTGCATGCATGTGTCTGAGCAGGTGTGTTACCACATGGGCAGCGAGACTGAACCGGATGAGCGAGATAAACAGACGGATAGAGGCGACATCGATATTCTCATGCGCTACATCACCCGCTGTCTCCCTGGGCTGGTGCCAGTGCCCGCTGTGGTGGAGAGCTGCATGTACACGGTGAGTGACTTCATTGCTTGTCCTTAGGTGCCATCGCTGATCTGCCAGACCAAACTTTCTTTCTCACTTAAGGAGAGAAGAAGAATACCATATTTTAATATATGGCTCATATTTTATTCTGACATGCCATTGGATTGAACGGTTGCTGGAATTTCAGGTCTTCATGGGTGCTTTTTTAGACTTCTAGATACTTAGAATGTCTTAACCAGACATGACCTGATATGGCGAAAAGTGATTAAAGCTATTTCTTTCATGTAAATCTGACTTTTGTCCAAATCAGACATGACAGGATATGTTGTGGGATGCTTGATTTCTTGAAGACCTGTGTCTCAATAGCAATACTACAGTGAACCTCAAAAATGTACAATTCAGCAAATCTGAACCCCACCCCAAAACCCATTCTCATTAAAGGTTGTTTAATCACAGTTCAGGATTAAAGCCAGAAACTGAGTGGAACATTACAAAGCAGTTCCCTAGAAGCATGCTGCACAGAGCCGTCTTCTTCCATACAATTTACAGGACAGAACAACATCTCAGTCAGCCAACCACTGTATCGATTGCTTTCATACTTCAAAGGAAAAATATACTAGTGGCTCGAAATGAATCAAAACAATGATTTCTGCTGAACCGGTCTCTGTTTGTAGTAATCAGAAATTGTATTTGTTTAAGACGAAGTGAAAAGGCGTCTTTAGAAACAAAATAACTGTTCAAAAGTTTGGGGTCGGTAGGATTTTTCAATGTTTTTGGAAGTAGTCTCTTGTGCTCATCAAGGCTGCATTTATTTGACACTAAAAACCGCAATATGGTAAAAAAAAAAAAAGATCAGGTTTGAGTATATCTAGCATTTAATTTATTCCCATGATTCAGCATCATACTCCAGTCTTCAGTCTCACATGATCCTTCAGAAATCATTCTAATATGCTGATTTAGCGCTCAAGAAACATTTAGTGTATTATTATTGTTGTTGTATAACTGTTGAGCTGCTTAATATTTTTGTGGAAACTGATGCATTCTCTTATGAATAGAAAGTTCAAAAGAACATTCAGTGTGTCAATATAAAAGTTTTTACTGTCATTTTTTATCACTGTAATGTGTCCTTGCTGAATAAAAGTATTCATTTCTTTTAAAACAACCTCAGAACGGTTGTGTCCAACGAAGTCGTTCAAATTTGTCATTCCTCAGTCAATTTGTTCATCTCTTAAGCTTATCTTAAATGAAGTTCAGTTCAAACAGTGCTCATAATTCATGCCGTGTGCCTGTGCAGAGTGCAAAAAGGTAAAATATTTGCAGAAATAATTACAATCTAGTCTTGATGTTTAACATTCCCCTGCTTCGTTGTTTGTAGGTCACACCAGACCACCACTTTGTCCTTGATTCCCACCCAACCTACGGCAACATCATCATCGGTGCTGGATTCTCAGGTCAGTTCGAGCTCTAATGAACTCAGTATACTCCCATCCCTGTAAAACACAGGCACACAGTCACAAAGACTCTGAGAGGTGTCTTAACTTTTTAATGAGGGAATGGAACAGGGCGCTGGTGAAGGACAGGAAGTGAAGCCCCCAGTGCGGGGGGCTTTTATCGTTTAATTAAAGGTGGTTGTTGGCTCCCCAGGCTCCTGTGTGCTCCCGAACCCGCCTCTCAGGGGGCCAAAGGGTTCACCTGACATTTGTTCCATCTGTTCACATCACCTCCTCCTTAGACTAATTATGGGGCTAATTAAATTCCGCTGGTAATCACTTCAGAGAAGCGCTGGTTAGCAGCACGGGGCGCGGATAGTGGCGTTTGGTGGAAGAAGGGGTTAGGAAGAGAAATTCAGTATTATGGCGGCCCTGCGTAGCTATTCATCTTTGTCCCCAGTTAAAGGAGCTGCTTTGGAGGTGTCACGGAAGCATTGTGTGGCTGCCTCACTTTACTGGTGCCGTCCCATTGCTCTGGCACATCGCGCACTAATGATTTATGATATATATTCTTCTGCCTTAATAATACATTACAACTCTGATAGGAGCAGAGGAATGCTCACTATTAACCTCTCCCTGCCTCTTCTCATTTTATTGTCTGCCATAATGACAGTGCTTCGGCTTCACGCTGCTCTCCTGCCCTCGGCGCAGCTGTTGTATTTGCGGCTTGGGAAAAACTAAAGGGTGCGAATTGGATCAGTTTCAGGGGCAAACACACAAACTACGTATAGAGCTTGGGCTGGAAGTTGCCCTTCTTTCCGTTCGGCATTTGTCTCAAGACAATCTCCGAACTCAAGGTTCTCCGGTTGCCATGGATACCCAGTCACATCAGTGGGGTTTAAGCAAGAACAGAAGACCCGCCATGCGGACATCTGCCGGTCAAAGCCATATCCACTCACAGACCAGCCTTGCAGACTTCAAACAGCCACCCAATCCGCAAAGGCAAGAGCTGAGAGCGTCCGAGAAGAAGATTGCAATGCTTTTTAAACATCTCACCCAGCTCCATTTCTTAAAGGGATAGTTCACCTGAATTGTTGATTGATAGTTCAACTGTATTCTTTCCGCTGTGGAGCACAAAAGGAGAAATTCTAAAGATTGTGCTGGTTGTTCTGTTCTATCCAGTTACTATAAATGGGGACTAAAGCTTTTTCAAAAACATGCAAAAGTATTATAAAAGCCATTTTTATATATCATGAATTCTGAAATCATAGTTTTTGTGAGAAACCAACTGAAATTCAATCATTATTCACTCATGATTTGAATTTGAGAATTGTTTCAGTTTGATTCATGGCTTGTTTTGTGAAGTTAAGCAGCTGATTCATTAAAAAGAAAATCACTTTTCTCTTTTTGAACTATTTGTTCATGAATCAATTATTGGATAATATCAAGATTTTCTTAGAACTTAAAAAAATTACATTTCAGTCTGTTTCTCACACAAAAGTATCAAGGATTCAGAAGTCTTTGGATACAGTGTATATTTCAAATGGGACACTTATTATATTTTTTTATGGTGCAGTTGAGTAGAAACTTCAAAGTTTTTTTAAACATGATTTTTTTAAACATTATAACATTTAAAATGTTATAAATTCAATTTCTATTTCAAATACAAGCTGTTATTTTAAATAATCTATTCATTTTTTAATCCTAAAAGAAAATAGTTTCCACAAAACTATTAAGCATAACAACTGTTTTCAATAGTGATATAATAATAAGAAATGTTTCTTGTACACTAAATTAGCATATTGAATGATGAAGAATCATGTGACATATTTAAAATATTTTTTACAAAAAAACTGTTATTTTAAATAGTAATATTTCACAATTACTTTTTTTTTATAAAATAACTGCGGCCTTGGTGAACATAAGAGACTTCATATAAAAACATTGAAAGATCTTACCGACTTTTAAACAGTAGTGTACATTATTACTTATTTCTGAATGAAAGATTGGTATGGAATGACATGAGGGTAAGTAATAATGACAAAATTTTCATTTTAAGCTAAATATATCTAACACAAAAAATAAAACATACATGTACAGAACCATGCTATAATGAAGTCTCTGACAGTCCACTCAATAAAGGAGAACAATATTCTTAATTTTCTGGACCATTTTGCCAAAACCCACCCAAAAAATACACGTCCCATGACAGCGGGTGTGATGTTACCAGCATGATTGGGAGGTTTTCTCTCTCTCTTTCTCTCTCTGCTCTCCCATGCAAAGGCTTTCTGAGTCAGACCATGGACGACAGATAATGGCTATTTATAGAGGTCAGTTGTACATTCCCGTGAGGTGCGTTCTTTTACCCCAGTGGATTGAATGAATGTCAGATCCACCCTATGATGACTCACCTCTCAGTAAATTTTATTTATTTATTTATTTTCTCATTCTTTCTCTACAGGCCACGGCTTCAAGTTCGGCCCTATCATAGGGAAGGTGCTCTCTCAATTGGCCATGGGGCAGGTTCCTTCACACGACCTCTCACCTTTCAGTATTAAACGTTTCCAATCCCTTGCCATGCCTTCACTTTAAGTCCAAGACCCTACAATGATAAAGCTGCATTTTATATATTAATAAAACAGAATGTTGATGTCTGACTAACTGAGATATGTTAATTCATTAACCAATAACAATGTAAGGAGGCATGGTGGTCACAGTGATTTTGCCAAGACATGTTCCTTCCTAGGTCCACATATTTTGTCGATCCTGGAACAACATTCCTGTCCAAAAATTTAGTCCTAACCCTATCCATAACTAAATGGAAATATCAATAGAAACTATAATAGTATCTCAATTACTCTAAAATAACACTGATTCGACTACAAATTTCATGACATATCTTACAGTAAATCTACTTTGCACTTCATCAAGCTGTTTTTTAATGCAAAAATATGGATTATGTGTACACCACCCTAATGTGATTATATGAAATAGGATTAACCATTTTAAATAAAAATAAAAACCTCATCTTCTTCTTTATCGTAGTGTTAATAAACCAGTTCTTTTGTATGCTGCCATTTTTAATCCTTTTAGTCACTAATAAGAACAAACTTGTAAAGTTAACTCAGCCAGCAAAATTATTGGTGTCTCAACGTACAGTTTATCTAACTGTTAAGTAATTCATGATCCTTTAAGTGTTGACAATTATACATGATTCTGATCATCAGCTTCATCACAGAGAGGATCAGCCACTGTTGTGCTACTCTTTTGTCAATGTTTGTGATTTGGTGTGTTAATTATTGTATAATTTTGAACAAGTCTGAATGTTCTATATGTCTTTATTATGTATGACCACTGTGGAAATAAAGTTCCTCTTTGAGGGCAGAAAAATACATCATCAATTAAAAATGGCTGTTTTGCCCATTAACATTCATGTAAAAAGCCTGCTGAGAATCCTTTTCTGAAACTTTTTATGAAAACTCAATACCTTCAGGAGAAGGATGACGGATCAATAACCTCCCATGCTGATCGCAAGAGTAAGTCCGCCATGTTTCAACATCTGCTACACTGACAAGGGAGCCATTAGCCTCCTGCAACGAGTTTGTAACAGTATCGTCTGAAACTGTCTGATTGTGAAGGCATTCATCTGTGGCCAGCAGCATTAAAATTAAAGTGCACACTTGTCAGTTTTTATGATTTTGCACATTACTCCTCCTCGGCGCCTCAGAGAAAGAGGTCTGGTGGCAAACGGGGCATATTGTTAAAAAGACATCAGCCGTCGAGCTATTTGTCTTTAAAAAGTCAGCGTCATTTGTTGACTTGCTGCCTGGACCCATTTCCCCCTGTAAACATGTTAATCACTAATCAGGCAGCCTTTTACTCTAGGCGTCCATCGGCACCGTCAGGGGGAATGAGGAAATTATACAATGTGACAGCAGGTTACCAGGGGCCCCATTCATCCTCCTGGTTAGAAGTTAGCGTGCATTGAT
Organism: Cyprinella venusta; assembly: GCA_038021265.1. Lineage (NCBI taxonomy): Eukaryota > Metazoa > Chordata > Actinopteri > Cypriniformes > Leuciscidae > Cyprinella > Cyprinella venusta. The sequence goes on along the minus strand of CM075881.1, from coordinate 11,362,522 downwards.
AGTATTAGTGTATTGATGGCCGTATTAAAATGCCATCAAACATGCAGGAGCTAATGTTTATCACCTCTGATGAGTGTGAACCTGATGAGTTATTGTGAAGGCAATGGCTTTGAGGTTAAATGAATGCAGCTCCAGGCTTCTTCATTGGCTCGCTTATGCGTGGAAGGGTCATTTCCGTGGCTTGGGTCTAACGGAGAGCTTTTTTTCTAGAAAAGTCAAAATAGCTTTCCATTGTTAAAGGAGATGTTTAAAGGAGTAGTTCACTTTTTTTAAAAAAAATGCTGATAATTTACTCACCCCCATGTCATCCAAGATGTCCATGTCATTCTTTCTTCAGTCGAAAAGAAATTAAGGTTTTTGATAAAAACATTTCAGGATTTTTCTCCATATAATGGACTTCATAGGGAACCAAACGGTTCAAGGTCCAAATGAGAGTTTCAGTGCAGCTTCAAAGGCCTTTAAACGACACCAGACGATGAATAAGGGTCTTATCTAGCGAAACAATCGTCCATTTCAAAAATAAATAAAAAAGTTTACTCTCCGTTCGTGACTCTCCTGTTCGAACTCGTTCATCAAAATGAACAAATCTTTTTTCGAGTCATACTCGAAGGGTCCTAGATAAGACCCTTATTCATCGTCTGGTGTCGTTTAAAGCCCTTTGAAGCTGCACTAAAACTCTCATTTGGACATTGAACTGTTTGGTTCCCACTGAAGTCCATTATATGGAGAAAATCCTGGAATGTTTTCATCAAAAACTTTAATTTCTTTTCGACTGAAGAAAGAATGACATGGATATCTTGGATGACATGGGGGTGAGTAAATTATCAGCAAAAGTTTTTTTTAAAAGTAAACTTGCCTTCTGAAACAATGCGGGTGCCGGACGCCTGAAGGAAGGCGATTTTAAGATATTTTAAAATGTAATTTGTTATTGTGATTGCAAAGCAATCATTTTAAGCATCATTACTCCAGTCTTCGGTGTCACATGATCCTTCAGAAATTCATTCTAATATGCTGATTTTGCTGCTCAAAAAAACATTTCTTATAATTATCCATGTTGGAAACAATGCTTCATATTTATGTGGAAACCAGGACATTTTATTTTCAGGATTCTTTGAGGAATATAAAGTACAAAAGAACATTGTTTATTTGAAATAGATTTGTAGATTCTGTCAAGTCTATTACACTAACATTACACATTCGTCTTGTAGTATTGCAGAATTCATTTCAATGAACAGAAATAGAAATAGAAATGTCTTGATGCGAGCAAATTAGAGGGTTAAAGCAAAATTCTGACATCAATCTATAAAGTGTTTTTTTCGTCAGCCACCACACAGAGGAGGATGACAAAGACAGCTGTACTGTAACTCAATCTCAAAACTCATAGAAATAAGTACAGGCTGCTGTTTATCTTATAAGCATATCACTCCTGCTGCGTTTCCCTCTCTCAAATATTGCCCTCTCCATGGAAATGGCAAAAAAAAAATGGCCTTCGGGAAGTTGTCAATATCGGGTGGACATGCACAAGGATGAAGAAAAGCGCTCATTGACTGACAACAGAGACAGAAAGGCTTGTGTTGCTATGGTGATGAGAGATGTTTACCTCTGTAAAGGACTGGGCAGAATGGACAAGGGGTTTAATTTAAGCACAGGGCTCAAACCGCCTGCCTGTGATTTGGATTGTCCTTGACTGAGGATGCATCATGACATTGCCTCATATAAGCAACACATCCCTTTTAAAAAATGAAACAAATTGTACGTTTATTTTGAGCTGTCATATTTTTCTCGTCCTTGTTTTTGCAGCATTAGTCATTTAGCAATGACTATTAATTTCTCCACTGAGAAAATGGAAAGTATCAGAAATACAAATGTACAACCCTGACAGCAGTTTATGATTCAGCCTCAATTATCACCCCTCGAAAACAAGCGCTTTACAGCAATAGGACAGGAAGAGCTAAATAAACTTATTACATCTAAACCAACTACAAGATTACTCAAATACCCACTACTGGAAGAGTTACCTGCAGCAGAATAGCCCCTTCTTAATATTATTAACTCATCTCTATGACTGGGTAATGTCCCAGGACATTTTAAGCTGGCAGTTATTAATCTTCTCATTAAGAAACTACAACTAGATCCAAATTAATTGGCAAATTACAGACCCATTTTAAATCTGTTTGTCTAAAGTACTAGACAAAATTGTGCTCGATCAATTGTGCACCTTCCAGCAAAAAAATAAATAAGTAAAATAAATAAAAAAAGATATCTATGAAAAATTTGACTTGGGATTCAGGCCCCATTACTTACACTCTAAAAAATGCTTGGTTATTTTAACCCAATTTTGGGTAAAATATGGGTTAAAAATGTAACAATCAGGTACTGACTTCAACGAGGGGGGTAATAGTTTGGAAGGGGGTCGAAATTAGGCACAATACCTTTAGTGAACCGAGTTCTTGTGTATGGCTCTGCCTGTGAACTCAGTGGTGTGCTATGTGTTTTGTTGCTTGTACTTTAAGAACTAGACATGTTTAGTATATGGGGTTAGTTTTGTTTTATGTATATGTCTACCTTTTCATTTGCCTGGAGATGTCAGATAACAACTGATATTATGGGAAGAGAACGCAGGTTACGATATAGGCTACACTGCCCCCGTAGCAGATGACTGTCAAGGCACACCAGGTAAGAAGTGAGCGCCACTCCTCGTTTTTCTGTTTTGTTAGGTAGTTCAGTTAGGGTGGCGGATGCAGCGGCTATGTCGGTTTATTTTCTACATTTTTCTTTGGTTAGATTAGGTTTAGATTAAGAATTGTTTTGTTATATTTTGTTCTGTATTTTGGCGTGATTTTGTTCTTTTCCCATTTATTGTTTGTCTGTTCGCACAATTATTTTGTACATAGCGCACTTTATTATTGTTGCTTTGACTGATCAGTTGCTTCGGCTTGTTGTAAATAAAGTCCAGTTTATTTTTCCCTTCAAGAAGAGCCTGTTATTCCACCACATATCACCTCAAGCAGTACGTTAATATATAAATGTTGCGGTATCTGCCCTAGACCTTTCAAGGTTCGTAACATATCTGGACATATGGATTTCACTCGGACACAGTCACTTCTAATAACAAATGACTCTAAATTGTAATAGAAACATGCATTTTTTGTAAAGCAGCTTTGAAAACGATATCTATTGTGAAAGGCTTTATACAAATAAATGTGAATTTAATTGAATTAAGGTTATTGCAGGTACATTAGCAGTGTTTTATTATTTTTAAGTCATCAGACAGAGGTAAACTGAGGTTAATTAATATTTCATTTTTGCATCTTTTATTTGTATCACATCAACAACACTCCCACGCTTTCGAGAGAAATATTTTAGATGCAAGTCACACAAAATTAGTTGCTGTGATTTTAAAAAAAAAAAACCATTTGGACATAATCACACCCTTACGGAAAAAAAAAAGTACCGTGGTGTAGTTTTTCGAAAAACAGGTGCTTCTCTCTGCTGTCAGTGTGTTGTTCACTGTAGATTCCACCTTGTCTTACATCTGTTTTTTATCAGCAGTCTAAAATACAGAACAAATGATGTTTACAGCACAAACGCCCAGTCATTTTAAATCTATGACCCTGCACCTGCTGTGGAGCCTGAAATTGAGTATCATGAGCTCGAAACCCCGATGTTTTTTTTTTTTTTTTTTTGGCCTTTTGTGATATTTATATCCACAGATGAGTATGTAATAAAAAGGGGGTCAGGCCTTCTTGACCCCTGCCAGTCATAACCCAAGGTTTATGTAATGCTGCACACCCTGCCTCAAGAGACGGGCATTAATTAGTGGCTGTCTACCAAAACCATCGCTCCTTTAGACTTCGATAGCAAACACAATGCTCTGTCCCTGGAGTAATCAACCTGCAGCACACTGGCTGCCCGCATAAACCCCAGAGGAGCTCTTTGCAAGAAGACATTGTGAGGGTCAAGAGGGCCAGAATTCATTCCAACAGGGGGAGATCAGAGAACATGGAAGCGCAGACTATGATGACAGCACCAGTAAAGATCAATATCCCTGGGTTATGACAGAGCAGAGTAGTGTAGAGCCAGCATATGAGTCCCTTGGGGGACATTTTTTTTTTTTTTTGACAAGAGTTCGCCTTAGGGATTCAACTGAACATATAAAAAAATAGTGGATTACTCTGCAATAAATGGAAATGGAATTAAAAACCTGTTATTTGGTCAGATAAGTTACAATATGTGATGGAAAAAAAGGTTTATTTAATCAATAATGAATTGTAATATACATTGATTTAACCGGACACTACATGCCATTTACTGTCAAAAATCATTTTAGAAGTGAAGTTACACTGATATATTTTGTATTTGTAATATATAATAAACATTTAAAGGGGACATATCATGCTAAATCCACTTTTTAGCACTTAAATGCTTTTTGTTGTATATTTGGAGTGTTTATAAGTACAGAAATTTTGAAATTATTCTCTTCAGGTACTTCGTTTATATCTTTATATTCTGTTTTGGTCATATTTTGCAAACTGTTCAGATTTTTCTGTTCTCTATGACGTTTTTCGAACAATTACGTCACAGTATTTGCAGCGGAAATGACAAATAAGGACATCGACTACCGGCCCAACACTACTTCGAGCTATCTGACATTTTAATTTCTAGCTCCGATTTTGTAATCCAAGCTCAATGATGCAGAAGTTACGAGAGGGCAAGTCAAAATGTTTGGTTGTTGGATGTAGTGATCTTGAGTTTCATCAATGGTCAATTTAGCTGCTGTGTTTTCTGAAGCTTTTCTAAATGTATCATATTATCAATGCAGATTTTTAGTGGTAATATTAAACCGTAGTGATTTATCTTGTTAGTGTGCTTGTTTTAACAAGAGACATAATCGACTTTCACTTATAACACCACTGCAATACATCCATATGAAGATTTTTTCAACTCACTCGCTCTGGCTCAAACATGTAAGGCTTGATGGACAAGTCTTCCATTGATCACAATTTGTTAACGTGTGAATAAAAATGTTCCATGACGCTATATAATCGTATATCTCTAATAAAACTACAAAAATGGCCGAACGGGGTGGAGTTGAACTCAGCGACCTGGAGAGCGGGCGGGGTATGACATCTCCTTTCTATTTAAAGAGGCCACTCCAAAATGTGTTGCTCACAGACGCACATCCGAAAAGGGGCCTGTGGAGCTATAATGAGGAATTTAGATCCAAGTATTGCAGTTTTGCTTTATATAGACCTCAAATGTATATAAAAAGGAATGATTTAAAAGCCCATTAAGAAAATATGTTTAAACAATGTGAAGTAAAACGATTTGGAAAGTAGAAAGTACAGTGTTCCAAATGTAGTTCCTTAAGTCAGGTTTAATTTGTTTAACCTTTATGTAAGGATGTTTTATTTGATTCTAATTCAACTAGTTCTGATACTCTAATTTGATGCGAGCGATGTTCAGTCCACCGGCACTGGGACTTCTGCTTATCCACTCCAACCATTAGTGGAGAGGATATTTTCTGCAGGTTACATCATTTTAAAAAAAGTGACTTTATGAGTGAGTCATTGAATCATTTACTCAACTGATCCATTCAAAGCATTTATTATTCATTTAGGAACGCAACAATGAGAGAGAATCATTCACTCAAATTTGTTCAAAACACTAATTAGTGAATTGCTCACATATGCTGCAGTTTATTGTCTTCATTTGGATTTTTTGAGCCATTTTCAGTGGCCGAACAAAAATAGACAGTAATGGTCCATTCACAAAAAAATGAGTTTTTATAGTTTACTGCTTTTCTATAAACTTCCACTAGAAGGACTTGTTTGACTTTTACTAAAATGACAGCATTCTAAAATACAAAGCTCAAATTAAGATATTGTATATACGCATCTCTAGACCTTTTTTTCCTCATTACAATACTCTAAAACTAAAAAAAAAAAAACCGAGAACGCACAAACTTTTAAAATAATTATGTGCACAGATAAATCATTTATAATAAATACTGAAATACTCCATTAGAAAATAAGAATTGTCAATATTGATTACATGGACTTGGTGCCTATACTGTAAACACTAGTCCCCAAATAGCCTGATATCACTCCATGTCCTCTCCTCTCATCTACTTCTTTCACTATATATGAACAACAGGTACTCGCTGCTTTCTGATCCCGACATGTCGTAAGTGTGTGTCAGTCTTGAGGATGCTGTCCCCTGGGATTTGGGAGACTCAGATACATTCGGTAGAGTAATGAGCCTGGTGCCAGCGCTGCTAGTTGGAGACAAAGAGGGTATCACATGTCGTTACAGCTTCTTCTTGTCTCGTGTACACTGGGGAGACGCAACACTTGCATCTTTGCCCACCCTGTGTTTATACCTCCACCTCCCCTATGACACATTGCAGCCCAGCAGGGTAATAATGGCTACCCATGAATATTACATCACTTCTTTTCATCAGAGGATTTTACAATCCATTTTCAGTGTCAGACAATTGTATCCAAGAGAGTGGAAGTGGCCTCCGAGGAAGGACAAAGATACCCTACAGTAGTATTGCTCGACTTGAGAGGGGATTTGGAAAAATGACAAAAAGCAACCACTCTATATAACCACCTCACTATCCATACCATTAATTTATTGGTGTTGTGTGTTATGTAAAGCTTATCATGCAAATAAAAAACGCTCTTACGATTATTAACGAACTAAATGACTGTGATTGGCCAATTGGCCAAAAGTCTTGCAGGCTTTCTTCATTTTTCACGCTGTTCACAATGGCCAAGGCCAAGGAACAAAAGAAGGTATGGTAATTTGATTAGGGTTTAACGACACTCTCTGACATAATATTAGAAAGGATAAGGTAAGTGCTTTGATTGAGAAACACTGTCTACCCCGGATGCGAGCGGCGCCACGCGACAAAAGATAATAGAACCCATTATAACCAGTGCGGCTGTCTACACTGGATGTGGCACAACAAATCCCCTACAGTACACTGATGCTCTGATCTATTTGTGACGTAGCCCACTTCAAGTGTCCGCGCTACTCCTGACCAGTCTATGCTTCTGACAAGAAAAACTAATGGATTTGGAAACTTCGCCTTGTTGTCCGTCTCAAAATGAGCAGAAAGGCTGCACAGCTAATAGCTTGAGATAAGCACTCAAGATGCTGGTCTCTAATTGCTCAAAAGCTGCACTTTTGATGGAGATTCTGGCTTTTTCATTCCATTTATTTAGAATAGAAAGTTTTCTGTAGCTACATATGACTGAAAGACAATTCTGAGAGAGAGAGATGATGCTTTCCATACTCTTTTCTTCATACTCACCATCCATCCACCGTGAGTTTTGGAGTGCGGGGGCTAATTTATTTATTTTTTATTATTTATTTATTAAATCTGTTGATAAGGATTAGTCTATTGCGGTCACCGGGAGGAGACGTTCGGTTAACTTAGTTGTCTTGGCCAGTGAATATTAATTTGTGCATGGGAATGGGAACTAGTATGTCGAGGCCACTAGATAATAATTTGTAGGAACATCATACTAAGTTGTGGGTATACGTGATAATATGTCGTGGTAACTATATAGCACATGTATTATGTATTTATTTACAATGAACTCCACCCCCTTAGGACACTGTTGCTAACAAGCTTTAAAGGTCATCTCATTGAATTGAACAGCATGATTTTCTGTACAATACTCTCTCTGTCTGTTTAAATATTAATTACTTAATAATTCATTATTTGGAGAAGCAAAATAAAAAAAAATACTATCTGTTCTCATTGCATCAAGTTACTTGGTAACAATATTTTACTGTATTTTTAAAGAATTTCTGTAAAAAAAAGAGAGAAAATAGCAGATTGGTCAGTAACATTTTAAGGAGGAGCTTAGCAAAGGGTCAATTAAAATGTCTTCTGATTATTATTATTAGTAAATATATGAATCATCCGTGTCTTTCATCTGTTTCTGCCTTATTGTAAAAGAAGGCTCATTTTGCACTGGAAACTTTTGTTTCTGCACACATGGAAAGAATGAGCAGGACATTGTGAAGAAGCCCTCAAGCAGATTTCATAACCATAAATAATGCACTCACAGGCAAACACTGCACCCAGTCAAACATGTTTCACACCTCCAAAAGTTTGATTATGATGATAAAGAAGTATTTTAAAATGTTCTGGTCTTAAAAGAGGCAGAATTTGACCTAGAAACAGAAAATGTGCATCACACTTTTTCCATCCTTTCTCACGCCATTACACACATGCTGAATTACATCCTCAGCTCCAGTCACAGACACGTGCTTGCATGCCATAATTGGAACACACACATAAAGCTGTGCCCCAGGACTGCTGGCGGGTGTGTTGCTCTTTGAGTTAGTGTTCACGTTCATGACGCCCGTGGGTTATGAGTGGGAAGAGACTGACAGCTGCTGTTTGTTACACAGCTACAAAGGACACAAAACTGTGTGTAATTGCTAGTGATGCCACCACAACCATGTGTAACCTGCTTCATACTGTTGTGAAACCAATTTTAAAAATGCTTAAGATGTTAATTACCGTACATGCATGCTTTCCGCAGCTTTTGGCCAATTCTTGAAATCATTTTACTGTGTTTTTGATCAAATGAATGCAGCCTTGGTGAGCAAAAGAGACTCCTTTCAGAAACAAAAATCTTACTAACCTCAAACTTTTGAACGGTATATATTGAAATTAAAAAAATAAATGAGATTTTGGAAATAGACAGGTGTTTTACAGACTCTGTTTTGATGTGAAAGCAAGTGCCATCTCATCTATAAATTCAATTTATCTGCACAGCGGGTGTTGGTGTAAGAGAATTCAGTGAGAAGGCCGCAGCTCCTCTACACTCAGACTGTCATATTGTTTTGAAAGAACACTATATGTTATGCAAGGTCATAACTGTCGTCATCATAACAGGCCATTATTTAAATAAAAAAAAAATCAAGCTTACATTTTTCACTTATAATGGCTATAAAGGTCTCAGCATGATGTATGTAAGTGCTTTTCCTGCGTCATAGAAAAGTGCATTCAAATATGTAGTCAGGATTGAAATTATTTGTATAGGTACAGTTGAAATATGAAACAAAATTGTTATAAGTCAAGGTTTTAGGTAAGAGAATTGTGGCTTGTGGTTGGTTGCCATGTATTTAAAAATTAAAATAATGGTTTATACAATAATTGTGAGACCTACTGTTGGCTGTTCTCTGGTTTGACTGAAGCCAATGGAAAGCTCAAGCTGTGCTGTGTCCAGTAAGCTGTGCTGTGTCCAGTAAGCTGCGCTGTGTCCAGTAAGCTGCCTTTCCTATTGTTAGCTCATAGAAATGACCGCAAGCCTTCCTATTGTGCAATGAAGCAAGCAGCCAATGGAAAAGAAAAGCATGTTGAATGTGAATAGACATACAATACGGCATACTTTGTATTTAAATGCTGAAATTTAAGGCTCCATTCAGATGTTTCTTATGATCTTTCGGGAATATAAAAGACGACACTCAGAATCGGTTGCTCTAATAGAGATGATTAATATTGCAGGTTTAATCTTTCTACTACAAGATTTATTAAAATATAAAAGCTAAAAAATAAGACTGCTGTGTGTCATTTCCTTGCACTAAAACAGCATTAAAATTGCCTTTCAACATTTTATTAGTGACTGCAATGATGGTTTCTGTTTTCCAAACAATCTATTTGAAAAATACTATTGCTTATTGCAATAAATGTGTTATTTAGAATAAACCCCATTGAGATTAAACATGTTGTTATTGCTTTTTATTGAGAACAATTGTTGGAATATTTGGCACCAACTAGGGCTGTGCGATATGGATTAAAAAAAATATCATGATTTCTTGATTTTTATTTTTCCGATTTTAATCACGATTTTGACACAGTCATGCTTACAGTTTAAATGCATTATTGTGCATTTGAAACATATTTCCAAAGGAAACCAATTAGAGCTGTATCGCGTAGCACTAAATCTGGTTAAACTCTACATATATCTCTTTGTATTGTTGTAAAATATATTCATGACAAAACAAGAAAACAAAAATCAAAAAGATCAATTATTTTATATATAGCCTAGTCAACTGAAAAATTAAGACATATTAAGTATAGCACAGATGTTTAATGAGGCAACAACATATGATAGATAGGACAAAACAAAAAATGACTATGAATAATCTTTGATTGAGCAAAATTAGTATGATATTATGAAAGACTCCGATACAGTGCGGTACAAAGCGGTCATGCGCAGAATGCGCTTGAAGCAACACAGTTACCGCACGCATATATTGCGTCGAGTCCGCATTGAAAAGTTCAAAGCACAAAGGAAATACATATTGATGCAGTGTATTATACAGTATCTATCTATGCTATAGTTTACTGAGCCTTTCCATTTAACAGTTTTAAATGTCAGTTAACGTTACTGTGCACGTGAAGAACAATTAGTGCTCCCCACCCAGTGTTAAGACCTAACAGACACGGTAGAAACGAACAGTCCAGCAAGATAAGTTAGTCATTTAATGCGACACCATATAGAGCTTTATCTACAGATCAAGATAATAATAATAACACTGAATTATCATCTTGACTCGGAGAGTTTCATCGTTGACTGTCGTAACGGTCGTAACCGAACGCGACGCGCTGTTTGAACACTGAATGGAGAATGACTGACAGCCGGAGCGGAGGAAACTACTTGTAAACCAGTCATGTAATGATATTCCCTTACCTTCACAGAGAAAGAAACTGGTGAGGCAAGTCCCTTTCCAAATATTTCCATTCGCTCGCACTCCCTTCTGGGACGCACACCTGTTAGCAGTTCACTGAATCTCTGGTAACCTGCCCGGTCTGTGTTCTGTTCTGTTCTCGCGCTCAATTTAGGCGCGCTGCATTTTGATTGGTTAAGATAGCAAATTGGGAGGTTGAAGCTATGGGTTGGAGCCGCGCATACTCAAATCGCGATTTTATTATGATTTCGATTAATCGCACAGCCCTAGCACCAACAATGGTGCAGAAATGAAACTGCAGCTTTAAAAAAATTAAGAAAATGGGGTGTTGAACATGCCAGAATGTGATTTTTTTCTGTTATAAAAAATGAATGATGAAATAAGCATATTGAAGCATGTCAAAAACAATCACCATCATTTATTTACAATATATTAAACTGTAATGCAAAATTACTTATAGCAAGTGGTCATTTATTCAATAAAGAAAATAAACATTAACTATTTTGAAAGCTAAAATGAATCATACAGATATTTATATATTTTTATATTAATGTGTACAGCCAGCAAATGTTATGTATCTTGAAGCAATGTGATTTAATTTGCCAAAGACATCATTTTTTTTTCATATTAAAATCAATATTGACTGCATAGAAAAGAGGATAAAGTGGTTGACCTTTGCAGAGGGTCTATAAAACTAATACACATGTAAAATACACACGCTGTCTCCCTTTAAAAATCAAAGAGAAGCAATGAGATCCTTTCATTGCTATTATGCTGTTGTTTTATATTTTGGCAGCTTCGCTCAATCCATCAATGCTAGATCATAAATACTACAATGAAAGCACAAAACAACAACAACAACAACAACAACAACAGAAGGCAACGACGGAGTTCGGAGGGGTGCGTGTCCATTCAGGTTCAAGTGAGTCTCAAAGCCATTAGGTAAAGCCAAAAATACTGATGAATCCAATGTGACGACATGCTGTAGGGAAGCTGGGATTTCACAGTATCGGTTCTGTCTCCATCTTGTGCTTCTTGTTGCATCACATCAGCACGGAAAGCAAGCTGTTTGTTTATCCAGTATCAGTGGAGTTGGATGAGAAATTACCACAATGCCCCATTATACCCAAGAATTTAGGCATTCCCTTGAGAAAGCCAGACATCTACGGTAACCAAAACAAAAAAGCCTGAGAACAACAACGACCACAACAATAAAGAAAAAACGCGGAGCCATAACACCTACTGTATGAGCAAGCACTTAGTCAATACAGTCAAGACAAGGCATATTATGGCGAGACGAACACCCCAAACCGCTGCTCACTTCTCATATCATTGACCTGATCAAAGTTTTTCCTCTACACATAAAAGATCAAAAAAGTAAAGCGTGAGAGAGAAATAGGCTGTATTTTCATCAGGAGGCATGGCGTACTCTCTTATTCAAGCAAAAAAACATGAATTCTTCACCGTATGAAAGCGAAGAGGCAGAGAGAGAAAGATACAAGCAAAAAAAAAAAGTTGGAGAGATGGAAAGGAATTGGTCTTAAATCAGTCCCACCTCAACTCCCTCCTCTCTTCTGACAAAGTCAAGAACCAAAAACTAATTTGCGCATGAATCCAAAACAAAGCTTTTTTTCTTTTTTTTTTTTGGTGATACGTTTTTTTTTCTCTCTCTCTTGGTTTTCTTTTCTTTTAAATCTAACCGAATGCAAAAACCCAGACATTTCTCGTTTACACAGTGCCATGTATCTTTGGCTCAGCCGTGACCATGCGAGAGGCTGTAGTATGTTGCCCCAAGCAATATCCATTACTGAATCCTAACCGGGGCAAGAACGCAAGCACAGCGTTTGCTTATTTAAAAAGGAAGAGGAAGAATGTCAGAAGTAAAAGCACACAAACAGGAAAGAGTTAACAGTGCTGCGATTCATGTTGCTGTACAAACCCTTTAAAGCTCTAAACACAAAGCGCATGTAAAATAATACTACTAATAACAAGTCAAAAGAAATGATGGGTATATCTTAGCCAGAGTGCGTCCCATCATGCTCCACCTCGCTGAAATCCTCTCATCTGAATCCAAGTTTATGGAAGACACTGATTTTAACTCCAAAGTCTTCCTTTCTGTGAAAGTGAGTGCATGTGGATGTGTGTGTGTGTGGGGGGGCAGCTACGCGGTGGTCTCGCCATCGCTGTCATTCAGGTAGCTGCTGCGTTTGTAGCGGGAGCGGTAGGTGCTTCGGCCCGCGCTCCCTTCCTCTTTTTCTTCTTCCTCTTCTTCGTCAGATCTGTCAAGGCAGAAGCGTCTGCGACTGGAGGGGGGGCTGGAGGGGAGAGATAAAGAAGCTTTGATTAGGATCAGCTGGTGGAGAGAGGGACCGAAGAGGATAATCTCTTAAGGAATGTTGGGCTATCAAACTTTAGAATGAGGGGTAACAATATTTAACAGGCCGGTATAATCTTTGGTGATGCGTTAGTGGTGCAATACACAAATCACATCCAAATCACACCAGGTGTAGTGCCATGAAACCTTATCGGATCATTGTTAGTGAAGTTGTACAAGCAAACGACAGTTTCATTAGGTAACTAAATTACCATTAGATAAATAAAGAGAAAATAAAAATACTAAGAAATGATTATGATGGTAATGGTTACTGTAAAGATGCATCAATATTCAAATAACAATAATATATTGCCTAAATAGTTTAAAAATGAAAAACACTAAACTATAATCAATCCTTATAAGTGCTACAAGTTACCAGTGTTACATTGATAATAGACTTAAGATTACAGCAAATGTGATCTAAAAGTAAAATTGGGGAAAATGAGTATTACATTTAAATATCCAATATTGACCAATAGCAGCACATTAAAATTTAAATAATAATTTAAATTGGATGATAACCAATATAGTACCAATATAGTATATAGTAACAGGTGGGTGGGTACAGAAGTGTTTGCACAGTCAAGTCAGTACAGAGTTGAATACAAATAAAAGCATCAAACTGTCTATTAAATCTCCACTTCTATAAAAATCCATGGTTCATTTTAACACAACTTGTAATATTCCTCATGTCTACTCATAATCTTATCAGTGAATTAACATATAAATGAACTGCCCTCTAATTATACAAGAGCAAGCAGAGAGATGTAGAGAAAGCTTGAATTTCTCACCCTCTTCAAAAAGTCAACGCTAACTTTTTGTGTCACTGAGTCTTATCTTCCCCATAATAATACAAACTTCAGGTTAATTGCTGGCAAGCAGCCCTAACCGATTTTATGTTTAATTATGCCCAAGACCAGAGAAAGAATTTCAAACCGACTTTAGTTACACAGCTGTTATCTTGAGTTAATAAATCACAAAAAAAATATTTCAGTGAATGATATAGAACAGTGTCTCTCACTCAGGGGGCCGGGACCCTGTTATAGACCTTATGTAGCCCCGCCCCTTTTCAGCGTTGCGCTCGTTGTCTTTTGACTTCCGGTCTGTATTTCCACAGCGATCTCGCATAGGTATGAATGAACTGCTCGTAAAAAAAATCCCGTTCGACATTTGTTAAGACATCTGCTTTTAAGTAAATCCACTTCACCAGCTAATTACTCCTCGACAGCGATGCCATAGAAATATACAGAACCGGAAGTTCAAAGACAATATTCTAAAGATGACGGCGCCCACGTTTCTCTGGTGCATAAGGTACAAAAAATGGCTGAAAATGTGTGTGAGTAACAAAGTAAAAGAACACAGTGTAAAGATAAACTGAAGGTAAAGTAATGGTCAAATGCAATTAAAGATATCAGACAGATAGTTCAACACCATGCATGTAGCATTCCTTCACCCCACACCAAGCATCACCTACTGCCATCTTTAGTCACTGTCAGGCCTGTACAGGTACTTCATCATAAGATTGTCCACTTTCTTCTTCCTCTTCTTGTCTTCTTTCTTAGACCGAGGTGGAGCTTCTTCAGAGGGGCCTTCAGGCTCTGGCTCGCCCTCAGAGCCCGAGGCCTGCCTGCCGGGGGCTTTCTTGATACTGCTGGAGCTTCTGTAAGAAATAGTGGATGCTCCTGAACTGGAGTCCGACTCTGTGCTAGACTCCGATTCTGTGGATGAGGAGGAAGACGAAGACTCTTTCCTGGACTTCTTCTTGGATTTCTTGCCCTTCTTCTTGGAGCTCTTCTTCTTGCGGTCGTCGTCAGAGCTGTCGGAGCTGTCTGATTCAGAGCTGTGGCTTTTCTTCTTCTTCTTCTTGCTCTTGCCCTTTTTGCTGCGGCTGCTGCGTGTGCTGAGGCTGCTGCTGGAACGCATGAAGTCCACGGCTGAAGCAGAGCGGCGCAGGCTAGAGGAGCGACCACTGTCCCTGCCAGTCCTAGAGGTGCTGACGCTCTTCTTTTCATCCTCCACCTCGCCCGGCTTATCTTTCTCCGCTTCAGAGTCTTCCAAGCTGGTGCGCTTGAATTTAATGGGTTTGAAGCTCAAAACTTCATTAATGGCAGCCTCCAGGTCAGGGTCAAGGTAGTTGCGGTGACTGACTGGCTTGACGTCTGAAACCTCAGGCGGGCTGGAGTCAGTGGTCCGGGCTTGCGGAGGCATGGAGAAGCTTCGGCCGGAGGTGGAGTGAGGGCTGTAAGCGCTGGAGCGAGCCTCGCTTAATGCTACGCTCCGGGCATCATCGTCCACGTCAAATTCACTGAGGCGACAGCTACGAGACAGTGACATTCGGGAGTCGGAACGGCTCACGCTGCCTGGGCTGCGGCGACTCAGGCTGGGGCTGACGGGTGAACTGTATTCACTCTGCCGATCCTCGAGACGAGGCATGCTTCGACGCCGGCTCACCGAACTCATACGACTCACGCTGGAAATAGCATCGTCATCTAGATCCATGGCAGTACGAGAGGAGGAAACCCGGCTCGGGGCTACAGACGACACAACGGACTCCTTATCAAAATCAGACCAGCGGCTGTCCATGCCCTTTCTTGCCCGACTGGCTGCCTCCGAGTAGGCCTGAGAGATGACAGAACCCCGATCATCAATATCATCTCCTGCCTTCCGCCAGGAGCTGACAGAGTAGGAGTCATCCTCAGCTTCTTGCTTGGCTTTGCTCTTGCGGAAAGAGGAGAGGTCCTGGGAATTGGATTGTTCTTTGAGAGTGTTGAGGAGCGAACTCTCGTCTCCCTTACCTCCTATGGAGTCCTTCATGTTGGAGCGTTTCCTGTAGCTGAGGGAACTCATGACAGATACAGGCCTGCTGGGTTCTAATTCTTTACCTTTGCCATTGTCTTTCCATTCTTTACCCTCTTCCCACTCTTTTCCCTCCTTTCCGTCAACATTTACAGCATATCTAGATGGAGGGGCAGATGGGGTGTGCACAGTGTAGAAAGACAAACAGATGAAGGGAGGAGAGGATAGAGATGGAAATATGAGAATGAGAAAAAACACTGATAAAAACTTAAACGATGACTGACACCCAAAAATAGAAATTAAAATAAAATGGAGGTATATCCAAGCAGACAGGGCAGAATATAGATGAAAGTTTGATGTGACAGCAGAAAGGCACTTAAGAAAGACTAAAGCTCCTGAGATTTAAAATCAATAGTTAATCCATCAGCTCAGGTATCTACATATAAATGTAGACATAAAGATCCTTTTAGGTGAAAATATTTCAGATAATTGCACAAAAACTGGTGCTGAAATGATCTATAATTCTCAAGCAGGATGATTTATATTAGGAAGAGTGCTTCTGACAGATAGGACTGACTGAAGTGATCAAAATGATTGAAATTATGACTCAAAAGGTCTTAAAGGGATACTCCACCCAAAAATTCCGTCATCATTTACTCACCCTCATATCGTTTCAAACGAGTTTATTTCTTCTGCTGAACACAAATGAAGATATTTTGAAGAACGATTGGAACCAAATTGTTCTTAGGCACCACTGACTTCCATAGTAGAAAAAAACAAAATACTGAAGTCAATGGTGCACAACTGTTTGGTTCCAATCATTCTTCAAAATAACTGCCTTTGTGTTCAGCAGAAGAAAGAAACTCATAGAGGTTTGCAACAACTTGTGGGTGAGTAAATGATGACAGAACTTTTATTTTTGGGTGGAGTATCTCTTTCAAGCTTTAAAAAGCACAAGAACCTCAAGAGACAAACTTAAATATTCTGGTAAAAAGAATAAACAGTAAAAATCTAAAGTGTCCACTGGTGGAAAGACCCATTAATTTTCAGCAGAAAGGCACAGGTAGGCATGCCAACTGGCCAGTGGGCACATCCATTAATCTGCCTGTGAAGCTGTTCCATTTTATTGAAACCTCTGTTATCAAACTGCTGACAATAGTCGGAATAAGCTAGACAATACCAACAGAAAATACCCTTAGCGCTAGCTAATTAGCTTTTCCAAATACCTTTTTTTCATTGGGTTTTGTTAAACCATTCTGTGGGATAACTGAGGGAAATGAGGTTGGAGTACTGACCTTGAGCTCTTCAGACTACCATCATCTGACAGGTTCTTGGCAGAGCCCTTGTTTTTGGACAGCCATGACTTCACCCCGTCAACACGGTCCTCCACCTCAGAGTCGGTATCAGAGGCGCCCTCACTGTGCAAGAAGAACAGAGGAGATATCAACTAAATGAACGAGCCTAACCTATACATAAATATTGTTAGTAGGAGGAACACAGGGTTTTAAAGTGGAGACACAATGTACGGATGCATGCGCCAGATCTCTAGTAACCTGGAAAGGGCCTCTGTGTTAGTAAGTCAGACATATAGTCCAACAACAATGTCCTGCAGCAAGCTGGCTCAGTATAATGTGAGGCATCCAAAAGGCGTGAGGTCAGTACAACTCCAAGCCAAACCAGAAGAAAGGAGAGCATTGAAAAGAGAAAACCATTCATACTGTAGCTAGGCAGACAATAGCTCTTGTCCTAAAACCTAGGTGACACTTGCGATTTGAAGGCTTTCAAAACTTAAAATGCCTAATTTTAGCTAAATCCTAAGGTACCATTGTATCACAGAAGGCAATGCCACAATGCACGGTGACAAGCTCATAAATAGATCTAAACACTGAAAAGTACTTAATTTAATGCAATTAAACATTAATCGACTCATAATTCATTTGCTATTCTTTTTATGCTAATTAGATTATCACTGTTAGCTTAGCAACACGCTAACACCAAAATCTATTCAAATCAGCCATGAGAAGAATATGTTGGATAAAGTTACAATACTGCCTTTGCCAGAACTCTTTCAGTTCTCTTTTATTATAAAAAAAAAAATACTGCGATTTAGAGCTGAATAAAAACAGAATTGGTAATTACAGGTAGTGCTGAAGAATAGAAAATGCTTCAGGCTAATGTAGCCTTCAACTACCATGTTAAAGGATTGCACGAAGGAACAGGTCATTTTGGGACTGTAATTAACTTGGCTTACCATGCTAGCAATGCCATGCATCTCTGGATACAAATGGGTTTGGTAGGGAAGTGTTGAGCTGTCAATAAGAACGAGTAAACACAGTCCGAACGTCCCTGGGAGCAGATGCATTAACACCTCGCACAGAAAGCAGCGCTGTGAATCCCAGTCCTGTTTGCTCATTTCTCTGGACCAGATAAAACCATTGAATTTATGTTTGGCTGGATTTGCAAGTCAATGCTTCCCTGCCTCTTTAGATTAGTCTTATCCTTCACTTATCGCACAGCACACCACGCTGAATAACTATGAATTGCCCTTCAAGGACCTAGAGAGCTAAAACACACCAAGTATGCAAAAAAAAAAAAAAAAAAACCTTTAGAGAAGACTTAGTGATGGCAGATTACAAACAACACCTTTTCCACAATTTTGTTTCAAATTAAATTTTAATAATCATTGTTATTTTCCTCCAGCGCTGCAGGAGTCAAATTTCTCCCCAAAAAATTATACAACATACAGTAGCTCATTATCCCAGGCGTAGATAGAAGATCAAAAATGAAGCAGCAGCTGCTTTTCTCTGACATTAGGGTTCCGGTCTGCTTAGCTCTCCGTTTGTGGTATTATGCATATGAGATTATTATATATGCATGGACCCATGAGATAGCACAGATGTCACTAAACACTAACTGTACGCTCACAGTCAGGGTGCTGGAGAGGGTCTAAATCAGAAGATCTGATACACAACAGTGAATACACTCGGGACAAATGAATTCGCTGTTATATGAGTAGCGCTCTGACGACATGGGTAGGCAACTTACGAGTGTCAGAGTGTGTATTTCTTCAAGAGCCCTTTTGGCTATTGTGTAAGCCCTAGTGCCCTGGAGGTAAACCGAGGTGAGAACGTTGTGTGAATAAGCCTTGAGCTCTGCTAGCCGGCCCATCGCTAAACAGTAGGACAGCAGGGTCTTTGTAATGAAGCGCTAATGCAAAATGTCACACACAATTTATGTCCTTGACCATATACCATTAGTTAAGCTGCACCTAAGCCCAGGGGAACAAACAAACAACACAGTGAGAGAGGAGAGACATTAATTGTCTGTGACAACATGCCTCCATTGGCTGTACATCTCTGTTACAGGCTATTACATTTATCATTAGCACCTACAGAACTCTCTCAAACCCTCTGTTTTCCTCCCTAGTGTCTGTCTCTCTACGCTGTTTGCTCTCTCTATATCCCCACTCGCTCTTCTTGACCCTTAAATGGGCAAATTTGGACATTTATATAGTGCAACTGTTTCTTGGTTACATTTCATTACTAATTAAAAAGAAACTCTACAAATATCTATAATATTTAGGTTAAAAATAAAAGAAAAAAGATAGTTCTTAAGAAAAAATGATGCTCCTTTCCCCTCGTGTCTTCCAAACCCATATGACTTTCTTTTGCGAAATACATATTTTAACAAGATTTGAGTCCAATTGACTCCAAAATAACAACACTTGAAATATTTGACTTACTGCAAACAATTTGATTAATTAATCACTTAATGATACAAATGTTAAATCACCTGAAAGCTCTGTTTGTTAATGTATATTCAATTAATGTAAATAAAAAATACCTTTATGCCAAATTCCTCGTTGCACACAAGTGTGACCTCTATCTACACCAGGGTTATTATCGTTATCAAACTAATCATTAAAATTATATTATTATTATTAAAACTATTTTTTTTAACAATAATTTTATTTGTCAAAAATTGTCACACAAGTTTAACAACATTTCCATTTTCCATTTCAACTGAATAAAAAAATAATAATAAAAAAATAAAACGAAAATATACAAATAATAATATAAAATAATAATAATAATTAAAAAAAAAGCAGCAATAACATAGGCTGCTTGTCTATATACTCTCAAAGTCCATCAATTCCATTATTAAAACTATTTATTTCGCAGCTGAAATAAAATAAATACAAGATGAAACAACTAAATGGAAATGTCAAACGATAAAATAATAGATTAACCTAAAATAAATTCATGATGTATTGTAAACAAAGTTTTAAAATGATGTCACTGAATAAAATATACAAGTAACGCTCATGAGAGGGAATATGCAACTCTTCTAATTATAGCTCATTTCAAAATATCTGCTCTCCTCATTTGTCATTCGTTATGCCCTGTCTATTCTCTCCTTTGCTCTGGGAAAATCAGAATAATAGCTTCCCTACTAAGGTTTGTATTTTGCTCTGTGACAATCCTCTTACAGCCAGTCTCATTTACAATAATACTCAATAGAATGATCCAACCAGAAGTGTCAACATCCCTGCGTGAACCCAAACAAACATTTCTGGAACAGCATATCCATCTAAACCTGATAAGTAATGCACAGACTGTCCATTAGCTTTTAATACTTTTTCACATGATGTAATAAGTGGTGCTTAGAGCTTAAGGGTTTTTAGAACTGGAAAACGCTTTGAGTGGTGTACACTGCGGACCATGGACTATCGACAGGGGAATGAAATGGCTCGACGCCAATGGCTGGTACTTTGTTGTAGGCTGTTGCCAGATGAGTTGGGGGGCTTTTTGTAGGACATTTGAGGGTTATTCATTATTTAGCCCTCATGGTTGAAAGATTGATGAGGAACACGCCTTTCTTTCCTGCCTTAAGAGGCTGCTAAGTCCCAAGAACAGAAGTGTGAATTATTCAAAAGAGTGAGAGAAAGGCAGGTAAAGGAAGGGTGAGAAAAGGGGAGGGCAGAGCAACCCATCGCAGATGTTTGTACAAGGCCCTGCAGTCTCCAACAAGCCTGCATATAAAACCTTCTGGCTCTCGAGTTAGACATGTAACTACACTCCACTCAGAATGGTTCCTATCCAAAGTCTCCAAAGGTCCAGTTTTACAAAGCAGGGGGAAATCGCCTCTGCGGAGGGTAAATAATTGGGAACCATACTTGGCTTGGAAAAAGCATGCAGTTTGTAGTATGCATACATTATGAGACATCGTGCATAAAAAGGAGAAAAACAAATGCGTGATGTTAGTTGTCATGCCCGGAAGTGTGATGCAGTATAAACATGATGCTGCCAGTCTTTTGTTGAGTCGAAATTGAGATTTACAGTACAGAACATTCCCTATTCTGTACTACATTTCTCAAAAATGACTGCATGCATACTGCATCATCTTCCTATGAGGGCAAAGGAGAATCAAAATATGTTAACTTCAGTTCAAACTTTAACTCCTTACAGCTTGTTCTTTCGTTTCTGATACTTAGTCACCATGTCTTGTAAACTGGAGGTAGGAGGGAAATGAAAAACAAACAGCAGAAATAAGTGAGTTTCAAATGGAAACTTTGGAAAAACAACAATGGCTGTAAAGAAATCAAATAAACACAAGAAGTCATGGTCTTAAAAACACAGATTGTAACTGAATATTTATCATGTCTGGTGTAAACGTTTTCTAGTGCTACATGTTGCTCAAGATGTTTACCCAGAATGCTGACCTTCTGCTCTGCGTAGTCCATTATGTAAGTGTAAGCACGGCACTATTTACTGTTATTAGGATGACTGGAGTTCTTCCACGCACATAAGCGAGCAAATAAACTTGGCTCTGCGCAGTAAGGTCACTAATAGAAGCAGAGCGGCGTGGAATGAGGGTGAATGAAGATGACTTCCTCTGACAGATGAGACCAACTACATAAAAAAGGAGCTCCAAATTATGTGCGGCAGTTTTCAAGGCATAAATATTTAAGAGAGTGTGAATAAGAGATGACTGAGACTGAGACTGGCTCACTGATTGCCATCTCCAAAAGCTCAGTGAACAGAGCATTCATCCCTTCTCTCTCTATCTCTTTTTTACCCACTTATGCGCATGGAGAAGCTCTCCTGAGGTCTGCATTAAATAAAGAGTCCTCAGAGCAGCAAGTGTTACCTGTTGATGAGATCCTCATTGTCGTCACTCTCCATCTCATCCTCGATAGCAGCCTGGAGATCTCCGATCCTCTTGAAGGCCAGCTTGAGGTCCGCCTGGAGACTCTGATTGGCTGCTTCCAAACTCTCAATATCCATTTCCTAATGAGACATGGTTAAATTAACACCCTAACTAATGAGGTTCTCATTTCTGTCTTTTTCTATATTTAGATTACCTTTGCTACCGTCATCTAATTCTCACTTAATGTTTATGTTAAAAACATTATTCATTTAATATTTAACACTGATGAATCTAATCTTCAGTGAATCTCAAATTAATATCCATATTTCATACTGTACATTAGAATTTTAAAAATGCCTAAATTCAAATGTTTTTGAAGACAAAATAGTATAGAATTGCAATATGGACGTTATTTATCGGTTGTTGTGGACAAAATTAAAATAATAAGCAGTTAGTCTGTATTAGACAGAATTTCAATATTACAGCATCCTTAGCATTTTAGTGATATATATTTATATATTTATTTTGTAACTGACTACTTCTAAAGAAGATTCAACTCTCAAAAAAAGACACCAAATGTATCAGAATGCAATGCTTAGTTTGTTCATAGGTTCCCTTGTGTCACCAACGATTGTGACAAAGAGCCCTCATAAAACTGCTGTCAAAATGCACACCATTTTTTAGAATATCATTGTTTTCTGTAGTATTAAAATCTTAAGAGGTTTAATCAAACCAGTTAACTAGAAGGAAGCTTTATGTCCACATATAGGCTTTCATCATATGCTTAAATGGATAGCTCACCCAAAAATGTAAATTCTGTTAGAATTTACTCACTCTAATGTTGTTCCAAACCCGTAAGACTTGCTTTCTTCTGTGGATTTTTTTTAGGCTCCAATATTGTTTTGTTCCCAACGTTCTTCAAAATATGTTATTTTATGTTGCTTTCAGAAGAAAGGAAGTCAAACCGGTTTGGAAAGACATGAACGTGAGTAAATGATGACATAACTTTAATTTTTGGGTGCACTATCCCTTTAAGACACTTCAGAATGAGAACATCAGTGAAGCAGAACATCAGATCAGGCCCCTCACCAGCTCGTGTTTCTTGCGGCTGGCTTCTGATTCCTTCTTAGCCAGCTCGGCCATCTCCTCCTTGATGTCTCGAATCTGCCTGAGGAGACGCTTGTTCTGCTCCTTCTCCCGGTTCTCGCTGGCACTGCGTTGGTCTCGTTCCTCAGTCAACTTCTCGAGATTCTCTTTCAGCCTCGCTACAAGACTCTGAAGAAGATGCAAATCATTTATTTACCACATACATGCAGCAATAACACGCACTATCGCTTAAGTGTTTCTGAACCCACTGTGGTTGTTTACCAAATCTAGCAAGTCTAGCGCTGATATATGCAAGATTGTCAAGCTATGCATATGGTGTGAAACTCCAAATAACTTCCATAGCAACTTATCTGTGATTTTTCACACCAAAGGTGGGCTGCATACTGGCATGGAAACAGAAATATCTACATATTAAAAAAAACAGAGATTCTTTACAGCTACGGATGGGCATGGTTTAAGCAAGCTGCCCCAAGAGATTACATTTCCCAAGCCGCTGCTGAGTTAATATGTCCAACAAATCAGTAATAATACCGCATTTCAAAGCGCTTCTGTTGACAGATTTTGCTGTGGGCGCAGTAGACGTTTGTAATTTGTGCAGAGTGCCAATTGTAATTTTGCAGGTGAGCAGGAGCATCCAACAGACATGAACGGTGAAGAGGACTGGCTGCTGGAAAATGTCACGTAAGGAGCAAAAAATCCATCAAATCAAACAAAACAAAACACTGAAATAATGTGCATTAGAGAAAACACATTTTAATTACGCTAGCTGTGTACAATGCAAAAGCAGATGACCTGCCGCCTCCAGCAACAAAATATATCACACATGAAATGAAATGAAATGTAGATTTCCTCTCTAAAAGGGGGACTGACTCTGACAATTTGAAAAACACAGAGAGGAGACAGAAATAATCCACATTCAATTTGTAGTGCCATTTTTTTTTTTTTGAGAATTGTAAAACACTTATTGTAGCCTACACGTATTAAAGGTCTATAAAGTGGTGGGACAATGAGGAGAGGCCTGGAGGGTGTGTAGATTAATTTTATCCTTATCCAACACTCCAATGCCTGCGCACTGACCTTTTGACACTTCCAGCACCCAGCCTACTCAGCCCACATGAGCACATGCATCCTGCCAACTTACCTCCAAGCGCTTGACCTGTGTCTTCTCGAACTCCAGCTTGGTCTCTAGCTCACGGATCTTGGCCTCCTGCCGGCTGACCAGAGACTTGTCCACCATGGACTGCTCTTGGAACTCTAGCTGACTCTGCAGGGATGTGAGCTGCCAAACACACACATACAGAGTGAGAATTCACACATACATTGAGATGAATATGTACAGTATTTTACTGAAATCCTAACTTGAACAGCTGAATATAACTATTATGTGCTAATAAAAGCCCCACACTTCCATGGGGTGTCTTTAACGAGGCCTACCTGGTTTATCAACCTTTCAAATAGCTCTGCCGGTTAACATTAAGTACTGTAAGTCAAACCTAGTTGAAGCCAATATAGAGGTTCTGAAACTTAATTATACATGGTGATAGTGTTTTTTCAATAATGGATTTGAGACCCATCTTTGAATTTCTCTTCATAGAAATAATCCTACTATTAAAGACTCAAATGCTGAAAAGGGCGGAGTTTGAGTCTATTATTAAAGACTCAAATGCTGAGAGGGGGCGGAGTCTGATTCTATTATTAAATAATCAAACGCTGAGAGGGGATGAGTCTATTTCTATCATGAGGAGCAGAGTCTGATGCTATCGTTAAAGACTCAAATTCCGAACCAGGCAGGTTTTGACAGAATCTCATTACAGAGTCCAAAGCTGAGAGGGTGGAGTCAGACCTTGATCTCATAGAGGAGAAAAGGGTGGAACCTGATCTTGAGCTCATGAAAGAATGAACTATTATTATTTCCATATTCTAACTTTGCAGTGCAAATAAATTGACCTTAAGCACCTTAGCTCACCTTAAAGCGATACTCCACTTTTTTTTGGAAATAGGCTAATTTTACAACTCCCTCAGAGTTAAACAGTTGAGTTTTACCATTTTCGAATCCATTCAGCCAATTTTCTGATATTTAGATGAATATCAGTAACCAGACAGTTTCTGGTCCCATTGACTTCCATAGTAGGAAAAAATATATACTATGGAAGTCAATGGGACCAGAAACTGTCCGGTTACTGATATTCATCTAAATATCAGAAAATCGGCTGAATGGATTCGAAAACAGTAAAAACCAACTGTTTAACTCTGGGAGAGTTGTAAAATTAGCCTATTTCCAAAAAAAGTGGAGTATCCTTTTAAGCAGAAATAAAACAAAACAGGCGCTGATATCTACTTCACTCCACTTGCAAGTAACAGTAACCTCGCAGATATGCATTTCCATATGGATGCCAAAGTGAATTCACCTTCTCCTGGACGTCCTGTTTCTCCTTCATGGCCTCCTCCAGCTGGGCCTGCAGGTCACTGATCTGGGCCAGGTTCTGTGAGGACTGTACAAGAACACACCACAGAGGGGTCAGATTCTTCTACACACACCATAGGATACATCATCTGAACCTACAATTCCTTTATCTTGTGCTATATACATGATCCGTAAGTATGCACATTGTCTGTTTGTATTAAATATTCATATGATTGTATACTGCAAAATTCACCACAGCGCAACTATTTCATTGTTTAAAAAGGTGGACAATTGGACATCCAGTATTTCAAATAATATCCCTAATTTAACTGGTGCATACGGTCCCATTTACCATTCAGAAAAACAAGCAAGCCGTGCACAATGGAATGGGAAATATGCATGATGGTTTGTTATTTTGGTGATATATTTTACAGCACATTGCAAACCATTTAGCTGTTGACAGACGCGCAATCGTATGGTCTGTTAATGACATCTCACAAAAAATGGGAGCAATAAATAGCATGTTAACATAAGCATGAGTGAAATGGAGCCTCAAATGGAATCTGAATGCCTCAAGTATGAATGTGACTGCATTTTGAAACCTGATATACCCATAACTGAACCATAGAGTTGAAGTAAACCCAAGGGAACAGGCTGTTCCATTGGAGAGGATCTGTTTAGTTAGAATCTGTGGAGACACATCACTCATCTCTACATAGCTGCCATTGCAGCGTGCTGTGTTTAAAACACTCTTAATGACAATCAACCCACACACTCAAATACATGACAATCGCTCCAGCGACACTTTCCCATTGGCAAGAACGACCAATCAAAGGCAGAAATACTGAGTGGTCCATCTGCATACACTAAATGACGCTGTAGATTTGATTTGCATGATGGAAGTATGTTGCTGAGAAACAGCAATGAATCATACTGGAAAATTTCAGATATGTTGGAATGATGTAGCATGCAATACGCTCAGTGTCAAAAAATAAATCACTGAAGGGACAACACAACTGTGAACAAAAAGGCTTGTTTCATGCTGCTCCTGCTATGCAATAGCATTGTGATTGCTGTGAATGCTGTAACCTGTTCATTATATTCAACACAACACGCTTTTATTTTGCAGTGTGAAATAATCCCTAAATTTATAAAAGTGTGTGTGCGTGTGCGTGTGTGTACAAATATATATCTGAGCTCTTCTAAACCTAATTGATGGAGTGTGTAGCTTATCATTTCCATGCAGGGATGACAATGTCAAGATTCATCGGGCTCAAATTGTTAAAGGAGGGAAGAATCTTTTTCACACATGAATTGAGACCTTAAATTCTGGAATATATATACTGTACACACACACACACACAAACTACAAAAAACATTTTAAATGTACATGTAAAGACACATCTACTCTGTGTGTGATGATGAGAGAAAAGCTCTGTACAGCTCTCTGACAGACAGAGACAGTTACCTGGGCAACGGCGGCTTTGTGTTTCTTCATGAGTTCATTCATGTCCTCCTGGTCCTCCTCCATGCGAGACTGCAGGTCATTCTTCTCCCTCTGCAAACGACTCAGCTGTTCCTCAAGCTGCACGGGAAACAAACAATAGAATAAGACATTTAGCAAATTAAAATGAAAAAGACAAAAAGTATGAAAAGTCAAAAAAATTAAAACTGATAGAAATGCTAGACATGTTGGCAAGTTCACAAGCCATTTTACTTTCATAATACAACACACTTCTGGGGATATTCAGGCTAAAAAAAGTGTCTTTGGTATATGCATCAGGGACTAATTGGTTAATGTACAATAAGACAGAGGAAATACACACAAATTAACTCAATTTTTGAATAATTATTTAGGTTAATGGACTCTTTCACAGACTGTGATGACGTGTTTCCACATTTATCAATACCGTAAATATAGTAAAATTTTTCATATCTTTAATTTTAACAATTTAAATAAATACAAATTATAAGCTCAAATGGTCGCCTTGCTCTATTCTGTGACGCACGTTCATGACTCTCTTGTTCGAACTTGTTTATCAAAATGAACGGATATTTTTTCGTGTTATTTGGTTCATTCAACGAACGAAATGAACGAATTGACTCGGAAAAAGATTTGTTCATTTTGGTAAACTAGTTCGAACTGGAGAGTCACAAACGTGCATCACAGAATAGAGCAAGGCGACCATTTGAGCTTATAAAACTTAAGCTTTGGTTTTTTTTTTTTTATGAGCGATTGTTTCGCTTGATAAGACCGTTATTCATTGTCTGGAATCGTTTAAAGCCATTTGAACAGTTTGCACTTTGCACTGAAACTGTCTTTTGGACCTTGAACCATTTGGTTACCAGTAAAGTGCATTATATGGAGAAAAATCCTGGAATGTTTTCATCAAAAACCTTCATTTCTTTTCGACTGAAGAAAGAAAGACATGGACATCTTGGATGACATGGGGGTGAGTAAATTATTTTAAGTTAACTACTACTTTAACTCTGCTGCAAGGATGTTTCTCATACAATGGTTTCAAATACCGTACATTTATACAATGAGTAATGGCAAATCTGACATATTTCTCTCTTCTGACTGCTGTAATGAATATCTCGATATTTCTTCCCTTTTTTTGGAAGTCGTCAAAACACAGATTCTTTTCTTTTGCTATTGGAGCAAATGGAAATACAAAAACTATTTTTGCTGTTGTCTCCAGTTCACTGCTATAGAAGTTCAACGCACTATGATGACTTCTGCTTTCTGACCCTGAAAAAGTAAAAAGGGTCCCTTTTAAATATTTTTATTGATACAGTCAGTCAAACTCAAACCTGCGGCCCCTGCATGAGCACCTAGACATGTTAGGAGCATGTGAGGCTAACCACTCCAACTTTAGTTCTAATTTTTAGTTTGAAACTGAAAGGCAGTCTCCTGATTCCTTAAAGAGATAATTTTCCTGTCACCTTGTAACTAAACAGTAGCTGCTTGCATTGTATAAATCCCTGAGAACACAGCACTGTCTCCCAATTAGAGAACACTTCCCTGCCTGCTCTGTCAAACAGAATCAGAGGTCTAATTCTATTCAATAATAATTACCTCAACAATACAGGCAGCTAATCTCCGAGGAGTATCTTTCAAATGTTTTAGTAAAAGCAAAAAATGTAGACATCACACATTACTAATGAACAAGTGAGTATAAAAGCAGGAAATTAAATGATTTAGTAAAAAACATCCTCAAGTAGGCAGCTTGGGTTTTCTTTCAAACACTCTTTCATAAACCAATTCAAATAAATTTATATTAAAGGTTATATTTTACAATTTGCCCATGACATCAAAAACCATATTTTTTTAGCCTTTCTGACCCAAGAACGGTTTCTAAATGTAAATTACTTCTTTTAAGATTGTTTAATACTGTATCTTTGAATCTGAAAATTACCTTAGGTGTATACTACCATTTTTAAAATTTATGATTTTTTTGAAGCAAGTAATTTAACACATTCATTTGACCAAAAGTGACAGTTAATTAATTTTATAATGTTTATATTATGAGGTTATAATATACAGTATAATGTTACTGCTTTTACTGTATATTTGATCAAATAAATGCAGCCTCGGTGAGCATAAGAAACCTTTAAAAACAACAACAAAAAATCTTAATGATCCCAAACTTTGTAGCGGTAGTGTAAATTGCAGTCATGATCATATGCTTGTGCTTATGAGATTAAAATTACGACGATATCTCAATAACCCATTTTTCAAGTTTTCATAAATTATACACATGGATTGACTTTTGCAGAAGTATGTGTACAAATTAATGAAAATCCTTGTTTTCCATTATACGTTAACACAAGACACTGATAAAAGATGTTTCCTTTTTTCTGTACAGATCCGTTCCACACCTTAAAATGGTGTCTGGCTCGAGTACTGTATCAAATCTATGCGTCACCTTCAAATCCTCTAGTGGAAATCCATGATCTCCCAGGGGAGGGTGGGGGTGTCAGACAGACCTGAAGCTAATCAGCCAGTGATCATGACCAGACCATTTATCACGCTCTTGCTAATCAATGACAATATTCAGAAGAGAGACAGTTTTAGAAATCCACAAAAACACTCGACTGCACCAAAACAATGCTTCAGCATGGCAGCGCCTTTATAGAAAATTAAAATGTTCACTGCACCCTTCTGTCAGAGTGTCTCTTGCTCCAGAGAGCTGAGCAAATATGACAGGCGGCGATGACAAAAAAAAAGAAAACAATATGGAGACAGCATCAGGGGAACAGCATCTGCAGATTTTTGGCTGCATCCGTCTCTCCTGATATTGCTTCATAATACACTACAGTGAGGACACAATTACACAATTTTCTCCACGCTTAAATAATAATGAATCAATGTCAGAATTATTAAAGTGTAATGTATTTCACGGTGATACATCCTGTTCGAATTAGAGCCGGGATCGGAAACATGCCATTATGGGCGGAAATCATTTCCCCCTGGTAAATAATTGAAACGACATCCTGGCTGCCACCTATGGTGAATGAAGACAGGTGGTGTCTGTGTCTATGCATGCCTCTGACTCTAATGTAAAAGGAAAAAAAAATCAAATCAAGAGTTATTCTTTTACCAAACACAGAAAGACTTACCGCCTGCTTGGATTTGGATATGTCGTCCATTTGTACATGGAGGTCCTCGATCTCTACTTCCATTGACTTTCGGGCCTTGACCGCAGCAGCGCATGTGAACTCTGATTCCTCGAGCTGTAAAGAGCACACATGCAAACACACATTAATGAAATGTATGTTTACTACTGGACCTCATGTTTGAAGCGTTATCTACCGAGCCCAGGGGAGCTGAGAAACAGACCTGGTTCTTGAGCTGAGCGATCTCTCTCTTGCTGGGAGCGTTGTTCTTCAGGTGATCCAGCATGATCTGGGCATCGGCCAGCAAGGCCTTTGTGCGCTTCAGGTCCTTCCTCAGACGCTTCTCTGTCTCCACATCTCTGTGGCTCACCTGAAAACACAGAACAGCTTATATTATCTTTACATGTTGTTCACAATGAAAGCTTAGGAATGATGGTTAAGTTTAGCAACTGTTCATTTGAGGAAACATACAAAAAAAAATACATTTTCATGACAGAACATAACCAGAAAACTTCACCAAAATAATATTTTTGTTTATGTTGGAAACGTTTCATTTTTCATTTATGTACCGCAACCTTTAATTTTTTGGGAGTGATTTTGAAAATCTTTAAACTTAAAAAAAGACAAGCCAAAGTCAATCAATAGCCTTTAGTTTATGTCATGATTCTCACGAACATTATTTTCTATCATTATTTTCTGCTTGCAACTGTTGGTCTGTTGCATTTGGTAGTAGAGGAAGGGACATTACAGTAGACATTTGATTTGGTTTAAAAAATTTGATGTACCCAAAAAGTTTGTAACGATTGTAATTTCTGATGTGTGGCTTAACTGTTCAAGTTCAGACAGGTAAGTTAATCTTTCTCTCAAAATCGTTCAATACCGTTCATGCATAAGTCAAGCCAGTGACTAAAATATCAACTTCACATCGTTTCTTTTAGTAGGATGAAAATAATCGTATTTAAATTGTGAACAAATTATACAGAAAGCGATCAAAGAACAATCTTTCCACACAACGCTTATCTGGACAACTCGTTATGAAATCAATGACGCACGTTACACTGCACAACGAAGCTCTTACTGTATGTACATCATGGTGTTTGCATTGGTGAAAGCATTAGAGAGAGTGCAGAAACTGCGTCGCAATGATGAGATCTTCATTCACGTGATCAACAGACTGTCATCTGCTGCTCAATGCTCATCACGGCAGCTCATTCCCATTTTATGTGATGGGAATATACTGTAGATCTAAATACTTTAAAAACTTCTCACGATTCATTAATCTCGATAGCTGTAAGGGTAAACATGTATAATAGCAGTAGTACAAATATTCGAGAGAGATTTACATGTAATATGTAGCTATTTAATATGCAAGCATGTCAGCCAATCACAGCAGTGGGCGGTTACACTGAATCCCACAGCAGACACGGCCCTTCAAACAGCGTTCAAATCAGAGGCTAAAATCAGGCTCGGAAAAATGCCTTTAATTTCTAAATTATGACTATTATTGATCTAAAAAACATACTAACATTATAAGGGCAAGCCAGGAAACATTATAAAATAATAAAATAAGCCCATGTCAGGGGACCTTTAATAAAAAATATATAATAAAAAGTTAAAAAGGCATTTCATACCCCATATATTAAATCATCATATTTCAAACCTTGACTAGTTCTATAGCATTTTCATGAGTGCAGTACCTGCTCCTGGGCGCTCATCAGCTTGGCTTCCATGTCTCTCCTCTCCCGTAAGACCTTCTGCTTTTCTTCATACTCCTCCTCCAGCTGCACCTCCATTTGCTTGAGCTGTTCACACAAACAAAACACAGTAACAGAACATCATAGAAGGCATATGTGAAGTAGGTTTACCCCGAAGAGTCAATCCAATTATATACTGTCATTCCAGACAACACATTCCCTAAATGTGTTTTTAGATGCTTCTGAGCACCTTCAAGTGCCAATCAAGGGATTCGGTCGTGAGAAAGAAGGGTAATTATAGGATGCACTGTACTGGCAGCTTGATTGGTTAAGTGGAGAGGAGGGAAAGGTGAAATATACGTGAGGAAAATAAAATAGGCCCATGAATTATACATCAAAACAAAACTCAATGAGTTCAGCTTATCTGCACCTCCGCGCCAAAGACACTCTACAAATGGGAAGTCGCTATCTGCAACAAGAGCCGCGCGCTGAACAAGGCTGAATGAAAATTCTTATTCAACACATGGCCGAATATGTCTTGTTTATTTATGTTGTACAGAAAGCAAAGCGAGCTCTGCATAAGAACTGAACACCAGCAATTAAAATGTTATAAATTGAACACAGAACAACTTCTGAAACCAATTGTAAAGTATTCAGAGTGCGTTGATAGTGGTGTTAGCTGGTGACTTGTACTTAAAAGTGAAAAGTTGACTGAATGTGTATGGGAGCTATCAGAGGCCATGCATTTTTTATGTCTTGGTTCTTCATAATTACCATAAAAACTTAATTTTCTTGTGATTTTGAAATCATAAAAAGATTTTTTTCTGAAATAAACAATTTTGTAATGATCTAAACATAACAAAAAATGTTTAGTCGAGATTCTGACTAAAAAGTTCCTTTACATTTATGATATTACTATAAAAAAATACATATATTTTTTGTTAATATAGTAATGCATTATTTTATGGTGTACGGTGTATATGACTGACTGTACTATAAGATTAATCTTAATGTATACATATATTACCTAACACTAACATTAATTAGAATAATACAATTAATAAAATTATGAATACAAATATTTTGTAAATATTATTTCAAGAGCTAATGTCCTCACTGTGCATTTTGTGCAAATAAAAGAAAATTAATAATAATTATACTAATAATAATAAACAGAAATATTTACAACCAGCTCTACAATATAATTGCACATTATGGATGGATGGATGGATGGATGGATGGATGGATGGATGGATGGATGGATGGATGGATGGAAGGAAGGAAGGAAGGAAGGAAGGAAGGAAGGAAGGAAGGAAGGAAGCTTTTATTTATATTAAAAATGCAAGAAATAATATACTCAGTATGGATTTATTGTAGAGCAGTTTGTAAATAAAAGAAAATCAATAACAATAGTAATAATAATTTACAATATTTACAAGAAGCTTCACAAAATAATTATATATATATATATTAGCTAATTAGTATTATTTAGCATTTCCATAATAACATGAAGAAAGAAATTATGAAAAAATGCTTTTATTTATAGAAAACATTTGTGTGAAATAAATAAAATACATCAACGCTAACATGCCAAAGGTTGCATTGACTATGAGTAGTTTTTGTCATATAGTGGTTGGTGGATTGTACCTTCTTGCTGCAGGACTGTCTGATCTCCTCCACCTCGTCGTCTTTGCTCTCGATCTCTTTCGAATGTGTCTGTCTCAGTCTCTCCATCTCCATCTCCAGACGGAGCTTGGCCTGCAGGTCACAGCATCAACATCTCATTGAATGCAACATACGACGCGTGCATACAGATGCATATGCAAAACAACTCTGCCGCACAGGCCAATAAAAGTCTTCTTAATTATTATTATAATGTATGCAAACTGTAAGTATTGACAGTTTCTTCATAACGACGCATCAGCTGAATCTACATAAATTAGCATATTATGCATGAGAGGTTCAAATTGTATGCATGGAGAATATACATCATTCCAAGACACAATACATTAAACATCAGTCAGCTCAATGCAAAGTATATATCCTTATTCTCATGAAATGATTACCTGCTCCAGCATCTGAATGGTTCCAGCCTGCTCATCGAGTTCTTCTTCTTGATCTTTGACCTTTGCCTCAAGGTCACGAAGCTGCTTTTTAACCTTGGCCAACGACGCCTCGTCCTTTGAATCCTGTGAGTTCTGATCTTGAAGCTCCACCTCCAACTGCTCCAGCTTCAGATTGACAGCACATATCTCCAGATCCTTATCCTGAGAGAGCAGAGAAAAAAAACTCATTTAGAACAACATACACACAGACACATTTACGTCACGGCCAGGAAAAGTCCGTGGGTGAGACTGACAACAAAGGAGGATGATATAAGTGAGGTTTCTGACCTCTAGTTGTTGTCTAAGGCTGAACACTTCCCCGGTCAGCATGTCTTTCTCTCTGCTCAGCTTCTCCCGCAGACTCTTTTCTCTCTGCACCTCCTCCTGAGCCTGAGTCTGCTCCGAGTCAAACCTGCAGACATTGCATGTATAAAAAACACACGGTCAACAAGCTTAATCTCAGAAAAGGGGAAACAAAGGTACAAAGTCATTTTGCAGAGGCTTTACACTCTCTGTTCCTACAGCATGTGCTGCAATCTTACACCAAATATGCTGAGACCATCATAACTGAGTCCACAAACACTTAACTAGACTACAACCATAACGGCACTTCCTATGATACTAAATATATACAATAAATTAATAAAAAATTGATTCAGCTCCAGTTTTTTTATCAATTTAGCTTATACTTCAAATGTGGCCGTGTGTACAGAACATGTGCAAATACTGTTGACTCTTATGATAAAGTGCTATGATGGTTATCATACCTAAGCCACTTTGTATAAAAATGTAAATGTAAAAAACTACTAAGTTTTTACTGTGATCAGATGAAACCAACCATGATATTTGCCACAGCCACTTTGACATTATTGCACCAGCCAATTATGTGACAAAATTGTGTGATTTTTCATCCAAAACATAATTTATTCACCATTACGTTGTTCCAAACTGGTATGGCATTCTTTCTTTTGTGGAAAACAAACTAAAATACTAATTTGAAGCATGTCGGTAACCAAACTGTTTAGATTATAAAATGAACTTCCACTGCCATTTCTCAAAATATCTTATTTTATGTTTCACCAACGAAAGACAATCATATGGTTTAAGAATGACATAAATGAGCATAAATGAAACAGAATAAACTGAATGTTTAGTTTTGGGTGAACTATCACTTTCACCAGCCAAGCAGAGAGACCTTTTATTTTAAAGGAAAACAAGAAACACAGCCGAGGCTGGCAAACCTTATAAAATAACAATGTTTTAGCACTGAACATAGATGGTATTTTTTCTAATTGGAAATTGAATAAAACTGAATTAATCTACAATTGAATTATCTGCATATCGTGATTAAATCTGATTTTTATATATTGGTGTTACTAATTGAAAAACCCATATTAGTTCAAATGATGTACAATGCAATAACTAAAGGCAATCGCTAATTTCTAATCACACTATAATCAAAGCACAAGTCTAATGACAAAAGAAACATAAAAAACATACCTGCTTTTCCTAAAATAGCCAAGCATAGCACAGCAGAGTGTTGAGAAACTAAAACTCCTTTAAGGCTTACAGCAATGTGTGTGACGTGTGTGTC
This sequence comes from Cyprinella venusta, assembly GCA_038021265.1. Lineage (NCBI taxonomy): Eukaryota > Metazoa > Chordata > Actinopteri > Cypriniformes > Leuciscidae > Cyprinella > Cyprinella venusta. The sequence goes on along the minus strand of CM075881.1, from coordinate 11,326,956 downwards.
AGGAGGGGAATTAGGGGAAAACATTCTGATTGGGTTAGCTTGTAAGTGGGTAACAATGTGTGAGGAGGGGGGGAGTTGTGATGCTTTGGGGCAAATCAGTTAATACTTTTCCTCTTTTTATAGTTTTCCCTTTCGTTCTCCACCCCCTTCTCTCAGAGGCCCTGTTATGATCCCATAAATGAGTCTTATGCAACTCATTGTGTAAATCCGAGCCCTATAGAGAATTGAAGGACCACTCTCCTTGCCCTCCCTTTAGCTAAATCTGCCGTCACCCTGAGCCTCAGGCCGATCATTACATTTAGAATGGACTTTCACACATGCAGTTTGCACTGAAAAGCACTGCCTCCGCCTGTTTACTCAAGAGTCAAGTCAAGTCAAGTCAAATATATTTATATAGCGCTTTTCACAATACAGATTGTATCAAATCTGCTTCACAGTATCAATTAAAACAACTTAACAGTGTTTGTTTATTACTGGAACAAAAATAGTCTCTTGGGCTACTCTTAAGGCTTGTTTACACCAAGAACCAACAAACTACAAAATTATACTACTAATTCAAATTCTATGAGGGTAGAAAAATAAATGCAACTTATTTTCAACTCTGTGTGAAAACACATTCGTTTTTGCTGTTTAAAAAAAAACTTGAATTTGAAATGAATATAATTACTATTAGGAATTAAACGATTTTAGCATTTGAGAGAAGCTTTTGAGTTTTACCAGTTTTCATAATGTAGAGAGTTACTGAAAAGCTCCATAAAGAGAGACTGGAACTACAGTAGTATGAGTGACTGAAAGCTCCATAAAGAGGCATAATTATCCAATATCTGGTCTGACTCACTTGCGCTGTTTCTTCTCCAGGTCGTGGTTGCGGCTCTGCTGGCCCTCCAGGTGCAGTTTGGTGTCTTGCAGCTCGGCGGTCAGTCTCTGGCATTTCTTCTTCAGCTGCTGAGCCACACGCTGCACCTCTTCATTGTCCGCCTGCAGGTCTGTCAGCTAAACACACAGATTCTCAGTGAGTCTGTACAGGTGGATCTGTCCGTCCAGTGTGCGTCTTACATTATCTAATACATTCATGTTTGAGACTGAACACAGTACATGCTGTTGTGTTGGACCACACTGACAATACGAGTGAAGCCCGAGTCTTTTTGATGTGTGTGTTAGTTTGGCAGAATAAAGTCAACAGCAGGGATCCACTAAAATGATGTACAATACCAATAAGCTGATAATTATTTTAATGTCATGGCGGTCATTACCGATAAATGAGTGACATTAAAATAATAATAGTTTGTAAATAAATTAAAATAAAACATCAGAACTAAAATCAATTGTTTTAAATGCTGTAAGTGAATTTAAGCATCAAAACATTATAATGTGAAGCTATTCGTGTTGACATTTGCTATGAGCATTCGCAATTAAATATCAAATAACGGCCAATAAAACGTCTAAAATAATATTGGCCTGTAACAGATACGGAAGTGATATTGTGCATCCCTAGTTGACAGACTTGAAATGCAAAAAAGGTTTTTTTTGTGTGTGTTTGTAAGATGCCCTAACCTTTCTCTCCAGCTGCCTCTTGTTTTGCTGCTCCACCTCCAGTTTGTCATCAAACTCTTGTTGGAGTCTCTTCTTGGTGAACTCGATCTCTCTGATGGCCCTCTCATATTTCAGCCTCCATTCTCCTCCTGAACACAAGAGTTAGTGACGATCAAGGCCGTGCAGTTCATTGTGAGACGGCCTTGTGAGATTACTAAAGCGCATATTTCTGCGATTTAATTAAATAAATATGTCAGTGCTTCAAAGCGAAGTGGCAGCACTCTGTTTTGTCTACTGCACATAGTCCAAGCACTCCATCTCAACAGGTTCAGAGCACTTGAAGTTGGCAGTGCAATTTTAAATGTCAGATGTTTATCATAACACTGTTAAAATCACATTATTTGGCATCATAATTGCAATATGATTTTCAAGGTGAAACACTGTGGGCCAGATTAGTCTGTGGTCATTCCCTGAAGAGAGCCGAGGTTTAAACTCTGGATCACTGCCAGGGAAATTTCACGACACACAGAAACTCATTCTGTGAAAAGATATGTGATAAACTGGAAACAAGCAAAAACACACAAGTCAAACAAATCAAAGCAGATAAATGATTTGTGAGGTGGCTTTAGAAATGCAGAGTGGAGCTGTCCATGCCACATTACCGTATTCAGAATGCACTGTAATTCCTGGAAAGTGGAATAAATCAATGCCTTAGCATTAAGTCTCATAGATCAGCTGTGTGACACAGGTGAGAACAAGCCCATGGCAGTTGTTCATGGCAGCAGTGATTCTAAGAACAGCACAACTGAGTATTATAACACTCTGGCTTTCACGTTGCTCAAACATAACTAATTATTTATCTTTTTCAATAAATTCATAATGAAAGAAAGAGCTTAAAATATTAATCATCAAAGTGAACTGAAACCAAACGGAGCCAGATAGGTTTAAGTTTTCTATGACATTTGCCATTTTTGTACCCTTTTAAATAGTAATCTTTTCTAACATAATGCATGTATTTAAGATTTGGATCAAATCAATGTGTCATTATTGAGTACAAGTATTAATTAAAAATAATAATAATAACTTTACTTAGCCCAGACTTTTGAACAGTACTGGATATTAATGTATATATACACATACATATGAAGTCAACTGGAATCAGAATTGCACATTTACGATATCATTAGCTAGGTTGGGTCTAAATGTTGGTTTGTAGTTACTGATAATCATACATTTCCAATAAGAAGATCATTTTTTCTTACAATAATTTTGGTAACAGTGCATTTATCAAGCTCAACACTAGCTCAACAGTCAACAATATTTGTAAAAATAATGAAATGATTTACTCTTCACATCATGATGTAGAAAGGATCCAAATGATTTCACCTATTCTGGGCATAGCAATTTAAAAAAAAAACAAAAAACAAATTCACACATTAACTGGATTGCATTCAAAATGTGGGCTACAGTATTTTTTTAACTAACTAAATACAAGCCTAATATACAAGTTTAATATTTGGCAATATTCATTATAATATTCAAGTTTTGAGGTGAGTTGGGCCAAAAAAATAAACTATCATACTAGTTTTTTTGTTGGATAATAGTATATATACAGTATCTAACAGTTCTCAAAGCAATGAACATGGATTTGTGTCTCTAATAAATAATGAGACACCAGATTTTCCCTCTTCACAGAAAGTACCAGAAGCAGAAGAGACAGAGAGAGAGCTCATGTTTGGTGTTTCACTGCCCCCTGGCATTTCCATATAAACAGCTTAATGAGGAGCAGCAGCTCTGATGCTACAGATTATTTTCTCATTTGTCTGGAGGTGCCACACTGAAGCGCTCAGCACACCTGAAGCTCTACCCCTTCACCAGAGAGTCATGGGCCATCAAACTCATGGAAATACTCCCAGATAACCCATCAATTCTGCCAAAATTATTCAGGAAGGGTCTGAGAGATTTTGCTCAAAGCTCAGCAATCACAAGGGAATCCCTTCACTGAGATCGCATTATGCATTTTATTCCAATCTTGCTCTGTCCAGGAAGTGATGTCACAAACTCACCGGTGTCATCGTCATCCATTTCCCCGTTGAGCTCCGATGCACGTATGAGCCGTGCCTCCATCACTTCCATCTCCATAGACTCCATCTGCTTCTTCATAGCATCAAACTTGGCCTGAAACAAACACAGACACAGAGCACATCAGCTCTCTGTTCTGCAGGGAAATGTCCAGCCCATCTGCTCACACAGGCAACCCTGAGCCTAAGAGACACATAAAAACACACTAAACACACACACACCCCAGGCATACAGAGACAAATACCTGCAGTCTCTAGCTCACACACACTGTCTTTCACATGGATATTTAATATGAGATGACACAATTTGTATACGGCTCATGCTCTGCTGCATGGACTGCATTGTCTTTGCTTTGGTGGAAAATATCTATTTCAGGCATGAGGAGATTCCTTCCAGAAAACCATCAACTCAAACTCTATCTCTGTTCAAATGTGTGTGTGTACCTGTAGATCCTTCATGTCTTTCTCTAGCCTCAGTCTCTCCGATGTCTCGGACTCCAGCAGCTGCGAGGCAGACTCGCCTGTGTTGCGCTCATCGGCAAGTTCTGATGACAGTTCTGTGATCTGAAACGTACATATGATGGATAAACATTAACTAGATGTGGCACACATGCTTTATACAAACTTTAGAGTAGTGTATGAGCTCATCTCACACACATGCAACACTTCACATCTATATCATCACTCACATATTTCACACAGGGACGATAGCTTTTTGCTATTGTCTTAAAGGGATACTCCACCGTTTCAAGACGAGTTGATACATACCTCTCTCGTCTCAATCGCTCTGGCGCGCGAGACACTTTGCTAGCACTTAACTTAACTTTAATAAGTATTATTTCTAATAATCATGCACTTGAAGATCGTACCAGTTGTTTAATTTAGAAATGTATTCTAATTTACTTTTTTTGCTATAGCTGAATGTTTACTTGAACACACTATTGCTTCATATTGCAGTAACCTTTTCACTTTTTTACAAATAGTACATTTTGTTTATTTATTGTATAAAAATATGATATAACTTATATTTTGTATCAATTATTATATTAAATATATATTGTATTATTTAAGTATATATATATATATATATATATACACAATATATATATGCATATGTGATGTGTGTATTTATATATACAAAATAATTATACACACTACACACACATATATTATGTAAACACAAACTTTTATTTTGGATGCGATTAATCGCGATTAATCTTTTCCCAGCCATAATATTATTGTATAAAAAACTATTTATTATTGTTTTCTTGAATACATTTAATCATTGTTTTAATTTGTTAATATTTATAATATTTATTTTTTTAAATAAAATGTGTGTTAATTAGCTTAACTTATTGAGAATACTGAATTTTCATTAGCATTAATTACTGAAACTTTGGTATGGAACACCATACAAGTACAGTATGTATGCAACTGTGATGTGCTCAAATGACATCAGCATGATCAATATGTGTAAACAGAGTTTGTTTTAATAGAATCTGAACCGAATTGAATTTAAACACCAACCTTGCTTTCCAGCCGGTCACTATTGAGTCTCAACTCGTTCCTCTCCTTCTCCACTTTCTCCAGCCTCAACTTGAGCAGCTGAATCTCCTCCTAAAGACAGACAGACAATCAGAAAACACAATAAGACAGACAGAAAGACTGGATGACAAGAAACTCAGCTGATATATAAAGGAAGGACCACAGATAGTTACACATTTAGACACAATGACAGTTACTATACTTAGTGAAGTATAGAGACAGACAGGTGAGACAAATTAGAAACTGTAAAGGAATGGCAGACAGGAAGAAAGCCTGCCCGGTTTGGAGTCTCTATTACCGCAAACCTCCTCCTGCTCTCCAAAACTCTTCTTTTGCCAACTTGAGAGAAATGCAAAGTACAGCCAATCGGTTGCAGCTCTGAAATGTGTTTGTGCAGAGCAGATAGTGACTCTGTGTTTGTTTTTTAAAAGCAGGCTGTTTGGAGGCAGTGTCAGCACCCGTCTGTCTCTCGCAGGAGCACGCCTGACTGCATGGCTACACAGCACTCAGCGGGACGCGGCCCAGTGGACGAAACGAGCATGCACGCGCGCACACACTCTGTGACATGCTAATGCACTCCCCCGGAGGAAGCAGAGTTGCTTTTGATCCAGCATGCTACGTAGGTAATGTATGCATACACACAGCCCTGCCACTCTCCGCACACACAAACACACAGACAGGATTCTACAAACACTTGGATCGAGGCGAAGCCGCAGAGACAGTAACCAAAGAGACAGGTGATTTGGGTGCGACTGAGAGTTGCAGCTGAATTTGAGAGGGACCCCCGCCAAGAGGGGCATTAAAAGCCACACAGATGGTCTTTGAATTCAGCTGTTCTATTTTCAAAAGGCAAAATCTGTACATGACACGCCGATTTGCAGCATTTGAACTGGTTAGTGAAGATGACTGGTGCTTACGTCTTTGCCACGGATCTGCTCCTCGGTCAGTTGAACCTCGATGAGTGGACGGACGGTGGTAAAAAGCTTCCACCAAGGCCAGCCCTTCACACCCCGGTTCTTCTTGATGTTTTTCTGAATGCAGCGGATAGCCAAGTCCTGGATCTGAAAAACAAGGATATTGTTTTTATGACTGTGTGTGCGTCCTACTGCTGTGCTAGTGAGAAATTGTCAGGTCTTTAGGTCTTGTGCATGTGAAGTACAGTAGCTCAAACCAATCAGAGCCCAGATGAACAAAAGCAGGCCTGTGTTTGGAGGCCCAGGGCCCCACAGTCAAAGAGCCTCCCTTGGGGGAACCAGCTCTGAATGGACCTTTTCAACTCCGGGATGTCCAGTGCGGTCCGCAATAAGCCTGAAGGTGGGACTCTAAACTTCAGGGGTTCTTTTTGTACAGTATTTATTAAAGGGATAGTTTACTTTGAAATTAATTTTTGATATGTTTTAGCTTACCTCAAGGCATCCAAGATGTAGGTGTCTTTGTTTCCACGGTATTTTCAATGTTGACATTTTTCGGTCAAACCGTTGTTGTCCATTAAGTCATATAATGCAGGTATAGGGGGTTCACCGAGATTTCGGAAGTTTTCCCTTTCACTGTGAAGATCTAAACATATTTGGATATACGGGAAATCGCAATGGAAGACGATTTCGATATATATCTAAATATGTTTAGTGAAAGGTAAAACTTCCGAAATCTCTGCGTAAACAATGCGTGACGTACACGGAATGTTGGACATGGTTCAGTTGGACATTGGACAACTGATTCAGATCAGTTGGACATGGCTGTGGTTACACGAGGTAAAAACTATATAAAAACTGTTTGTTTTCTCACACAAACCGCTCGTTTCGTGTCTTAGGCCATCAATGTGTACTAACATTTACGAATCATTAAATCATGTTTAATTTTGACTTCTCTGTGCATGCTTTTTGAGGTGGACCCCAATACCTGTATTATATGACTGATAGACCCACAACGGTTTGACTGAAAAATGTCAAAATTGAAAATAATCTTGGATGCACTTGAGGTAAGCTAAAACATCTCAAAGATTCATTTCAAAGTGAACTATCCCTTTTTTCTTTGTACGGAAAATTTATTAAAAATACTCTTCATTGTTATTTCATGCTAGCTTGGGTACATTAAAAATTAGGGCTTAATCGCGATTAATCGCATCCAAAATAAAAGTTTGTGTTTACATAATATATGTGGGAGCACTGTATATAATTATTTTCTATATATATATATATATATATATATATATATATATATATATACACACACATGCATGTATATTTAAGAAAAAAATATTATTTATATATAAAATATTTATATTTATGTATAATGTAAATTATATATAAATATATATATAGTATATACATGAAAATATTTCTTAAATATATACAAGCATGTGTGTGTATTTATACTTATAAAATAATAATACACAGTGCACCCATATATATTATGTAAACACAAACTTTTATTTTGGATGCGATTAATCCCGATTAATCGTTTGACAGCCCTATTAAAAATATTTACAGTTACAACTTTTAATTTTAATAATGTAAAGACCTTTAATGTGTAGACCTTGTGTTTTTTGGATTGTAAAAATATCTTGTCAAGAAGTTTGAGTAAACAAAAGGACAAAAATTATAAGTAGTCTGGGAGTTTTATACAGTGGTTGCCTTTAAAAATAGAGTAAGTCTATCCCTTACAGCCTCGTTTTTATACCCGTCATGGCGTTGCTCCGAATAAGGTCTATTAGTAAATATTGAAATCAACTATATGAGATCAATAAAAAGTTAGTTCACATTAACTAATGTAGTTAACTAACTTAACCTTATTTCAAAATGTTACCAGAAATATTTAATAGAACGGTATTTTTTTACATTAGCATTTACATTTTTTATTTTATTACCTAATATGATGATAAATGAATATTTATAAGGTACCGATATTTAAAAAGTAAAAATATTATATTTAAATAAAAGTATGAATACATTTTACATGCAAACAATATTTTCTTTTATCTATTAATGTTTACTTTTTTAATTACACTGAGTAGGCTTTATAAATATGACTGTTTGCTTAAATGATGCATTGACATGTACCTTGCAGTAAAAGTGAGTCATTATAATACAATAGGCTTTTCTGCGAAGGCTTTGTCAGGCTGATTCAAACCAGAACCGTTTTAATCCTTTTGAATGAGTCAATAAAAAAAAAAAAATCAACTGATATTAATACACACACATTATTTTGAAACTGAGAGCTTATATTTTTCATATTTCCGACATGGCATGAACGTAGAGTCACCTCACACATCTCAGTGTGCAACCCGCTTATTTCCCCTCAAGACACACAGTTTGAATAAACGCTGCTCTGTTTCATCAAGCGGGCGTTAACACTGCTTACATACTCACCCTTAGCAAAAACACCCATTAATGGTGTTGATCACAGGAAGAACAAACACATTTTCTTCAATGAGGCTGTCAGAAGGCTATACAGAGGAGTGATTTTGGACTGTGTAGAAATGCAGCCAGAAGCAAAAGCCCCAAGCTCCTTTGAGTAATTCAATTAAACTTCAATACTTCTTGGCAGCTGATTTAAACCCTGCGTAAGATTTACATGCTGCAGGAACAGGGACGATTCAAATAATAGAGGATTATCTGGAAACCCAATTAGACAGGCCCAATTCAGCAAATTAACGGGGCCGAGCCTACGCGCGTTGCATTCGGACTACGGTTTGTCTAATTTGTCACGGCGAGAAAGCTTCAGCACGAAACAGGGGCGGCGTTTGGCCGACATATGCACCGCAGCTCATTTGCCACGCTTTGACCACAACAAATGCCACAAACAGCCATCTAAACAGCTTGTAAGAGACAGTGAAATCAGGATGAGCTTCCTAATTAAAATGGCAGTCTGGAGGAAATGGTGCCTGTGAGCCCTGGGGCCTGGCAGGAGGAACTAAGTGTTTTGTACGTACGGATGCGACACCAACGAGTCAGCCACAACCCCTCCAACAGGTGTCCGACGTGAATCTGAATACGGATCAGCAGGTGGCATTCATCCGCATGTATGAACACAAGGACATTTGAGCACACTCGCACGTGACTGCGAGGGCACCTGTTCACACTTGGAATGAGACTTGTGTCTTTAGGCAATGAGTTAATTAGACACACAATTGGCATTTGTGAAATTCCCAGCTCCCTCTAGTGTTGTTTTCGCTGAAAGTCAAAGAAAATTTGCAGGGAGCATGCCAGTGTGCTTCAAAGGAGCCTACGTGGAGTTCCCTGTTAAGGGACTAAGGGCTTAGAACACACAGATAGGTCTAAAACTGGAACAGACTTCAAGGTCCTGAGATCCCTCAATTATCGATCTGAGAGAGAAACAAGCAAATTGATTTTGCATTGTGGCCACTGTGGTTTGAAAACGAAAGCCTGGTCCCTCATGTCTGTCTCTCAGGGATCTGCCGTAACGATTCAACGCAACACTTCTTGTCTTGACATTGTTAAATACATCCTGGAACACAAATGACTTCAGCACACACTGAGGAATTTCCACTTCCACTTTCCACTTATTTTTTAGATCTGGAAGAGGATATGATACCGAGATTCTGTTTTAATCCATAGGTCAAGGGCCAATGTCTCGCATAAGACATTTATTATCAGAGGAATAGTACCATTTGTAGATTATTTCAGTCAGGAACCACACAACAGTAGGGAAGAGATCTAATCTAATGTCATCTAATGACAATTTGATCAAATTAACACAAAATTAAAATAAAATTACTTTAAAATAAATGATATGTATTGTATATACAATACCATTCAAAAGTTGGGGTTGGTAAGACTTTTCAATGTTTTTAAAGAAGTCTCTTATGCTCAACAAGGCTGCATTTATGTTTATGAAATATTATTACAAACTAAAATAACCACTTTATATTTTAAAATATTTAAAAATGTACATATTTTAATATTTTCAAAAATATTTTGATTATGCTGCATTGATAATTGTGCTGCTTATTATTTTTTTGTAGAAACTGTGATACATATTTTTGAGGATTCTTTGATAGAAAGTTCAAGAGAACAACACTTATTTGAAATTAAATTTTTTCCAATATAAACATTTTATTCTTTCCAATATAAACAATATTTTTCCACAATATTTTTTTCCAATATAAATGTTTTTATATATATATATATATATACAAAATGTTTTATACAATATATTTTCCAATATAAACGGTAGTAAGGTTTGGGGTGTGGGGAATTATGTGTATTAATGTGTGTTAACCAGTATGTTTGAAAGTTCTTTGTGTGGTGTATGAGGTATATGTAATGCTTATTTGATAATCCTGCAAACAAATCTCCCTACAGGGACAAATAAAGATATTGACTGATTGAGTTTATGGTCACTTTTGACAATTTAATGCACTTTTGTTGAATAAAAGTATTTCTTTAAAACAAAAATCTTACTAACCCACAAATTTTGAATGGTAGTGCATCAATAATAAATGTGAATAATACATATTTTTAAAAAACTGATTAAATAATAAATTGATTTAAACTATTAGACAGTTCAAGGAAGATTGCAAATTAAAAAAAAATACTAAATTAAATGTACCAATTACATGTGAAACTCATAACTTAGAATATCATGCAATTTATTTCAGTAATTCAACTTAAAAGGTGAAACTAATATATTATATAGACTCATTACATGCAAAGTGAGATATTTCAAGCCTTAATTTGTTATAATTTTGATGATTATGGCTTACAGCTATGAAAACCTTTTCACAATATTCTAATTTTGAATTCATAAGCTGTAAGCCATAATCATCAAAATTATAACAAATAAAGGCTTGAAATATCTCACTTTACATGTAATGAGTCTATAAAATATTAGTTTCACCTTTTAAGTTGAATGACTGAAATAAATGAACGAGTTTCACCTGTATTTCACAAACAACTTGGCTGAATCTAAAATTCTACTTGTCGGCATTTCAATTAGGCAACAGCCACAAAACAAATCCCTTGAATATTTTCTGATGTCACTAACCTGACAACCTTTGACAAACTGTGGGTTAGTGCATGGGCATCTGAGGTTACGGCCCATGAGGCGACTTTCTAGAGCAACAGTCCAGTACATATCCCTAGACTGATTTCCCAGTCTAGCGTGAAGAATAGCTTTCTGGTAAGCTTGACAAAAGATTTCTTTCTAAGAAAATAAATTCCTCTGGGGACAGGTCGCTGTGATTCAGAGGCATCCAGACAAGGCTCTTTGTGAGGGCAATAATTGTACAGAAAGTGGAAAATAACAGTGAACCCTTCAACAAAATGGCAAGCCGCAGTCCTAACTCAAGAACTTCGACAAAGAAATCAAACAAAACCAGAAGGGCACAAGACATCTTTTATGGCGACAGCTATAAAGCGGCTCACCTACAAATCAGTGTTACCAAAGACGCCTCACAAGGAGCCCTAAACAACAAAAGAAAAAGAACGCTACACAGGATCTGAAGAAAGAAAACAACCCCTACTAACATCTATGAGACCAACTAAATCCCACAAAAAAAAAAAAAACGAACTCAAACTCCTTTTACTTACAGAAAAACATCCAGTTAACAGTCTTGACTCCTGTCCTGTCAGGAGCTCTGAGGTAAACTCAAAACAGTCTCACCAAGAAAAGCCTTCTCTGTTTGTGTGCAATACTGAAAGAGGAAGTGGATGTTGAAGAAGTTGTATTGCCAAGACAGCTGACCACTGAGGGCCAACAGCAGCGTGAGGAGTTGCATCGAGCACACCTCCTCCCATGACATATATTTTACTGAGACAGGGGCCCAGTCTTCTTAGGAGAGAGAGACAAGAGTCACAGCCAACTGTAGGACCAGCCCTCACATCCTGAGCCAATCCCACTGAGGGGAGCATGAGTGTGAAAGTGAGAGAGCAAGAAAGGGGCACAAAGGATCAGAGATTGAAAGGAAGACCGAACAAAATAAAAGACACCGGGGCAGAATAGAAGGGCTTAAACTCAAAAAGAGCCCGTGCGAGTGGCAAAGCAAAAATTAATGGACGAGAGTGGAGGGTACGCAGTGGCGGGAGAATCGATAGGCCTGTGATGGAGGGCAGTGGGGCAGGTGGCTTGTTCCCCGGAGATGTGCTGATTGAATGTTATCTGTCAGAGGAGGCCACAGCTAGAGGGATTTTCTCAAGACAGCAATGACATTCTGATGGACTCAAGAGACAAACCTCACCACAAATCAACTCAAGTATGGAGAGTTCTGATTGAGAAGGGGGCCGATGCTCAAAAACACAAAACAATTCCATCTCGGTGGGACAAAAGGTGGCTTGCAATGTCTTAAATGCTCCAGGGGTATGCATGTTGTGATTATTTAAAGTATGATTTAGGTATGGAGGACTCACCTTCCTCTTCTTGAAGGCCTGTCGGGCCAGGTAGCCTCTGCACGCAGCCTGAAACAGGGTAATGTTGCGTCTGGTCTGGATATCTCTGTGCTCCTCAAGCTTAGGCAAAACACCTGCTCTGAAGAACACCTGCAAACAGACCACTGCTATGAGATAAATGGAAATACAACAAACTTTCTCACAATGAACATTTCACTGAATTCGTAACATTTGGTTAATGGCAAACCATTAATAATAATAGTAATAATAATTATAATAAAAGTATGTATATGACATGTATGTATCTTCTCTGCACATTTTTAAATATTTTTACGTATATATATATATATATATATATATATATATATATATATATATATATATATTTGTATTTAAATTGTCTAGACAAATATATACAGATTTATGTAAAATTCATAGTCAGAGATTTTCCCATCTGCAGTCACCCGGTCGAAAGTGCGAGGAGTTCCTTTAAACTGCTGCCCATGCTCTGTTTACTGCTAATTTTCCGCTCTGTGGTGGGGGTGTCAAACCGAGCTGGATTAACACTTCAGAATCCTATTCCATTAGGCCATTTAATCAGAGAAATTTGAGGGAAGTAGACCTTTCCAGACGTGCATTCATCAAACTCTGTGGACATGGTCTAATTGCATTAGCATTCTATTAGTTTTAAAGATGGATTAATCTAGATGAACAAAATCCTAATTAAAAAGGCACCGGATTCATCGTGTACCTGAGCCTGTGCTGGAAAGAAGTGCTGCTTTGGGAAATTGGTTTGATATATATAGTGGCGTACAGTGGTGTTCTGAAATGAGGAGGGTTTTTTTAAATGTGTTTTAAATGTGATATATCGGTCATTGACACAATTTTGTTTTCAAAAAAGTTTTTTTTTTAAATCTTTTTAAAACTGATGTAATGCATATTTTCATGAACAATACGTTTCAGTTGTTAAATAACATTCCAACGTGTTTTAACACATTAAAAAAACACTTAATGTGGGTTTGGTTCATACAGGGATAAAAAAGTACCCCATGTTTAAAATGAAATTCTCTGCTGTATCTCTAATGCTGTGGGCCTAATTTTCTGCCAGAGATCTTCTGTCAGACATCTTGTTGTACCATGGATTTGATCAAATACCAACAGGTAAAAAAATCAAAACCTGACAGCCTGTGCAAGAAATTTTATAATGGACCATGTTTGGATCTTCCAACAGGACAGTGATCCAAACACAAACATCAAAATCAAAATAAAAATGGGTCACTGAGCCCAAAACCAAGCATCTGCAATGGCCATCCCAATCCCTGACCTGAACCCTCTAGAAAATGAGTGGGCTGAACTGAAAAGAAGAAGCGCCAACATGGATCTGGGAATCTGAAGGATCTGGAGAGATTCTGTATGGAGGAATCTCACCAGGAAAACTCACCAGGCATTATAGGAGAAGATTCAGAGCTGTTATCTTGGAAAAAGGAGGTTGCAAAAAGTATTTAATAAAAGGGGACAAATAATTGTTCCCAATGTATTTTGGAGAATTTTTTTAAATAAAATATTCTGATCTTATTCACCAAAGGGGCAAATAATTCTGCCCATCACTATGTATACAATATATATTGTATTACTATCTCTAGGTAGAGAGAGAGAAAGAGAGAGAAAAGGATGGGAGTCCACTGCTGCAATTACTAGTGATCTGAGGGAATGGCAGCAAATGCCTCTTGATTGAGCCTTTATCTGGAGCTGCTCTGTGGTATAATCTTCCTTTTCACATCAAAGGCAGCCAGAGCCTTTCAGTGATGTAGAGCCTCAGTTATTGTTATTATGGGAGGCAATCTCTCAGAGCTCCAAGCATCAGATCATAGGGGAGAATGGAGTGTTATGAAATGATTTCATATTCATGTAAAGTTTGACAGCTTTCAGACCCCATGGCATTCTCTGCCAACCCAACGGTACCACGAATAAAAATAAAGGACAATATGTTTACCCGAAATGCTTCCAACAACCCTTTACAACCTCGCAAATTAGAACATCAGGGCTGAGCTACCAGCCAACACACACACTTATCTGCTTTCAGGCAGGTGTAATATCAGAGTGGGACCTCTCCACCTCTGGAGAGTAGCAAAGGAAAATTGAGTTTCATTTCTCAATGTCAGTGAAGATGTGCTGGAAAAAAGGCCTGATATCACCCGAACGAGAACTTCATTCATGGTCCTCTCGAGTCAAATGTAAGATTAGGTGGAGATGCCAAAAGACTCACAAGTACATTATCCACAGCATCACAGAGTATGTGTGAAACGCTATTTTAATGAATTACATCATCCTAAGAGACTCCGTTGGATGTGTTCATTTGAAGAACTTGAAGATATTGTGTTAGTAGAAATGTCTGTTGCGTGCAGCTTCTTATTAGCCACGTTGCCCCTTGACATTCACCCAGCAGGCCTGTGATTCGCCAGTCTTTTCTACACATGAGCACCAAAGGTCAGCATGACGGAAAGGTCTTTTCAAGGGGGTCAAATGGCAGTGCTTTCCATTGAGACCAAGAAACTAAAATTCCTCAACAAGACACAGGGAAACAAATGGCAATGGAGGAGTGCAAAGAGAGGACCTTGTGTCTAAGTCTGTGGGGGAGTCTGTGACTAGGTTGGCAACTGGACAATAACTGTGTTCAATAAGCAGTGATGGGAGTTCATGATTGGTCAGGATCTTGTTCATATCTACACTGGCTTCAAAAAGAATTTAGACACAAGACACACTTAAAAATGGCTGTCTGTCAGTGCATTAGACACAAAACATCTGTAAACAAATAAAAGCAGAGCTTTTCTCCAAACTATATTTAGTATTCGTTTGCTTGTTTTTCTTTACTTCATTATTTTTATGTAGGTTTAATAATAATAAAAATAATTAATTTAAAAACAAAAACAAATTGGGGGCACTTTATATCAGAACCACGATTCAGTTGTAAGCCACATACAGTGTGTTTGTGTGTGTATATATATATATATATATATATACACACACACATATATATACACACACACATATATATACACACACACACTGTATAATATATTTTTTTTCTTAAATATACATGCATATGTGTGTATTTATATATATATATATATGCAAATAATAAATTAAATAAAAGTTTGTGTTTACATAATATATGTGTGTGTAGTGTGTATAATTATTTTATATATATAAATGCACACACATGCATGTATATATTTAAGAAATATTTGCATGTATATACTGTATATATATTTATACATAATTTATATTAAATATAAATATAGATATTTTATATATTAATAACAAATTTTTCTTAAATGTATACATGCATGTGTGTGAATTTTTATATACAAAATAATTATACTCAGTACACACACATGTAAACACAAACTTTTATTTTGGATGCGATTAATTGCGATTAATCGTTGCCCAGCCCTAAAATAACTATATTTTTATACATGTATAAAATAATTAATTTGAAAAGCAGAATAAAATAAAAAAGGTGCAACTGTGTATCAGAATCACTATTAGTGGTGTAAATCTCTATACTCAAGTAGAATTCAAAATTATGGCTGTCAAGTAATCAGTTGTGTATTTCCTGGACACATTTTTCTCTATTCCAATTTATGTAATCAGCTATTTATCAGAATGTGATTATTTTGGCTCTCTCTCTAGGCTGCTGTTCTTTGTCTGAAAGCACAATATCTCGCTGTGCTGATTGGTGTTTGTAGTGAGTTATCGGCGAGCACCAAGCCAGAGTAAACCAAACAAAGCGAGCTGGTGCCTCGCCAGAATCAATCTTTCGTCTACAGAAGATGCACAAAAGGATTTCTGCTTTAATCATTCGAAGTGTAGGGGAGACCCAGAGTGTAACCTTCCAGGAGAGCTCATTCAATCTCAGAAAACCTCACAATAATTGTCTTCCATGCTCCAACATGCCCGCCAATGAGGCCTGGCAACGGTGCCAGCAATGTCCCATCTGCAGCTAAGCATTGTGGGTACAGCATCGGCACAGAGCAGAGAGTGCTTTTTTCGACAAGAGAGGAGGAGATGAGTCCTTTTGGCCAGAGCCCACTCTGCCAAACTTTCCGTCCAGATGTGAGCACAGCGGCAGAGCGGATTAAAGTCGGTCTGTGTCTAAGAGGTGTAGAAGAAGCAAACGTTTGGGCAATCTAAATGGAAATCATGCCATCTGTTTGGAACTGATCCTCGTGACTCAGGCCGAATCTGTATGCCACAAACTGACTCAAAGCACTGATCCATAACATAGAGGGACTGAAAAAGTGAAGTCATTTTATTTAGATGATTAGGATTGACAAAAACAACAGTGTTAAACTGTTTCTAACCCTGATATTGTAAAAGTAATTCATTTACTAATTTAGATTAATAGCAGTTCAGCATGAGCTCGCTGATTGTCCAGGACTCCCATGAATGCTCCAATTTTAATCAATGAATTAAATTCACAATAAATCTTGCTGTATTGGCTACAGTGGGTACATTCTAGTTTTGTTAACTCGCTTGTAAGACATGTTTGGGTGCTACAATGCAAAAGAGACGTCCAAAATCTAGCAAACTTAAAAATGATTAAAGATTTGCTTTTTGATTGAGTTCTGAAGACTCATTATTTAAGGTCATGTTTCCTTAGTGCTTATTTGTTGTTTCACGAACAAAAGTGAAAACATGCACCGACAGATCAGGCTTTAATGCACTCAAATTGGCTCAATGTTTCACAGTATTAGTCATGTCTGTGATTAGTTACAATGCTCAGCCGAAATCGCCTTTTTATTAATTTTTTTTAATTCCTTTTTTTACTATTTGTGAAGCGGTTATTTGCCTTTCGATCTGGGGCGTTTCTTCTGAGGATGCAAGAGTCAGTACCTCCTCAAAAAGCTGAATGAAAAAAATCCATAGTACAAAAATAAAACAACACATATATTATGAAATATGCCATTAAAAGAAATGTATTCTGTAATTTACTCACCCTCAAGCCATTCTAAGGTGAATATATCTTTCTTCTTTCAGGCAAACACAATCAGAGTTATATTAAAAAAAAAATATCCTCTCCAAGGCTCTTCCAAGCTTTATAATGAGAGTGAATGGTACCCATGTTTTTTTTAAGCCCGAAAAAGCACATCCATCCATCATAAAAGTAATCCATACGGCTCCAGGGGGTTAACCCTCTGAGAACCAAGGTGTTTTGGGGTCCTTGAGATGTTCTGACATGTCCTGACATTTGTACTTTTTTCAGTTGCTTATAAACATCATAATGGCGCAGATGAAATTACACTCTATTTAGCAGAAACGGGGCTACCATAATATATGAGCAACATGTATGTACATGTTTGTATTTTTTAGAGAATATTGTTTATGCATGGTTATTTTAAAATTAAAAATGAAAGTTTCTGAAATAAGGCCACAAAACACATACTAAATATGCATCCACAAGACTTTTTGTTTTATTTTATTTTTTTTAATTGTAAAAAATCCTCATTTCAGAACACCACTGTACACCACTGCATTTGACGGGAGAAACGTAAATTACATAAAAACTTTGTTGGCCAGAGTGAATGGAATAGATTGAGTAAAGCAGGTAATGGGCCTTTTCTGGATCTAATATCGCTAGCTACATTATTGTTTTTAAAGTTAGTTTAGAGGATGAATGTAAGTATTACTTACTCGGCTCAAGCCCATGTGATAGTTGCTTTTTTCCAGCTCAAGGAACTCCAGTAGCTCTTCGACAGCCTGAAACACACAAAGACACATGTATAAAACAGAGAGACAGGCATAAAGATCTAGTGTGCCATCCACTTCAGGGCACCAAGAGGACAGTATGCTGACTGGGGCGCTCTTTCAGTCGAAAAGCTAACCCATCTTGGGAAAACTGGGTCACAAACAACTGTCTTAATGTCTGACCTCTCTCTTCTACTCACCCATGAGTGCTTTCTTCCTGACAGGATGTCAGGCAAACAACAACATGGCAGGGGATTAAAAAAAAAAAAAACTCGGTGGACTGATGACTAATGGCTAGAGTTTGAGCTAAGACCACAGGGATGTATTGAGTGCTCTCTGCAGGGGCGCAGGGGCCGACTGGTGAACAGGTTCAGGGAGAGACGAGCAAAAGGCAAAGTCTCAGACTGAGCAGCTGCGGATGGATCACAGGTCTAAAGGGGAATCTGCTAACGTATGGTTACCACAGCGAGACCTCGGTAAAACACAGCTAAAGCAAAATCCAAACAAAGATTGTTCTCCCGAGATGCATTTATTTGAGCCAGTAACATGTTTGTATGCTAAAAAGTATAAACTACATCATATCTGTACATATATCATATACATACATATCTGTGGAATAGACAGATATATAATATACATAGAGTATCAGTCAAATGTTTGGACATGTTTATTCATTATTTGATATTATATATACCTTATTTAAGCTACAAAAGTTATTCTGTCAAGAGCAATTAATGATTTTTTGCTGTTAGTCTGTTTGATAGACCAAAAAAAAACAACAACAACACAGACAGCAGCAAGAATATTAGGCCTATTGTCACTTAAAAACATAATTAGGCAAAAAGCAGCTTTCTGGACACACACTTCAGATGTGTGAGCACACAATTTCTTACACAGCGTGCAAGTACTGAGTTCTCTTTCATGTCTTTGTGTGCTTGAATATTTAAATTGGCAAGGCTTAAAAACACCTGTAAATGATAAACTTTCACGATGCAGCACTGGCCCAATCGGGACAGTGACCGTTCCGTCAACTCTTGGCCATTGGGCAGTCCCACGTTGAGTGCAAGTGTGTGAGAGAAAGCGACACAGGGCGCTCTCAGCGACAGTGTGTAAAGCTCAGCAGGCAATGGAATTATACCTGCGCTAAACTTATTTTTTGCCTCTAACCCAATCACATGCGAGGGAAATCGTACAATTTACTAGCCATTGGCTTATAAATTAAAGACTTTTTTAGTCAAGTAGCGTGAAACATGGTCGCATACCCGAGTGTTTTACTCACATTGTTGAGAGTTGCCTACAATTATACACACGCACACACAGTACTGTGCAAAGTCTTAGGCAAAAATGGTTTTAAGCCAGTTATTTGTATCATTTGCTGTAGTGTCAGTAGGAAATATCAGATTACATATATATATATATATATATATATACACAGACACATATATCCACATGAAGTTGACATTAAGACATTGCAGGTCTCTGAAGACTCAATAGGACAGGATGCCACTGATAAAGTCGTCACTCTGGGAACTGATTAAAGCCTTTATTGTCCTGTCACCAGAGCAGAGGCGAGATTAAGGGGGAAAAGATGTGTACTATAGCCCATTAATCAACAACACAGCTCTCTGCCCTGAGCACTGTCATAATCAATTACATGGAAGAGCAGCTCATGAAGGAGGAGCCAAACAGCACTCGGAGAAACAACACACTCACAAACACACGCATAAAAATGACACTCACCCTTCTCTCATCAGTTACAATGTAGTTCCGCCCATGTTTCTTTGTCAGGTGGGGAGTCAGTACATCAAAACGGCGACGGAACTCAGAAAATACCAAATGATCGGGATAACCTTGAGGAAGGAGGAGAGCCAAATGACAGGAGTGTTACAAAAGAAGGAAGTGTGAGATTCTAGAAAGCAAGGATTGTGTAGGTTCAGCAATGATGAGGACAATGGTCAGTCACTTATCTAGAGAATGTTCTGCTTACTCAGGGCTTTGGGATGAAATGTGCCAAAACATTTTCCAATGACATTTTGTTGATTTTTCTAAAGCACTGAACAAAATAAGCCCATGAGCGTCTCTAAACATAAATAAAAACTTACATCTAGAACACTAGGCAGTGCCTGACCACATATAGTAAGCCCTAGAAAACTTCAAAGGTCAACAAACCCTGGGAGAAAAACACGTTATTCGGAAAAGTCAAGCCTGCATGGTAAAATTGAACTTTCAAATCTTTCCTCTCTTCGTAGATTTTCTTACATTCTTTTCAAAATAAAGGTCACAGATCTATAACGAGGGTCATTCACTGTCTTTATCTTGCATTTTTAATGCCTGGCTTTTTAAACTCTAACCTTGGCGGTAGATACGGAGGGCGTCAAGCAGTTTGGAACCGCGGAGCTGTGCCCGGAGCAAGCCAACATCCAGCTGCATGAGGCCGTTGTCACAGCTTTCTCCATGTGCCTCTATCTCCCCAGAGCGAGGCGAGGGTCCTCCAAGCAGCTTCACATCCCCAGACAAAGTTTCTGCTTTAGGGAGCAGACAATGCACAAAGTGCACCCTGGACCGCCTCACTGTGTCTATCAGTGCATCCTATAAGAAAACAAACAACATACATTCAATTCAGAAACGCTTTTATTGTTTTACCACATTATAATAAGATTGTATTATGTGAGGACCTGTACTAATGGGTCATGATTAGTGGCTGTGGCCAATACATTGGTTGATATATAGCTTTTGTTTTTTAATTACTGACCGATACGATACATTTTTCAATTTGCACGATAAATGGACCTGTATTTTGACAGTGCCATTCTCCATCTTCACTAGTTTACTGTCATTGTTTAACAATTCTGTCTAATAAATTATTAAGTGTTATACAAAGAAAGTAAGCGCTATATGAAAAGTATTATAGTGTTTACCTTTATATTATTAGACTTATCAGATTACTGAGTGCACTGTTGATTACATTCTTTTATTCATGTTTTTAACAATTTCTTGATCTGTGGAAAAATAATATATTAGGGTGGCAGAATCCAAAATAATTTTTTCAAGTTACCAATTATTTTATTTTTTTTAATTTTCAAATGATTTATTTCTAATTCACAAACATTATGTGAAATATATGTAAATGAAATTGCAGCATGTGTTACCATCTTTAAATGAAATAGTGTGATGTGATTATCAGCTTTATATCAGCCATCCTGCACTCTAAGATATTGCATCGGCCATCAAAAAATATCCATATTGATCTTTTTCTTCATATTGTAGTGGTGGTGCTTTAATTAGCATGCTGAGTTTTAGCTGTAGGGTCTCTTGAGACCCCTGCAATTTGTTCCGATGAAGGAGGTCTATAATAAGTTGCGCTCTGTCTAGCTCTTTTAATGCACTAGTTTATGGATGTAATTGTCATGTTTTAAAGCTGCAGTCCACAGTTTTTCCTCTTTGTCGCCATCTCTGTTAGAAATCTACAGTTATTTGCGGAATTATCAACTTTACGTGAGTTGTGCCCCGACACAGCACAGCACGGATGAATCCAGTGTTTTGAGGAGAATGTGAGGCTGGCATGTGGATACTGCCATTCAGAATCACAGATTTTTCTTTTTGGAAGTATGACCAACACCCTAAAATGTCATCTGATCTGCACAAGTAACAAACATCTACTTTTGGTCTTCTGACCAACTAAGGGAAAAAAATTATTGCAGTAAATTACGCTGATTAAATCTAACGATCGCTTATCATATCATGCCAAACCAAGCAAATTGTACTTTGTTTTATTATTACAAACATTATTACAAGCTTGCCGCTTTGAATCGAGCTAAGGCAAGCAGATAGTTTTGAACACTTGTTGGTTACGTACTTACTCAAAAAAAATTTGGGGATAATTTTTAACCCAAAAAAGTTGCAGACTGCAGCTTTTAGTACTCACCACTTGTAGTTTAATCTGGATGCAGAGGGACTTCTTTTTAACAGCAGCCACGCCAGTTGTGAAGGTCTTCCTCATGCTTGTGGCCCTGCGCAGGGCCAACTGAGATCCGCCCTCAAGCCCAGCAATAGAACCTGACAAAACTGTGGCTCCTCCTGAACGCCCCATAAACAAGCTACTGATATTCTTCCTGCAGAGGAAGAACCAGATTGTACACAGGATGAGCTGGATCATTTAAAGTCTCCAAGTTTGAGTTTTTTCCAATTTGTATTATTTAAAGTATAATTTTTTAAATTAAGAAATATATTGCTATTGGTATACTATTATACTATATAACAAAATAAAAATACAATACTAATTTATGGCTGTTACACCTAAACAGTACATTAACATTAGACCGTAGATCTTTTATTTTAGTGGCAAAAATGCTAGAAGACACCAAAGCCTCTTAAATAAATAAATATTTTACATTACACACTCACAGCGCTAGCAGAGATGGAGTACATGTATGTAACAACAGGCAAATATTAGTAATTATTTATCAAGGTCTTACTTCTGAGAGTCCTGCAGTAAAATGGCCGCATTCTGAGAGGCAGGGTTCTGTTTGGCATGGCTCAACCATCCCCGAGCATCATACTCCACCCAGTCAGTTCCATGGCTGTGGCCCAACAGGAAGTGATGTACCTTCTCGCTCTTTAGCAGCAAGGCAGGGCCTGAGAAATGAGTTGAGCACATGAGGTTGCAAAACCTTTCCATACATAAACGTATAGAAGTAATGGTATGTTTGTGGGTGGGCATGTGAGAGGTGTATAGTGTTTTGACCTTTGGTCTCTCCATCCACAGGGCTGTAATAACTGTAGAGTCTTTCCAGCAGAGTTTCCTCCGAGCCCCCAGGCTGCATAGCTTCTTCCTCCATCAACCACAGCAGGCCTCTCGCCTCATCTGTCCTGGCCAGTGTCCGTACCTGGACCACATGGAAACAGACAAACATGCGAGAACACCTTGTTAGACTCAAACTGTAGACTGGGGTCTACATATAAACTAGGCACCCACCCGATTTCATTCCCGGACGAGCCCCCAATTTAGGCTAAGAGCCTAATTTGGGCCAGGGGGTAAATCATTTTCAATGTTTAACCCTGTTAAAGCCTGACTTAATAGTCAGAAAAATGTTCTGAAATGGAACCGTAGTCAACCTTTAGACAACAAGATTTTGTTGAGTATTATTTTTGATACATCAGTCATCTATGGGTAATATACTATGATATAGTAAGTTAGAACATGGAGCTCATACTGCGGGAGAAAAAAACACCTACATTTTATTCAGAGGCCCAAATTGAGCAAAAATATTTAATTTGTTGCGGTTGAAATTCTGATAGCTTGTACTGTAAATTAATGAGACCTTTATAACAGATAGCAGACTACTTACATAAAATGAAAATAAAACAATCAGTTGTCGCTCTATATCTGCCAATAGCATGTCTTTGTAAGATGATATTTAAATGCTTTGTTTTAAGATCAAACTTTGTTGTTTTAATTGTGGGGGGCAGAACCTATAATGCAATGCAATACAATGATAATGGAGAGAGAGAGAAAAAATGTACGTTCCTCAAATGTTTGTTGTTTTTGATGCATGATTTTAACACAATTTCTCAACAACAAAAAAACAAGATGTATGGATAAACCTAAGTTGCTTCTAGTAGGTGTTCATCTTGAAATATCACTAACAATATAAAAGTTATTCTTGCGTTTACTTTATAAAAAGCAGTATAGATTTCATATCGATGTACTACAAACAAAAGGCAACTTTTTTTAAAAATTGTGCTAAAACTAAACAATCGATCAGACAAGTGAGGACATGTAATATATTGTTTTGATCAAGTTGATCATTTAGAGGCCTTAGAAATGTGTGTATCAAATATCATACAGCAGGCTTTATCAATGGAATAAAGAAACTTTGTCTATGTGCATGCATTTATGCACACACACTATATACAAACAGCATTAACAAACACATTTAAAAACACCTTCAGACCTTATGAAAACACTACCAACACAATCTTGTCATCACTCTTGGCAAGGTTATGCCACATTTTTGAAAATTCTTTGCCAATAACATTGTTCAAATGAGTCCCCCTTGAGCACATGCTCAATCTGCCGCAAGAACTTTGTTTACTCACAATTCAAGCCCCTTTCATTCGTCAAGGCTGTGCATTGTTTCATTTACTTTTCATTTCATATTTCGATAATGACCTTAAACACAACATTAGTCATTACATGAAAGCAATTACAATCCTTTATACAATAAGAGAGATGAGGAGAAAATGAGGGGGGAAAGATGAGCTATTAGTCTTGGGCTCCTCATTAAAGGCTTGTATTAAGTAAGAGCTCCAGGGCAGTCAGGCAGGCATTTTTAAACCTTACACTCTGCCTGTCTACTTAAGCAATTAATACCAGTAATGGCTTCTCCCTTGTTCTGCATTACCGCACTGACACTTCGCAGACTGCCGAATAACTGTGGATGAAACCAGCGCATAAAAAGAAATTATGTAGGCTTATGAATATACTCCGAATATGTCTTTAAGTATTCCTTTTCACACTGATGAGACTGCCGTCACTATGCCTCGGTACTATTTCCATCAGGCACAGACTTGCTAATGAACTCTTCAGGGTTGTTTTAACGAGCGCTTTCACTTTACTTAATTGCTAAAGTGCTCAATTGACAATTTATGAATTTCTTGAACTTTATTAAATTTAAAAAGTTTAAAAAGGAAAGATTATATGACTGCACAGGGATGGGTTTGTGTATTTTCTTCAAGTCGCAAAAGCTGCAATTGGTGAACGCAACCACTGGGGGCACACTCAAAACACTTTATAGTGATACGCAAAGCAGCTTGTCAGAGAAATAAATCACACACTCATTTGATCTCCATTTGTAAGTCTTTGCAAAAGGTCATGTATCACTGAACCATTCTAATCTAAAATCCTTTTTTTAATCCGAGGATGCCTCTGCGTATCTATTAATTCGATCTTTTAAGTAAAGATGTTTACCTGAGATAGTGATGGAAATTGGTTTCTGCAATGTCTAGAAAATTACTAAATAAAATAAAGTTGCCAGTTCTGAGAAAAGTCAACGTACCATGTGACCACACTACTCTCATATAGGTTCAGTTAAGAATACACACTACAATTAATATACACTATTGTCAATTTACTGTCAGTCAATTTAATGCAAAATAGTAAAGACATTTATAATGGCAAGCATTTTCTATTCTTAAAAGAATCCTGAAAAAACATCATTGGCTCTACAAAAATATTTAGCAGAACTAATTTTAACTTGAACATCATTCTACTGTCACTATGCTTTTATTTCCAATTGTAGCAAATTGTATGTGCTATCATTTTACCCAACCACTACACACCAAGAAGAAATGCTGCCAAAACAATAGTTTCCAATGTCAAATCAAAGCTAGAAATAACATATATGCTAGAAGTATACATAAAGCCTCAAACATGTGTCTGATGCCAATACGCTTCATATTTGACGGGACTACTAAAGCAATATCCCGACACAGTTTGTAAGAGAGACAATGTCATGAAAAGTGCTTTCATTAACAAAGATTTTGAACGCTGTGCCTTAGGAAGAGGGAGGGCGCTTCCCACTCATTACCCACCCCCACACATACAGAGAAAAAGAAGATCTCCCATATCATTAACATCCCAGAAAGGCATGTTCCTGACACACTGCTCCTGCAGTGACTGGCTAGATGACAATACATAATAACTTTTCATCATAGATAACAACTTTGAGGAAGAGTTCACACTCAAATGACAAACTAAAGGACAAAAAAAAGTCATCTACTAGTACTTTCAAGCAGTCAAGAAGAATTTTCCCCAGAGTTGTGGGAGACAAGGGAAAACATCAGCGATTCAAGTCAGAGCCGAGACTGAAAAGAACACATTCTCCAGATAAGGCCCCTTTGGGGACAGGCTGGGATGCACTACAAAAAGCTGAGGAGGTAAGAAGAGATGCGGGGAAGAGAGAGTTGCTTACCAATGCTTGAGTTGAGGTTTGGTCTATAGCTGCTACAGACAGTGATGTACTGGACTCTATGTCATCTAATGCAAGCTCTATGTTCTCCTAAACAGGGATAGACGGAGTGTTAGTCAGCCATGATTGCAAACTGATTTCAGGTTAAAAGTGTCCAATCATTAGAATTTCTCTTATTCTACAATTTTACTGTCTTGAGGCCAAAAAAAAAATACAAGACGCTTAAAATCAGTATCGATCAAAAAAACTCAAGCATGAAAATTGATCATTTCAAAACTTTTGATTAAAGGTGCTGTAAATATCCTGAAATATCAGGCTGGTCTTTGTAGGGAAATATTTTTTTTATATATATATATATTATTGTAAAAATTATTTTACTTTTTTATTTATCAGTTGATTGGATTTTGAGATGTAGGTGCTGCTCTCAAAAATGTATGCAAGCTTGCAGTCGATTGTGAAGGGGCAGGGTTTAAACTGACTAAATGATTGGAGAAGTCCAGCACACATCACCAAAGAGAAGTCTGTCTGTCTGTCTATCTTCCCCCAAAAAAGTGAGCTATGACATTTTGATTAAAAAATTACAAGGTCAAAAAAAAATGTCACAATGAAACCTACATGGATGACTCATTCACGATAACATCTATTATACCATTCATTTACAAAAAGAGATTTATTTTTAGCATAGAATTTTCAGTTCATGACAACTTGAAGTGTGTTGGGAGTTCCAGAACATTACTTACAGCACCTTTATATCTACGGAATCTATGATTGGCTCATGAACTTTGAATGTACATTGATTTTGGTAACAAGGCAAGATTTGATTATGACCGCTTAGACAAAAATGTTAATAAAATCAACATTGATTTAAATCAGCTAGTCTCAGCCCAAATGAATTGAGAGTATAATTAATTTAAGAAAAAAAGGAATAATTTGATGGGTGTAACAGGATGGACTGCTGCACCTCCTTGTAACGCTCCATCTCCTGTACAAAGGTGCGTTCATGGAAAAGTGTTTGGAGACGCTCCTGGGCGTAGTTGTGGCACAGCTCCTCGAAGGTGGCGCCGCGGTCACGCTTTGCTAACTTTGGGTTCTGGAATCCTGGAGTGTCCACAATAAGCAGAGAGCACAGGGAATGCTGACTCGACTTCAGCGCTCTAAACCACCACAAACAAACAACAGATACATATTTAATGTAGGTTAGAGTCCACAAACAATACAGGCTTTCTCTTTCACAATTGAATCTGGGATTAAACTGAAACTGTACTGTAGGTAACTTAAAAGCCTATTCCTACAACTAATCTTTATGTTCTTTATAGAAAAAGGACAATGTTTGGCCTTACGTGAAATAGTGCCACCAAAGTGCCACCAAACACCACTAGTGCCACCAAACAAAATTATAATGTTTTCATCAAAATCTTGTTGATTTTTTATCATTATTAATACACATGACAGGCAATCAAGGGACAAATACTCTTTTAATTTATTTACATTGTTAAACTAAACCCTAAACCAACTTTTTTTAGTTAATGATCTGTAAGAATGGGGCTTTTTTAATGCTGATCATTGATTCAAGTAACTTTTTTGACATTTGGGTATAAAGTGTTTTATTTCTACAATATATGGTGTAAAAATGCTTGTTGTGTTTTTATTTATTTTTATTTTTTTATTTGTTAGACCTTTCACTAATGCTTAACCCCCCAAAAAATGTAAATGTCAAATGGTATAAATGGTATACCAGTGGAATGGTACAAAGACATTTTGAGGCACTTGATGCATTCAAATATTTTTTTTAAAGTGCAAAACAATTGAAATCAACCTTTTCATATTTAAAATTGAATAAGTTATTAAATAATATCTTATATATGGTGTTTATTGACCATCTAAAATAGTTGTAATATGGTCCGTAATAAAACAAAACAAAAACAAACAGGTTTCCCCATTACCCCATCTGCCACTGGCTGGGAAAACACATTATGTTGGTTGAAAATAAACCAAGATACAAATATGTCTTAATTAAATTTAAGTTACTTAAAAGCAAATGTATGTCCTGACCATGAGAGGATATAAATGTTACCGGTTAACAAGTGAGATGACCAAAGTAAAGAGCTCAGAGTAGAGCCCAGCAGCCATGGCCTCCAGACACTCGAGAGCTGTGATCTTTGGAGCTGTAAGAGAAATCATCCACACCATTTTCAGAATTAATACTGCCAAAGCCAAACACAATTCATCTGTATTAGAGGTCTCGTATTGTCAAAGATCTTACCCGAGTTGTCTCCTGTCCCAACATCATCTGGTCCTTGGCGGAATGAAGTGGATCTCTGTATGGTTCCTTTGGGCTGGTGTTTGAAAATAGCAGACGAGAGCTCTTCGAGAGTGCAACCCAAGAGGTAAGCCGCCTTTTGGGCCCACTCATGACGTGCAAATTGCTTCCGGCCCGCTGTGGGATGCACAGGGATGGTGTAAGTACCATGTCAAATGAAGCAGCACAGATGACTATGGAGCTCTTATGGTATCTGAGGGAAGTCTTACACAATTTCACTGATTATGTAATTTATGTACAGTTATGTAATCTCTAAGATATGGAGTTTAAATAAGGATTTATACCAAATTGTAACGATTGTAGCAATTTTAACCGAATACTGAAACTGCCTGGAAGCAGTGGTTTTCAGTTGGTGGGTTACGACCTTACAAAATCAAAGCCGTGGACAATAAAATGCAGTATGATTATGCTTATATCAATTTTGAAAAAGAGAAACTCTTCCCAGTTTCAATTTGTTGTCCAGTTTATCTCTGTGGTATTTTCAAAATCAAATCCATCTGTTACTTGGTAAAGACATTAATAAATTAAAACCTTAGTGTATATTTTTTACATTAAATGTCCATGTTATTAATTTTGCATATCACTACCCATACACAGCTCATGATAATATTAACAAATATAATTATTTGACTATTTAAACATAAATATCAGATCAACATTTGGATGAATTTAATCAAATGAATATTTGGTTGAATTAATGTAAATTTGAACTTTTTTTGGTAACAAACCACTGTTGAGAACCACTAATGGTAAAAGATAAAAACTCAAGTTTCAGAACTGTCAAAATTGGTCTGATTATGTCTGTGAGTTTTTGTGAAACATCACAAAAATGTGTCAGGTTTTTAAAATCATTTTAGAAATTTTAAGGATTTTCAAGTGTTTCCACCAAATATTCCTCAGACTGACCCCAGAGCAAACCACAGAGTTATACACAAAAAGAGTGACAAGCAGGCTGCAGTGATGTTGCCGCAACCAGAAGAGGTTGCAGAGGGAGAGAGAGAGAGAGAGAATAACGCAGGCCTCTGGTGGAATAGATGAATGCCAAAAATAAACAAGAACTGAGAGCGAACAGGCTTTTTATTTGTGTTTGCGTCTTAACAACAGAAAAGCACTGCAGAAATGAAAAGTCTACAACATGGAGAAACATCAGAGACTCTGAGCTTTAAAAGACAACAAAGTTACGTCGCTCCCCACCCTCACCCGCACATATTCCCACCAAAGTTTTATCTAAGCTTCAAGACTAAGACATGGTTATAAACCTCTGAAGAAAAGAAGCCCAGCAGAGAAATGAAAGTAGAAAGAAAAGAAGACAATAAGAATGCAAATGGAAATGTCTGGCAACCATGATAACGGCATAAAACCACACACGCATACACAAATGAGGTGTTTGCTTGTGCTGATATATGATATTCATGCTCTTTACCTTCATCCGTCTCTGCTTTGTAACAGCATGCAACATGCAAGTAGAAAAGAAGAGGTTAGAACATGAGACATTCTTCAGTATTGTACAAAAGGGAACCAAGATGCAATCGTTAGCACACACAAACTCTTGCATAAACATATATATTATTGGCCCTTCCATGTATTTTCTCCACACATTTCCACTTTAATTAGTTGTCAATTAGCAATCGACGATACATGCTTTTCCTATGTCTGATATAGAGCAGAGTGGCCAATGGATATAATGCATTAGGGCTAGTATTAGACTCAAACAATCAATCATGATTTTCATTTTTATTTTGTAGAAAAATTATATATAGTTATTGAAGTTTATATATAAACTACACTTCATAGCTTAATAGTTATTATAGGATTTTGAAGGCCGATGCCGATACAAATATTTGTTGGTTTTAAAATCCGATATTCCGCTATATCGGCCGATATTATTATTATTTTTTTATTATTTTAGAAACGCGCAACAAAATATAAACAGATTTCCCTAACATTAATTATTTGTAGTTAATTATGAGTTTTAACTAAAATAATATAATAATGCATAACTGGTTCTCTCTGCCTGACTCTGGCTGGATCAGGTTGCAGGATGTGTGGCGCGTTATACACGAGTGTTGCCAACAGGGACGGCGTAGAGTGCCCTCTGGTGGACGAACCTATACAGCTCCAACACTCATGACATGGTTGAAGCGTGATTCGTCCATTTTTATTTTACTTTTGAAATATTAATTTATCGGCCATTATAACTGCCGATACCGATATTTTAGAAAATGCCTAATATCGGCCTGCCGATATATCGGTCTGGCTCTATAATTTATATAATCCAGCATTGCTACTACTACATGGCATTAATCAGTTACTGCTCTCTGTATTTGGTTATTATATTTACTACCATCCACAAGTTTGAGGTCAGAAAGATTTTGTTTTTTTAATGATTTTTAAAAAAAGACCAAGGCTGCATTTATTTGATCAAAAACACAGTAAAAACCATAATATAGTTAGTTCAAAATAACAGAATAAGAAACAAAAAAAACATAAATCATTATAAATGTCTCTGCTGTCTGAAAGAGAGTGTATATCGAGCTGTTGTTATGCAATAAATATTTTACAGTCTTTTACCAGAACGTACTTGCCTGTACTGAGAAGAATAACATCAGACTTGACCAAAGTAAATCCAGTTTCCACACAAAACAGAATAAGGCAGAACTGCACTGCCCCCTGCTGTATCAACAGCCAGGTACAACTGACCGACTCGAGACAAAGATGTCTTATAAACATTTAGGCAGTGCAATAAATAAATAGATAAATAAATAAGGTTTATCGGTTGTTACGTTTAGTGTCAGGTAATGTTAGTCTTCAGTACCAACTCAGGAAACTGATGCAGTATTAGTAACTCCTGTAAGAAATAAGCCATTTGTCTGAAAGGGATACAGGGAAGGCATGCTGGTACAGGAGAAAGTACTAGACTAGAACGAATGCAGACATCGAGGAACTTAGTGACTACAGTAACAATATATCAGCAACAAACTAGTAAACATTACATATAAATCAAGACAGACAGAAGGCCATGTATTCAAATTCAAGCCCCTACACACATAACCTAACCATTTACTGGACAATTGTCAATAAATAATACTTTTATAGAAATTTCACTCACAAAATTAGCAATTTATAGTAGAGAAAAAAAAGTGTTTTAGAGCTAAAAACAAAGTATATTCTCTATGGAAATTTCCATGATGATTTAATTAGTTTTTATAAAGTTTGCCATGAATGTGGGCTCTAGAAGACAGCATGTAGAGAGTCCAGTTTGGAGTCTGGTGATTAAAAGGTTCATTAATACATCCACATCTGACAGCAAGAGAGGGAAGTGATTTCACTGACTGTGAACACTGAGCCGTCCATCCTCATTAGAGCTAAAGAAACGCACATATCTCTAAACTCCTCGGCATCAAACTGTTTCCTGAGCTGCTTGTCTGTTCTCTGTTTGAGCTCAGTAAGCAGACAGTAAGACGGTCTTAATTAATAAACTCTGTTTCTGTGCTTGTTAGGCACTTTAAATGCTTCATCTCATTAATGCTCTACAGTTCGGATCATGTGTAAAAAGAAAGCTGTCGAATGCTTCTGTGAACTAAATTAGCACTGAGACTGCAGTGCGGGGCTTAAAGGGGGAGACGTAGAAATCAAAGCAAGAAATTAAAATGTATAAATACGCTTTGCTAAGGGGGGTTACGATTATAGGTGACTTGGGTTGGTTTGAAAGTAACTTCATGATGCACCACAGCGCAGCATTACCTTTGGTGGCGCCTGCAGCTCCAAGATGATATATGGCGCCAAGGATGAGCCACAGAGCTTTCTGTTCATCAGAGGAAATGCCGAGGACCTTCATAGCTGCCTGCAGTTTAGTAAACTGTTGTGATGCCTTTTGCTTTTCCTCAGGCTGTGTACACACACACACACACAAAGAATATTAAATGGGAAATCTAATATTTTAAAAACCCAAATATTTTGATTTTGTCTCTGCTGCTGACAAACTCAATCTATTTAAAACTAACCTTAGTTTGAGGCACAATCCCAAAAGCACTATTCTCTGCAAAGTGGTTAAAATGCAACTCCGTTCTGCGGTAAAGTGGAAATACAATCAAGGTATTAAATCATACAGTCAATATACAGATGTCTTTAATAGTGCAAGCTTCGGAGAGCTCTGAAAGCTTTTTCAGATGAAATAAATGATCAAATTAAATAGCAAAAGTACACTGGTTTCAATCTGCATAATATGATGCTGAGTTCACCTGACTGTGCTGTCTGCTCCAGCCATCATGTAGTAAAAGACATTAAAAGTGGACTCAGTCTCTGGTCGCTTCACCACCCTCAGCTTCTCCAGCAGCATGGTCTATATATAAAAGAAATTCATGAGTCCTAAAATGTATAAAGTTAACACAACTTTATAACTGAACAGAAAAAATAAATTATCATATATTTACAGTAGGGGAATTATTGCACAAAATGGGTTTTCTAATTTTTGTGGATTTTTAAATATTAATAATGGCTATTAAGATTATACCATATTATTATTATTAAAAACAGTTTATAAGTCAGCTAATTAATATAAGTGTTCATTAAATTGCAATTTTTTTTATTTATATTATTTATGAAACTGAACATTACCTTAACAAATGGGGAAATAATGGTGACAGGGTGAGCAGATAGACCCAGTACAATGTATATCCACAAACCTGGATGGAGGCAGAGGCCACCTGACCAGCCTGGTCAAAATCCAGCGAGACAATCTGGGAAAAGCGGCTTGCGTTATTGTTCATGGAGGTGGCACTGTTTCCAAAGGCCTCTAGGATTGTGTAGACCGCTTGCCATTTCTCAGCTGGAGGAGACACACATAAATATTGAACTGTTAAGGACTCAATCCTTAATGTGACCACACTAGAGAGGCTCCTGCATTCAGAGTTGAACACATGCAGATAACATCACAGCCTCTTTAATAGTATAGTTGATGAGCACTGTAGTCTTCATTAGGTCATTATTGATCAAGCAGGGGCTGAGCAGGCTTTGATGATGGCTAATTATCAGAGTGCTTTAATGGGCATCATTAGCACAGCCCTCATCTGTCACCCTCTTCCCAGCTTTCTCACTCTCGCCACACTGTATGAGCCCATTTCCAGTGACCACATGACACCCTTCCATTCACCCTTTACCACAGGCTGTTCCAGCCTTTCAAGCACATGGTGAAATAATATGCAGATAAAAATGGAACTGCTCAATTATATTATATTGGCCAAAATGAGCAGTTCTTAAGGTATATTGTTTTTCTAGGTTCGGGTGGGTTAGTGAATGGGTTGGTGGGTGGGTAGGTGAATGGGTTGTTGAATGGGTGAATGGATTATTGAGTGTGTGGGTGGGTGGGTTGTTAGGTGGGTGAATGGGTAGGTTGGTTGTTGAGTGGGTGGATGGGTCAATGGGTAGGTGGGTGACAGGGCAGGTTAGTTGTTGAGTGGGTGGGTGAATGGGCAGGTTGGTTGTTGAGTGGGTGGGTGAAAGGGTAGGTTGGTTTTTGAGTGGGTGGGTGAATGGGTAGGTTGGTTGTTGAATGGGTAGGTTGGTTGTTGATTGGGTGGGTGGGTGAATGGGCAGGTTGGTTGTTGAGTGGGAGGGTGAATGGGCAGGTTGGTTGTTGAGTGGGTGGGTGAATGGGTAGGTTGGTTTTTGAGTGGGTGGGTGAATGGGTAGGTTGGTTGTTGAATGGGTAGGTTGGTTGTTGAGTGGGTGGGTGGGTGAATGGGTAGGTGGGTGAATGTATAGGTTGGTTGTTGAGTTGAATGGGTAGGTGGGTAAATGGATAGGTTGGTTGTTGAGTTGAATGCATAGGTGGGTGAATGGATAGGTTGGTTGTTGAGTGGGTGGGTGAATGGGTAAGTGGGTGAATGGATAGGTTGGTTGTTGAGTGGGTGGGTTGTTGAGTAGGTTGGTGAGTGAATGGTTGAATGGATGGGCATGTTAATTGGTGGGTGCTTGAATGTACCAGTAAAAATCTTTCCGGTGCTGCCAGCAATGGACACCAGGTACTGGACTAAATGCTGGCAGTTTGTGGTCTTGCCACTACCACTCTTTCCCAGAAGCACAATGGACTGGTCCTGTCTTGTTGTCAAAAGGTTTCGGTATGCGGATTGGGCCACTGCATATATATGAGGGGCTGTGTCCTCCCGTCGACAGCCTTTGAACATGTGCATCACCTGAAATGACAGAGAGAAAAAATAAACATAACACACCCAAAAAACATTAGGCCGAGTTAATAATCTAAGAATCTTAATATGTTACACAGCATTTATTTTCTGTACAACAGAAAAGTCAATAATGAAAGCCTCAAATGTAAACCCATAAATATCAATTTTCCAATGAAAGGAAATCAATAGCTGTTAATTTGAAAAGAAAGTTGGTGCGAATGTCTCTCAGGCACAAGTACAATAACATTTTCATATATATCATAGTTTCATCCATTAGGACAGATACTTACTTAATTAGGACAGATGACCAAAAGAAATGCTCTTCTGGATTGCGGAAAAAATTTATAGTTGGTACTTTATCTTGCATGAAATCCAATAAAGCTCATTAGCAGCTTTCTGCTGCCCATTTCCTATTGCGATTAACCAATGAAGAGTTATGGGGTTGTATAAAATATAGTACCCACAATGCATTGCTGCCACAGTGAATAGCTCCATCCATAATCACGTACTGTCGTGAAATAATGTATTTAATGAATAAATAGATGGTTATGTGAGTATTTTCCACTTTCTGTTACATGAATATTCAGTATTCGGATATTATATAGTAGAGAAGTAAGTTGATTTGAAAGTGGGGAGTGTGAAAAATAACACGCAAGGCCTCTCACCTTCTCTGAGTACATGGAGGGGGCGCTGATAGGGTTGATGATCACCATGTTGGGTCCGGCGTGTGTATGGTTGAGGTTTCCTCCATAGCGCTGGCGCAGAGAATGCATGACACTGGACTCATTCAGATAGAGCAGAGCTGCCAAGTCCTCGCAGCGGTCAAATGACGGCGGGTTCGCCTGGGTTGAGGGGTTTAAAATGTTAAAGGTCATAAAATGCAAGAAAGCATGAATGGGAAGAGTGGAAAAATTCCTTAATATGGCAAAAAAAAGAGAGTGAGAGGTTTTAAATTGAGGTGTCTCAACCATAATAGCCTCAAGACTTCATGCCAAGTGTTGAATGCAATTTAAAACTTGTCAAGCTAACTTTGGATCGAGCTATGCAAGTCCCTCATTGAACAGACGGTTCAAAAACTTGATTTGAGGTCAGCCTTGACATTATGGAAATCATCAGCTTCCAGCCGGCCTTCACCGGGGGGTATGCAAATTAAGCGACTGAGCCAGGCAGGAAGTGAATTGATAATATCTCCCAACATATGTCTCATCAAGGCCTAATAGTACAAACTCTGAAAATGGCAGCACTGACCTCCCAA
Organism: Cyprinella venusta; assembly: GCA_038021265.1. Taxonomy (NCBI): domain Eukaryota; kingdom Metazoa; phylum Chordata; class Actinopteri; order Cypriniformes; family Leuciscidae; genus Cyprinella; species Cyprinella venusta. Next base: position 11,290,973 of record CM075881.1, on the reverse strand, counting down.
ACTATTCTATTAGACCTGAATGTGTCTATTAGTCAATCTGTCCATTAAAAAAAATGGGTCAAATCCCACCTGTTTCTCTATGACCCATATCCTGTCTTCAATTTCTCCCACCCTTTGCATGTACCCAGGGCCCACCTGTGCATGTCTAACCCTCTGGATACAGGCCAGATAGAAGCAGAGTTCTGCAAATAATCCTGTGGACGAGCCCTGCAAACCTTAAGGTTCATTTAAATACATATCTATTGTGGTTTTGAATCCACACTGCCACGGTGAAAGGAATCATTGTTTTCCATTGCGAGTCTGCAATCTGAACTGTAAGTGATGAAATTAGATGAGAGCGTGTTGTGCATGTTTTCTATTCTATTTCCTGGCAGCACTCAAAAACCAGCACTGCATGACTAGTGTAGCAAGTAGTTCAGTCAGGTGTTTCCCATACATTGATTTATTTGTGGAAGCCAGCCACAATACCAACATTGACCACCACAAATAGATTTCAGTGCTTCATTAAGTAGAATGAGTATCTTTTAATGTAACATGCATGGATGAATTGTTCACAATAAAAAAGTCTGCAAAACTGACCTTTTCTACGTCATCCTCATCCACGTCCAGTACTGTCCCATCATGCTCCAGTTTTATTTTTACTTTCCCCTCTGGTAAACTGCCAGTCTCCGTCTTCATCACTGTAGCTGTGAGAATACCAGAGAACATTGTGGAACAAATTTACAATAGACTTCTAATATTGTAGTGCTCTTAAATCACTCCTTATTTTAAGTTAAAAATGACAGAAAATCTAAAAATGGACTCCCTTTCTTAATAAATGTCCTCGGTGTTATTTTATGCAAAACATAAGTGCACAATATCCGTAAAGAGAAAATGTTTCCATAGCCTTTCATCGAAATGTAATGTTCTCTTATCTTTAAAATGACTCTCTCTTCAACTCTAGCTGAATATTCTTTTTCCCACAGGAATAAGTCAAATTATCGAAGTTAAATGAGCAGAGAATGCCATTTCATGTTGTCTTAAACTTAAAATAACACAGTTTGAGTGATACAGAGTTCAATTTGCGTGTTTTATGTACTAACCCAGAGAGAATCCATCCTTGTGGACCAGCCACACTTTCTCCGAGCCATACCATGCTTGCTCTGCAGCTATCTGCTCCTCTGTTTTCACCTGTGAACAGAACAACACCAGCCATTAATAATTAACAACTTTACACAGGCCTTTGACCAGAAACATCACTGACGCTTCAAATCCACAGCATGCATTAGTCCACACTTATGGGAAAAGGACTGCAATCACTTAATGACACAAAATGGTATGTTAACCCTGATCTGAGACATCTGCTAACAAAATAACTATTAAGGTACAAACAGGTCCCAGATCAGTCAAAAAGAGCATTGTTTCCCAACCTCTAGAGTGGTAAATAAGCTTGAAATGCTGTGGGCTGTCATGCAAGATGGGGTGAGTTGAACTGCAGGTGTAGATGAAGCAAACTCTGGCTTCAAATGATGGATAGGGTCAGATTACAAGCTCAATGTTCTGGTTGTCTGGGCATGTCTGATTCCACGGCACTCATGCTTGACCTACACACACGGGTCTGAACATGAACTCTACCGCTGTGAAGGGCTGACAGTGAGAGATAGTATATCAGTTGATCCATTGATGGGATGGAGTTGTGTTCCAGTTCACATGCTTCTAACCTCTGGTGTTTGGTTAGTATACGATGTGATGATTGTAGATAAACCAGTCCACACTACAAGTACAGTGACACATGAGAAGGAAGGGTAGGAAACACTACAGCACAACCACTGTCAGTGCAAGTTAATAACAATCCAATTCTATTAAAAAGTTAGATGAACCCATATTACTACAGAATTTTCCAAATTGTCTGTTTTGCGATTATGTTTTTCCATCTGGATGTCTCACAATTATAGCCTCTACAGATGGGGTCTGTGTCGATGAAATGGGATGGGTGCGAACACAACACTCCACAACACAAGGGCGAGTTTGACACAAAAGGTCAAGGGTGGGATTAGGCAAGTGAACTACAGTACACACACAGCAGAAAGCAGACCTTAGGCTGGGCGGCAGCAGCATGGTCTGCCTTTAGGATTGCCACAGGATCCTCCTCCACCTGTCCCTTTGAGACGGCAGGCCAGCATGAGGGGGCAAGAGCAGCGTTAGACATCATAACACTTTATCATGTGCATCTCTCAAAAACACACTCATTTATCAATTTAATAGCCTGCCTCAGCTCCACACTTAGAGCATTTTAAAGCATCCTGTGAATAAAAAGGTTTATTGATCATGTGATATAAGGCACTGTCACACTCTGGGAGGTAATGGGTATAAAATAAACATTCAGCAGAGAGAATATCATAAAACCTAACAAGAATAGATCATAATTAACCTCTCTCTCTCTCTCTCTCTCTCTCTCTCTCTCTCTCTCTCTCTCTCTCTCAATATATATATATATATATATATATATATGTGTGTGTGTGTGTGTGTGTGTGTAATAATTAATTATATATAATTACTTGCAGCTATGTCATGTGATTCAATATGTAGTAGATTTCTCCATCTCCATTAAATTATATTATTAATGTTCCATATGGTGTATGAGAGTATAAATATTAAAAATGAAATCTTTGAAAATATATGACTGATACAAACATCAACAGCATGGTTACACAACACACCGAGGTGAGGCAAGGTGATATAAGGCTTTAAAGTGCTCTATTTATCGGCCTACAGCCAGTGCAGTGAGAGACACATACTGTAATACAGTATGGATAAAGCATTTTAGCACCACAGAGAGAGAGAGAGAGAGAGAGAGAGATGAGAAAGACAAAGAAGCAGGAATGAAGACAAGATAAGTGAAGAGGAGAAATGGATAGGCATTACAGTAGCAGCGAAGATCCTCTCCAGCCGCCTCTGTGCTTCTTCAGTGGGACTCAGTGGCGGACTCTCCTATAGGTCAAACCACCAAGAAGAGGTGAGTCTAAGTCAGACTAAGCACATGGCTTTGTTATTGAGACACGTTGTGAAGAGTAGCCAACACTTAGCCAACACTTAGCCAACCAATAAAGCTCTAAACAGAACCTGGTTGAAAGCAAGCAAAGTCACAAGTGTTTATGTTAGCCATGCTGCATTCCCTTCCTCGAGAACTAAATGGGCATGTCATCTAACCACTGCAAACCGTGAACACACCTTTTTGGACAAGGTTGGTAGAGTGGGTTTAGAAATGCTTCCAGGAGAAGGTTTCCCTGCTGGAGTTGGTTGCATACGTACGGTCGTCTTCACCTTCACATCAAAACCACACGCAGTGTCACAAAAGTCAAGTTGTTTAAGGGATTGATGTCAGTAACCATGCAACCAGAAACAGATTAGTCCACCACTCTCGAATTCCAAGCATAGAACCAAACCAACCATTCAACGTCCACAACACTATACAAGTTCAAGATCCATAAGATCTATGGTCTTTGATGTTGCTCTGTGTGATCTGGCCTCTGAGGTGACTTGATCAACTAACAGCCTTAAACTACACCATTGATTTGCAAGATCAGCATATTAAAGCTGGTTTCCCAATGGTAACGTTCAGGAACCATAAGCCCTGGCCTGAACAGTTAAGGCCAGAGACTTGAAAGGCAACTCAGAGACAGTAAGAACCTCAGGAGAAGGCTGCTGTCAAACAACTAAAATCCCATTTTATCAACACTTCAGAGAGCAACAAATCATAAGGAAACATGCAGGTAAAGTGTTTTGAGCAAAAAAGAAACAATGTAAACAGGAAAAATTTGGGAAATTAGCTAAAATTTAGTACTACTGTGTTCCATATAAGGTGGAACACACAACACAGTAGTGATAGTGGTACATAACATACACGTTAGTGCACTCCTCAAACAGCAATCCATGCAGCCAAGTAATCACTGTGACCAATACCTCTGGTTTCTTCATAGACATCTGTTTGTGGGTAGGAATGAACCCTGATGGAGATGCAAATTGATCTGTTTTGAGGGCTGGGGGGTTAAGGGTGTTGGATTTACCAGGAGTGGTTGGAGCACACTTAGCAGCTGGGACAGCAGGTGTAGAACTGGGCAATGTTTTTGGATCTGGAATAGGAACTGAAGGTGTAGAAACAGTAGGAGCTATTTGAATATCTCCTCCAGCAGGGGTCATAGGAGAAGGTTTTGGAGCAGGAATAAAGCCTGCTGGAGGGGAAAGAGTAGATGTTTTTGAGATTGGGACAAATCCTATGGGTTTTGATGTAGGAACAAATCCTGATGTGGGAGAGAGTGGATTGGGTTTGGAGGCTGGGATGAACCCTATGGGTGGTGAAACAGGAGACTTATGTGTTGTTGAAGTAGTAGCAGAAGCCGAAGTCTGTTGCTCTACTTTTAGAGTCTGGGACGCCTCTAGTTTCGGCAAAGTTTTATTCTGTGCTGGTTCAGAAATGTCCTTCTCTTCGGACTTCTCTACAGGTTTCACATCCTCTTTTTCAGCAGGCTCATTATTGCGGATCCGATGACGAGGTTCCCTGGTCCTGCCTCGCGTCATCAAGTTAGTCAGTCCAGCAGAGATATCATCTCTTTCTTCCTTCTTTATAGTATCATGTTTGAAGGAGAACACAGGCACTTTCACAACTTTTGGTACAGATGCTGGTTCAGGTTTTGGTGGTTCTAAAACTGGTTTAGGGGGTTCTGGGGACATTGCAGGGATTGTTGCCCTGTCCTCTTCAGTAGGAAGTACCCTCCTAACCACCCTGCGCACCACCTTCACCACCTTCTTACGGCTCCCACCCTGCAAGTCCTCTGTGAGCTCTGGCTGGCTGGCACTTGCAGTAGTCTTGACACTGCCATTGAGAGCACCATTCACTTTGCTTTCTCCATTCAAAAAAGGTTCAGGACTTAAAGGAGCTCGAGAAGGCTCAGGGCTTTTGAAGCGCTCTGGCATCTTGGGCACTTCAGACAACTTGCTGGTCGCCATCTTTTCTCTGTTGGGTGAGGGGCTCTTGACCCGCCTGAATTGAGACTGGGACTGGACCTCTGTAGTCGTGTCCCAAACAGGCTGAGGACTCTTGGCACGTAGTAGGCCCCTGCCAGGTTCCAGGCTGGGCACTGACTGGGAGCGGCTACTCAGGCTGCCATCGCTGTCAGACTACTCATCCCACAGATACATGTACAAAAGTCAGTGAGGAAGGATAGAAAGATATTCAATCACTGAGAAGACAAACCAATTGCTATATCAATATATAACACTTTAAATTACATACAATATCAAAATACTTATGTAATGCTGTCTTGTTCCCACCTACATATTCCTGATTAATTTGCTGTTCTATGATTGGGGCCACTTGGCACCACTGATGGTAGAGTAAAAAGATCTCTGAATCTAGAACTCTCTTGGGAAATGAAACGTCTTCAGATGACCGTCTTCCAATACTAAATTTAATGCTGTAAATACTGTCTATCAAATAATGTCAACCAAACTCAAACTAGGAGAAAGGGAAGTAGAATGCTGGTTTCTATTGTCATATCTTACAATCATCTTGTAAGCAGGAGAGAACCAGGTGAACTATCGCATTAATATACTTCTTCATTTTTTGGTCTTAAAAATTCTACACACAGCACTTCTCCGTTCACATTACATGCTCTTATTGTATGTATATCATCGTGTTTGCATTGGTGAAAGCATTAGAGAGAATGCAGAAACTGCGTTGCAATCAGAAGATCTTCATTCTCACGATCATCAGACTGTCATCTGCTTGCTCAATGCTCATCACGGCAAATTTTTTTTGTGATGGGAATAGATCTAAATACTTTAAAAACTTCTTGTGATTCAATTTAATCGCGATAGCTGTAATAGTAAAAAAAATGTAAAAGCAGTAGTAAAAATATTCGAGTTTCACAAATGTAGTCTAATATGTAGATGTTTCACATATGTATATCTAATGTGTAGATATTTCATATGCAAGCATGTCAGCCAATCACAGCAGTGGGCGGTTACACTGAATCCCACAGCAGACACGCCCCTTCAAACAGAGCGTTCAATTCAGAGGATAAAATCAGGCTCGGAAAAATGCCTTTTATTTCTAAATTAATGACTATTTTTGATTTAAATAAGATACTAACATTATAAGGGCAACCCAGAAAACTAAATAATAAAATAACTCCATGTCAAGGGACCTTTAAGGTGCTTTAGTGATATTTAGGAAGTTTGTTTAAATCAGGCTCTTTATTTAACCACTGACCTCCCATTCAAAGCATAGCATGTGGTGTGCATTTCTGCACGTCAATCAACAGCTTAAAGAATCGAACAAACTCCTCCATCTTCATGCCAACACCATTTAGAGGTAAATTACAATGCAGCAGTTGTGACCGTGAGGAATCAATGGTCCATATAAATAAAAGATAAAAGAAAGAGTATTCTTAAATACTCTTTCTCAAAAATAGTATATTGTTGAAGCAGCCACTCAATCAGGCTTCCTGTGACAACAATTCTGCATCCTGTGTCAAAACAGAGGGGCTTGGAACTGACAGCATATTATTCTGAAAATAATAACTAAAAATATGCAATTAGACACGTCACTAAGGACAAATAGACAGAGTGCTTTTCAATTTTTCACTTTTTATAAGTGCATCTCTTCTCTGTGAGAGCATTATAAAAGAGCTGCGAGACTTAATTTGTTAGTACGATCGATGCACAATATCTTGGCACTTACGTTGTCTTTTGAACTCTTGGGGATTGGCTTGTTCTCTTCTTTGATCTATAAAAGGTCCATGTAAAAAGGTCATTTGCATTTGATTTAGAACAATAAGTTCATGCTGAAGCTATTATGCAGATGTGTCCAACACATTTCATGCAGGACATTTTTAAAGACCAAGATATGCAGAAAATGTAACAATTTTGAAGCCTAATGAGGCACCAATTTACAGTGCTTGCCATTTTAAGCAGTAGCATTAGTGTACTGCCATGTTCCAGCCAGCGGAAGCTTTTCAAAATGTAATCAAAAGAGCATTGGCGGAGCGCTGGTGAACTACAGTCTACTATGACACTAAAGCACACCGGTCATTTTCACACAGTGACTCATGTTCTCCATCTGCCCAGAACACACAAATACATGTGCACGCCCTGAACAGAGGCTGTTAGCAACTGTGCGTTCATGAACCGTGCATAAGGCACCCCAGTACATTGCTACAGATAGATTAAAAGTGAGATCATTGGTGCGTTTCATGCACACCACCCAGCTGATGTCACACAGTGCAGAAAGATGAGAATGGAGAATGGAACATCACTTTCCTTTTGCTCCCAGAAGGAAAAGCGTGATGAGAATGCCATGCTGGCAACGCTGCTGTCATGGGCTGGGCCGGGTAAGGGTTTGATGGAGGAGGGAGGGCGGGATGGAAAGATGAGTGACAGATGGAGGGACCAGCAGACAAGAAGCTGGCACAATGGATGCTGCTCTTCACAGTTATGTTATGTGAGGTCACAAACTTCAGGTAAACAAGACCCACAATGCTGGAAAGAAGAGGAGGTTCTTGGCTCTGTTGGGTAGAGAGAGATGATTAAACAATGTGCAACTTGAGGCAAATCCAGTAAGGATATTTATTTAAATATGAGATTAAAAAGTGTCCTAAAATGAAGAGAATTCTTAACTTGTTGACATATTAGAACAACAGACATATGACAGACCTATGGGGGGCTCATTGTATAGCTGCAGTCTGACTTCCATCCAACTGAAGCCTGTTTACTATGGAACAACTCAACTACGCCTCAGTCCTTCTAAAGAAACCATACACCCTCTGAAAATTCATATTTGCATATATTCAAATAGTGCATAATTTGCACAAAAGCACAAAAAATAATATAGCACACACAACATTTGGACTATTTTATAGTACTTATTTGCCCCATTGGCTTAGACACTTTCATTCCACATCCACACAAAAAAAGTTATTCAGGTTTGGAATGAAATGGAAATGAGTAAATGGCAGAATCTTAATTTGTTTGTTTGTAAACACAAAGCAGTTTAACTTCATTGTCACCGCATTGTACGGCATCAGCTGTATAGATTACTCTGGGATCTCCCACTAGGCTTGTCAAATGTAACTGCCGTCCTCTAACTCCCTATTCAGATCACCACACTGAACTCCCCTGAAGCCCCTCATGCCACCACTGACCCTTCTCCAGGCCTTCCAACCATCAGACACACTGCATCTATAAAAAGTTACCCGTGGAATGCTTATCTGTTAACAGAGCACTGTGATACTGACAGCATAGACATTTTTAAGAGCAGACACATGGGCAAGAAACTGCCCACATCGTAAAACACACAACAGGCTAGCAGCACAAACAGTAACAAATAGATAACTTTGGGTTAACAAATTGATAAAAAGCAACATTTTTTACATAAAATATTACATCCTGTTGTGAAAGCAGAAATCAAAAGGATTAAGATTCCCTTAAATATCCTATTCTCATATGCAACAAAAATCTGTCAAAAATATATAAATAATATTAATAATAATAATAATGATACAGGTTAAAATGATTATTAATATTAATAATAATAATAAATAATGGTATTATTATTATAAAAACAACAGCTATTATTATTATTATTATTATATAGCAAGATTACAGCCACAGAAACACTGATTATGGCTAAATCTGTTAGCTAGAGAATCAGTGAAAACCAAATAAAGCAAACAGCCTTATTTTTTCCCAACAGGAAAGAAAACCCAACTGGATACATTTAATTAACAGTGTTAATATGATAAATTACCTCATTTGTCCAGGCAAGTATAGCAAGAGTCTATATAAATAAAAGTAGTCTTATCACTCAACACAGGTAGACTTGAACAGCTTTCATTCTAGGTGTTTCTCGAGGACACATACAGTAACAAACAGATGGAATTAATGCCACAGCCAATTTAGGCTTTTTGGAAATTAAACGCAATTCAGCCAACAAAATTAAATTTACTTTATGAAACTAATTATAATTTGAACTGAGAAATTAAGAACACCGAAAAGGAATAAATACAAACGAGCAACAGCAATTTAGCCTAACAAAAGAGACATAATTGAACAGCTGAAAGTTTATAGCCACATCAATAAAACCTTCTGCAGACAGACTGAAGCATATGATCCAATGACTGTATACACAAAATAACCCACTGACTTCATCTATCAAACACCCAACAGCGTAAGAAAAAAGCCACACAAGTTCAAAAATAAGACCCATTTGAAACATTCATCTTAAAGAGTACAACAACCAAAACATAATGGCACTACCTTTTTCCACAAGAGCAAACCAACTCAAACAAAAGCCTCAAGCTTGATGACTTCCTCACTTGACCTGAAAATGCCAATCCAGGAATCCATTCTAGTCTCAAAATACCAAATTACACCACCCAATCCAAACAAACCAGCCACGTTAACACACTACAGTACAAGAAAACTTTCTTGAATTCACATGAAATTGCAAAACTTATTGAATTTTGCATTAGCACTAGCTGGCCCGGTCATTGCTCCAGGCGTGCCATCACACTCAAGCCTATAATAAGCGACACAGCAGGCCCGAGTCCAGACTGCAGCAGAACTCTGAGCCAACAGACTCTTCCACAGGCCTAGATCTACAGATTCACCCATCCAGGGCCATGAGCAACGCCTGCTCCCTTACCTGAGATCCTCTGCAGCAGCTCCAACAGTTACCGTTGCTCCCTTACCAAGGTCAGAGCGGCAGACGAAAGCAGCGAGATGCATTAATGTGCGTGTACGAGACAGAGAGAGAGTCCTGAGAACCAGCAGTCTCATGTCACACTAACCGGCAGCCTTTTGAGAGGTGCAAACCAATAGGCTATTCCTGACGCTGCTCTGTCAGAGGAGTAGGAGGAGAGAGACAGCTGTCGGGGTAGAGGGTCGGGAAGAGGCTAAAAATAAAAAAAAACCAAGTACCACCGCTGCAATACTTCTGCTGTCTCCCCACCCCCAAAAATGTAGGCTGGGAGATGGACAGCTCCGCTGTTGCTTCTCCTGCTCAGCTGCTCCAGAGCAAACGTTGGTCCAGTGCAGGCGTGCACATGTGAGGGTGTCTGCTGGTTTCAAAGAACGTAGCTGGTGCAAACTTTGTTGTTGGAGCGAGCATCAAGGCCTTGAGCGTTGGCTTAGCGCTTCTCCTCTCTGAGAGATACAGAGGTGTAGGGCGGAGAGGGGAAACAGAGGAGAAAAACAGAAGCGCTGAGAGAGAAGGTTGAGGAAGTGACGCAAGGCCTTGGCACTTCCTACACAGTCATTTCAAAAGCGCAGAGCACACTGGATATAAAAGCTGCCGCGTATGAACACACATGTATATCAGTGCAAGAGCTGACCACCAAAGACACCATGTGCCTTTCTCTCAACTGTGGAAACATAAATAAGATGAAGTTTTTAAGGATATCTCTCACTCTTTTAAATGTGAATGGAGACAGAAGCCGTCAATAGCCAAAATTACCAAAATAGTAATCCATGAGACTTACAAGTTTAGGGTCAGCAAGGATGCATTCAAATTATAAAAAGTGACAGTAAAGACTTTACATTTCAAATAAATGCTGTTTTTTCAAAGAAAAACTGATTTCAAAGCATCTTGATTGTACATTGTAAAAACATGTTGTTGGTTTAACTTTAAAAAAAAATAAGTAACCTGGTTGCCTTCAAATTAAGTTAATTAAAATAGAAACATTCAGTTAATACAATGAATGAGATTGATTTAAATCACCAGAAACTCAAAATATTATGTTATCTGAACTACATAAATTATTTAAGTTGAATTGACAAAAGAAAAAATGTTGTGATTACAAATCATGAAAATATTTTATTAAGGTCATGAGACCGAAACATTGCTAATAAATATTTGTGGATACTTTTTAAGTATTGATAGTGTGCAGGATTTCCTTTTGATTTTTAGACTTTTTTGGTCTTCTCTCCTACGCACCCATCTATTACCTGCAGGTGTGCGATGGTAATTGTTAATTCAAAGTTGTTAATTTGAATTTAAAAAATGTATCAGGTTTTCACAAAATTATTAAGATGCACAACTGCTTTTAACATTCATAATAATTAGAAATCCTTTCTTGAGCAGCAAATCAGCATATTTATTTCTAAAATATCATGTGACACTGAAGACTGGAGTAATGAGGCTGAAAATTCAGCTTTACCATCACAGGAATAAATTACTTATTTTAAAATATATTCATATAGAAAAAGGTATTTCGAAATTGCAATAATATTTCACGATATTACTGTTTTTTACTGTATTTCTGATCAAATAAAAGCACGTATATATAAATATAAAGAGCAAAAGAGAATCATTTAAAGGGTTAGTTGTTCACCCAAAAATGAAAATTCTGTCAGTATTTACTCACCCTCATGTTGTTCCAAATCTCTATGTGTTTATTTGTTCTGCTGATCACAAAGGAAGATATTTGGAAGAATGTTTTAATCAAACAGATCTCATTCCCCATTGACTACCATAGTGGGATACTACGGTAGTCAATGGGGAATGAGATCTGTTTGATTTAAACATTCTTCCAAATATCTTCCTTTGTGATCAGCAGAACAAATAAACACATAGAGGTTTGGAACAACATGAGGGTGAGTAAATACTGACAGAATTTTCATTTCTGGGTGAACTAACCCTTTAATTTGTTTTGATATTATTTGTATATATGTGTAAGTTTCCCAAAGTAAAATAAAGAAAAAGTATGACTCTCTGTTCTTCCTAAAGCAACAGGAAACTGCAGTGCACAGCTGAGCTCAAACTGTCCTGCACTGTTCATGGTCTTAGCCAAGAATCACGGCCAAAATCAATCATTTCCTCTTTGCAGAGAGGTGGGGGAGTGCTTTTCAATGCTGTAATATCACAACCTGCCACTAGGAGGCGAAACTTCAATTCTCGCTATATTGGCATTCACGCTTACAAGCACAAGAGGGCGCAGTAGCCCTTCTTAAAAGTAGCCTGAAGCCAGCAGTGGTCAACACACCCTGTCAAGGGAGGCTGATTGTTTTCACCTCGTTTCACTGGTGTACTTTTCACTCCCCCTATCGTTTTCCAGGTAGTGCACACAAAAGCCTGACGATTGGGTGTCGTATCTCACATACAGTAATCTCCCTGCAGGAGACAGAAGAGGTGATGGCACAGGCAGTGCAGATGGAGCTGGTACAGGCCTGTGGCGGCTCGGGGTGTGGTGCAAGGAGTCTATGCTTTGGCACGTCCTGACTCCTGAAAAGGACGCAGCACGCCCACAATGTGTCTGTGTGGTGGATTTAAGGACCCCTATGGCGGCATGCTAACTGTGTGGGAGAACACGATGAGGGGGAGGGAGAAACAGACTGAAGCAGAGCTGACACTGCAGGCCAATCTAGGGAAGAGACAGAGAGGAAGAGGAGAGGAATGTGAGCTATGAGGTTGTCAGCCTAGGATAATGAGAAGGGTATGCAACAGAGAACAGCCAGGAACAAACGAGAACACTCTCACCTCTGCCCAAAACTGTCACGCATTCTGTCAGCACCGGCAGGACAATGACAATGTCAGCATGCACTCTGATCCCTGAAGAGCTAACCCTGATTCTATCTCCGACTCCGCAGAACTTTGAACTTGAAGATTTTATTAATGTGATGTAAAGTGCTAAAATGCATTTCTATTTATCATTATTGTCTATATTGCCTATTTATTGATGTATCAAGTATGAAAGTGTATATAAAGATAATATATATATATACACACACATTATTCTTCACAAGTTTGAAAGAACGAAATTAATCCTTTTATTCAGAAGACACATTCAATTTATCAAGTGTCTAAAGACATTTATATTCTTAGAAAAAATAAAAAATAAATTGAAAAAAAAAATTGAAATAAATGCAGGGTTTTTTTATTCTATTGATCAAAGAATCTTGAAAAAAATAGTTTCATAGTTTTCACAAAAAATTAAAAAAAAATTAATTTAATTAGAATATAACAAGACATTAATAATAAGAACAACAGTTTCTTGAGCAACAAATCAGCATTTTGAATTATTTCTGAAGGATCATGTGACACTGAAGACTGGAGTAACGATGTCGAAAATTGAGCAGTCACAGGAATAAATTACTTTTCAATATATACTGAAATAGAAAAGTTATTTTAAAATTGGAATATTTTACAATACTACTGTTTTACTGTATTTTTCTTCAAATAAATACAGTCTTGTTGACCAGACTTCTGAAACGCCCGAAACCTATACAAATATGTTATTAAATCTTAATCATTTACATTGGAATACAGTTAGAGTTATAAATGATTAATATCAGACTCATGCCCACTGTACAAACTAAAATGAACTCCTGCACTTGATTGCAATGTGATGCCTGCAATGCAAAAAATTACATTTTGATGAAAAAGATATTGCAAATGGTTCACGTGTAAAAGACAGACATGTCATTTCGAAGTACACTGTTGGGATCAAGGTCTTGGAATCCACTGAATCCAGGCACAAAAATCAAAAAAAAGCTATGATGGACCAGCAGGTCTCAGTTCAGCCATCAAGCTGAGCAAGCTTACAGGTCATACTTTATGGTACATTATCTGCTACAGAGCAAAGCAATATATTTTCAGGGACAATGTTTCCCCAATGAAGGCCCTAAGGTCAAGATTAAATTTAAGGGATATAAATTGAAAAAGCTTTAGGTTTAATACAGAGACTGATGCTTAGAAAACATGAGGATCAATTTTACAACAAAATCTTGCCTAATGCCCAGAAAAATTGCAGTGGCACTAGTGAAAACCACATAAGTGAATCCATGCTCTCTCTCACACACACTCCACAACCAAACAAATCCTCTAGTCTATATCATAAATGCAAATCATCTTCCTGTCTCCAGAAACAGAGATAAACGCATTAATCACAGCCCAGACGGTACATAATCCCCTCACTGCAAGAAAACACACGTCCACAGGAAAAAAAGAAACATGATGGCCAGCCCTGACGGTGACTGTACAGAGCTCAGCAGACATTGTCAAAGATGCTGACATCAACCTGAGTCATAATGCAAGAGACGCTTATAGCCAGAAATAACCCTGCAAACCAAGATCAGCAAAACCGCTGTGCGGGCACACAGCAGTGATAGCTTGAGGGGGGGGGGGGGGGGGGGGGGGGGGGGGGGGGGTCGAAGCCGAAGGTAGAAAAATAAATGATGAGTAATTTATGAGGAGAAGGTACCTGCTGCAGCATCAGTCCTTAAAGAGAGAAGAACGAGTGCAAGGAGAAGAGACAAGAGAATCTGAGAGTCCAATCTAGAGATGGAAAGCACACATACTGCCCACCCTTACAGAACCAATATCAACGTTGGCCTCATTTCCACCAATCATTACTGCAGGACATCCTCATTACCAAAAGATTCCTAGAGGATGTGAACTCAAGACTGGGCAGCAAGGTTACACATCCATCTTCTCTTTTGCCATCCCAGCAACTGCAAACTTAAATGTGACCTCAGATGGGAGAGACACAACAACTGGCATGCACAGGGCACAGATATCTAATCCTTCTGATCGTATCCTTTGGTGTTTTTTGAACTAACTAACCAGTGTAAATTCTCCATTTGTCATCTAAAAAGACATTTTAACATCCCTTTTCCCTATGTTGCCAGAAATAGAGAAGAATGAACAGTTGTGCATGCATGAGATTTTGAATTAGGCATTTTTATAAAACGAATAAAAATCCACAGAACAAGACAAAAACAAAATCAAATAAAAAAGAAATCAAAACTAAATCCAGCCAAAAACCAAACCAAAAAACTAAATACACAAAAATTCAAACCAAGCACTCAACCCTTACCAGCTTTTAAAGCAACACAGCACTCCTAATTACACACATTAGTAGTACTCAAGACTATAACTAAGGATATTTTATTACGCCTAGACTCACGTAGCCAGAACTTCAGACTGAGAGTAGAAGGTCTGGACTCCATCGCAGCTTTGATCAACCCAAGAGGTGTCTAACCAACCTGTAAAGCAATATTGTAATTGTTTCGTTAACACAAGGGGCTTCACAGCTTTGTTTCCAGGGGGACCATTAAAAAACGCGACACACGTCTCTCGGAAATCCTGTAGAATTCAGCCAATTGAACCAATCAAATCTAAAGTGTTTCCCATTTTCTGTGCCATATGCATCAGACTTTCAGCCAACGGTCTATGGGTGTAACATCTGAGGCTGAGTCTACATTAAGCCTAACCCAAGCATACAGTAAATGGAGTAGGAGCCAAGTGTGAGTCTAAGTGATGAGGAGAACATAAGCTGTATTGTTCAGCTTCTCTTCCCTCCTCCATCTCAGATGCCTCCTGCCACTCCCTTCTTAAAATGGAAAATGGGCAGATTTCTGTATCCATGAAAACTTTATAAGGAAACTATTGTACGAGTGTTAATGTGCTAGCAGAACCAGGTTAAACACACTTCACTGAGCCAGTCATGTCTTGGCTCAACTCAAGGGCACTGGCTGGCACATCTGGGTCAATGTTACAGACAGACCCTCCCTCCTCCATCACAGGATGTGACTCAAGATCGTGGATGCTTTAAGATATACACACTCACAAGAAGATGTAACACCATCCATTAATGAAAACCTGTCACCACCTGCTAAATTAAGCAGTTAATCATTCCCATTTCCTTTCTGATGTTGCGATCAGTTTGACACACAGCAATATGAAAAAACGTGAGAGGAAATTATTATTCATTTATAGAACAAACTTTAGATGTTACAATATGTCCTCAAAATGATTTACTGTATATTTATCAAATAAATGCAGCCTTGCTTAGCATAAGAGACTCATTTAAAAACATTTTAAAATCTTACAGACCACAAACTTTTGAATGGTAGTGTTTGATGTTGCAATTTACATCAGGTGTGTTTAAACTTTTTGATGTAAAGACCCACAAATATGATGATGCTTAAAATATAAAGGCAGTTATAGTACGTATGAAGTCCCATTTATAGTATATGAGAAAAAACATGATATAATAACTAACTTTTATATAGTAGGGTACATAGACAAAATAATTTATTCAAATATTATGGAATTATGGAAAAAAATTGACTATAATTATTACTATTATTATTATTATATTATATCAGAGTAAATGCAGGGCATTCTCTCACAGAGCAGCTTAAAAGGAGGAACGACGACAGTGAAGGAGGAGAGAGGACCAGGCCTGGACTATTTACGTTTTGTTTATATGTGAGCAGCAGTCGTCCATGAGGGGCTGTCGCTTTTACTTTCGTTTTGTGATTATTAAAGTGTTGAACGCTCACCGGTTCCTACCTCCTTCCCTTATCAACAAATATTGTTACAATAAACAAAGTAGAAACAGTTTAGTTCAATTCAAATTGATTTGTAAAGTACTTATCATAAATAAATCATTATTATATATCAGATCCCAGTTTGAAAGTCTTAGAATTGCATCATCGTTTTGAAATCAAGTCGGCTCATGCCAGTTCTAAGAGAGATTCACAAATCACCAGGTCGAGCATTAGCACAAGAAACAGCACCATTTTGGTGGAAAAGATGTATGTGTGCCCTCTGTAGGTTAAGGTTCAGCCAGTGTGACTATATAACTAACTTTATTGCGTGTCTGTGCCTCTAAGAAGAGCCTATGAATAGTGCCAGACTCCTTTCCTGTGCACTACATTAAACACAGGCTGTGTAAAGTGTGGATTATGTGATGAAAAGCAGATCCGTGTAGAGCTGCATGACAGTAGCTATTACAGCTGACAAGGATAAGACCTCCATAAAGGTCAAGAAAACTCTGCCATGGCTGCCACAATTCATCGCACTGCTTTTCCGGTTTGACATCTCAAACCAAGCGAGACCTAACCGAGACTTGTTTAGATTTTGCACTTGATCACCAAACGTGCCGAGTAGGAGCATTGGAAGCGTCCAGGCCTGCATGGCAAGCCTCTTTACAGCCACAATCAACATTTGTTTAGCAGCCAGGCTAATTCTGTCTGTCTGTGCTAATCTTTGGGGAATGCAGAAGAAATACTGCTGCATTCACACAACTTAAGGAATTTAGCTGGCCTTTCACCCCTGCGCCGGGTCGAAGGTCAAGAATGAATTTAATGGCTATGAGTGCATCAGGAACCAATCAAAAGTTAGAGAGATCATGGGTGGATTCTGCCTGTAATGGGTTTACTTGAGTACCAAACACTGTATCAAGCTTATGGTATTACATAAACGCCTCTGAACCAGCGGTTCCCCGTGAAGCATGCTAGCACATGTGAATTCCTGTTCAAGAGCTTTCGTTGGACTCCGGAAATGTCCGCTTGGAAAGAGTTCTTCTGTTCTAGGAAAGAATCTTCCCAATGTTTAGAATATCAAAGCATAATTCTATCACAATGTTCATTCGTATCATTGTCGAAAGACAATATTCACTCAAAAGCACCATTGGTGACATTGTTCATGGAGAAGCTTTTGCTCTGAATGTGCCCTCGGATGAATAAAGAGCATTTAAACTGTTTTGGCTGGACTTAAAATGTCAGGCTGCTGAACTGGCACTGGGTCCAAGATGAGAACACTTTTGAGGCCAGGGTCAGTTCCACTCTGAAGCTAAACTACACCACAGTGCCCTGTGCCTGGAGCCCATTGCATTCTGGGAAACATAGCTGTGGTTACAGTAATGGAGTGAGACATTGCGGAGTACACTTGAGGTCTACCAGTCAGAAACACAGTTCATGTCCTAGTAGTTCATCCTAAAGGTGTTCAATGGGACTAAGTCAAGTTATTCCACACCAAACTGATCCAACCATGTCTTTATGTGCAATTTCTAATCAACATGTTCGAACACACGCAAAAAATTTTTTATTGTACCTTTCATTGTGTGTTTGAACATGTTGATTAGAAATTCAAAATAAGAACAGAGGCTATTGGACTGTTATAAATCACTGACTTGACATGTTATGTGATAGGTGGATGCCATACCATCTGACTTTTCATTGGTTATTTGTAAGTTTGAATTTTGTCCTTCTTTGTATTTAAATGAGCCCTGATAAAGGCATGTGTACCAAAACACTGTTGACAAAATAAAGAACGAGTAATTTTTCAGCTCTAGTTTCTGGTCATTTTGATCTCTCCATTTCGCAAGTGTTGCTGGTACTGTTCCAATATTTCTTGTGCTGGAAGCAGAAATTACATATGTGACAGCACACAAACAACCAGTGGCTTACTGAAATGCATGGCACATCTCCATTTCCCTTAACCTAGGAACAACCATTCTCTACACTGATCTGCAAGGATATTTCAAAACAGCCATCGAACCTCATTCAAACTGAAGTGAACAAAGCCCATATTACTATCATAATTACATTTCACCACCACACGGCCACCAACCATCTACTTATTGTGAATAGGCTCTGAGGAAAAGGATGCCTTAATCAGACAGTAGCCACATTTTCATGCAGCAAGCACAAGACTCTATTAGAAAGAAGCTTTTCTTCTCATTCGTTTTCCACAGCATCTCTAAGCATGACAGACGCTTTGCGCTTTAATCCATAAATAAGATGACACACGGTCTCCTTTGTCGCTCATTGATGGCCTTTTGTCCACATGTAACCGACTCCTATAGCCGCCATCTGGCATTCAGAGTGGTTTCATGCCAGTGTCTGCTTAAACTGAAACATTGGCACTGAATCTAGGCATAACCAACCACTTTAGGCTTCACATTCCCTGCAATCAAGAGCTGAAAGACCCTACAGTTTTGAGCAACCATCAGAACGGAATTGCAAAAATGTAATTATTGAGTGCATTCACAACTGTAAAATATACTGTATGCTTTAAAACTCGTGTAAGGTCATGTACCTCAAACAACACTTAAAGTTGTCACTGCATATTAAACTAGCAGAGTACACTTTTTTTTCAATATAAACTGTAGAAGAATAAAAGCAAAACAAAAGCAATATATAGCTCTTAAAGGGATACTCCACCTTTTTTGAAAATAGGCTCATTTTACAACTCCCTCAGAGGTAGACAGTTTTACCGTTTTCGAATCCATTCAGCCGATTTTCTGATATTTAGAAAAATATCAGTAACCAGACAGTTTCTGGTCTCATTGACTACCATAGTATATATTTTTTTCCTACTATGGAAGTCAATGAGACCAGAAACTGTCTGGTTACTGATATTCCTCTAAATATCAGAAAATCGTCTGGATGGATTCAAAAATGGTAAAACTCAAATGTTTAACTCTGAGGGAGTTGTAAAATGAGCCTATTTCCAAAAAAAAGTGGAGTATCCCTTTAAATAAAGGCAAAATATAGCAGTAAACTGAGATCACAATGATCAATGAAATCTAACTTCAAACCAACATGCTATTTTAGTTCTCAATTGATCCCAGCGGTGGATCTAAAGCAGGCTGCGGCGCAGCTCTGCCAAGCATTAATTGATTGGCCTGGCTTGCTATGCCAACCACTGTGGTGACCGCAATATCCAGCAACTGAGTAAACATCAAATACCAGCATGATCCCGGAGCCCTTGGTGCAAGCTACTGTTGCCAAACAAACACTGAGAAACTTTATTTGTATTCCATGAGAGGGAAAGTGAATTTGTGTACGCTGTATTCCTCCACTTGAAGTTGCTCTCAAGTGACCTCTTACGGCTGTTAAGGGTTTCGCTTTGCAACTATTACCAGGTTATGTTACAGTAACATGCATGTGTCATAAACAGGAAGAACACCTGCCGGTTTCTCAAACCTAGACGACAAGCATCACCACCAGAACAGAAGAACTTCCCGCCCAGGATGAGATACAACAAGAAGCAGTCACACAGCATGCGAAACTTCCTACTTACACCCTTTGCATAAACACATGCACTCTAGGCTTCTAAATGGCAACTAATATAGATAAATACTGGGAGAAATCGAATAAAAATGGATTTTTCAACAGGGGTCCAGGGTGGTATTAAAGGGGGCCCATTAATTGCCGTTTGTAACTAATTTGGTAAAAAAAAAAAAACATTAATAGAGAAAGCTTAAAGCTACACTGTGTAACTCTTTTAGTTTATTCTTAGCTAAAACACTTGGTTCTTTCACAAATATATGTGCTCATTAATGTATATTTACTTTGTTCAAGTATTCTCGTGAGTGTATAATATGCCATTGAAAATACATATGGGTAAGGGGTTCTAATGTCGGTCGCCATGTTGCCCCTCCATCTTGAAAGTACATTAGCCAAAGAGGGACATACACGTTAATTCAAGCTTCGCCCTTCACGTTTACGTTTGAGTTAACACTCATGGACGAGGTCGAACTGGAAGCCACGTTAATCTTGGACTACAATGGCCACCGTAGGAGTTAAAACGAAATCGGAATTGAGAGGAACAGAAACTAATATTAACCTAATGGTCATATATCTTTTCACCACTAGATGGGGGTAAAAATCACACCGTATAGCTTTAAGTTTGAAACAAATAAAAAATGAAAATATAGTATAGTTTTAGCTATTGTTATTTTGTCAGCTAGATGTAGCTGTTTTTCTGATTTGTTAAAACACATTAATACAATATTATTAACATAACACAGTGGGTGTCTGCTCCATCCGTCAGTCCAAAAAGGATTTCTAGGTCTGAAAAAGGGATGAAGACTCCTGGTCTAAATGATAATTCAATTTTATGATTACATCAAAAGCAGCACAAACAACTGTTTGAATGCCACACAAAAACATCATGAGTACAGAAAAAGCATTGGCCTGAGCATGTAACAAACAGCAAGAGGATAAGTGTTTGTGTTATGGCAGTCCCATTCATTACTGTGTCGTGTTGTGTATCAGGCTGCGGAGAGCTGCTCTCAGCACACAAAAGCCCTTCATTAAAGATGACCGCCCCATACTCAACATGGCGGCAGGGTTGTTGGGCGTCAACAAAACCTGAAGTGGTCCTACCAGAGAGGCCATTTACAAGAAGTGGTTAATTACACACATACACAATCCTATAACTTGCGTTTCTAATTTCCATAAGCCCAATTCCACCCTGTTCCTCATAATGCCACATGCGTGCCCAGACTAGCTCTTTCATTATTCAGTTTGCCTGTAGCAGGTCTCTTTAAATAATTGACTCTGGCAAAGACGAAAGCATTATGTTAGAGACAAAGCGAGATCCTGAAGGACCCTGCAGTGCTCCGTGAAACCCCATAACCCACTTTAACCAGACCACCAAGCCTCGCCCTCGTTCAAAAATGAATCCCGGCCACAAAGGCTTCAGATGCGCTGCCAGACACCCTTACTGAGTTATGCACATCCCCATAATGACAAAACCCAGCGCCTGACGCTCACATGGAGAACGGCAGGCGGATGGAGTACATCTGACATGGGTCAGTCGGTGGGGACGGTTGGGTTTGTGCTGGTAACCCGCTCTGCCTTGCGGAGGTTGGCGTCTCACAATGCGGGTAATGGCTAGCGTGTGTGAGGGCGGTTTTTCCTGTACCCAGAGTGCACTCATTCACCTCCTCCAAACCTCAGGTCTCACGACTCCAACATTTGAATTTTGCCAGCAGAATTTAAGGAATTTCACCTTCAAGAGTAGTTCACAGGAGTGATGCACTAAAATTTTTATTTTTAATAATTAATTAAATAATTAAATACATTTATTTAAATAAAATTTATTTATTAAATAAATTAATTAATTTTAATAATTAATCTAATAATTATTTACTGAAACAGAATCTAATAATAAAATAATTAAATGTATTTATTAAATCAACACATAAAAGTTGTGTATAAGCAAAATTGCACACAAGGCTGTTATATCAACTTTTTCATTATACAATTCAGTGTTGAGCTATAAACATTTAAACAGCCTTGTTTTCATGGCAGATATAATTTAAACATACATTAAATAATGAAGACAACCCATAAAAATATAAGTAAAAATATAATAAGTAAATATCTAATATAGTGTAGATATAATCAAAATGTTATTTATATCTAGCTAACTATTGAGCTATGGTCAATGAATGACCTTCCTGACTCAAATGTATTGTTGTTATGCAACATTGTTTAGGCCTACATGTTTTTTTTTATTATTCATTGATGCTTTTCGTGGTTGATTACATGAAACATGATACATTTCAGTGAGTTGTGCTGCTTCTTTTAACACACCTTCAGATATTCATTCCATGCTATAACTAGCTTATCCACAGTCAAAATATTAATGAAACATCACAGTTTCTTTTTCAATGATTTCGACCCTCCAAAACTGTTTTGGTCAAAATGAAATTCATTTTTGGTCAAATATTGTCGGAAGCTGAAATACAGAAGTATAGCCATATAGAAGTTGCTATATGAAACATTTAAAATATAAATAAAGAAAAATATAATTTCAAATACCGACTATATATAAAAAATATATATATTACAGATTGAATATATAAAGAAATTAAAGATATGATATATAAAATAAATACAAATATATTGTATAACTAAATATAATATATTTTTAAATAAAAAATAAAACACTTGTTGCATAGATTGAGGGTATGAATCTGGCATGTACGGTCATAATAAATGCTTAGTCAGCAGTACTCAATGTCTATAAATGCTAAATCGAGGATTTCCCAACTCGCAATCACTCTCACGGTCAGTGGAACATCTGGAAGATAATCCAAATAAAGCTCGTTTCCGCATTAAACTGCTTTACGGTGGCTTATCTCTATGGGGAAGGCCTTCCTCGCTTACAGATTGTCCTCGTTTCCCAACTGTGATGATAAAGACCTCTGTAATTGGGGTAGACTGGTGGAGAATGGTGTTACAGAGATGGCCAAGACTCACATTGCTCCCTCCCTCGGGTGAACATTCTGATAAAAGGCCTTTTTCAGGCCTCTCCACAGTCCCATGATCAATGGTAAGGGAGTGATGTAGTGAGCAGCATCCATAATAAGCCATTAGAGTCGGCACAGGATATCACTGACACGCAGTGCATTTAATTTTAACCAACGCGGCCAAACGTATGAGTCTTGGAACAACATCCAGAGAGAAACAATAAACCATGAGCCATCAGGAATCATTGGTATTTCAGCCCAGACCACAACCACGCTGGACTGCATGGAAAAGAATAAGCCCGGAGCAATGAGCATTCCTTTCCCTCCGCTTTCTTCAAATTGCTTCTATTTCCAGGGGGTTATAAATTACAATTTATAGGACAGAGCATCGGTTAACAATCCGTGAGGCTTTTTACAGCAAATTAAGTCATGATTGTATGGGGTTTGGTTCAGATTCTGGATAGGATTGCTAAATACACATTCTGTCATTAATACTCAATTCGTGGCCAAATGAAAATGCATGTATGGCGTGCTGCTGGATAAACCCCGTGAGAGCCTTTAGAGATATATATTACTGTGAGAAACCACAGCTTTAGATGCTGAAAACGCTATGATCCGGCAGTCTCAACTAAATCCAGCTTGCAGTAAAAACAGCTGAGCTGATACATGAGAGGCTGTGCGATGTGGAGTGGAAGGAAAAAGAGGGGATTTCTCCTTGTAGAGCCGTACAGAGAGGCCTTTCTCCGGGCTGGGGTCACAACCAATCAGAGCTGTTTCACCAAGGCCCTGTGCTGAGTGGGCCTGACCATGCAGCACATGCAAAATGTTAATGTCTATAAAGTGGGCTTTCAATGGAGCTCTCTGTTGCTTTTTATTCAGGCAGACCAAACCGAAGGTAGAAGTAGGACTGTGGAGGGAGAGCAATTATTAAAAAAAAAAAGCAATTCTTTCCACATACTGTACACTACTACTCTTGAAAAGTTTAGGGTCATTACGTTTTTTTTTAAGATTATTCTACAAAAACACATGAAATTATTGAAAAGCTATAGTAAAGACATTAATAGTGTTCACATAAATGCTGTTCTATTCAACTTTCTATTAAGCAAAGAATTCTGAAAAACGTATCATGGTTTCTGTTTTCAGAAACTGATATTAATAAGAAACATTTCTTGAGCACCAAATTAGCATATCATCATGAATCATGAAGAATGAAGTATATTGGCCGCTGAAAATTAAGCTTTTCAATTACAGGGATACATTACATTACAATAGATATTTTAAAATAACTAGAAAACATTTTAAATAGAAAACAGTTTTTTAAACAGTACTTTCATACTTTGAACAGTAGTGTTAAGAAATAAAAATTGCCCTAAATCAACATAAAAAATAATACATAGGCTACATACATATATATATATATACATACATACACATACATATACATATACACACACACACACACACACACATATATATATATATATATATATATATATATATAAGAACTTCATCCCAACAACATCTAACTAGTATTGGCAGTGTAATTTCAATTGACTTAAACAAAATGAAGACTTTAAATATTACATTTAATTTTATACAATTCTTATTTTGCATCAAGCAAATCCTAATGCATCATGTTGCCATTGCTCACTTCCTATTTTACAGTCTGGAAAGGGGGTCGACAGCATGGGAAGGGTCTTACTGCAGCAGACCACTGCGACACCACTTTCTCATGACATCGATGAAAGGTCCATCCTGACAGGAAGCATCTCAACTCTAATGAGCCCTGAGCCAGGGTTGCACAGTTCGTCTAGTCTGCCCCATTCTGCTCTATCCCCTTCCTCTGGAGACTTCCTGTCTAATTGTGACCATGGTGATTGAGAAACCATGTGGCATGGACATCGAGAGCATATGTCACGTATTAACAATAAAGAAGGAAAGTGGTGGGTACCAAATTACTCAACAACAAAACATAGATTTCGCTATTGGTGCAATATACCCAGTCACACTAGAGACTGTAATTGAAAGCATCACTACATCTGACATGGCTGGTCTGTACTGAATTAATGCCGGACAAATGTAATCGGTGGAAACATAGCTTGATGTTATGTAATCTACAACGGTTAAAACAAAAACCCTCAAAATTGAACATTCCCATTGAATGACCTCGTGTAAAGATGAATTATGCTGTTCTGGCCCCATCTCTTTCAATTTGACTCTGCTTCCTCCAGAGACCCAGTCAGGAAGTGACATGTTTGTTCCAAAGCAAATTCCAAAAATACCAAGAATGGAACTTTAGGGAGGAGAAAACATTTCCAAACCCTTCATAGAAACAAGCAAAGCATCTCACTGCATGATCTCCTTAAAGGGACAGTTAACCCAAAAATAAAAGCATTCACTCTCATGTCATTCCAAATCTATCAACAAATATTTTTTTTCTGTGGGACACAAAAGAAATTATTCTTAAGAATATTGGGGGGGAAAAAAACAACTTTGGACCCCACTGACTTTTTTGAATTTTATGGACAAAAAAAACGTAACGCTTCCTTTTACAGTCCTGTTACCCATGTATGTACTATGTACTTGTTATAGTAATTACAATTACTGGGTACTAACCCTAAAAGAAATTAATATAGGTTTGGAATGACATGAGGGACAGTAAAATGACAGAACTGTCATTTTTGAGTGAACAATCCCTTTAACAAAACATATCAACTGATTTCACCAGTAGGATTTCAACATTAAATTGCATCTAATGAGTGTTTTATTTCTATTTCTCACAACAACAACAAAGTTTCTTTAAATATAATGATGCGCTTTTACCCCAAGAACTTACGTTGAAATGTGACATATGATTTTCCAATATTTTTTAATAAAACAAAGAAAGAGAAAAAGATGTAAATCTAAAATACACTACTGAGGAAAAAACAATGTAAAACAATGTGGAAGGACTACTGTAAAGGAAACACGTCAACTTATTCACAGGGGAAGAAAGGCCATTTAAATCACTTAAAAGCTTATCTCAGATGATGTGACAGGCACAGTTCGTAGAAACTGGCTCTTTATCCCAGTTCCTGTGCTAGGGCTTCCTGAACACGCTCAATTACTTCCCTCATATCACACTCCTGCCTGGCACACCCAGCATTACGACACATGGCACTCTGCCCTAAAGGTCAGCAGACAAATTATAACAGGATCACAGTTGGGGAGTAACTAACTGAAGTGTGACAAAACCTTTCTCTGCCACACTGTATTATGCACACAGCTTTAAACTTGAGAGACCTAATCCAAAGGCGTTCCTCTTAAAACACGTACAATTTGGGATATCGCAATTCATTTGTGTAAATCGGTTCATGTAAATGGTAAAGGTCTCTTAAATTATGCAGTATCGCCACCATATTTTTTTTAACTCATTTATAAACTGGTTCATAGTTGTATTAGTTCATTGCATTATTATTCATTTTCAGTTGATACGATAGGCATCATGTGTTTATTAAATATCCATTATCATTCTAGGTACTATTTTTATTGTTGTTAATGAAGAATTAACATTAATGTAGATTAATAAATGCTGTAAAAAATGTTCATTGTTCGTTTATCATAGCTCAAGTGTGTGGTTTTGGAGAGGAGGAAATAAAACTTTGCAGAGGTCCAGAGAAAATTAATGCTTTACTTCAGAGATGTTGAAAAGATTGAGATAAAATGAGAGCCAATCAAATCAGAATAGCTTCCTGAACAGAGCTTATGGTCTTGTGGAGTAAAATAATACAGTAAGGGCCAAGAGCTACAGTGCCTGTACACTCTGAGGAGGGGTATCAATCATGAGGTGTATGTGTGCCTTCCATATCAGCATAAAATACGTTACAAAATGGCCGGTTCTTTTTCTAAAATCTGATCATGTCTGGACACAATCAAAGCCAAAAAATAGCCAATACATGCACCTGTGACTGCACGTTGAATTGACAAAACTACTTTTTGCAACTGTAGACATGGTTCATGCAGAAAACCCAACTGTGATTTGTAGTGAAAAAAGAAAAAAAGTGATTAGTAGTAAAAATCACAATTATGCACAGGCTCTCATGGCTTATTGCTTTATAAACTTCAACTCAAAGCATCCACAGTGAAACCAAAGTCCCCATGGGAACAAGTAATGATAATGATTGATTTTTTCCCCCACAGCAAATCCATTAAAGACAAAAAGAGAATCTATAGGGCATACATGAACAGTTTGTTCTCTCAAAGCAGTATGCGAACATCAAACATACGTATATATATATCCACAATTACACATGCAAAACAGTATGTGTGAAAAATCACAATGAAAGATTAATGTTTAATCTATTATCTGAACTGAGTTCACATAATAGAAAAGTCATATTATCCATGGAGTGGTAACAATCATCGTTGGTCAAAGGCCAATACAGAGTTGAAGATTTCCAGCCTCTAGGATTTCTTTGGTTGTCATTTTACTTTCACTTACTGTACATACACATGAAAAACCTCGCTTGGTAAAATTGCTCACAGACTGTTCAGAAACAATGCCAAGGCAACAGAAGTACCAGAACCCACATGCAGAGAAAGAGAGGAAAAAAAAAACAAAGAGAGGGAGTTTTTTTAAAAGCCAAGAATCAATTTCTCAAGTTAAAATGTGTGTTACCAACTAATAGAGGGGAAAAAAATAGCCGAACGTACTAATTTAATCACAGATGACTCAATTCAAGCATAAACTCCAAATCCAAATCATCCTCCTGTCAAAGTGGCCATTTGTAGTGCCTAGTAGGTGATGCAGAGGCATTTGTCAGGGTTATTTAAAGCCTTTTAAATTCCAATTCGATCCGATGTGAATTTGAATTGCAATACCAAACAAGATCCTGAAATTCTAATTTGACTGCAAGGAAGAACAAATAAATGATATTGAACTGAAATTCACTGTTTAACTAGTAAAATTTAGTTTTTCCATGACAGACAGAGGCAGATATAGACGGATGGGGTCTACAGCAGACGAGAGTCTGGTTAAACTGGATTGTGGGTGGTTAGTGCGCTGAAGTCCAGCAATCAAAAGTGCCACAACTGTTTAGTGAACAGTTTTTGGTAGAAAACGATCATTCACTGACATCTCTTCCACTTAAGTCTTTACTCTTAAGCGGAGAAGAAGTGAAGTACAGCAGTGTGGTGCAGAAAGTCCCTGGGGTGCTGTGGGCCAGTCCTGCGGCAGAGATGGAGCCAGTACGGCCCCGTCTACAGAGTGAAAAACACTACAGTGCAAATACTGCAAACCTAACATTTAGGATTGTTTATATATCGTGATGAGAAGTACTGTGATTAGCAAATCGCAACTTATTTCAACATGGTTAGAAGTGTGTATGCGGGAAAGACTCTTATACGAGACTAGTATGTTAATGAAAGCATTTGTGGTCTTGATGCAGTCTCCACAGTGTACTGGTAATGACGGACCTCTGAGGTTTGTTAACTGCAAAGTCATGCTTTCACATAGCCTGTAAAACAGCATGATGGCACATTGAGGCTGGGTGTCAGAATGTCTGCATCAATCCGTGTGTGTGTGTGAGGGTCTGGGGGCATCTGGTGCACAGCTGTAACTCTTCTGCAGACAGTGTCATGAAGTGCAACCTTGCTGGAGGTCAGTCAGGCAACAGCCACCCATAATGATGCCTCCAGTCACTTCACTGCGGCTGAGTCAATACGAGTCTTTAGTGCTGAAGACGCTGAAATACCTGTACTAATGGAAGACTTATTTACCTCAAAACACTCCTCCCTCGTGTCACGGTTACTGTGAGGTAAATGCATAGGCCCATTTTTGGAGGATTTAGAAATTAAAATGTAAACAAATTAAAATATGAAGCGTGTCCTTAGCAAATAATTAAAATAGTTACGTTGAAATACTAGCAAAACTGAAATAAACTTAAAGGTAAATTGAAATAGCAAAAATGACGAAAGCACACAAAGTGAAAATTGAAAAAAAAAGTGAAATTATAAAAAATTACGGTTACTTAAAATCTGAATAAATACTTAACAGCATATAAAATATTAAAATCACACTGGCTAACACGAATATCATTTACATCTTGTGGCTATATTATTGAAACATTGAAAAATGCAAATTGGCGGTTGTTTAATGGAAAGATTTTTACATTTTTTATTAAAACGAGGGACACGTGGACATTTTTTGTTGTTGTTGGTAACATCATGCCTCATTCACTTGAGTTAGATTTCAAAATATATCAATGCTACTCACCTAATATAAAATAAAAGATGTTGCCTCATATCATTCCCTACACTCTAAAAAACGCTGGGTTGTTTTAACCCAATTTTGGGTCAAATATGGACAAACCCAATTGTTGGATTAAAAATGCAATTTATACATTTAACCCAACAGCTGGATTTGTCCATATTTGACCCAAAATTGGGTTAAAATAACCCAGCATTGTTTTGAGTGCATAGTTTTGTTGTTTACAGTGGACCCATAAAAAAAAAAACTAGAGAGCGGACTAAGATACACCCAAGACTCAATAGAACCAGAAAAATAAGCTTCCAGGCCTAGTTTTGTCTTGGCCGAGACAATCGGACTAGACAGAGAGCTGCCTGTGCTGTAAATAGACAGTTTTACCTGTTTGTTTCAGCGGGCTTCTCTATTCTGGCTTCCTCACGGCCATCTCAGGACATCCTGACTACACTGGTCAATGCCTAGAAGAATAGAGGACTTCCTGTAAGTTTGCTGTGCTCTCTTCTAAGGAATAGGGAACAGAGGGAATAACATACCATTCTTCAGCCACTCCAAAGACATTCCTGCAATGAAGGGGAAGTTCCTATTTGCGAAGTTCCTACTCTGCCAAACTCCATACAAAAGGTCAGGGCGTCAAAAATATTTCCATAACATGCGTATATAATTAGTAATCAAATTACGAAGCAAGAATAAAAAAAGGTCCATTATAAAATGGCAAAAAATTCTGTTTACATAAATCAATGGAGACAAAGTCAAGTCATCTATAAATATCATTGAGACTTTGGGATTGACTTTTGACTTGGGTCAAGAGCACCCGAGCAACAAATTTAGCAATTTATTTCTTCAGTACGAATCTAGTTTTCACTATGAAAGCAGTACCTAGGTCATCAGACTTTGTCCTGAAAAACATTGCTAAATCTAAGACTCAAAAACAGCTAAACTGAGCCATAAGACAGAAAGTAAAAGGTCAATCAAGACGACAGCAGGGTCCAGCTGTGCCTGACTTTATAAAATATGCCTGCTGGAGGAGACCTTCATGAACTCCCTCCGTTTGGCTTTTGTTTGCACTGGGAACATGATCGTTTTATGGCTCTTCTTTATTTGAATAGATGATAAAGCAGTTGCTATTTGTTTTCTGAGACAATGGGGCCGAGAGTGTCTCCCGCTGCTCAGTGAGGCCCACAAATCAGTACAGCACTCCAGACATCACGCATGCAAACACAGACACGTGCTACAAAACACGACTAGAACACCAGAACAAAGGTCCAGCTCCTCACTTCCTGTTTGTCAAATATTCTGTTCCACAATTACTTTTATAATAGGGATGCAATCAAAAACAGATTAAAATACCCTTGTTCCATTCACTAGCCGTGTTCCCCGATGCAAAGATGGCATCTTAATCAAACCACAAATTTAAAATTGAGGCATCTTTATGGAACTTTTGCATATAGAGGTGGTTACTGATTTTAAGCATGTTGAGTATTGCTGTGCATTTGAAAAGTCAAATGCAAATTAGTGGATGACAGTTATGGATTTATTAATGGCCAGCGGTGATATGGAAAGCTAGGGTGGTCAATATATTTTTATATACATTATACAATTCAATAATCACACAAGATGAACACAAAAGTCCAGTTCATATAGAGATTGCGTCTTAAAGGAGAACTCTGGCGCAAAATGAACAATTGGTCTAATAACACATTAGTACCTAGTCAGCCATTCTCTGAGATTTGTTTTTATGATAATCGAATGTAAAGAGTTTTATCTCTAAAAACTGTTTAGATTATAACGCTATATGGGGGCATATTATAAGTAAAAAGAAATCGCTAGTTAATACCACTAACAAGGCTCGACAAGTCGAACCACAAACAATGTTCATACAGTTCAGCTCACTTGGCACGTCGTTCGTGGTTCGACTTGTCGAGACTGTTTTCCAAAGATGGCTCCTGTCTGTATACACGTAGTGGACTGTCTTCATAAAATATCTTCTTATTAAACGGTCTGTACACTTACAAAGTTCTCAATGCTTCATTTTGCATGTAGGGACCCTCATTATGTTACTGTATGAGTGTGGGGCTATTTTGAGCCTTGTTAGTGGTATTAACTAGCGATTTTTATGTTTCATTACACAATGCCCCCATATACTAGCGTTTTCTGTTAACCTTTTACCATATATATTATTATCGTACCGTTATATGTATCAAATCGTGACATGAGGGTATTGTTACACAACAAACAAAAAAAATAAATCAATAGATATTTGAAAACAGAAATACTATGTCCATTGACAATGACAAGTGTCAGTAGCATTTGAAAGTGATAAAGTGAATAGAAGAACACTTTTGATACTTTTGACACATCTCAAAATGTCCCAATATTGCCGGAATAAACTGATTGGCCGATATATCAGTCTATCAATCAAATATTAATTTGAAAAAAACAATCACTACTGTCACTAGTCGAGTACTTCCAGCCCATCTTTATTTTAAAACAGCTCCACAACAAAAGAAGCCCAAAATGAATACTCTCAGAGGACATATTAGATGTTCCAGACAATGCCTGTAGCACAGCTTGCCAAAAGATTATGATCGCTGTCCGAGAGAGAGCGATAGACAGAGGGGGCAAGAGTCAGGGTGACACATGCTGCACAGAATACTCCCACTGACCTGAGGCCATAATGAACCATAATGAATACAACGGGAGGCTGACTGAGAACTATGCAGCAAACTAAGCCCCTCTTGTTTGTTGGTAAAACCCAAAATAGCACAGCAGAACCACTCTGGTATGAGATGGAGGTGCCTGCCAAATTTGCAGAAGCACATGATGAACCGTTCTAATTGTTACGAGATGGTCTGTCACCAAATGGGCAAAAATCACTCAAACCTTTAAGCTAAACAAATCTTAGATTTATGATGCCGCCACAAAAGTTAAAACTATTCCATAGGAAAAACTATTAGGGAGTCCTTCACAAACATGTGGTTGCATAAACAGGCAGGGCTGATGATCGCTTTATTTTTCTAAGCCCATTACAGCAGTACAGTGCCATTAGCCTGATGTTAGTGCTTGAGTTAAGATTTATCGTAGACACAAACGCTGAGGCCGAGAGGAAATTTTTCTTACTCTAGGCCATACAGATCATTTACCATCATGTAAATGTAGTAATGATGAAGAAGATGAGAAAGATGACCAAGTGTTCTGTCTTTGTGCTGTCAGGCACCTGTATCTATTCGGCCTGCAGGAGCACAGCTGGTCTTCACCTGCTCAAGGCCAAGACTGACTACAAAGAGACCAAGGTCTATTTCAACAAGTACAAAAACACTCAGAACTCCTTTTAACACTTTATATTCCTCAACCCAAATGTTCCTGTAGCTAATACATTACAGAAGTCTAAGCCTGCCTGGGATTCATAACTTCTTCTCAGCCAAACCATACAGCTTTTTCTGTAAACAACAGAATTCTTCCATTTAGTGGAGGATTTGATTTAACCATAATTGTTATTTCTTAGCTGTTAGAATAGCAGTTTGAACATGTATGTGTTAGAATGCTCTGACATATGAAGTCTGCTGTCAAAAAGTTTGAAACAATCACAAAGTTGTGAAGGAACTGGCACAAATACTTTGCACACCATCTAGTTTACTTTAAAAATTGATTATGTGTGGTTGAAAAAGAAATGTCATCAAATTGGGCAGACGCTGAAACAAATGATGAGTAATGTGTTAACAGCTGTCCGAATGGTAGAAATACAAAAAGCTGTTACATGTGTAAATAGCAGATCTGTTTACTAGAAAACGGGTTTAGCAAGTGTTATGTGAGAAAATCACCCACCAACAAATTGTAATGCTAATCTTTTAATAAATGCAACCAATCTCACATTTATTCACGTAATTTTTTTAAAAAAAAACTAATAATTTAATATAATAATTAATTGAGTCGTTTAATTTTTAATCAGTTTAAATGAGCATTGCATTTTTGGCGCAATTTCGCAAACCCACAGCAGTTTAATATTGAACCTCTCGAGGATCGTGAACCCCCATTTGGGAAACCCTGTTTTAGGCTAATGAAAAGTTTAGTAGTTGCAAAGGGACCATTTAAATTCATAATTGTCAGCAAGCAGCAAACAGAAGGGAATAATTATTAAACAGCCAACACCTTTGTTCCTTCACAAACACCAACTTGAATTTAATGATTCAACTCTGATTCACCGTTTCAAAACTCACTTGCATGTCACACCTCTCTGTTGTCCACTCTAAAGTTTCAAAGATGGCTCATCATTCAGCTTCAGAATACCTTTTTATAAATTACTTAGGGCTCCTGACTGCACATTACATAGCAAACGAGTACGTTAACTGAATGTACTGTTTTCCAAGCAAGTAAACAGCATTGCTAAATTCTAGGAATCCAATGAGTGTAGTTATCAAGAAGTCTTGCATAACACCCACAAGAAGTTACTGTAGGAAGAAGCTTTGTGATTTGTCGCAACTTGGCACGACAGGACAAGATTGAATCCAGACCAGTAGGGGCACACATGCTAGGTAATGAAGACACAACCTACGCCCATCCGAAAATAATAAAACATTTATGCAAAATTGCCATTCTTATCTGTAATCCAACAAGGACATTACAGATAGGTTGTAAATGTTTCCCTCTGTCAAGGAAAAACATAAAAGAGATTTTTCACCCATTCATCACACTCATCTCTCAAAAAAATAGTCTCTGACCAGCCTCTTTTTCTTTTACTAATCAACAGCAAGTGCAATTTATAGATGCATATTCCAAAACTAAACTGGAAACTGTAATGGGGAAAATTCTGGATTTACTGTTGCATTGTGCAAACTGTGAAGAAAAACACAAACAAAACAGTTTCAAAGCCTGTCATTAAAGTTATCACTTGTGGAAAGCTGGAGGAAGAAAAGATTCTGTTAGACACATTGTGACAGATGTTCATCCTGGAAAGGAATCCGCTTCCTGTTGCACAAGAGAACATGTTCATCTTAAATGATGTGCTTGTACTCTTGAGAAGAGCCAATTGGCTCTACATGTGCAAGAGCTGGGCAGGCTTGTGGGGAGTTGCCTGGAAAGCCTGTGATCGTCAACAAGAGAAGAGAAGAGAGACAAAGTATGGACTTACGTCAAATGCTTCCCGCCGCAGCCCTTCGGTGTTCCTCAGCCAGCATCGGCTCAGCTCGCTTAACTCCAGAATGGGCTGAACTTTAAGCCGAACCGTGTCGCCTGACTGCCGAATCATCTCCACGATCTCATCCCTGTTCTTGTTCTCCACGTTTCGCCCATTGATCTCCACCAGCCTGTCTCCGGGAACCAAACCGAGTGCCAGGTCCTTGGTGCCGGCACCTGGCTCCGCAAAATGGACTACTCTGCGATATACCGTTCCATCCGTGCCACGGTCCAACATGGTGGTGCGCCGCAGCGAGAAGCCGAAATCTCCAGTGTTACGTCTCTGGAGAACCAGCTCCCGAACTTCAGGCGTCTGCGGTGGCACGACAGCAGGCAAGCGGAGATCCGCAGGAAACGTCTTATCCACAATCTCAGGAATCTGCACTTTTTTCCCAGCAGGAGGCTGCTGCTGATGTTGAAGACTTGGCTTACGTTGGGGGTCAAAGATCTTGGTTTCTACCTGCGGCGATGGGGCAGCAGAGTTCTGCCCTGAAGGTGTGGAACCTTCGGACTGACTTTCGTCTTTATTCCGCTGAGAAAAGGAGAAGCGCTTCATGATGGAACCCATTTGTGAGTTTTGCATGGCGAGGGAGCCAAACCTAGCTGCCCGCTCCTTGACAGAGCTCCGATGGCCATCTTGACCATAATCGCCCTTCAGATCATCACTGGAACTGGCCGCACTGAGCTGATCTGCATCCAGGACCATGCTGCTGCGGTTACTGAGGCCATCCGACTCAATGTCAGTCAGGTTGAGCTCAGTGCTGCTGGCAACTTTAATAGGGATCGGGTTGGAGATCTCCAACTTGTTCTTGGAGTCACGCTTGGAACTCCGGTTGAGGTTGAAGAAGCCCCGCCTCATGCTCATCTCATCGAGGCTTCGGAGCTCAGCTGCAGACATCCGTTCCCTCCGGTCTCTCTTGTCCTTTTTCTCCTTCCTAACGCCATCCTTCTCCTTGTCTTTTTTGATCAAGTTAAACATATTGTCCCCAAAAGTAGTCTACGTTCCACTACAGAAGCACCAATGTTTTTAGAAGTGTAAGATTTTTCCATACAGAGACAGAGTGGCTTCTGTACATCCAGAATGGATTAATTATGGCTCCCTGGAGAGAGAAAAATATAACATCAATAATAGTATCATTTTTCACGTTTCTTTGCAAAATGAGAATATTTTTTGACTCTAGTCATGTCATAACATCCAACAAAATTTAAACTGAATATACAATACAATATGAAATTACTTTGTGGAAAGGTAAAGTATGTAGTTGAAATCACTGACTGGCCTTCACTCAAGAAAGAGACATCTGTACCATAATGTGGCATGGTAATATTCACCAGAACAGCAAAATTGATAAGTTTTAGAGTAAGGAAGACACGTATTATTATTTCACCAAAGGATGTGAAACAAACAGGGTTTAAGGAATTGGGGAGGTGCTATCAAAGCCACGGGTCTCTAACATTCCTATTTTCCCACCAGCAGGAGACTTCATCATCCAAACAAGTTCCATTAAC
Organism: Cyprinella venusta; assembly: GCA_038021265.1. Lineage (NCBI taxonomy): Eukaryota > Metazoa > Chordata > Actinopteri > Cypriniformes > Leuciscidae > Cyprinella > Cyprinella venusta. The sequence continues at coordinate 11,255,237 of CM075881.1, read as the reverse complement.
CAGGGGCCAAATTCTTCCCTATAATACAGGAAGGCAATTTGGGCAATTCTTCCCCATAAAAGATTTGATGCAGACTTAATGCAATACTCAATGATAGTACCTCTATGTACTCCTATTTATAACTTGAGTTCTGCAAAAATATATAAATGCAACACATAGTAAACTCAAGCTAGTATAAACAATAAAACAATAACATATGATAATAATGATTATAAAATGCATTATGAATAAGTGGGCAATGGTTATCAAAATAAAGACACTGCCTGAGCCTGAAAGTACTTAAAGATGTCAGACTTCTCAATGCATTAGTCCAACAAGTTATTCTCATTTTCGTTAGCATCAGTCTCTTTAAAGCACAGAATATTAGCTTGAATTTCATGAGGGTTTTGGAATATCCCGATTACGCTCAGCATGTTTGAACAAGCATATAAAAAAGTTAAAGTCTCCAACAAAAATGTAATAAGGAAACCGGTTAGCTCCAAAACCCAACAGTTTTAATAGGTTTTTGACATGACAAAGGAGTGGGATCAGTGTCCAGCAGTGTGCATGACACAAACTTCACATAGCTACGTATAAACTTTTGCTCATGCAGTACATGCAGTTTTGATGGCATCATAATAATAGAGAAAGTAATCTGAGAATAGTGTCTGAGAATGTATTGTGCATGGACTAACACTAGAATGCTAGATTTTCGTTTAATTGCATAACTGTTGTTAATAAATTCATAAACCAAATGCACTTGACCACTGACATAAAAGGAAGGTGAGGGTGACTCCCTTGTCCTCCTTCACACCTATAGTGCTACAACATAATTAAGCAATGGCATTCTATTACAATGTAGCCTATAAAGCTTCGGTTTGCTACACTGTATCATTGACGCACTATAGGCAAGAGAGATACAATCCAGGCGAGTCACATAAAAGGTAAACACACGTTAGGACAAGAAACCTTATATAAATTGGCCGGTCAGTTAACCGGAGCGGCGAGAGACTCGTCAATCTTCAGCAGCAGGAAAGCCAAACGCTAACGCTCAAAATCAGCTTCCAAGCCTTTAAATTAGCTGAAACTGTAAAATGCAGACAACCGGAGTACACATATTTTAGCGCGAAACTACTAAACAGAATGAACAGAGAATGTAAGAACCCCCGACTGCAGTTAGCAGGTCAGTTAGCATGAGTAAGTGGCTGCCTGATAAGGGTCCTTTCTTCGCCTCTATATCCAGAAGCGGACTGCTGTTGATCTCATGCTTACATCCCTGACATGGGATTTTACCTCCTGAAAATAACTGGATGTTTACAGGATTACAATATAAATAGATATTTACATAAATGTCCGCTGGACTCACCGTTGTGAGGTATCCAGGTTTTTGGTTGGGAACGGTGTTGTTTCTGTTCGTTCTATCCTCTAGATGGGCGCAGCTGAACGTGAGCAGGCGAGCACTGTTGTAAATAGTGATAAAGGCGGTAGGGTAGGTTGGCCTCGCGCTCCTTATTGTTCTGTGGGAAGAAACGGCGACATCTGCTGTCTGTGTTGAGAACTGCAGCTGCAAAAATCAATGTCATTCAATGGAATACTATTGTATTTTGCCTCGTTATGCTTTTGGTTGTCGTCACTTGGTAGCTACGGTAAAATCATTTCAGAACAGGTCTAGAGATAGGCTATATAAACCTGACACCGAAGGGTCTCAGTTAGATAGATCAAAGCTTTGGTATGGGGCAGAGTCTCAGAGATAATGTCAACTAAAAATATTTTTTGCTCATTGAAATAAAGATGCAATAAAATATTGAAATTGGATTAAAAACTAAATTAAAATTAGAAATGTTGCCTGGGTAATTAACTGAAATAGTTACACTAAAAAATTATTATAAGTTACTAAATTGTGTACTAAGTTTTACCTGTGAGGACCTTTTTCAAATATCAAATATAGTGACACATTTCAAAAATAAGTTTTAAAAGCCAAATTATATTTTGTTTTGCACTTATGATTACTTTTGATACTTATTATAATGTGTTATTAATCATAATCATGTACTTTTGTATATTTTACCCAGAGCTTTGGTCTACTGTAACATTTATTAAAGTGGAAGTAATTTGTGACTTTTGCTCAAGGTCAACAATTTTCATTTTCAAGTACTGAAAAGCCTGTTTTTTTTTTTTTTTTTTTTTTTTTTTTTTTTTTTTTTTAGTTCAATGAACAATAATGAAAATTACAATTAAGGAAGATTACAATTATTCTAACGAGATATAGGATATAATGTGTGGATAAAAATACAAAAAAACATAATAGGATTCATCAGGGGTTTTAAATCTGTTAGATGCCACAGACCCCCAAATTTGATCATCACTCTGTGAAAGTCCCACATCCTAAAATTTAAAACTAAAGGCATCTTTTATAAACACCCAATTTGAAAAATGAATATTCTAAATGTAAAATTATAGTTTCTATTAAGTTACTCACTATGAATGTAATGTTAAATATATTATTCATTTTTATTTTAATCTAATTTATGTATTTATGTATGTATTTATTTATTTATATATAAACTTTATAAACTTTATTACAGGCTCAAGGCCCAAAGAAAACAATACTATACACAGATCAATAAAACATCACACATTCAATATGTTTTATATTGTTTTGACTTATCCACAGACTCCTATCACTCTCTTGCAACCCAGTTCGAAAACCCGTGTTACTGCGCGGCACAAAGAATACAAAATCTACATTAAATCTACATGAAATCTAGTCCGATAACATTTAGACTAATTCGGTGGAAAAAAAAAACACACATGTAACAACTGATTTCAAAGGATATTCTTATGACGCTAAATGGATTTTACTAGTAGTGGCCAGTAGGTGGTGCCCACCTTCAATTCAGTCATATTTAATAATTATTATTATTATAAATACACATAACAAAAAATCTTAAATTAAAATACAAAACTGAAAATATAAAAATAAAAGCTCATTAACAAAATTAGTACATCTTTGATACTATTTACATGCTAAATTGCAGGTATTTATAGGCTTGAACTTGGACAGGATCTTATAATTTGCTTAAGCATTTAAAAGGCATCTTTTATAAACACCCAATTTGAAAAATGAATATTCTAAATGTAAAATTAGAGTTTCTATTAAGTTACACATTTACTGTGGTTACACATATTTTACCATGGTCGGCAGATGGAACCATGGGTATGGAATCCCAAATCTGACAAAATAAGAACTAAATATAAATATAAATAATATAAAAAGAAATGTAAAAAAAAATAAACAAAGCAAATAAATGCATAAATAACTGTACAAATAAATGTAAAACACAAATAAATGTATATTTATTCTGTTATTTGGCTAATAGATATATGACAAAAATGTGATTACTCTTGAGAAATTCCCATCGTCCTCCCTGCGGCCGATATTTTGAACTACAGGCGCACGTCATTGCCTAAAGTGTCATAGAGTGGGCGGGGCATCTCGATCGGGGATGAGCTTTAAACATGAGAGCATAACCTTAGGGTTGTGTTCCCTATCACTACAGTCCGTTTCAAACTCAAAAAGCGCTTCCAGCTGCGGGGGTGTATGAGGAGCATCAGAGTAAAGAGTTTTACCTCGATCAGGTAGCGAAGGAGGTAAAAGTAGGAGTGGAAGAGGGGGGGCTGTGGTTGGATTTAGTGAAAGAAAACAATATGGCCGCGGTGGAACTGGAATGGATCCCTGAGACCCTGTACAACACCGCTATCTCAGCCGTGGTAGACAACTACGGCCGATCGCGACGGGACATTCGCTCTCTGCCTGAAAATATACAGTTTGATGTTTACTACAAGGTAAGAAGGACAGTGAATGAGTGCATTGCGGAACAAACGCCTAAGCATCTGACACTTTTCACTAGCAGCTTGGCTAACAAAAACTGACCCAAGCTCTCAGTGCAGCGCTAACGTTAGTTATGAGAGACTCGAGCTACGAGACCATTTAACCGTTAAGGGTTGCTGGTTTAAGAGTACACTCATTTATGTGTGGCAGTTTAGGTTAAGACTGATTGAAGTGCACACTATGATATCTTAGCCTGTAGCTAATCTGCTGCTCAATCAGATATAGCTCTCTGGGTCAAGACTAGTTAAACATAAAACACCATGACATCTCACGTTTTAGCCTATAAACCTTATTTATGGCTACTAGCTAAAACGTCATGTGAGTATTTAAACCATAATCGTGTTTCTAACGAATTCACTAATATTCTATGACATAATTGCCATCTGCGAATATGGGTTGAATGGTTTGTAACCAACTACTGTGAAAACAATAAACAGAAAAGACGAAAGTGACTACTATAATAATGTTCCAATATTAACATGAACTAACAATGAAACATACTTCTAAGGCATTTATTAATCTTAGCTAATTATTTACTAAGTTGCCAATGATTTTAAATGACTATTTGATTTGAGAGTTGTTGGGGTTTTTTTTTTGGAAAAATAGATGATTTTCTAAAACCTCATTAACAAATGGGACCAAATTACTTATTTTATCTCATATTCATCATTATGTAAAATGAAATATGCTTAATGTATCAAATATTTACATTGCTCATGCATTTTAAGGCCACTTCGTGTGACCTGCTTGACTTGCCCTCGTGTCGTTTTAATTTAATTTGTCTTTATGGACATTTAAGTTGTCGAATATGTGATTAGACCAATCCCACTATTTTGTGTTCAAAGGCGATCAGAGTTTGTCGTGATAACTGACCTTAAATCTTTCATCATTCCTCAATCATTAGACAATACATATTCTGCATTTCTGTATTGCCAAACTGAGTTTTAGAGGACTGTATTTATTATTTGGTTTGAATATATAGTTAAAATGACGAATCAAGTTTAACTGGAAACCATTAGTTTAGACCAGAGAAGGGTTATTGTCGTAATTATTCTTTCCCTAGGTAGTTTGGAGACTTTAGATTTTCATTTTGGTTAAAGTAGAGATCTGCTTAAACAGGGGGACTCTGCAAACTTCCAAGGGGATGTGAAGATTACTTAAAATTTATAAGAAGGCAAAACAAGCATGGAAAAAAAGACAAAAAGCTACAAAAAAAATCAATTTAAAAAAAGTTTTTTGTTTTGAAGAAGAAATTGTCCCCACTGGTTAGAAAATTCTAGATGAATGAAGTAGCCTAATTTTAAAAGTGTGATACCTATATGTGGAAAAGTCATGTAAATAAATAAAGTCTTTTAACTCCATGGGAATTTTTTATAATGAATATACATTTTTGTAGTTATGCCAAGCTCTAACATTTTGCCGGGTAGAAATTGTAGTACAGAATGAATATATATATATAGCTATATTACAATACAGTTATTGTGGAAAATTGGGGAAAAAGTTGAAGAACCACTGACTTAGAATGATCATAGTTTTTAGCTTCAAATTGAATAGTAAGGGTTAAATTACTCTTCTGTGTAGATAATTTGACCATTTAATCACTACTTGATTTTTCATTTCTTTGTAAGATCAGTCAATTTGGTGTCGAAAGCCAAATGTGCCATAACACAACACAAAATGTTATTGGCACACGTTACGATATTGGTATTGCACAAACTCTTCCTGATTGTACATTCTGTCTTTATAATTCCTACTCTTTTTGGTTTTCTGGCTTGGTACCCCCAAGGGAAAGCTTGAGTTGTCTTTGTTGTGTCACATGTACAGTAGGGTCAACAATCTCACATTTCTTCATTTGTTCCAGCTTTACCAGCAAGGCCGGCTCTGCCAGCTGGGAGGGGAGTTTTGTGAGCTGGAGGTCTTCGCTAAAGTCCTCAGGGCCTCTGACAAAAGGTAATTGACAGCTGAGTGAATCTGTCAAGGTAATATATGTCAAAGCCATACCTTAATGATGGCCAGACTCAACGAGATAGTGTGTGTTTATTTTGGTCTGATGATTCAAATCTCACATGATGTACATGGTACAAGCCTTCATTGGCATCTTTGCAACCTTTGAAATCTTTGAAATCCTCTACTAATTTAGCAAAGCTATATTTTAAGCTGCCATTACTTCAATCTTCAGTGGCACATTATTCTTCAGAAATCAGTCATCTAGATATCAACTGAATTGGTCCAACTGTATTAGAAATATGCTACTATAATATTTGTCATTGCATAATGTTAAAGAATTATCCCTATACCCCCTATATCCTCACCTCAGGAAAAAATGTGTAAGTCACTTTTAACATGGAGACCGATTAGATGATGGACAGAACATGTGTTCTTCCACAGGCACCTCTTACACCACTGCTTCCAGGCTCTGATGGACCACGGTGTGAAGGTCGCTTCAGTCCTGGCCAACTCCTTCAGCCGCCGATGTTCATACATCGCAGAGTCAGATGCGCACGTGAAAGAGAAAGCTATACAGTTCGGCTTTGTTTTAGGTATGGTGCTCACTTTTCTGCTCTTTCAGCTTATAACAACAAGCTGTTGTAATTGTAATAATACTTTTCTTCCATCTCAGGTGGCTTTTTATCAGATGCCGGTTGGTATGGAGATGCAGAGAAAGTCTTTCTGTCTTGTCTCCAGCTGTGCACATTACATGATGAGGTCCTTCACTGGTATCGTGCAGTGGAGTGCTGTGTGAGGTGAGTAAATACTCAGCTCGAGTCTCTTCTTGCAGTAAATAGCCAGTTAGTCATTTCAACAATACTTGTGTTTCAAATGACTCACTATACACTGTGCACTATGTACTCAACCATGTTGTGTATGATTTTTATAAGGCTATTTTGTCTGATCCCCCCTCCCACTTCGTAATGTCATTTAAGCTGTGACAGTTGACTGCATTAAGTGTCCATGTGATGCACACTACTCACATTATTTATACTACAAAACAGCATAGAATAGTGAATAATTACATACATTTGGATGCACATAGTGTTATTAATATCTTACTAATGTGTTGTTGTGTGCCAGGTTACTTCATGTGCGTAATGGCAACTGCAAATACCACCTGGGAGAAGAGACTTTCAAACTGGCCCAGTCTTACATGGACAAACTAGCCAAACACGGCCATCAGGCTAATAAGGCTGCCCTGTATGGAGAATTATGTGCCCTGCTTTTTGCCAAAAGCCACTATGATGAGGTAAGCCTCAATGCAACAATACCAGAAGTCTGTTTGGAGAACGGCTGCTCTACAGTTGTGTTCCTTATGTGTTTTAGGCTTATAGGTGGTGTATAGAGGCTATGAGGGAGATCACTGTCGGCTTACCTGTGAAAGTAGTAGTTGATGTTCTCAGACAAGCCTCTAAGGTCAGTGATTGCTGGATTTTGGAGGTTTTTTTTAATAGATGTAAACTTCTGATCCATTGTCACATTACAACATCATGAAATTGATCTCTGCAGGCTTGTGTTGTTAAGCGGGAGTTCAGGAAAGCTGAACAACTGATAAAACATGCAGTTTTTTTGGCACGGTAAGAACTACCATGCATATTTAAAGTGTGTGTGATGAAGTTATGTTTGATTTTACAGCGATGAAATGCTTTATGAATTCCCACATTTTGTTTCCAGGGAACATTTTGGGCACAAGCACCCAAAATACTCAGATACACTACTAGATTATGGATTTTATCTCTTAAACGTGGATAATATCTGCCAGTCAGTGGTCATTTACCAGGTGAGCTGAAAAATATTTATAATTTTGGTTCTTTGCAAGTATAAATTTAAAAAAAATTCTCATTCGCTGAAAAACAATGTTTGTTTTCTACATTCAGATTGCACTCGATATTCGGCAATCCGTGTTTGGAGGAAAGAATATTCATGTTGCAACTGCACATGAGGACCTGGCGTATTCGTCCTACGTCCATCAGTACAGCTCTGGAAAATTCGATAACGCACTGTGAGTGTCTCAATCCTGTCTGGAGTGCATTAGTGAGATAATTTAGAGAATTATGATGACATCTGGGTGGGTAAATGAACTATATCAATGATTCCTGTACTCAGTGCTCGCATTCATGTGCTTTTAAATAGAATTATAGGACACATAGATTGTAGATGATTCATAAAACGACGACTCTTATGAGCAGGTTCTCTTAATGAACTGTTTAAAAATAATGTTATCCGTTCGAATCATTCTGAATAAATCCTTCATTAAATTAACTTTTTTGTTTGTTTGTAATCTTGGGTGACGTGGCATTCCCTCGCTCTAAAAACAGGATTCATTAGGCAACACTGAACATCATTCAAACATTCCTCCTATTACGATCACCATGAAAATATGAATAATTTAATTGGTGTCTTGGGTCACTTCTTGAAAAGCAAACTTCCAGTTTCCAAGGTGAAACTTTGTATTTTTGTTTGCAACTAATCTCGTATGAACTTTTATACGATTTCATGTGTCCCTCGAGTGTTAAGAAGTCCATGACACAGATGTCCTGTAGTTGCCCTAACCTTTAACACGATTAAGTTGTTCTTTTAGATTTGTTTTTTTCTCGGAAGTGTTTATCGAATAACGTACCAGTTTCATACTTCGAATTTTGCTTTTAGATTCCACGCAGAACGTGCCATAGACATCATAACTCACATTCTCCCTGAAGACCATCTGCTTCTGGCCTCGTCCAAGAGGGTGAAAGGTGAGACTAGCACTTTGAAAAGCTTTCATAACTCCGCTCATTCACAGCTGCATTACTGGAATGACAACGTTAACATGGTAGCGTTGGTTTAAAGTAGGTTTAAATTATCTTTTCACTCCAGTTTGTTTAGTTTTATTTCTTTAAATAATGTTGCTTCAGTCTAATTTGTAATTCTGATGTTACCTCTCAAGCCCTAATCCTGGAGGAGATTGCCATCGATTGTCATAACAAAGAAACAGAGGAACGCCTCCTGCAGGAGGCCCATGATCTGCACCTCTCCTCTCTCCAGTTGGCCAAAAAAGCCTTTGGAGAGTTTAACGTTCAGACGGCGAAACACTACGGCAACCTGGGCCGCCTCTACCAATCCATGCGCAAATTCAAGGTTTTTATTAGTTTTTATTAATATATGGAAATCACCACAAGTAGATCATTGTGAAAGCCATGTGTTTTTCTATTGTGTAAGACAAACTCAACAGAGTGCTTTTGAGGTTGCCGTTGGGCTGACTGACCTTTCCATGGTGTGATTTGTAATGCAGGAGGCAGAGGAGATGCACATCAAGGCCATTCAGATCAAGGAGCAGTTGTTGGGACAGGAGGACTATGAGGTGGCTCTTTCAGTGGGACACTTGGCCTCGCTCTATAACTATGACATGAATCAATACGATGATGCCGAGCGCCTCTACTTGCGCTCCATCGCTATTGGTAAGTGTTACTTCTGTAGGTGCATTTTGGGAGGACATGCATGACATTCCTGTTCAGCTGTTGGTCTTTTTTAAATTATTGTTATTTAAGTCAGTTGATATTGGACATATTTGTTGGACAAAATCGTTTAATTATGCTCATTTCCTCTATTTTTGCATTTTGTTTGCCTTTGCCGCCATCTAATGTTTAATTAGTAGTTTCTTTTTAATTCATTTATATTTTTTAATTTATTTAATGTTTACATTTTAACATTGTTGTTCAAACCAAATCTCAAAATGAATATCCGTTTTTGGATATATGTAATGTACATATTGTAATATAATTAAGTCACTTGGAACATATTAAATGATTGGTTTTTGTTTTGTTTGTTTTTATATTTATTTAGACTTTTTTAAGTTCCAAGAACAGCTTGTGTGACCCTTACTGGCAAAATGAGACTCAATGAGCACATATTTAAATAGTAAACTATTGTTATATAGTCTGCAAAATACATTTTGTGAAAAATCGTTAAAGATTTCTGACGGTTCCAAAACAAAATCACCTAGCAACCATACCTTAAATTCCCTGTTAATAAGACCAAATTTGTCACATACCAAGTCAAAACCATATATCTAAAAGAAAAATGTATATATTTAACTTTTTTTTAGATGATACCACTATTATTTAATTTACATGAAACAGACAGCCTATATTAAGACCTACTCTACCCACAGATCTAATATAATAGTTATAAAGTTATATTTTCCCCAACAGTTACATTTTCAGTTACATGAAATCACATTTCATTGGTTCAGACTCGCGTCATCGAGAATTTGCTGTGAATATTCACAAAGTTGGAAAACTATACCAAACTTGTGCTTCAGGGGAAGTGCCAGTCATCAAGAAGTGAGCAAAGAAAAATGATAAAGGAAAGGTACTCCTCTCAGAAAACGTACAAAGAAAGATACTTTTAGATGTTTAATTGCTATTTGGAGCATTGGGATCACTAGACAAGGGCTTAATGAACTTATTTTTGGGAAAACCTCAAATTCAACCAAAAGTAGCAGCTCGGAAGTAGTAAGTTCTGACTCATTTTGCCAGCACGTCACATTTATTTGAAATAATCCTTTGTAACAATGTAAAAAACTGTTTTCTTACCGAATAAAAGGATTCATTTCTTCTTCAAATGTAGAATGTGGTCTTAAAATAACATAAACGTTTCGTCTATTCGTCTACAGGCAAGAAGCTGTTCGGGGAGGGTTACAGTGGACTGGAATATGATTACAGAGGCCTGATAAAACTGTACAACTCAGTTGGAAACTACGAGAAGGTCTTTGAGTATCACAATATTCTGTCCAACTGGAATCGTTTAAGGGACAGGCAGTTTGCAGTAGCCAACGCGCTGGAGGACGTCAACACGAGCCCGCAGGTCACAGAGCAGGTGGTGCAGTCTTTCCTGCTTTCCCAGAGCCACGGTGCCGGACGCTCATGCTTGGGCTAACGGCTGGGAAGCCTATCGCACTGCCCACCTGAAACATATAGATGTGCACATCCACCCACATTTCACTCCTTCACACCCATTTATTCACAAGTAGTCAAGACGGGCTGGGAGTGTGATCATCACAAGTTCTTGGACTGTCAATTCACTTGTACCAGTCACTTTCCCATGCCCAGTTTCCCTAAAATGGGGGAAAAAAACCATGACATCTTTCCAACCATGACATCTATCCGACAATGCGAACACTCTTGATGGATAAGCAACCATTCGTTGAATCGGTTCACTCTTCTCGCAACTTCAAAGAACCAGACCATTTCTCTGACTTCAAGTGGAGTTGAATTAAAAAAAAAAAACAAGTCCAAAAACAGAAGTCCAACAAAGACTGAAAACGCACCCTCTGTTCTTTTTTATTTTGTATTTGAAGGAGAGTTGTTCCACACTACAGAAATTTGTGCTTTCAGAAAATGCACCCATAGAAGGAGATTTGATGAAATAAAAGCTCCGCCGTTTCTATTACCGAGTGAAGGAACATCCGTAGATGTCCGTGTCCCCATTAACACGAGGATTAGAGCTTGACTTCATGTAATGCAAAGCTTTGCATTTGAGGATTACCTGTGTGCTCTCTGGAAAATGAGACCAGCCATGTTACATTATGGACCATTGTGTTTATTTTTGCTTTTTTATTATTAATTCATGTCATGTGTGGAATTTATGGACCAGTGGGTTTACGAATGCTCTAGATACCTTGTTTTAAGTTCTCTTCTGGTTTTGTATTCCCTTAGTACTGACATAGCTTATTTTAAACTGCCAATAATTTATATGCAAGGTATGCTACAACTTGTAGGTGTAACGTTGCAAACAGATGAGCCAAAATAACTTCTGTTAATTATTATAATACGTGTGTGACCACAGTAAATTGCCATAATATTATCTAAACGGAGTGGGAGGACAAGTTAACAAAGCTGGCTTTCTGTCATAGCAAAGCCTTATTCATCCATATACACACACACAATATAAGCTGGAGCGATGATAGATACGGGACCAGGTTACCCAGGTCGTTGTTGTTTTCCTTTCAGAGCTCGGCCCCGGGTGGCGTAGATTAACACCCCTGGCCCACTGCCAGCTGACTGGACACACCAAAAAAAAGGGCTGAGCGCAGCACCTGTCATTGTAAACCTGCGGGATAGTGCGCAGGGGTGTGAATCCACACAGTAGCAGTGCAATATGTTGCTGATGCACCTGTACCACACTCCAAATCCAATCAGTCTGACTCATTTCACTGCCGTTCCTTTGTCAAATATCCAAAAGCCACTCGGACTCGTAACCAAGTTGACAAGGAGAACATTTCAAGTTGAATGAGGACTGTTGCGATCAAATTGGCAATTTTTTTCTCACACCTCATAGTGAACTCATTGCTTTTTTGCCGAAACAAAGCCTTGCTTCAGGCTAGTCATGTAGAATGTGCTGTTAACGTCTTGCAGCTTTTTTTTTAGCCCTCGATCACGGCTGCAGCACCAGGACCCCAGCTCGAGCTGAAGTCCCAGCCTTAGTCTTAAAGGACTCTCAGCTGGTGGGGATCGATTTTGTCAGCCTTTTTAAAATAGCTTGCTTTGGCCGAAATTTCAAACACCTTTCGCTCTGTAAACCGAGAAAGAGATAGAGCTAGAACATGGGACGTTATTACACTCATTTTCACTCCTTAAAAATCCCTTTATTGTTAAGGTTGGGGTTTGATTGTGAAGAATCAGGCAATCTCAACAACACCATAAAGAGACAGGAAGGGAACGATGGGAATTTGCCTTGGTTAGAGAGATGGAATATTGTAACAAATAAACTGTGATCTTGCAAACTCGTTATAAGTGCATTTCCATTGACTATATTAGTGGAGTTGTCATATCAGATGTGAAAATAATGCACTTGGGAAATAAGCTTGGTGGATGTAGAAAGAATTGCGTAGCTCTGACTGCTTCCTTCTGAATGTCGATTCAAGGGCTCATTCGTCAACCTCAAGTGGCGTTTCATAATTAGAAAGATGGTTGATCACTGTTGATCAAATCCATACTGCTTTTTTTAAGTCAGAATAGGCCACAGTCCCCCAAAAACAAAGGTGCTTATGGGTCAAACATTCTCTTTCTTTGCATGTTTAAGTAATTGTATATAGAAGTAGATGCATAGCTACAAGTGGTTATTGTCCCAGTGAGCTCCATAGTGACAGAAAAACAATCTTATACTGAGCAGTTAATGTCCCACGAAACAAGAGAACAATGAACTTTGCGACTCGAAAGTGATCACAGCAATTGATAAAAAGCATCCTCTGACAATAACAGCAATCCTGTCCGTACAACCCTTCTCTTTTCTTCTAAATCTGCCCTCAGAGTTGGAGAATGTATTTACGGGTTGATAACGATAAAGTGGGGCCTTTTTGTTGGTAATTATCATAATGAAGTCATTGGACGTGCTGACACATGTAGATTGTGATATAGCCAAAGTGCTGTTTCAGACGGACAATGGCGATCCTTTAAGTAACGACCTATGAGTGGATGTGACCTTTTTATGATTTTGTTTTAAAGACCTGTTTGTGTCTATCCATTGGAGACACTCTAGGAGCGTTTGGCTAAAAAAAAGGAGGAAAATTGTGTTGTTTAACATTGATACACTGACTGTTACCCTGGAGATGTCAGTAACCTGTGCCACAGTGAGCCTCTGTTTGGATATTCTTCAGTCATTGGCTTTATGTAACTCACTCCCAGTAGAGTCTGCTGTACATTGTACATCTGTAACCACCAAATCATTATTAAACTCATTTGTATCCACCATTGTGAAAATCTGTAACTACTTCTAACACAAAAACAATATAGAGCTGTCTTATAGACTACAATGAGCAATATTGCTTCTGAAGTATTAAAATTGCTTTATTTTTGGCCTTTACATGATTATTCTTCACCTGTTTCTGAAATCTATGTGATATGTTTGAGTCTATGACTTGAATGCAACAGGATCCTACAAAAAACACTCTTTCGGGTGTATTGGTGGCTGAACAAAAAATTGAATAAAAGACTGTACTCAGCATGTGTACCTCTGTAAAATTAATGACCAGGTGTTTCATTTTTAGGAAAACCCTCTCAAATTACTGTATCCGTCCTAAAGCAAAGATACATTAATTTGATCAAAGGTGACGGTAAATACTTTTTTTGTTACAAAAGAGTTTTATTTCAAACAAATGCTGTACTTTTGAATTATCCATTCATAAAAAGAAAAAAGCACAGTTCCCCACTGAGAAATCTTGAGCAGCAAAACAGCATAGAATGAGAGCTTTGGACATTTTATAAATATATTCAAATAGAAAACAATTATTTAAAATTTTAATAATATTTCATAATATTACTGTTATATTGTACTGGAAGTGCAGTATTTAAACTTTTGAACAGTATTTATTATATTAATATTTAATACAAAATATTATCTGTATATATATATATATATATATATATATATATATATATATATATAGTATACACACATTTAAATATGTATATATATATATATATATATATATATATAATATACACACATTTTTATATATATTTATATATATATATATATATTTTGTATAAACACATTTTATATATATATATATATATATATCCCTAGTTCTTCTTTTCTTCCTCTTCATCCAACAATAAGAATTTCATATGGGTTACGATGCACCACATCTGCAAAATGACATGTGAACAATTACACAGATGCCTCTATTGGATAGTAAAAAAAATAATATTGCTGCCATAATTTATGATAATGCTGGGTAAATATGCTCCTTACCTCAACTGCAAAGCACAGCAAGCGTCCTGCTGCCAGCACCAGAATCCCCAGAGTCTGTATCCAGTATGGGGCATAGAGAGCATGAGACAGCACCTCATGCTGGTAGCCATACAGCCACACAGGCAAAACATGGAGACCTGCTATTGTCAGGATTCCCAAAGGTGTCTTGAAGCCTGTGTAAAGAATAACACTATTCATTCTGTGCTTCCAAAAAATCTTCCAAAAAAAGAACAAATAACTTGTGTACCTTTTGCCATCACTGCCTGCACCCAAACTGGGCTCTTTGTGAAAGTGTTCTTCCACTGGGCACCTCTGGCATTGTGATTGCACACAAATACACACCACTCTAGTGAAGACACCAGCCAGCCCCACTTCACAAGCACAGAGTACAAAGTGAAAATTTCTAATACAATTATGTTCATGACGAACAAGTACTGCCTGAACTTACATCATAAAGCATGTTCCAAAGCATCCCACGTCCTACATTGTCAATGACCACATCCAGCCATGCACCGAACCTGGAGGTCTGCTGCAGCTTACGTGCCACCCAGCCGTCCACCCCTCACACAAAGACAAAACACTGAATCAATTCATGTAAATATGAGCATTTGTTAAATATACTTAAACTAATAATTTAACAACAGCACATTGGTCAACTACAGTTGTTTTTAATTGTTTTATAAATAAATTACCTTACCTTACCTTGTTCACCAAAGTTTTAAGCTGCAGTGATATTATTCAAATTGATATACATATCAATTTAATAGCAAATATTACTGATATCAAAGTGATATATATTGTCAAACTGAGAATGAATTATAAATAACATGTCAAATAAATGAAAGTAAAGCTTCACCATGTAGCATGCCATGAAATCTAACAAAAATGATATGCACAATTACTTTTGTTTATAATTTACTTTAAATCATTTGATGTTAAAGGTTCTTCAATGGACCTACAGATGCCAATAATAAACCTTTATCTTTAAGAGTGTACAGGCTATAATTTCTCTAGTTTTAATGTAAATACCTACCATCCAATATAATTGATAACACATACAAGGGTACAAAATTCTCAGGGTAACTATACAGCATCCAGGAACAGAGAACAAGAAGAATCCGGATATAACCTATAAAAAGAAACAGTTTTGTATCGTAAATAATAGAGACCATCTTTGGGGAACGTTTGCTGATTGAATGTGTCACGAATTAATGGATATATTTTTGATTCTCTAAAATGAATTGTGCAGCTGAAATTATTGCATCGAAGTCACGTATTGCATAATTACTCACCAATTACATTAGGCACATACAGCAAGACATGAACTCCCATTTCCCAAGTGATGCTCTCTGCTGCTGCAGCCTACATGACAGCGCACCTTGTGGAAAATGGAAAGTTGTCTTCTTCTTCTTCTTCTTCTTCTTCTTCTTCTTCTTCTTCTTCTTCTTCTTCTTGTTTATTGACGGTTGACAAACTAGCTTGTAGGTGTGTTACCGCCACAAACTGAACTGGAGTGTGGAACAGCAATGAGGAAGGACCCTTACAAAGTTAAATAATAATAACAATAATAATAATAGCAAAGAAAACAGAAGAAAATATAAATTCAATATTTACTTTACTCAATTAATTATATTGTCAAATATAATCGTGTTGCTTGTATGTAGCCTTTTGCAAAACCTTATCTTTCATACCTTTTCTTACCAAAAGATTTTTTTAATACCATTAATTACTTTTTGCTTCAATTAGGAGCAACATTCGTCTTTCATTTTCATACTATTCTAGATTTCAATAACTGCAAAACCCATGATGCTGTTTATTTTATGGGTAGCCTACCATTAAGTCCAGGATGACCTATACATAGGCTAATCTTGTTATAATCGATTCTTTTTTTCTTTCTTAATATTGTTGTGAATCGTCTTCCTATATACCCACATTTTCTTAAATATATAAATGTTTTCCCTTTTTCTTCCCTATATGGTCATTATCACTGTAGACATGTTATAATACAGATTTATATATCGCACTATATATAGGCCTATAGATAAACGCATTAGATAAACGCATTTTTATATAGATATACGAAATCCCCGTTTCTTTGCCCACTGCTTAACCTGATGTACTTATTTGCAGTGCTCATAGTATTTCGTCCTCTCATCCATACTGCATCGTCTAAGATTTAGTAGCCATACTTGGCTCAACATTCTTAAAAATATCATTAATCACTATATTGAATAAAAGCAGACTTCACACACTTATGTCTTCAATTTTATATCTGAGACTGATACTTACTCTAACCTTCATTTTCCAATCCATTGATATTTATTCTTTCTAGCCTATAGAAGATGTTAGGGCTGAGCATTACTTCTTCTAAGAACGTCAGAAACTGATTTGTGTTCAATATTAGAGATTCCTTTGTCACCCAAATAATCAAAAGGTCATTATGATCAAAAAGAGTCCATCTTCTCTGATAGAGTCATTCGTGTTGCAACACAATAATTTCCATAGGGGGCGCTAAAAGATAAGCATCCGGAAGATTGTTATAAGATTTATGAAAGGTTAGCGAAAAAAATTAATATGTGCACTGATTTGCATAATTACTTGTCAGATTTGATTTTGTGTAGATTATAAAGTCCTTGAAAATAAGTCAAAACGTTTTTGTAAATTGAAATAAAACTGAGAAAAATGTTAGTAGAATAAAACAATGCTGCTTCTAAGTAACAAACATAATTACGATATTTTAAAGCATACAAATAATGCATATGACTCAAAATGTTTCAAACTACCCATTCACACATTTTAATAATATTTTTGGTGGGTGGTGAAACGAATAAAAATAGCTGAGGGCTCTCCAGAGCAAAAATGTGCTTCCTCCACATAAATATGTTAAACTGACCACCAATGAAAAAGCTATTTATTGGATTATCAAAGTCATCCTTTCAACCATTTTATTTCCATACTAATACTTGTATTTACATACACACAATGTGCTGGCAAAGTGATATTTTTGGGCTGATGCAACAAGGTGCAAATTCGTAAAACTGGCTCCACACAAGAAAGCTAATATCAACCACGGATATTAAGTCGAAGACTTGACAGCCAGCTCTTGGCGAAAGCTAATGTAAAAGCTTCTATGCGTTGTGCGTTCCTTGCGTGAAACTGACGCTCGTACGCCCCCTCCATTCTGATTGGACAAATGTCACGTGATCAAGTATGGAGGCGTCGTCGCTTAGACGCGTCACTCGTTGATAACGCTAAACTCTACCGCTTGACTTGAGGAACACCATACCGAGAGAGTGAGGGGGGGAACAAAAACAAAAAAAAACAACATCAACCGAAAACAAGGCAACAGGCACCGGTCACACTCTACACATTTCTGCCATTGCAATGAAATGAGGGCACCATGGGCGCCAAAGAGTCACGGATAGGCTTCCTTTCGTTTGACGAGGCCGTTAAAAGAGGTAAGAGGTTTGAGCTTCAGCGATTATCGGCGGTCAGTCAGTTACGCGGCAGAGCTAAGCTAGCGTTAGCAGCGTTAGCCAGCTAATTATGCCCACATATTAACTCTTTCTGCGAGCTAACAAGCCTCAACCTGTCATTTCATATAGCTGTGATGTTGCTGTTGTAAAGGGCTTGGATGGATGAAGGTGGGGCAGGCTGTTTGGTCATGTCTTTGTTTTATTGGTGTAGCTAATGTTGTTGTCAGTGCCTGTGTCACAAAACATTGTCAGCTGTCTACTTAGATTTGTCTGCATCATATTCGCATTCCCAAGCGATCAAGTTTCCATAAATCGTCTGAGAGTGGACATCTCACTGGGTTTTGACAGACAGTCAACATCTAACTAGCAGCATACTGGAAGTGTAACTAATCTGGGTGGTGCAGAAGCGTCCATACTGATAAACAGATTTCACTAATCTGTCAACATTTCTCAACACCTCCATAGTATGTATCATGTAGCCTATCGCACTTTATCTCTTCCTAAGCAGACAGTGGAAGTGCTTTTCCTGACACATAGAAATCTGATTTTTTTTTCTAAGCAGTCATTTTCTTCCCTTTTACCTTCAGTTATTATTAGGCCTATACTATTTGGTGTTACTGTTGGTGATTTTATGGAAGTGAATGTTCTTCTTCAATAATTATAATGTAATTGAAGAATTCTATAAGTCTTGAGAATTTTCGGTCTACTTTGGTCGTTTTAAAGTGCTTTATGCATACATTTTAACTTGATTTTGTTTGATTTGATTTGATTTGATATAAGGCAGTGACAGTCCCTGTCAGCTGTAAGTGTTTCCTCATCAAGGATGTAAACAAATAAGTGGATTGTTCCCCCAAAATGAAAATCTTTAATCATGTTCTCACCCTCATGTTGTTCCAAACCTGTATGACTTTCTTTTCTTCTGTGGAATTTTATTTATTTATTAAAGTTTACCATGAAACTCATTGGGCAATATTTTTCTTTCCATTTTGCAGATGAAAGTCATACAGCTTTGGATTGACATGAGGGTCAGGTGATGATGTATGCTAATAATTTTCATTTTTGGGGAAATAATCCATTCAATGCTGTGGGAATCAAGGATACATTTTGAGAATTGGTTATCAAAAAAAACCCTGAATCTGAATATTGACGGGGACTGTCTCAGGTGGTTATAATCTAGGGCTGTGCAATATGGATACAAAAATACTATCACCATTTTTTTGATCAACATTGCAAGCAATTTCAATTTTGATCATGATTTTGAAGCAATATTTCCTTACACCTACTGGTCTGTATAATGTTTTTATTGATGATATTTGCAGGCACCTTATCTTTGCATTAATGATACCTGATGGCATCGGTTATTTCTATATAGATTTTTGAGCTTTTGTATGTTGTGCTGCTTTTGTATGTTGTGCTGTAATGGTAGTATTATCGCTGGCATTTGTTCACCTTGTTCAGGAATGTGCCATTGTTTTTCTATGTTAACGCACTAGATAGATATCTAGAGCCATTGTACTCGTATCTCAAGTCTTTTGCCGTATCTCACACATGACACAGCATTTTACATGGCACTCAAGATAAAAGATGTTAAATAAACTTTTTAAAAAACACTGACAAATTTTTCACCGGCAAGCAACTGGAATCTTTCACTATTTCAACTGGAAAATGTTTCACTGGCAAAATCCAGTAATTTCAATGGGAATTAATGTAATAGGAGAATTCTGCATTAGAGTGAAAGATTTACTGAGGCAGATTTCGCAATTGTTTCAAACTGGGCATGCAGATTCTCTGTGTTTACCAAAAGTAAGCTTTACATATTGTGTGATTTACATGTGGTTTCTATAACCAGATGCATTACACTTGTGCCGTTTCGTCTGGAATACGTGTCAGGCAAGTGGCTTGAGTGATTGGATTTTAATCTGTCTCAAATGCGTTTCGGATGGCATTTACACTTGGTTTTTTCAAGATCAGATAGCTGTCCGATCTGAGAAAATTCATGAAGTGACCAGGTGTAAACAGGCCCATACATCGCTACACTAGTACTGACATTAGGGCTGTCAAACGATTAATCGCAATTAATCACGATTAATCACATCCAAAATAAAAGTTTGTGTTTATATAATATATGTGGGTGCTCTCTGTATAATTATTTTATATATATATATAAACACACACACATGCTTGTATATATTTAAGAAATATTTTCATGTATATAGATTTATATATAATTTATATTACGTATAAATTTAAATATTTTATGTAAAAATAATATTTTTTCTTAAATATACATGTGTATTTATATATATATATATATATATATATATATATACAAAATAATTATACACAGTGCACCCACATATATTATGTAAACACAAACTTTTATTTTGAATGTGATTAATCGTTTGACAGCCCTACAATAGACATATTTTTGCCCATGAAAATGAACAGACATTTCGCTAATGTGACGCTTCAGAGTCATACTCTTAGATTGGTTATTTAAAGTTTATGCCAGTATACTCTTTATTTTTTCTGGCAGTCATAATCACCTTACTGCTCCAGTGACCTGACAATCAGTCTGACAAGCCTTGATACTGGTATGTTTATGTGTGTCTCTCTAATGATCGGGTTGTTGAGAGCAGATACTGGCACCTGAGATGAAGTGCGTCAGCAAGCATTGCTTATCTTTCCCCACCTTGATGAATAAGCAGAATTTAGCTGTTGTTTTGCATAGGCATTATTTGCATTTTTGTTTCTCTTACTAGGAAACCACAGGCCAAGATACATCTGGCCAAATCTGAAACAGCTACAGTGTATTTTTTTTTCATCTTGTTGACATAATTGCTAACATAATGTTTCCCAAGCTCTCTTGCGAGTCACCTGAGAGTGTTGAAGGGTTAAAAGATTGTGTGATTGTATCATACGGTTGGTGGGGAGAGGGAGTTAGCTGGCCCTGAGCCCGTTAGCAGAGGTAGAATTACTCTAATTGTTTCAGCTGCATCCACACTGGTGGCACATTTATTGAAGCTTTTTCTGCCATGCTGCCCAATAGCCAATGTTGCTGACATCATTTCATCACAATAACGTAGTGTTAAAGGGGAATGGCATTCATGTCAGACTCAGCATTTTATTGCTTGTTTGATTAATGGCTTGTTCTCGATAATATATTTTTCTTAAATCCATCATTGTACATTATAGACTATATTGAAATAATATCCAGGCTTCATTTATTTATGTTATATATTTATATATATGACTATTAGTCAACCATCATGACCCATCCCTAGATAGAAAAATATATTTTTCTGTAAATATTGCCTTAAAAAACATTTTATGTTTGCAATTTCCAACTGGAATTTTTTTTAGCCGTAATAATGCAACAGCTGTGAATTCATAAACGCTTTTCCAGGAAAATGGTGACACACACGTGATCAAAAACAAAGAACTGTTGTCTTTCATTTATTCATACTCCTACTGTGTTCTTAAAAAAAGGTGTGGATTGGAATCATATGTATATTGAAGGTTTTAATCTAGTGATCGTTCTCAAAGGTTATCAGTGGCTTTCATCTAACATTCAATATACTGTTCAGTATTATAAAGGAGCTTCTAGTGTCCTAAACCTGTCATATGTAGCCCACAGGCAATGCTGTTAGCCTTATGGGGAGCATAGGCATTCCCCTGTCAGCTTGACTGAGAGAGGGTCCTCTGAGATTCCAGGCCATCGAATCCATCTGAGATAATTAAGTCTCGTCTTCAGGAATTCATGTTTATTTATGCCGCCTACCTATAAGGGTCAGGCGTCTCATTTGTACTCAGGTCGTCCTTGGAGTCCTCTGCCTGGAATGTAAGGTTGCCACCACCTACAGACCTACATTGTAGAGGCTTACTGGGAACTCAAAGTAGGTCATGTTTCTGGGTAATAGCACACTGAAATTAGTTTTACTGTAGGATACAGTGTATCCTGCAGGCTTTCCATCAGTAACTCAGAGCTTTATGGATCTAGCTGTCTCTCCTCTGAGGGGAAGCTCTCTGACTGGACGAGGAAAGGGAAAATCAAAGAAGCTGTGAATGCTTTAGCAGTCTGTTGCTGTGCTATTTCAAAGAGTAGACCTGTCACTGAATTCCCCAGAGCAAGACGATATTTGCATTTCCTCAATTCTTTTTCATCACCTTAACATGAACACCGCTGAAATGTGTTCCTTCGTGTTGGAAAAGGGTGGTGTATTTTCTCTTTTTTTGGAGATGAGTTTGGAAAAAAAAACAATTGAGTCAGGTAGATTGTAAGCGTAAGCTGTCAGTGTTATTGGAGAATAATGGAGTCAGTATAGATAAGAATAGGATACTGTAAATACTGTGGCTCATAAAAAGGAGATCTTTAACTAGCCCTTAGGAAAGTGTATTTTAGTCTATCAGAGTGACCTCATTTTTACTCCAATCATCGCTTCAAGTATTTTATATGTATTTTTATGCATGCATTTTTATGTTTTATTTACTTTTAACCCTAAAACCGTATTCTGGACAAATGTGGGCAAAATAGTTTTGATTTATTTTAGTCTAGCGGTACAAGACTTGGCTGCTTTTCCTAAGTTTGCCTCCTTGACTCAATTCTACAATGTTAAGTGGGTGAAAAAACTTTAGGTTTAAGCTCTAAGAACTTTTTGGAATGATATTTTAATGTAGTTAAAAAAATAAAACTACATAGTAATATATTTACATAGAAAATATGGTACTTTTTGAAGTGAATAAATTCAAAAATACCCCCAAAATAAAAAAACACCGTAAATGAATTGACAAAACTTTATTGAAGACAGTGATATAACATTTATAATAAATAAAAGAGTCCTCTGTGCCCACATTTGTCCACAATGGATTAAGGGCTATAAAGTGAATATGGTTTGAGGGCTACACTTCTAATATAAACATAAATGACTAATTATTCAGTAAATTTAGTTAACTGATTCCAATGTTTCATGCATATTTTAATAGCTGTACTGTTATGCTATCACTATCACTATCTTGGGAAACCGTCTTAGGGTTTGCATATATTACTTTGGCACCTTTGGAGAGAGCAATTTGGGAATTGCTTAATAGAATTGGCTTAATTGTCTTGTAATGACCTCAAAAACTGGTCAGGAGTTCTTCCTGCGCGTACACAGAAAATGTCTCGAGAATTCAGCATAGTCATAGCATTGCCTTTTCAGTGGAATATCTGGTGCTATGACTGTGTTTGTGATTTTTGAATGTTGTTCTCCTCATCCGATGCTTTTCTCCCACAGATCATTATACAGAATAATTATGCTCGCTCCAGGTCTATTAAAATGCCTGTGAAGAGACTGCAGAGATATTAGAGCGCATCTGCTGACCTGTCAACTTTGAAAAGTCTCAGATGCAGTGGTCTACTCCACGGCCATGTCTGAGCATTCTGTATCACGTGAAGAGAGAGAAATCTCATTGACCACCCTTACCTTTCCCCCTGCAGTGTGTCTTTGACTATAGATTGTGACCTGAGAGAATGGATGTCATTTGGGAATTAAAAGTTTTCTCCTGCTTTGTAAGAAAATCAACCTTTCTTTCTTTAGTCCTGAGGAATTTTTATGACCCTCAGATCTCTAAACTGTTTTCTCAGGCAGTCCCGTTGGTTCACCCTCTGTCAAGTCCAGGAATATCCACAGTCTGTTTCCTGTCGTCATATCTTCGCAACACAGTACCCAATTTCTTCCTGGTATTATGAAGACTGTGGAATGCCTATTGAGAAAATGTGCTGTGCTTAGCAATAGAGCTATGTTTTGGCAAGGCTGATTATATTTGGTTATATTGAGGCTGAAGTATTGGATGTCAACTACGCTTGTATGTAAACAATGTTTCTTTCCATTGACTCATTGGAAGAACCTGTTTAAGTTTGCTTTGAGCTTTTGAATATCCTCATTATTTGTCTGTAGTGATTTATTTTATGCAATAAGGTGTCCTCAACATCCTGATATAGACGTCTTTTTTAAAACGTCTTTACAAGATCCTTGATACAGCGCATGCAGTGTTCTGGCTCAAAGTCTCACTTTTGTGCTGAAATTGTTCTTAAACAATATTCCGTCTGAGGCTTGTGTCTTTCGGCATCACTGGTCCCATCACAATGACATGCGCTCATACGCTCAGCACTGAGCTACCAATCAGAGTTTACCTTTTACTGAACCTCATTGCCATATAAGTGAGAAATTGAGGTGTAGATATGAGAATTAGAGTAGAGAAGTTTGTGTGAAAATGATTTTCTGAAGTTGTAAATAAAACAAAGATTATTGGAGAATGTTTGCCAAGGAAATAACTATTAGAAATAGTTAAATTACTAATTAGACACAAATTAGTACTAGTGAGAAAAATTGATTCAGTTCAGAGTGTTACTTGCCATGGCTTCTTTTTATTTGTTTGGAATATTACTAGCAATGTCTGAGTGAAAAAATTGTTTGTACACCCATTTTTCAGTATATGTCCATTTTTTTTTCTGGCAGAATAATTTTACAATTAAAAAGACCAAAGTAAAAACCAATGAAACCAATCTCCTAATTTTCAGACCACTGTGATGTAGTCCAATTTATGAACAAATGACTTTTAACATGAACTAGTTCTTGTTAGTGAATCAAAACAAGCGGAGCAACCAGTTTAGTGAACAAGTGACTCTTATGAGACAGTTCTTGTAACAAATTATGTTTAAAAAAAACTCAAACGTTTACGATTTGAATGATTTCAACAAATCCTTCACTGACTGAACTCATGGAATCAGTCAGATGCGGTTAAATAATCAACATTTGACTCACCTACAGCGAACCACAAGTTATTACTTTGTGTAACGTTTGTTTCCAATTTAAGGACATTTTCTGTACTTAAGGTTTGTAAAATTTAAATCGGTTCTTCATGTTCAAATGTTCTTCATATGACATTTGCAACATTTGTTATAGTAAACAATATTCTAATTAAACAGGTGTTGTAGGACAGAAAGGGCAGGCAAACATCAGCTGCCTTATTGTGACAACACCATCACATCAGTGCTGTAAAAATGGCTCCAGTCTAGTCGCTCTTCTTCAATGATATGCTAACAACTGTTATTACAATGGAGTGGCATCTGTTGCATGCTTTTGTTGTGGATGTACTATGTGCCACATAATTCCAAGCATTCTTAAAGAGATATTTCACACAAAAAAATATTATTAAAGTTTCAGTAGAATAGTAAAGAAGAATTTTTAGCTAAAACCAGTGGTCCTTTGTGATTCATATAGTGCAAGTCACTGGCAACCGTCACTTCGGGAGTACATATACAGGAAAAACAAAATGAATAACCATGGCTCCTGACGTTACAATGAGGTCTTATGAAGCGAAAGCATGTTTCTGTGGAAGAAACTGAACATTATTCACAACATTATTACCTGTAATCCACAGCCTCGGCAAACAGCAGTCTGCAGTGCGAGCTTCCTGACACATTATAATGCTAAAAATCTTGACAAGAAGTCACTTACATATTGGATGGACTGAGAGTGAAAGCAAATTTGTTATGAAGTTTTATTCACTCATCAACAAGTAGATTTAAGAACCACATCACTACCGATTAAAATCGAGAAATTAATACAGTCAATCCAGAGCTAGTGTCCACACAGCTGATACTTTTGACTGTTGTAGCTTATCCATGTTGTGTGTGTGAGATAGAGGCTGAACACAGTCAAAACCTTCCATCTGAGAAGCGCCTCAAATTTTGGTGCATGCCTAATTTCAAACTCCATTACGTTCTTTTAGAAAAGCATTTCTAGAAATCTCCTGGAAATAGCCTGGTGTCTTGGCCCTCTGCTCTTGGCCTTGACCATATTATGGATGGGTCAGATAGAACAGTGCTGTGGTTTATGAGCAGGTCTGTGATGTATTGTGCTAGGCAGTACAAGGCTATGAGTGGAGAGGAGCAGCAATGGCCTCCTCTAAGTGTCTGGGTTAAATACAGTCTTCAGAGGCGGTGATGTTTTAAAATGGATGAGTGTGTACGTGTGAAAGAGAGATGAAAGCACTTGCTGTAGTTCCTTTCTGTCATTATAACTCAACATGCTCTGAGCTAGAGGTGAGAAATGTGCAAAGATGGCAATGACTTTGACTTATAAGAAGTTTGCTCAGCAGTCAGAGCTACCTCTCTCAGACCTAAGGCCCTGTTCGCACCAAACAAATTATCTGCTTAAAAAACTGCATTACAAGTAAATGGAACTATTAACTGCCAGATACCAAAGAGCCTTATGCTCACAAGGATTTTGAATGGTCAGAAAGAAATGACTACTTTTATTCAGCAAGGATGCATTCCAATAGTTTAGTATAAAAAAATGAACCTCTTTTTGAAGTAGTCTTCATTGAAAACCAGCTCATATCTCGTACAGCTATTTGACAACTCTCCACTGTGTTCACAGTTACCGATGTGGAGCTCAAACGTCTGCGAGATGCCTTCAAGAGGACCAGTGGCCTGTCTGTCTATATGACCCAGCAATGCTTCTACAGGGAAGTACTGGGCGATGGAGTGCCACCAAAGGTTGCAGAGGTGAGCTTTAATACAACATTAACATTTCAGTGCTGTCTCTTCATGTTTCAACAGTTTTGTGCTTGATTGTTTTGCCCCACTGGTTTATTTATGGCAGGCCACAAGTAGTGCATATTTGACAGTCCATTTAGTGTACCTTTGATGAATTTAGATAATATATTTCTTAATATTTTGTGCTCAGACTGCATCCTTTAGTACATGATAGTCACAAAAACATACATAAACTTAGTTACAGTTCCCCACTGTTGATTTAGTGCTTTTATTGCTGTAGTTTGACTAGGCTATTTCCCTGTTCGTGTGTATTTCTGTTTTGGTTTTGCTGATGCTCAAAAATACCCAAAGTCATGTGGTTACCACTGGCTCCCAGTTACATTTAGGATTGATTTTAAAGTATTATTACTGGTATATAAATCATTCAATGGCCTTGGATCTCAATACATTGCAGATATGCTCACACTCAGATCACATCAGTTAGAAATACCAAGGGTTCACTCTAAGCATGGAGAGTCTGCTTTTAGCTATTATGCCAGCTGGATGTAGCTTCCAGAGGAGATCAGATGTGCTCCTACAGTAGTTACATTCAAATCCAGACTCAAAACACATCTGTTTAGCTGTGGATTTACTAAATGAGCAATGTGCCACTGTTCGTCCGACTGCTTTTACTGTACTTATTTAATTTTTTATTCTAAACTATTTTAATTATTCTTATTTGTTTTGATTATTTTAATTTCTTCTATGTAAAGCACTTTGAATTACAATTGTGTTATGAAATGTTCTATATAAATAAACTTGCCTTGCCTTACCAATTGTAACAAAGCAGTAACTGAAAGGGTGGGGCTTTATGGTAAAACACCCTCACACATCATCATCTGACATTTAAATACTTCCTCATGACCTGACCGCTTTAACCATGAGTTCATATGGCCCTCTACCTGCCTGCTGTATTTTACAGTCTGATATCTGTGAGATGAATCATACAGAGATCCCCCTCTATTTCAGCAGAAACCTTTCTGGTTCATACTACTTCTACTTGTTGTCATAGGAACTAGTGTTTGCATGCCAGTGTGGCTGACTAGTTATTTTCGTCTCATTTCTGTGTGGATCTCAGCCAGTTTTATTGTGAAAAATGTATCGGATCAATACTCTAAGACACTTCTCCTTTGAATTTTTAGCGTCAATTAAAAGAAGTCCTTAAAACCGATGGAGGCCTTGACTCTAAAGTCATGAATCTTTCGTCAGGTATTATGGATTTTCAGTCCTGGCTGCAATCCAATGAAATTCTTTCAGATGAATAAAACTGCCACTCATCTGAAATCTCATAGTTATGTTTATTTTTAGCTCTTTTACCAGTAGCTTGTACAATCCTGATTTTTGCCAAGCACTGTGATGCTTTCAAGTGATTCTTTCTAGCACTCTACACATTCACATGTCACTTAGCATTCTGTGCTGGTTAACTGACCATTTGCTGGATCAAGGTTGAGATTTTCCTTACATTTCCACCTGAGGCAAGTTGTATAAACATAGCCATGAGGCTAAAACTGGGATAATTCACCTAAAAATTTTAATTAGCATTTACTCGCCCTCAATTCATCCTAGGTGTTTGACTTTGTTCTTTCAGACAAATACAATCAGACTTATATTAAAAATGTCCTGGCTCTTCCAAGCTTTCTAATGGCTGTGGAATGTTTTGAAGTCCATAAAAGTGCATCTATCCACCATAAAAGTGCTCCACGCGGCTCTGGTGGGTTAATTAAAAGCCTTCTGAAGTGAAGCAATGCGTATGTGTAAGAAAAATATTTGTATTTACCACGTTACAAAGTAAAATTCTAGCTTCCGGCCAAATGACCATTCCCAGTGTACTTGCGCCTAAAGCGCAACTTATGACGCCGGAAGTAGCGTAACGTGTTATGGCGTAGTGTAAATATCAGCAGTACGTCGCATTAAGTTGTGCTTTACACATGGAATTCGTTTGGCTGGAATCTAGTTATTTTACTTTATAAAGTTTTAAATATGGCCCTGGAGCCGTGTGGAGCACTTTTATGGACTTCAAAACAGAAACAGCCATTCACTGCTATTATAAAGCTTGGAAGAGCCAGGACATTTTTTTAATACTACTCTTCTGAAAGATGAATGGCATTTACACCTAGGATGACTTGAGGGTGAGTAAATTATTGGATAAATTGCATTTTTGGGTGAACTATCCCTGTAAAGTTGTCATCGGATCCAAAATTCACTTTTACATGGTGTTTGCATATAAATGTGTCTTTGTAGTATGTGGACAACCCCTATACACTGAAAGAAATCCATTCACTCCTTATTTTTAATCCTCAAAAAGCCTAAACACTCTCAATAAATCTCAGTTTGGAATTTCTGAGTTGATGATGTCATTGCTCATGTTCCGCCCATGACCACTGACGGACTGTCCCGTAGCCATTTGTATACTCATGCCCCACGGAAGAGAGGGGTGGGGTGAGAAATTTGAACCAAAGAATGTTACAAACTTTACATGAAGACCCTAAAGAATCATACCAACTTGTGAAAAATGGACACCCGATGACCTCTTTAAGAACTAGTATGACCAACAGTCAACCATCTAACAAAATCGATATATTATTCACTAGACCTACATGCACCCACAAATGCATATAGATGACAGGTACCGTGGGTGATTAATCTGCTGGCTGCAGGTGACATCTTGCACTGCGTCCATCATCGGGAGGCACAGTCAGGAGGAGCCCCGAGCTCCCAGCTGCTCATTTCGTCGTTTTGATTAGTGGATTGGTTCCCCTGAATTCAGCTCGCAGCAGGCCAGCCAACACCACACGTTGATCTTTAGCACCCTGCTTCATTAAATCCCTTGCAGCATCGCACACTTTTCCTCCCACTTCCTGTCTGTGCACGTGTCAGCTTCTGGAATGCTCTAGTTGATCATTACCTCCACCTTCAGTCGCTCAGTGTTTGTATTACATCATAGGGCAATGATTACATGCTACGGAAGCGTGCAACATTATTCATTATGATAACTACTTTCAATAAGAACTGCTTCTGTGCTTGTGTATATTATGCATTTGTATAATGTAGAAAGAAAATGAAGCCGTTCTGTGTGCCACAACTAATTTCTATAATGCGTAAACTCCCAGAAGATAGTCAGAAAACAACAGTCTGTATTAGCAATTCATTTGAAATAGCCTATGAATTAAACAGCTAAATCCCATAGCGAATGCTGCTGGGGTTACATCGATAGTCTGGGGTTATAAATTATTTGCTTTTGGTGTGTGTAGAGTGGGTAAAACTGACTTTAATGGCAGGTTATCAGTTACCGTTGACTCAAACTCGAAATTTCAAAATGTATTTTTAATTGTAATATTAACGGGACAGTAATTTGGATGTAGCCTTTGTAAAAATATAATGCAAAACATACATGTGGGGAAAAAAAATGAGTGGTATTTCCAATGTCGACAAACAGCAGCAGCAGCAGCAGCAGTATTGTTTAGTCAACTATTCTTGCACTTCCCTAGTTCTGTCACAAAAGATCACATTCATGCAGTAAACATATGATGTGCTGTCAGAGCAGAATACACACCGGGGTCATCACAGTGGTTCAGTGACTTATGTGTGTAAACGTCCATAAGAAGTGAATGGCTTCACACAATTGCCACCCAGCATGAGGACTTTACATAAATCTTTAGAATTAAAAAAAACAAAGCTTCCAGTTTCACATATGGCACATTTAGTTGATTAGGTTGTGGTTTCAACATAGAGGTGTGAATCTTCACTTGTCTCACAATTCAAATACAATTTATACCATTTATATATAAGGGTAACCATTTAATTACGAAACAATTCTCAATGCATTTTTTTTTTCATTTTTTCCAATACTTTTATTAATAATCACAACATAGTTATTTTTGTTATTTTATCTTTATTAAAAATAAGAACAAAGATGCAAATAACAAATACAATACAAGAAAGAAACAAGTTTTCTTTTTTTTCATTTTACAACTATTTAACAAAACATTTTCAACAAAAGTTTTGTTTTTGTTTTATTGTATTTATTTTTTTAAATAATATATATTTATTTATCTCTTTACTTGTTTTTTTTCTAAATAATTAGTTATAAACTATATAATTAGCGAGTACGGGTATAGTGGCCAGTAAATTGAATTTCATACATTTAGCTAGGAAACATTAAATTAAATTTCGTTTAAAGCTAGTTTAGTTTATTTATTTTTGTTAAATAGATATTTTATTTATTTATTGTACTGTTTTGCTTGATTTTCATTCACTAGTTTGTTTTATTTTATTTTAATAAATAACTTAAATACTTTTAGTAAATTTACTATCATGCGTTTAGTTGAAAGGTTACAGACATGGATGTTTTCTTTAGTCCAACTTGTATGACGCAGAGTGCTAGACTGTTTAGTAGGCATCAGGGGGTGTGAAAATTGTACTTATATGTGGTGTTATTGGGAAGACATGGTGTCAAACTCACACCAGGTGTAAAAGTGAATTATGTGTGCATGAGATGTCTTTGTGGAATAGAAACAGAGCAAAAACTGGAAGAGAAGCATTTTACTGGTAACCTGCCATATTTTCCAGGGATTTTTTTATTCATTTATGTAGCCTTGCAGTGAGGGTAGAGACTAGAGAGAGAATGTAATGTTTCCTCTGTATTAAAATAAATGTTGTCAGCTGATTATGGGGAGATATGTATCTATCTAGGGTGCATTGTTATCATTAAGAGTCTGATGTTTCTCTGAATCTTAGCGGAAATCAAAGGTCTGAGATGACGGCTAACACCAGGCTGTCTGCCTTAAGCGTTTTCTGCTTCAGACACCAATAGAATTCATAATAGTATACTGATGGGAAGTAATGTCCTTATTTGTTGTGTGACTTTGTCCTTTAAATACCTGTAAACTTTTTTCCCATTTTGCTATGCTTATTGGTATAAATTTATTTTAAAACCTGATTCTTTTTCATCATTATTATACTGAACTGAGTAGGCTATGTTATTGTCATCTATGTGTATTTCACTGTATGACATTTGTATAACCATTATGTGCAATACAATAACTATAGAAGTTTCTGCGTCATTGCTCAATTACATAAAGTTGAGTTCAATGGCAGAATTTAGCTCGGGCAATGATCACTGCAGGTCACTTGAAGACAATGTTATTTGAACACAGAATTAAATGCTGATCAACTGTGTACATTTAATTTGAATCCATCCTTTCTCGTCTGTTGTAGGTGATCTACAGCTCTTTTGGTGGCACATCTAAAGGGCTACACTTCAACTACCTGATTGTCGGGCTGGTTCTGTTAACAAGAGGACGCGATGAAGAGAAGGCCAAATGTAGGTGTACAGAGGGGCACATGCAGTCCACTCAACCCAGCCTTTTATATCTTGTTTTGTATTGTAATTAAATTTTCTACCTCTTTGTTTGATAATTTCTGTGCGTTATGCATTATAAATTACAAGCACACCTCAGGCTCTCCATATGTAGTCATCCAATGTTATTCAGCTTTGTTTAGCTCGGTGTTTCTTTAGTCAAACTTGCAGCTGCTTACACACTCCAGTTCATTCCAAATGTAGTGTCTACTGACACTGTGTTCCTGACATCTGTGATTGATGTGAGGATGCGAGACACATTGCCTGCTATACTCTGATAAGGTGTGTTTGCATTAACCAGCATGTCCTCTGTATCCACAGACATCTTCAGCTTGTTCGCCAGTGATTCGGGAGCCTATGTGGTCCGGGAGGATGTGGAGAACATGCTACGTTCAGTGGATGGGGAGGTCCCGCCCTCTCTTAGGAAGTGCTTCACGGAGGTCAGTGTAGGAAGACTCACCTGTGTTATTTACCTCTGTCTCACCTGCTTGTCAGTAATGACTTCTCAGACCAATCACCATGCCCTCCAGCCACATGGTGTTGAAGAGATATATTTAGATTTTTCTTATTGAAAATTACTCATTTCACATTATTATGAAGATAAGAAAATGTAACTGTAAGTTTATAGGCTCATCCATTACGGCTGTCAGTTAAACGCGCTATTAACGACATTAACGCAAACCCATTTTAACGGCGTCAATTTATTTATTGCGCGATTAACTGTCTTTTTGGCCTAGCAAACTTTGTAGTTTTTTTTCCACTTGCTTTTGCAACAGTAAGTGGCGCTGCACTATGAAACCTATTAATTTTAATGGCCTGTGATTGACTATTCGTTTGTCTGACTTTATGCATCAAACCGTGATGGTTCGGGACAAATACACCGTTACATCCCTAGTTTTTAAATATGTTGACAGACTAAAACAGTTTGGTTACCAACATTCTTCAAAATATCTTCTTAATATCTTCATACAGATTTGAAACGACATGAGGGAGAGTAAATTTAAATAAATAGGATGAAATTTTGAAATTTTACTTTAAATAGGAAACTAAAACTTCCATTAGATGGCAGTAAATATCTCAAGTCATTGAGTCATTTATTCATTCTATTAGTTCAAACAGCTGATTCATTCATGAGTTAAATAAATGGCTCTCTTTATGAATTGGCAATTGAATAATTGGCTCAACCGAATGATCTGCTCAAAAGGCAGATTCATTCAAAAACGAAAAATCGCTGTGTTTGGAGACACAGTATTGTCTCTAAAATATATCACAATATTAATTGTTCATTTATTGAACTGTTATATAAAATCAATATCACATTAGCACTCAAACTATTCCGTATAAAGCACTTGTGTGATATTGTGCGCAGTAATTTTGATAAAAACATGAGACAAAAACAAATCATACAGGCCAGCGTATTTTTGCCCTAATATCTTGAAATTTAAGGGCATTCTAACATCGTGCTGTGACCTATTGCTCTGCATCACGTTAAATGTGTTAACTCGCTCTACATACTTTTTAAATTGGCAGCCCTAAAATAAAATAATAATAATGTGGGAAGATGAATTTTATTTGCAATACTCTGATATTTCACAAATTAAATTACATAAATAAGACAACTTGGACTGAAACATGGCTATTGTCATGTCATCTTTTGGACTTCAGGCCAATAGAAATGCAAGCTGCTTTTGAAAGAAACGTGTGACTTTTTTGTTCACTGATTAATGGATTACATGCCTATTTAAACAAACTTTTTCTGACACTTATTTCATTGATTGCCAAATTCTATATATACAGTACTTTCTGAACCATTGGCCCCATTTAAACTTGTGTTTACTGAAAGCGCTTCCTCTGTATTATAGCTCTAATAATAAGCTTAAAAGGTTGACTGTGCAAATGTTGAAGCCAACAAGGTCACGTAATATGGCTGTGACTTACATTCCCCCCTACTTCTCTATAAGCTCTTTTTCCAGTTGCACAGTTTTCTCAGCCTTTGTTCGTCCTGCATCACTTCTTGATTTAGGGGAAAGCCACCCAGTGCAGCACTTTAGTTGGTTATCTCTTGGCAGCGGCTCAAAGACTCTCTCTCTTATCTCTTTACCCAAACCACTCGCACAAATGTATCTGCATACAGCAGAAAGAAATCAGTTCATATTAATAATGAGAGAACTTCCCCTTCCCTCAACAATGGAAAGCACACAGTCCAACTTCTCAATTCTGCACTGTTTTGTCATGCACTTTATATTGGTCATGGGTTCATTAGGGAATTGTACTCCGGTGATTATTTATAGTGTTTCTGTCTGTTTCTGTCCAGGGAGAGAAAGTGAATTATGAGAAGTTTAAGAGCTGGCTACTGCAGAATAAAGATGCTTTTGCATTTTCCCGCTGGCTGCTGTCAGGTGGCGTGTGCGTCACGTTGACCGACGACAGCGACACACCCACCTTCTATCAAACCCTGGCAGGTGTCACACACTGTAAGTGTCACTATTCTCTCGGGGTATTCTCTGAATACTTCCTCTCAATACACTCTTATAACTATGTCTGTACTCTTTGAATACTCTCTGTCTGGGTCCGGAAGGATTTTTCACCATTCATTTTCTTCATAGCGATTAAAATTATGATTATTTATTATATTTTTTGCTAAACCTTCAACTAAACCAACATCCCTGAGGATTGATTTGAAGTAAAAAATAAAATAAAAATAAATTGAAAAAGTGGAGGGTACAAGATCATATACTTGTGCACTTTTTTTTAAAGGAACTGAACTACAGTTAGAAAAATACAATATAAAATTATTGGTGTAATCTACCATTCAAAAGATTTTTAATTGTTTTGAAGGAAGTCTCTCATGCTCACCAAGGATGTGTGTATTTGATCTAAAATACAGTAAAAAATGTAATATTGTGAAATATTATTAAATAACTGTTTTCAATTTTATTATATTATAAAATGTAATTTATTCCTGTAATGGCAAAGTGGATTTTTTTTAGCAGCAATTGGCTCTGTGCACAGCTCCACTACTTCCTGAACTTCAGCCAGCTTCTTGTTTCCTGTCTGGCATTATTGATTAATTCAGGTGTGTTTGATTATTGTTGCCGTGACTACTGAGGTCAAGCACACCTGAATTAATCAAATTGTCCAATAATGGTATACAGGAAACAAGGAGCTGGCTGAAGTTCAGGAAGTAGTGCAGTTGTGCATAGAGCCCATTACTCCAGTCTGTATTGCAAAACATTAAAATATATAAACATAGATAAGAATTTTGATAGTGTAGTGACTGAATTGATTAATCTTGTCTTGTTTCCATGGTAACTGCAACTTGTCCGATTGGTGAATCAATAGTTTTGTAGTTCTATTGAGACATAAGAAAACTACAAATTTGACTTGCTTTACGTCAAGCTTTACAATAGTCATTATTGCGTTTTTCTTCGTTTCTGATGTCGCAATACATCATACTGTCAAATCATGCAACATAATCTACCTTGTCTGTGGACATTGTTCATTCAAAAGCCTGTGCTGGATAAACAACAAGCGTGCGTGCGACAGTAGGCTGCGGTAGGCTAAATTATTTATGACAGCAATTGCAGGACAATTCCGCTTCAAACCTGTAGGGCGACCGCAGAGGAAAGGTTACTTGGTGAATTTGGCAACTGTTGAAAATTACTCTGACTTGTGACTTTTGCAGGAGAATTTACCATTAGTCTTGGAGCTCATGATGGGTCAGTCTTGAAAAATGACACACACAAAAAATCTATGGAGAATATTAAGGTGTTTTAGTGTTCATACGTCCTAAATACTTCATACTTCCTAAATACTCTAAATCGGTTTACTGTTATTACTCTCTGAATATGCTCTCTGGTCTGCCTTTTATGCAGATATGCTCAGTGTTTGTCACTTTAGAGGCATCCGTTTACAGAAATTTGTTCAAGTGACTTAAAGTCTTAAGTTAACATTTAAATTTACTAGTGACTTTGTATGTCGCTGAGGCTGACAGTAATCTGCTCTTTGATAATCTGTGCTGCAAATGTTTAAGTTGCAAGTCTCGTTTTGCCCATTTCCCTCTTCCCCCGACACGCAGAAGTCATCAACGAATCAGTCGGCTTGCCCTCCAGCGGGAGAGAGGCATCTGTGTGAGATAATGGCCAGTGACAGGCAACACTTCCCACTCAGTGAACACGCTTACACACGACTTGCACACACTCGGCCCTGCTGCAGCTGTCGCTGCCACCCAGTTATTAAAACCAGACTGACACGGCGAAGGAAATGGCTGCATTCTCTCAGAGACCCTGAGCCTGCACAGTGACAGAATGTCTAAACCCTCGCTCTTCTTATCATTTATGATGATTTATTTAGGTGCTGAAGATCTCCCTCCTGTTCAGTCACTCTGCACATTTGCTGTCATGAAATCATAATGTGGGAAGCCTGTAATATTTGCAGTTCGTTCTGGGTGTACTCAATTAACCCCCATTTACAAGTGAGCACACTGTGATAGCCATTTATTTGAGTATTTATGATAATACCATAATTATTATTATTTGATATAAATGTATACCATTTAGTGTATTTTTAATGGCTGTTTAGGTGTGTTTAACTGACAGATTAATTGTTTAAAGTATAAATATTCTCAATTAATAAGGAATAGATAACGAATGTCATGACTAAATCAAATAATTTCAAAAAATATTCTGAAGTTGGGACATTTTGTAAAATGCAATAAATTCAAGAATTTGTGATTTTGTTCATTCTATTTATGCTTTCCAAAAACTTCTTTTTATTTCTATCTTTATTCTATTGTACTTATTTAATTCAAAGATTGAAATCAAACGTCCATGTGTAGGATAAACTCTTAACAACAATTTTTTTTTAATTTATTTATTTTTTGGTCTGGTGTACAACTTTACATGGAAAATGTATCTTGTTTTAAGGATGCATTTTTACTGGAAATGTGATTGTGAAAACTGATTCAGTTTTGTTCAGACGTTTGAATTGATTACGCTGTCTAGGTAGGCTAAACTCAGTAGGCTTTGGAGCTCTGCCATTAATGCTGGGCAAGAGCAAACCAATATTGACATGCCTCCTATTCTGTTTGTAATTTAAAACAGTTGCTAAGGGTTGCTTTAAACAGCATACACAGCAGTTGTTTGCCTTTGTCATTAATCAATTGACTGTATACAGTCATTATTGGAAGGTTAATTTATGTGCCTTTTTGTATATTAGTAAGACCATGATCAATTCTGTCAATAGCATATTTCTTCATTACAGAATGAATGCAGAAGGCTTCATTCTTTTCACTGTTACCCAGGCAAGATACTTTTATTCTCAGGTACAAGATAGAAAAGTCAAAAAACACAAAAGCAAGTGATTATACAAATAGCTCAGTAAAATTAGAATAAGTTTGTCAATCAAGGACAGCTTTGCCTCTCCATCTCTGGCCAATCAGAGGAGCTACCTGGGCAATGCACTGTAATCTGCGGCCCGCTCTAGATTATCCTCTTAGCTCAGTGAGAGGGCTGTGTGTGTGCTGTCAGTGTGAAGTAGTCATGATCTGTGTGATCTGTTTGACCGTATATGGGTTTATGAGTTCATGCACTGTCCAGAATATGCCTCACACCAGGCCAAATACAAACTGGCAAGAGGCCTATCAGAAAGAAGAAAGTGATGACTAGATGACAACAATCTGCGAGAAAGAAAGGAGTTGCGTACGGAGATGGAGAGTAGCTGTATTTTACCAACGTAGCGGCAGCTTGTGTGTCATGGTACCTGCCATATCTAACAGCCAGAGCTGACATGTGCAGTGGAATATGGTATGGTTCTTCTGCTGCCACTCTGATAGAATCGCACCATTAGGTGAGTTCTTGAGAGATATATATAAATATAGCTTGATGGACACATTGTTTGTCAAATACACACCTCCAATACGTATGCTGTTTAAACGTTTGGGGTCGGTTAGGTGTTTTTTAAGTGTTTTGGAAAGAAGTATCACCCAGGATGCCTTTATTTGATAAGCAGTATAAACTGTAATATTGTGAATTACTACTTTTTGAAGTATCTGTTTTCTATTTTAGTACATAATTTATTCCTGTGATGATAAAACTGATTTTTTAGCATCATTACGTATGTACTACATTATATTGTTACCAGTTTTTAGTGTCTCATGATCCTTCAAAAGTCATTCTGATATGCCGATTTGATGCTCAAGAAACATTTCTTCTTATTATCAGTGTTTAAAACAGTTGTGCTGGTTAATATTTTTGTGGAAACTGATGAATGATGAATAGGTCAGAAGAGCAGCATTTACTTGAAAAAGAAAATTAGTTAAATAATCAAAAACGTATTAAATATTCTATTTAATGTCTTAAATGTGAGGTTTTAACTAAAATTAGGGGGTTTATCATTGATGTTATTTTTTCCATCAGTATAGAATGAAATCTCATATTCTCACTGGCTAATAACAGACACTTTCTCATCAAAACAACACATCTCAAAGATGGCACTGATTCTGTCCCCAAGAGAGATGGCTAATGTTTGTGATATTGAATACAAAAGTGTGACATTGTGTCTCAGTCCAGACCTGTAATTACTTTGTCATGGATTGCATGCGCTCTGTGCCCTGTTACAGGACAGGAAAAGTAATAGAAACGTAGCTCAAGTAATAGGTGAAATGGGGTTTGACAGCTTGAGAGGCCCGACAGCATCGTGCTAGCCTAAGAAACAATGCCTGTCCTCCTCCTATAATGCATTGCTGGACAAGAAGATATCATACCACAGCAAGCTTGAAATAAACTGCACATAGTGTCTCATTTTAAGATGCGCTGTAAACATTCAGGTTTGCTGATCCGTACGGTGCATAAGTGTTAGATTAGTAGTCGCTGTCCAATGCACAAACAGTGAATAACACTCAAGCAGATTTTCAGTATCTTAAAGCTAATGTAATAGGTAATAATAATGTTGCTCTGAATAATGATAATTATTCATCACTTCATTAAGTTTGTTGTTAAATGTTTTTTGAGCTGTAAATGCATCTTGGATGTATTTTTTAGGGCTACTGTCAAGATAGATTTCCTCTCCTAACTGCTCCTGAAATGACACAGAGTCATTGATTGTGATTCGTGGCGGGTTGGTTTGTAACCCTATAGATCCCCAGACTGTTTTCTGTGTTTCTGGCCGGTACGGTCTTTCAGTCTTCAGGCCCTCTGGCAGTAAACCTGCTCTCCCAGAGAACTATGGGAAATAATGACTATTGAGCCCATCCATTCAGACATCCATTTGTCTGTCAAACCACAGAGGTTTATCTGTTCTGCAGCAGTCTGAGATAACGGAGGAGTTTCGGGCCAAAACCCCTAGGACATACTTTTGTTTGGATCAGTTTGCTTATTTATTTAATTATGGAGTGCATTCTCTGAAATGTATTGTGTTTTGAATAGAGAGTGTAGTAGACTGAAATGAAAGTCAGGCTAAACAAAAGATCAGATTTGTATTCCTGTGTTTTGACACTTGCCTTATGTGTGATGGTCAGTGTAGGAGGGGGAAGACTAATCCTATTAGGCTAAGCTAGAGATTATTGCAAAGCAAAAGGAGTTGACCTAGGTCCTCTTAAACTAAAAGACTGGACTATATATGGCTTTACAGAGGGGGTAACCTGAGCCATGCTTTCACCTAGTAGGTGACATTATGTAATCACTTGTCATAAATGTTAATGGTTACATTTTACAATAAGGTTAATTAGTTAACATTAGTAAATGTATTAACTACTTGAACTAACAATGGGCAATGCATTTGTTACTGTATTAATCTTTGTTAATGTTAGTTAATAAAAATACAGCTGGTCATTTGTTTCTTCAAGTTAGTTCACAGTTCATTAACTTAATGTTAACAAATACAACGTTTGATTTTATAACTTATTAACTAAGATTAATTAATGCTGGTTCCTTCTTAGTACATGTATTGTAAAGTGTTACCATGTTAATCATAATAGGAGCCCATTTACTGTCTGCAACAGCTAATTTGTTGTGTAAAAAAAAGAATCCATCTAAATGTCTCTATTTAAAGAATAATTCATCCAGAAATTAAATTATTTATGGAGGTTGAAAGTAGTTTTTCACCCTCATGTCTTTGCAAACTTGTATGCTGTAAAAGTAGTGAATATCAACACAATGCTTGCAAACAAGCTCAAAATGGACAAAATAGTGCCATAAAAGTATATGACTAGAGACTGGTTTGATATTTTCCAAGTCTTTTCAAACCTTAATATATGAATGCTTTATATGAGGAACATGTCTATTTACTTGTGGTGTTATTCATAAAAATATCTACTTTTGTGTTTGTGTTGTTTCAGTATATATTTATACTATTATAGTATTTATTAATATTTTCAAATAGCTTTTATTTTAACATTTAACATTATTTTGTATGTAATTTTCTTTTATTTTGTCATCTTTATTAGTTTTGTATTTTTGTTTAGCTTTATTTTTATTTCTAGTTGTGTTTAGCACTTCAGCTTCAACTTGTAGTTTCGGGTTTAATAACATGAGGGTAAACGACATGGGGGTGAAAAACAGTCAAAACAGGTTTTTGTAAACCATCTAAATGACTACCAATGGAGTCATTACACAGAACTATATGACTGATATTCAATTACACAAGGAGGACATGCCCAACTGATGCTTGACACTGCACATTAAAACGATTATTAAATCACAAAGAATCTGATTTCTTGTGTTTTCTTTCTTGCAGTAGAAGAATCGGACATTATCGACTTGGAAAAGCGCTACTGGCTGCTGAAAGCCCAATCAAGGACAGGCCGTTTTGATTTGGAAACCTTTGTCCCTCTGGTCTCGCCCCCTATTCATGCATCGCTAAGTGAAGGCAAGACAGAATTCATTACAGTAATTTGAAAAGGTTCCCAAATGGTTTGAAACACACAAACACTCACACATACATCCACCTGCTAGCCGTGTGCTTTGAAAACATTTGCGGCACCCATGAAAGCACCCATTTTATTTTAGTAGAAGTAGGTCTTTGCTTTTGAAATTTATAGGATCATGTGTGATAAAAGATCTCCAAAGAATCCAATTACTCTTGCTGGCTAATCTAAACGCTGACATTTTCTCCCATTTTCCAGGCTTGTTTCATGCCTTTGATGAGAATCGGGACAATCATATTGACTTTAAGGAGATATCGTGCGGACTCTCAGCTTGCTGTCGGGGCCCTGTAGCGGAAAGGCAGAAGTGTAAGCATTTCATTTCCTATCATCCTCTTTTAGTCGTTCTCATTCCACGGCTGATGCAAGATTGTTTTATATGGTGTTTCTTCAAACATTTTTGGAATAAAATCCTTTAAGGCTATTTTAGCTAGCATAATCTGTATTCTAAGACGGCGTCGTGGTTGGTGGACGCGTAAAGTCGAGTGGTTTTCTTTGTGAACATTTCTGCATCGACATTTGTTAAATAGGCAGAAGGAGACGAGTTTTTCCGATGGCTATGGATGTTGAGCAATAGGTTCGCTGTGCTTTCTGAACCTCCAGTGTGGGGTGATGTGAAACAGGATTTTAATCTTTGTTTTGCAACACCCTTTCCAGCGTCTCCTGCAAAAAGTCCTCCTAAAAAAATCAAAAAGAAATCTGAAACAAATGGAGATATCATCGACTTTTTGAATGCCATTCAAGCTCTGTGTGCAAAACAAGATATATTCGTCATTCAAAAAGGAAGTGAAACTAAGAATGCAGGCATGCAAACTATAAACAAAGCACCACTTGCTTACAGTTTTGAATATCAATCTATTTATGCACAAATGATAATAAAAAATGTTATTTAAATGTGGTTTCTCTTAAATGAATGTTTAAAAGTTCCCCATCTAAAGGTAGGGACACACCAAACCTTTTGTGTATATGTATTGTGAAAAGCGCTATATATATATATATATATATATATATATATATATATATATAAATACATTTGAATTGAATTGAATTACTACTTTGCTCACTTTCATCACTTTTGCTCTTATTGCACTGACTCATTCGCTAAACTGAACAGCCAATCAGAGTTCTCTCTCTGAAAGACGGCCCGGCGCGGATTGATCAACGTGTCCGGAAAAACCCAGATGGATTTCGTCTAGCATCAAAAGGCAAAAAAAGCACTAATTTGCAC
Source organism: Cyprinella venusta (assembly GCA_038021265.1). Lineage (NCBI taxonomy): Eukaryota > Metazoa > Chordata > Actinopteri > Cypriniformes > Leuciscidae > Cyprinella > Cyprinella venusta. Next base: position 11,213,077 of record CM075881.1, on the reverse strand, counting down.
AGATTGCAAACGATCTCCATCTGTGTTCTTTAATTTGCGTGTCTTCAGTGGATCACTCGCCGAAGTTTCCACTCCCATCTGCGCTTTTTTGGAATTGCGCTCTCACGCTAATTTGCCCTGTTTAGTAAATCTGACCCTAAATCTCTTCTTCCTTGTCTGCTTCAGTTTGTTTTAAAGTGTTCGATGTAGATCGGGATGGAGTTCTGTCCAGGGATGAGATCCATGAGATGGTGGTGGCGCTGCTGGAAGTGTGGAAGGACAACCGTACAGATACCCTCCCCGTAAGTGTCTAATCGAACTTATGTCCACAGAAAAAGCGATAAGCACATGATACGGTTTAACTCTTTGATTAACCTTTTGTTGCTAAGCAAATTACTTCCTTAGTATTATATGTTTGTGGCTATGCCTATGCGGTGATTTATGCATACTAGATGCAATCATGTTTTTGCAGGTTTGCACTAATGTGGGATAATAGATTTAAATTAAACTCAATTCAATTCATTATTGATTTGTGCATCCTGAGTTGTCATTGTATGTCTTGCATCTAATAGACACCTTTCTTGTCAGTTATAGATTTGATGATAATACTTCCTGATTTATGTATCTCTATTTTTCAGGAGTTTGATTCCAGCGTGTCAGACATTGTAGAGGACATACTGAAAATGCACGACACAACAAAAGTAATTAGACTTTCTTTTCGATGTAGATTTGTCATGCTAAAACAAAACAAAAAATATTCGTTGATATCGATTTCAATGAATTTTCACCATTGCTGATACCCTTTTAATTCAAATGTTATGTTTCAAAACAAATTTTACAAAATGAAATAAAACACTTGCATATAAATTACATTAATTTCTCAATTAAATAAACATTACTTGCATTTGTTTGTTTGTTTTTTCCCTCAGGTTTGTCTTAGATCCAATATTTAAGGACATTATATGCGTCATCTGTGCTTAAACATTTGTCTTGTGTTTTACTCACAGCTCGGGCACTTAACCCTGGAGGACTATCAGATATGGAGCGTGAAAAGTGCCCTCGCCAATGAGTTCCTCAACTTGCTGTTTCAGGTAAGATCCTACCAATAGTATTTTTGGACAAAGTTACAAAATAAAAGGGGTGTAAATGCTTTGTAAGTGAATCCAGTAAAGCATGTGCGTTTTTATGTTGATTCTGGCCTCAAATGGCTTGTTAATCTGTTGATCATTAGGTGTGTCATATCGTCCTGGGCTTGCGTCCTGCTACCCCTGAAGAGGAAGGCCAGATCATTAGGTGAGAGTAGGACACAGCATTTCTTTACTCACCCTTTTACTTTCTGTAACTCGGCTTCCTTTCAAAAGCGTCCTACTGAGCACTTTCTCAATGTTTTAATACAAGCCTTATGAGGGCTGTATCGTATTTCACTCACCCACGATCCTCATGATTACACTTTGTCTGTTTATAAGGATACATTGTACCTCCGTTGCCTGTAACAGCCTTTAAAATCATTAATTTCAAAAGACACCATAAATACTGTACCACATCATTGTGTCATTGTTTGGCTATACTGCCTAAGTTTATTATTGATATCCAATGACTGAAGGAATGTTTTGTTGGTTTATTTTGGTGCGTGTGTATAAATATGATAGTTCTTCTACTGACTGTTTGTCATCCACAATGTTTTTTTGTGACGGCACAGGGGTTGGCTGGAGCGGGAGAGCAGGCATGGGCTACAACCCGGTCAGAACTGGTTTCTGATCTCCATGCAGTGGTGGCAGCAGTGGAAAGACTATGTCAGATATGTGAGTAAGCATTATGTCTATGCAGCCTCTACATAACAATTAAAAGGAATCATATCATGATAAATCTAAATTTCTTTTTTCTTTTTTTAAAAAAGTACACTGTTCTGTTTTGTACTATCTAAACAAACTGAGTCAATTATGAGTAAATTCTGACCATTTTTCAAATGTAATTGGACTACAGAGAAGACAGTAAACTGATCTGACCCATTTATAGTACTCATATCAGGCTGGACCTTGTTTCTCTCAGACATCAACCGGCCAAAAAGTACTGACAATATGGAGCTTACAGGTTTTTTTGATATACAATCTATTAAAAACTACTATTATTGTTTTAAACAGGATAATAAGTCGATTGTCGTAGAGCAGCCATCAATTCATGGCAGTGGGATGAGAAGTTCTCAGTCTACAGCACCTATAGAGCCTGTCCTGAACAGAGTTGGAATAGTTGTGCGTTCTTCCAGTTCCACAGAAGAAAAATTTCCTGATAACATCTCCAGCTCATCAGAGGCTTCAGAGAGCACTGGTAATAGTAAGTACACACTCAGTTGTTGTTAAGAATATGATTTAATCTGTGGCCTAGCAGTTATCACATTTTTTTTACGTAAAACAATTATTTTATTTAGTAGGAATGCATTAAATTGATCAAAAGTGACAGTAAAGACATTTACATTGTTGCATAAGATTTCCATTTTAAATAAATGCTGTTCTTTTGAACCTATTTATCAAATAATCCTGGGAAAACAAACAAGTTTTCAAGTTTTCCACAAAAATATTAAAACTGCTGTATGGATTTAGAATTTTTTTGACTGTACTAAAGCATAAAAATACTTTAATATGTATTATGTACTATAATATGTTCATGTATTTAGGAATGATAAGTGCACATACTTTTTTCACAGAAAAACTATAATGGAGTCTAATCTAATAAAAAGGCATGAAGGCTGAAAAGACATTTATTTACATTTCCTCAGGCCTGACCCCACACACCAGTTCTTCTGCCACAGACGTCTGCTTCGCTCGGCAGCACAACGTCTCTGACAACAACAACCAGTGTTTCTCCAGTGTCAATGGCCATTTGCCCAACAGCATGGTCACGCAGAGGCCCGGTGCCATCGACAACCAGCCTCTGGTGACCACCGAGCCCATGAAGGTGAGTGTACGTGTGCTCAGAACACCCACTGAAACCAGGAAGCCACTTCTAATCCTTTTGCCCATCAAAATAACAACCAAAGTGCAAATTAAAATCACCTTGAACAAATTAATCCTGTGATAAATGATCTGTAACATTTGTGTTTTAGAAAAAGAAGCTAAAAGCATTTTGTATGAAACTGCTTGCTTCGGTAATGGCTTGTCACAAGCATATTTGCAGTTATGTAATAATATAATGTCCAATATAATCAGACTCTTTCTTTGCACAACACAATACATTGCAGCTGTAAAGCCAAAAAGGGACCTTTTTGGTCCTGTCGACACCCCTTCATCCAACCTCCCATTCTCAGTCAACAAGAGAAGAGCAGGGTGAAGGGCACTTACACCACCTGTGATTTACTCACTGGAGGTCCCTACAATTTGTCATTGCAAATTCAATATAAACTCCCCTTGAGTGTGTGACTTCGTTTTGTCCAGGCACCCACATTGACTATGGAGGGAGGGCGGCTGAAGAAGTCCCAACAGGTGTTGGCTAGCCGGGACTTTGAGACTGTGCCAGAGCCGGTATGGAGGGCACTTTATCACTGGTATGGGGCCAACATCAGCCTCCCCCGACCGGTATGTATTCCATCTCCCACCATAGGCACTTGATTTGTGCTTCAATGAATGCTATTTTCTCTGGTTTTTATGCTTAGACACACAATGATCTTGATGATGTAACATGAGGTGTCACATGAACTGGGTCAGATATTACTAAACGTGTTTCCTGAATACAGATTATTCTTGGCTAATTTAACCCTCTTTTGTACAGTGTTGCCTCTGGGTATCAGACTCATTTTCTTCACTTTACTACCACATAATTTATATTATATGGCCTTAAAATGGTTCATAATGAAGGGATGTTGTCAAATAAACAGTAAAAAGGTTATATTCTGGAGGTTTTTACATGATTAACTGCCCTTAAAAAAAAGGATTCTTCCCCCGTAAAAAAAATTACTTCATGTTTCTTATTTTTGCAAAATAAAAAATGTGCTTAATTATATATATATATATATATAATTAAGCACAATTTTTTTAATTTGTAAAAATAAAAAATATATATAAAAATATAAATAAAAAAAAAAATATATATATATATATTTTTTTCTTTCTTCATTTATATAGTAAAATATTAAAATTCTATTATATTAAAAGTTATAAACTAAATGTAATTACAAATATTATTTAATAATGTTGCAGCGTAGCTTAAAAGGACCCCTCTCCAAGTATCAGTTTAAAGTTTTTGATTTTGGTAATATCAATTTCATGCGAGAATAGTAAATCAAACTTTTTTTGTCATGATGTATGCAGTAGGGGTTTAAAAATTTGACTGAGGAATGAACATGTCACCTGAATCTACCCTGTGAACTTCTAATTCAGTTTGATTCAGCCAAATTTAGCTTCTCTCTTAAGCAGGTAGACCACTGTAGTATTGTGCTTATTCTGTATCTTTTTTTCTTCCTTCAGGTCATCATGTCTACAGTCACAGTTCACCCAGAGCTAGAGCTCTTCCCCCGCTACCTTCTGTTCCTGCGACAGCAACCGGCCACACGCAGCCCTCAGTCTAACATCTGGGTTAATATGGGTATGAGCAGCCTGCGAATGTTCCCTCCACATATGCCCCGAGGTAACGTAAGCCGGCAGCAAGAGAGAGGCTCCCTCCACCTCCGCCTTGACCAGTTTCTCTAATCTCCTAAAATGCACCCAGCTCGGTCTCAGCAAAACGACCTGTCTGGATTACTAAAGAGCCAAATCCTGTTGCCAACACCCAGAGTCATCTTCTGAGTTCGGCCTAGAGTTGAAAATAATAATAGAGAACAAAAGAAAACATGAAATATATAAAATGACATTAGTTATTTTATATTTTTTGTTAAATGCTACATTTTGCTCACACAAAACTATAATGTTATCCATGACAGCTGGATCTTTTTAATTAAGTTTCGAGACTAGAAATATTGTGGCTGTCTGGCTCAGAAGACTGTTTGGTGTGGGTAAAGAAGAGCGCTCTCTGGCTGATTTGCTGTAATTGTTTGCTTTGCAATCTTACCAATTTTTTTATTTTATTTTTTTGTCTCAAATAATTTTCGTCTTCTATGAAATCAATAATTGCTGTATGAATCTATTTTGTTTTTTCACAAGACTGGACTAATTAAAAAATGCCTTGATTTTTTTTTATTTTTTAAATTAAAATCACCCAGACTAATGATTTGATGAATGTCCCCTCTGAAAATGACCTTTGCCCTTTCTTGCTGCTACCTTACAACTAATCCTCAGTCTGTCAATCAGGTATTGGTGCTGTGTATGTGTTATATATTGATCTGTGTGCTCCTTTGACATCTGTGTTGATTTAATAGCATGCATGCTAGGGTATATGGATGGAATGGACTGGATCTTCTCGTTTTTCATCATTGAAACCATAAAAGTATTACTTTACTAATTTAGCATACTAAGTTAAATTACATTTACATACTCCATGATTTCTTTAATATTCATTTTTGTATACTGTATATATACATTATACACTATACTGTATATTACATTATAACACAGCTGGTGGAACTACAATAAAAGGTTGTATCTAAAATGTGTAAATGTTTTTTTGCTCGTGACAAAGAGAATGCTAAAAGGTGCTTCGTTCACAGGAAATGTTCCTTCTCCAAATGCCCCTCTGAAGCGAGTGCTGGCGTACACGGGATGTTTCAGCAGGATGGGCACCATTAAAGACATTCATGATTACCTGTCCCAGAGGTTACGCATAAAAGAAGAGGACATGCGCCTCTGGCTCTACAATAGTGAGGTAGGGATTAGAGCCCTAAACGTGACTTGTTTTCTTAAAATGAGGGGTTTTAAATAAGTCTCTTATGCTCACCAAGGCTGAATTAATATATTTTTCCCGAACAAATGTACAGTATATCATAATTAATAATACATACATTTATACTGTATACTAATCTTGTTTTATGTTGACTTTTTATCAGAATTACCTCACTCTCCTGGACGATGAAGATCACACTTTAGAAAGTTTGAAAATTCAAGACGAACAGCACTTAGTCATTGAGGGTATGTCTGTGACATTTATCTGTCTTAATTAAAGTGTTATCTCATTTCACATTTGCTGTGCAGTGTGGATTAAATTGCAAACCGTGCATGACTGTACTGATGGAAAAGGAAAAATTATTAAGATATCTTTCCTTTTCTCTAGTTCGAAACAAAGATATGAGCTGGCCAGAGGAAATGTCTTTCATTGCAAACAGCAGCAAAATCGACAGACACAAAGGTAACGTCAGACTTCTTGGAAAGTGTTGGGAAAATCTATGCAAATTGGAGGCTGGCCAGACCATCTACAAATGCCAGAATGTTTATCTGAGTTTGACTATACCTAGATGACACTGTAATACAATTCTTTAGGCTGGTTTCTTGTATCAAAGCACATATCAAGTAGATTATTAACAGAGGAACAAAAGCAGCAAGAGTCCAAGAAGCAATTACATAAAGCCAAATCAAGACAGATATCAGCTTTGACATTTAAAGACTCACTGTTGCTGTCGAATTCAGTATGAAATACTGAGTAATTGAACTTCATGGAGATAGTACTCAAGTGGTTGTGCCTGTGAAGTTAAAACCTTCAGTCTCTCTTAAAAAACTTTTAAATTCCATTAAAATATATGGAGAGAAAAAAAACTTTAAACATTTTGTCCCATTTCTCTTGCAGTTCCTACTGAGAAAGGTGCCACAGGTTTGAGTAACCTGGGTAATACATGCTTCATGAACTCCAGTATTCAGTGTGTAAGCAACACCAAGCCCCTCACTGAGTATTTCATCTCAGGACGACACCTTTATGAGCTTAACAGGTAAGGTTTTTAAATACCAAAACCGCTTGAAACTACTTAGTTAAGCATTTACTGTTGCTCTGAAAAATGTTGGGGGCGAAATCCATCCAATCATTTCAACTGGAATCCACATGAGTGTGAGTTTCACCTGAGGGCGAAAAAAAAGTGTGTTTGTGTTTGAGTTGATGACACCATGGTGACAAACAGAAAGTTGCTTGATTTAAAAGGGACTTCTGTGTGAGCAGTGCTTGATGCAACTTTTTTGCCAATGAAATTCCAAAATGCTGCTACTGTGATGCAAGCTGATTGATGGGTCACAATCATACTTCTTGACCAATGAGCTGTCTTGCCTTGACAGAACCAATCCGATAGGAATGCGTGGGCACATGGCCAAATGCTATGGTGATTTGGTACAGGAACTCTGGAGCGGCACCCAAAAGAACGTTGCACCTCTAAAACTCAGGGTGGGTTTTGAAATTCTCAGAAATCTCTGAAATTATGAGCATCAAACCCAAATGTTTACACTAATATTCTTATTCCATTTTTTAAAAAACATTAATGTAGTGGACAATAGCAAAGTATGCACCGAGATTCAATGGCTTCCAGCAGCAAGACTCCCAGGAGCTCTTGGCATTTCTCTTGGATGGGCTTCACGAAGACTTGAATCGCGTGCACGAGAAGCCGTACGTGGAGCTCAAGGATAGTGATGGACGCCCAGATCATGAAGTAGCCACAGAGGTTGGTGTCAAAACTCCTCTTTTTCAGCCCCTGCCAGGCTCAATAGATTAGCTCATTATATAGGCAAACCGATAAAAAGTCGGTTCTTCACCCTGAGGACATCTGCATGTTTCTCTTTCACAGGCCTGGGAAAACCATTTGCGGAGAAATCGTTCAATTGTGGTGGACCTCTTCCATGGGCAGCTCAGGTCCCAGGTGAAGTGCAAGACCTGCGGCCACATCAGCGCCCGCTTCGACCCCTTTAACTTCCTATCACTGCCGCTGCCCATGGACAGCTCCATGCACTTAGAAATCACAGGTAAAGCAAAGCAGAGAGAAAACATAAACACTTAAAAATTCATCAGTAGGTGCTGCGGTCTCACATAAAAGCTTTTTTGATTTGCAGTTATCAAACTTGATGGGTCTACTCCGGTGCGTTATGGGCTCCGTCTCAACATGGATGAGAAGTACATGGGCCTGAAGAAACAGCTGAGTGAGCTGTGCAGCCTGAAACCTGAGCAGATCCTACTGGCTGAGGTTCATACATCCAACATCAAGGTCAGCTCAACTTGCCACATCAGACACTGTTGTTGAGACAATCCAAGTGGCCTGGATTTTAAATAAATGCTTCTCTTCGATCTAGAACTTTCCTCAGGACAACCAGAAGGTGCGACACTCTGTGAACTGCTTCCTCTGTGCATTTGAAATCCCTGTGCCTGGCTCACCCACCTCAGTCACCTCTCCAGTGCAAACAGGTAATGAGGATTAATTTCTTCATCTTGGTCCTGAAAAGAAAAGTTTTACTTTATCATGGGCACCTTTATTTGACATTGACCCATATTATTATTATTAATATTTAAAAAATATATATATTATTGTTTGTTAGAAAAAATACCTACAGCCAACGGGACAGCAGGAAACAATCACATTGGAAAGTCTGGCCTAATTCCCAATGGCATGCCCAGCACAGTGGTCCCCTGTACCCCCGAGAAGCCCCTCGCCAATGGTATCCCTAATGGCCATGCTGTGCCGGTGCAAGACAGCCCCTTCATTGGCTACATCATTGCCATGCACAGAAAGATGGTGAGCATTCACTTCATATTCACTGTTGGACTGAAAATTTTTTTTTTTTAATTGCAAAAAAATTGCTAGTTAATACCACTAACAAGGCTCAAAATAGCCCCACGCTAACAAAACCGAAGCATTAAAAACTTTGCAAGTGTGCAGACAGTTTAATAATAAGATACTTTATAAAGACTGTACACTTCGCGTATACAGGCAGGAGCCGTCTTTGGAAAACACGTTATTAACCCCTAGGTTCATTTTGCGCCGGAATTATCCTTTTAACATGATTGTCATAAGCATAAGTGTCCCTTCTTTCTCTTCAGATGCGGACGGAGCTGTACTTCCTGTCCTCTCAGAAGAACAGGCCCAGTCTGTTTGGCATGCCGCTTATTGTGCCGTGCACTGTGCACACAAGTAAAAAGGACCTGTATGATGCCGTGTGGATCCAGGTGTCCCGACTTGCCAGCCCTCTGCCCCCACAGGAAGCCAGCAACCACGCTCAAGACTGGTCAGTAGCATCTGTAGCTCACAGCGTTTTGATGTTGATCATTAGTTTGGATCTTTGTTTTTTTGTCCGAAGTACACCAGTCAAAGGTTTGGGTTCATTGAGATTTCGTTTAATGTTTTTGAAAGAAGTCTCTAATGCTCACCAAGGCTGCATTTGATCAAAAATAAATACATTTACATTATTGTAAAAAAAATGTAATATTGTTAAATTGTATTATATTTTATTATGTATTTTAAAATGCTCTTTATTCCTGTGATGCAAAGCTCAATTTTCAGCATCATTACTCCAGTATTCAGTGTCACATGATTCTTCAGAAATCATTCAATCAATATGCTGATTTGCTGCTCAAGAAACATTTCTTATTATTATCGATGTTGCAAACAGTTGTGCTGCTTTGTATTTTTATGGAAACAGTGATTTTTTTTCTTTAGATACCTTGACGAATAGAAAGTTCAAAATAACTCTTTTAGAAAGAAATGGAAAGTTCAATAGAAATATTTTGTAATCAATGTCTTTACATAATCAATTGAATTTGTTCTAGCTGAACATAAATATTAATTTCTTTTGAATAAAAGTATTCATTTCTTTTAAATAAAATTTTACTTAACCAAAACTTTTGAATGATAATATACACTATAAATTATGATGATAAAATGTAGTAAAAGTTGTTGTTAGAGTGGTTAGCTGTTTTAGTGTAGTCATTTCTGTTTCCTATTTCTTAACAAATGTACGGTTAGCTTTTGATACTTTATACAAGACCTAGTGAAATTTGTTCTATTTTTCATTTTTCAGATTTAATGCAAATGATAGCATCATAATAAGAAGTTCCTTATTCCTTTAGTTCCTTATTTCAGTTCACATAGCCATTAGTGACCTAGAAAATAGTGCGGAATATTAAATATTTTTTATTCCTTAACTTCTTTTCTTGGCCCCCTGTGCACATCTGTAAGGTGGTTCCTTTACTTTGTTATGTGACATGTCATGTACTCTTTCAGTGATGACAGTATGGGCTACCAATACCCCTTCACTCTGCGGGTGGTGCAGAAAGATGGTAATTCCTGTGCCTGGTGTCCCTGGTACAGGTAAGTCATTTGAGTTCAGCGCTTATGCATGCACATATCTCACACTGTGGGCTGTCGTGACTGACAAGGGTTGTCGTGACTTTGCCAGGTTCTGCAGAGGCTGCACGGTGGACTGTAATGAAGACAGAGCATCTTTGGGGAATGCCTACATCGCTGTAGACTGGGACCCCACCGCCCTGCACCTTCGCTACCAGACCTCTCAGGAAAGAGTACGTGCTTTACAGATGTTCACAGATTTTAAGCAGCATATTAAGTACTTCAGTCAGTGGGTTCAGTCTTTCTAAACTGCATCCAGTCTGATGCTGCACTGCAGGACATGATGTACACATAATAATTACTCTGCTAGTGCTGCCATTCCTTTGGGATTTGCTTTCATCTCACATCTCAGCTGAGAAATCCATTAAAATCATATTGTATGATTAATTGTTTTCTGGGTCTGTTGCCTCTGTATTACCTCTAGCAAGACCTCCTGATATAATCAGCTAATTATTATCCATCATTTCCCACTTGCAAAAGACACTTTCTGATTGCATACTCTACTGCAGAGTCATAGTAAATAACTTGTTTAAAATTGGAGATGACAAAATAAAATCCCTTGGTTTTTGCACCACTTTTATGGTGCATTACAGACCAGTTTTTGGGTAGGTATTTCATTTTGTTACGGTGTCTGTCAAGTAATTAGTTGTTGATGTTTATGTGGAGCAGATAGTGGAAGAGCATCCCAGTGTTGAGCAGAGTCGGCGTGCTCAGGCAGAGCCTATCAGTCTGGACAGCTGCTTGAAAGCCTTCACCAGTGAAGAAGAGTTAGGGGAGGATGAGCTCTATTACTGCTCCAAGTGTAAGACCCACCGCCTGGCCACCAAGAAGCTGGACCTCTGGAGGCTGCCCCCCGTACTGGTTAGAAAACCAAATTATTTGTTTCCTCCTCCTCTGAACAAATGAAATACAATTAAAAAATATAGTTATGCGTGTATATTTATTACTGGTCAAAAGTTTGGAAACTTTTTTTTAACTTTCAAAAAATGTTTTTGAAAGAAGTCTCTTCTGCTCATCAAGCTTGTATTTATTTAAACAAAAATACAGAAAAAGCAGTAATGAATCCCCTATTGGATCTGACGTCACCAAGGGCCTGTCTCGATAGGCTGCTGCAGTTGCCGCAGGACAGCCTATAGGCCGTATTGGCTGCCGCAACGTGTTTTACAATAATTCAAAATTAAGGATAATTTTTGCCGTCAACATCTCATGGAAAAGAGGTTTTCCCCTAGCGTAAGATATTACGCACTATGAGAGATCATAATTTGAGGATTCTTTAATGTATATAAAGTAAAAAAAGAACTTATTTATTTAAATTAAAAGCATTTATTTAAATTAAAAATAGATATAGGAATGGATAAAATGGATACACTACCATTCAAAAGTTTGGGGTCAGTAAAATAAAGAAATTCTTTCTTCTTTTTAATACTTTTATTCTGCAAGGATTTCAAATTGATAAAAACAGATAGAGATAGTAAAAGATTTAAATTGTTGGAAAAGATTTATATTTTGACTTAAATGCTGTTCTTTTTAAACTTTTTCAATGAATCCTGAAAATGTATTTCAGGTTCCAGAAAACGTATGATGCAGCACAACTGTTTCCAACAATGAAAACTGAGAATCAAATCAGCATATTAGAATGATTTCTGAAGGATCATGTGGCTGATTAAATTGTGTCCTTTTTAGCTAATTTGATCTGATCAAATATACATTTTTCTCATTTTTATTAAATCTTACAAATATTTACTCTTATATTGTATAGATATTTTGAGCTAAATAGGTGACATTTAACATACTGTATAACATAAATTTAATTTTAAGCAAGTTGCCCTTTGTAACATTTGGTTACATCATTTTTTCGATGTCCTTTTTCAGATTGTTCATTTGAAACGCTTCCAGTTTGTCAATGGTCGGTGGATTAAGTCTCAGAAGATTGTGAAGTTTCCACGCGAGAGCTTTGACCCCAGTGCGTTCCTGACCCCACGGGAGGTAGCTCAGAGCATGGGCAGCTTGCAGAGCCTCCAGAGCGAAAGCCTGGTAGAGGAGCTCCAGAGGCTGGAAAGAGGAGATTCCTCCGTGTCCTCCATCTCCACTACTACTGTGGCCAGTCCTCCCACCTCTGGCAGAGGTCTGTCTCTCTTCTCTATTTGCAGACCTTTTAAATGAGCACTAGTTGAGATTCTCTAACCCCACTGCATTGTTGTTTTAGGCACCCCATGCTCTATCAGGAGGGTGTGCAGCCCATTGAGCAGAAACAGCAGCCCTGGCAGCAGCCCCAAAAATACAGGACGGAAACAGGGGCGTCTGCGTCTTCCACAGCTGGGCAGTAGGCATCGACTCTGCAACAGCAAAGAAAACCTGGATGCCTGTAGCAATAGCAAGGAGAGCGAGACCGACTCAGAGCATGGCACAGTGACGGACGCGGAGAATCAGATGCCATCTGATTCAAATGGGCAAGACACCTGGTCATTGGACGCCTCAAACAGCGACTGCGATGGCATCATGGTGAATGGACTGGCACAAGACAGCAGTCAGAGTAATGGACACACAGAGGTCAGCACAGACCTGGACACCCCTCACCAAAGAAATGACATCTGCCTGGAGCCCCTGTACAATTTATATGCAATCTCAGTAAGTGATTCTTCTCTACATGTTTCAATCTGTAATGATTCCTTTTGTAAAAAGCCTTTCTGACACCTTAATTGTTGTTTCTCTTTTAAGTGCCATTCAGGAATAATGGGAGGGGGTCACTATGTGACTTATGCTAAAAACCCCAATGAAAAATGGTACTGTTACAATGACAGCAGCTGCAAGGTAAGATCCAAACTGTCTATTATTTGACATTCTTACTGCACAGAGTATGTATCTGGATGGAAATGGGACGGAAAATTCTTGGACAACAAAGTGTAGATGTCAAAAGTACCGGTACTTTTGATACTAAACTAAACAAATTGGGCGCTACAGCCTGAAGTATCTGTCATAGCAATTACCAACTGAATTTGGTATCATCACATTGACATTAATTAACTCGAATAAATTGAAATGGTAATGTACGTTTTTTCCCTTGCATGGGTGTCGACTACTGAAAGTTTTATAATGTCTGCTTTCGTGACAACACTAAAACAAGAATTGTGCAACACTTAAAACCAAAGCGTTTCTTGACATCTTTTCAGGAAGTTCACTCGGACGAGATTGACACAGATTCAGCTTACATCCTGTTCTATGAGCAACAGGGAGTGGACTACTCGCAGTTTCTGCCAAAAACAGAGGGCAAAAAGATGGCAGACACCACTAGCATGGACGAGGACTTTGAATCTGACTACAAGAAGTACTGTGTGCTGCAGTGATGCCATGCTCTTCAACATTAAAGACACTAGGGGGGCCTGTCAGTACGCCAGTGCAATGAGGACTGAAACGGCAGAGCCAGAGGACCATCATTTGTGAGAGCTCAAAATATCAGTTAGCCGACAGGCCCAACACCGCCGCTGACTGTGCTCTCAGAATAGAGGTACCTGACAAATCAGATACACGAGGGAGAGGGCGAATGAGTGAATCACAGAGAACTGTAGCGATCGTGATTGTTGCCAAGCAAACTAATAACTGTTAGCCAATCCCTTGATATCACCATTACCAAACGGACAAAACTGCTCTTTCACATGCCAACCCACATAACAAGAGCTTGTGCTTCTGTAGTGCTACATTTCTGAATCCTAATGGAGAGAACAGATTCTTTTAATTAGGAAACCGATGGGGAAGATGGTGTTGGTATAAATTATAGAGCCCTAAAAAGGTTTGGTTGGCTTAGTTTAGTCATAGTTGATTTTTTTTTCTAAAGTAAATTCCATACACTACCTCACATCTTTTGGCCAACTGTTCATAGAAAATCCGTGTGACAGTATTATATCATCTGAGGGCAGTTGAAATTATTTTATGGACATAATTCACTTCCAAAACTTCCAATATCTGACATTTAATAGAATATCCTCCCACTCCCTGCTGCCAAATTATACATATGCTATTATTTTTTTTTTAAGTTTTAAATCTTATTTAAGCGGGTTATTTTGAGACGTAATTATTTTTTAGAAGAGTAAATGTATATCTTCTTTTTTATTTTTTTATAAATTTATTTTTATCAATGTGAATTTTTTTTTTTTTTTTTTAACGCAGTAGTTCACTTTGCCTAAACACGTTTGCTTAGCAGTCTGATCAAACCACGTCCTCTCAACAATACCGCTGCTTTTTACACGTTTTCCTGTTACCACTGTATTTTTTGCTTTACGAAAAACTGCTGACACGTGACCGGAGACTAAAAATAGCAAACAGATACATATCTGATTGTTTTCTCATGCGTCTAAGCCAAAGTGTGTTCTGCTGGTCATGTGCGTAATCTGTGGGAAGCGTTGAATACTGTTAGACGAGAGCAAATGAACAGTATTAGCACAGAAGGATATTTCTCGACCCACGCTTTTAGAGAACAGCATCCTCACTAAACTGCTGAATGTTGTGGATGTCTGTGTCGGAGGGTATTCCAGGTTATTAGTAGCATTTCTTTAGACTCTTGAAAAGAGAGCCCAACTTAATTACCACTGTGAAAAAATGTATGAAATACTGAATGGCTCTTATTTTTCAGCAACTCCTCAATTGAATGAGCTCCTCCTGTGAGGGGACGTTAAGCCCTTGGAAATCAACGGGATTCGTTGGCCCGCACCCATTTTGCTGCTGTACTTTTCAGATTTCCATGGATATTCTAAATGTTAGCCATCAAAGAAAGGTTTATCCCTGTCGGAAAAAGAAATTTATGAAACACGGGTGTGTTACTGTAAGGAAATGATGATAAATGGACTGTAAACAGTTTTTAGGTATTTTAATGTTGGAAGAAAAATAGATATCCAACATCCAAAATCAAATGATATCACTCTTAAATTAATATTGGCTGTTTGATGTATTACAATTACAGTAACCACAAACATGCTTTAAGCGTTTCTTTTTTTATATATACAGGGATAATTTATTAAAATGGCAAAATGATCTCTTTTCAAGTAGTGCAATCAACTACTGATGTGTGTCTTTGTCTATGTCGTTAGTCCTAATTTTGTTAAATTAATTTTGATGAACTGCTAGAGATGTATTAATTTAATGAACTTTATTTTGTAAAGTGTTGTTTAAAGATTAAAATTGACATTGCACTGACAAATGTACATACATGTTTTGTAAATACGCCAATGAAAATGAACTGTACAAATGTACTTGTAGTTGTATATGGAGTGATGTTGATCTGTAACAATTATTCAAGAAACAAATTAAATGCAGCCAAATGCAAGCTTTTCTCCTCTGTGTTTATGCAACATGCGAATGATGCGAGGTGTTTCCTTCAGCAGCAAAGAGGAAACCACACACCTCGCTCTATGGCGTCCAGTGCCATCAATCAGACCTACTTCCTTGAATTCAAGCCACATTTGACATTTAAACTAACCTTTTATAGGACCCTTCCACTCTCAATATTTTCCTCTAGAGTATTTCCCTTGAAATATACTAATTAAGTTCATGAGAATCACCTCCAGACGTTTGAGCACTTTGTGGGTTGCATGTGTATTTGGAGAGGAGCTGTAATCAGGAAGTGAGTCGACCTCCACACTGTTCTACTTTTTCTAACTCTGCTCTAAACCACAAATGCTGAAGAATTGTGGCTTATTGTTCTGAACAGCACCTTTAACTCAGTGGTCTTCATGCATGGTCTTATCATGCAGAAGAAATTTAGACAATGGTGTGCATTGCATAATGAGTTCACGGGGTCCTGCATTCTCTTGTCTTTTCTTCAAGGAGACAAAACATCTTTTAAACATTTGCTTTTCAGGTCTTGCATTTGAACATACAAGGAGACGTCGCCTGGTTAACATTTAAGGTATATATATGATCAAATATTCGTTTAAATGAAATTTAAAAGGGCTGTGAAACATGAAATGATCATTTTTGTCTTGTGTCTTTTTTCTCTTTTAGCTCTGAAATATCAGTCTGATGATTTTAAAAAGCATACGATGCTTTTGACTTCATTATGGCATCTGACAATTCATCCGATACGAAGGCAGAAAACTGGAGTAAGTGTATATGTGTATGTCAACATTTGAAGTGGATCAAAAAACAAATTATCAAAATTGTCCTAAGGCAAGAATGGGTAAGAAAGAGAAAGCAAGATTGAAGCATTTATATAGCCCTTTCATATGTGCTGTACACCCAGAGCGCTTTACAATCATTGGATTGTTCAAAATACATGTATAATTTTGATGAAAGGTTGTGATCCACTTTAAATGTTGCCACCTACATTACATAATTTTTTATAAAGGGGTGAACAATATTGACGTGCTTCTAAATTTTTCATTTTTAAATAAAACCAAAATGAATCCTGCTAAAAGTAGGGCTGTATGTTGCATGTGTCTATATGAAAACTGTGGATTGTTTCTCTTTGATTTGGTTTTTCTCTTTTTTTACAGACCTTGATGTTGGACACATCGTTTTAATCTGCATGTATGCAGTTACCGTTTTCTTCATGATAGCACTTGGATGCCTTTGCCTAAACAAGTATATTTTAACAGTTTTTTTTATCAATGGACCTTTTTGGACTGATTAACTTTATCTAATAATAATTGTTAATATTTATTTAAATATTATAGTGTTAAATTCTACTGTGAAATGGATTAATCACATCTAATATTAAAGTTTCTAAATATATAATGTCTGTGTATGTATGTATGTATATATATATATATGCATGCATACATACATTCATATACATTTATATTTATATATATATATATATGTATATATATATGTATACAAACTTTAATATTAGATGCGAATAATCGATTTGTCATTAACATATTTAACATATATATGTATATATATACACATATACATAAATACATATACACATTAACTGAATTGATCACTAACAGTTATATATATATATATATATATATATATATATATACACCTTTCAACACTTTTTCACTTTCGAAATAGTGGGTTTCATAAGCCATAATCATCAAAATTATTGAGAGATCTCACTTTACATGTAATGAGTCTTCACCTTGTGCTTCTAGTTTCACCTTTTAAGTTGAATTACTGAAATAACTTTTGCACGATATTCAAATTTTTCGAGTTTCACCTGTACAGTTTTTTTTTAATAAATACTGCAGTTATATATTTATTAAAGAAAATGTATCATTTTCATTTATATGTTTCGAGCTTTGAAAACGCTCTGTTTGTTTCTCTCATTAGGTTTCGGTCAATGAAGAAGATCATACGGGATTTGAGGCAGGGACGGTCGGCCCCCCGAGTTCCTTCCCAAGATTCTCCTCCGCCATCTCCCGATGTCCTGAATCTTCCCGAAATACCAGAACGTACTACAGAGAACCCATTACAGAGACAAGAAACTAAACCCAGCTGCAGATTTCCCTGGAAACCTCCACTACAGGTTCACTACATTTTTTTTTCGAAATGTGATTTGACTGACTTGTATATAGTGTTCAAACAAATGTAACATGAACAATTAATCTTCAGGTTCCCCGGTTCACAAAAGCAGACCTGAACCTTATTCAGCTCATAAAGGCAGGTAGAGAAGGAGTCTTCTACAAAGGAAGGATGATAAGGGGCACTTGTAGAGGACACTCATTGGTCACTTGCAAAATTGGAAAAGAAGGTAAAACTATATGCAAACACATTTCTGTTGATTTAATGCATTTTGAAAACAAGTTATTGTGTGAATATCTTAACAAATATCCAGGAGATGTTTAGATTTGCTGTCATTTGCAGTTATCACCCCTAAGCAGATGGAAAATGAGGTGTCTATAATGAGAAAGCTGGCGTATCATAAAAATGTGATGCAGCTGTTAGACTGGAATACAGTGGATGGTAAGTCATGCTGCAATACTTCAGTACTGTATAAAGTACAATATCAAATAGATCTCGCCTAAGCAACACTTGCCGACATAGGGTGTTAATGGTTGACAAGTGTTGCTAAAGTGTTTTTTTGTGTTGCTTTGTGGTCGTTCTGGGTGGTCCATATGATCTCATCTCAAAATATGTATTTTTCAAGCCCCTCCTATAATGTTTTTTTTTTCCCTTCTGTTTTGATCGTCCACCGGGCAAAAATTGTAAGCTTCCTCGATTAGAAAGTAACAAAATTTTTCGATATCTAGGAGACAGTAGAGAAAGAAATCTCTGATGACCGAGGCACTCCTTAATTAAAATGTTTATTAAACAAATGACATGTCCTAAATGGACAAATTGGAGCATTTTTCGATAATTATAATATGTTTGTTCAAATCCTGTTCAACTATAATCTTATCAAATACCACTAAATACACAGTACAATAAAGAGATATTATTTTGTTATAGTAATATGTGTTAATGAATCCACTTGCAATATAACAAACATCCCCTCTCCACTTCTATTATTAATTTATCATTCAAGAAAACTTGTCAAGTTTGTATCATGTGACCAAAACTGTCTGTTGTCACAGAGCCGTATATGCTGATCATGGAGTTCATAAGCTACGGGACCTTGCGCAGTTTTGTGCAGAAACACAAAGACGAACTGAGTGCCGACCCTGAACTGCAGAGCCAGTTCACCATAGCGTCTTACCACATCGCCCTGGCCATGGAGCACTTGCGCTCCAAAATGGTATCACAAGCTTTCACAAACATAATATTGTATTGTACTCCCAAAATGAAAATTACTGTGCGAGAATCAGTTTCAGTACTAAATTAATCTACTATACATAATGTTGAATATAATGTATAATAATGCAGTGGAGGAATATTTGTGGGTCCTGATAATGCCAAAAATCTTATGTTACCAATAAAAAGTGACCTACATTGTGTTAAATATATCTAGTCAGTGACAAAGTGCAAGCATATTCGTCTAAAATAATTATGTTTACCTTCAGAATAATGAATATATTTAATCTGGTGTCCAAGTCTGGTGTTAAGTCCAAGCCTATTCATTTCCTCCCACAATGTAATACCAAATTTAGCATTTTAATCAAATTTACTGTACATTTTTAACCTTTTACCATATGTCTTGGAGTATCGCAGTAATATCGTATCATGTGTTCAGTTTCGTGATATTTATCGAATCGTGACATCAGGGTATCGTTACACCCCTTCAAGCCATCTTTATAATTTTGTGTTTAAACTCTTGTTTTTGAGGTGTCTCTGTGTATTTCTATGGCATGTCGCTGTCAAAGTAGAGTAATAAGCTGGTGAAGTGGATTTACTTATTGTAAAGTTAACAAAAGATCAAATGATGTGTAATGTCTGAAGTGGATGTCTGTTGACTGAGGAGATTTTAAAACGAGCAGTTAATTCATAAATCCTTAGATCTTACCTTGGTGATGTGGAAATACAAACCAAGCATCCATACATAACAGTAGGTCAGTAAGTTATTACGATGACAAATATATATATGGTCTGCATAAGGTCTATACATGAATAGAAAAATGGAAAAGAATGATTTTTGACGTTTTCTGTGTACCATTCAGGTGGTGCACTGTGACCTTGCCTTAAGGAACATTTTGGTGAGCCGATTCCCATGGGAGGTGAAGGTTGCAGAGTTTGGCCTGGCCAGGGACTTGACCCGCATGAGGAGCAGACGCAGCAGCAGGAAAAAACAACACAAGGTGATTTAATCGCACCTGGTCTTCCCACACCTTCATTGACCATCTGGCTAATATTAATGTAATGTGACCTCATAGGAGCGCGTGCCCCTGCGCTGGTACCCTCCAGAGTACTTCCGGAACAACTACTACAGCTTTAAGGGAGATGTCTGGGCGTTTGGGATCGTGCTGTGGGAAATGCAGTCATTTGGTGAGAAATATCTGAGATATTTGGTTGATTTATCAAATATTTTCATGAATAAATCACAAATATTGTTTTTTGTATTTTTATAGGCACCTTGCCATATCCAAATCTGAATACATCTGAGCAAGTGGTGTATAGTGTCTGTGCTGGATATAAAAACACTGTCCCCAGTTCCTGCCGTCCAGAAATGTGAGTTACCATATAAAATATATTATTATATATCAAATAAATTTTATATATATATTTGTCGTCATAATAACTTACTGACCTAAGGTAATTTCAACTTATCTCACAATTGCTAGATATGTACAAAAAGTTGCAATTGCGAGGAAACAATTGCGAGGTTTTAATTTTGCAATTGCAAGTTTAAATCTCTGAATTATAAACTCGCCATTGAAATAAAACGTTGCAAAATCACCTCTTTTTAAATTCCGTTGCGGAAACAAGCTTCTGTAGTAATGGCTTAGTAATGGTTTCCAGTAAATATCTGTTTTAACATGTAGGGAACAGATCATGCTAGACTGCTGGTTGGATCCATACACATCGAGACCTTCATTTACGGACATTGTCAGGATCCTGGAGAATATTGTGGAGAGTGACGGGGTGAGTCATATTTGTCCTTGAGCCAATCTTAACTCTTTACCTTTATACTAACTAGAGATAAGTGATAACACATTACTGATATCTTGCAGGATTATGTGGACGTTGACAACCAAAGGATCATGAATGCAGAACAAAAGTGAATAAAAAAAAAAAAACATAAATCGGTGTTGTACACATCAAATAACCTTTTTAATACTACAATTTTGTAGCAATTATTTTTATCATTGTTCTCATGTAACACCAACTTAATTGTGTGCGGGCATACTTTTTCTTTAACAATGTTTGTATTTAAGGATTTAATTCTGTGTATGTATGCTCTCTGATCTAGACTAGATACCAGAATGTGACATTACACAACTCTAATGATGACCAAATCACAGTATTCTTGCTATATTTCCATGGATAATTTTGAAAACAACAACTAAACTGTGTGTGGTCATCATGAACATGCTTTCTCGACACAAAATAATTTAATAAAATAAGTTAAAAAATGTAACAGTCTTGAAATGTTTAATGGTGGTGAGTTTTTCCTTCACAAATTCCATGGGAATTGCATTTTTTATTACAATGGTGCCTAATGTTTCATATATTTTATATTTTATCATAAAACTAGTTACCATGGTCACTTTTGTAGTTTTTGTGTTCCACGGCTAAGCTCCATGAGCCAATGTGCAACCAGGAATCCGCCCACTTCAGGAATCAACCGAGCCGATGGACCAATGGAAAGACAAAGATTAGAAGTGACCGAGTTAAAGGACCAATAAGAAACAGAGGAGTAACACGCTACTTTTTAATTGACCACTGACGGCGTCCACGGCTGCTGAACCACTGACGGAGAAGGAGCTTGTCAAAAACTGTTAAAACACTAACGTTAGACAATTAAAATGTTACTTCGCGCTTTAGAAATTATATATTTCATTTACTTTGCGTCGCACATTCCAATTACTCTCATGGTTGATCTTCAGGCTTTACTTCCCAAACATCTGTATCCACCTGAGGTAAGTTTGCTCTTTGTCCTGCACGCACTGATGTATTTGTCACTAACGGAACCATATGACGTTGATATCCTAAGTTTAGCGGTGCTGTATGTAATTATTACTCGTGAGTCGTGAAATAAAAAGTATTTGTGTTACAGTTGAAAAACGTATTGCACTGGTATGCTGCTGAATTCAAGGATCCGATGATGATGGACCCGCCTGCCTGGTTCAAATCTTTTGTATTCTGCGAAGCTCTCGTGCAGCTGCCCTTTTTCCCAGTTGCAGCATATGCCTTCTTGAAGGGTCAGTACCTCGATCATCACAATCTTAAATGACACAATGACATCTAGTGGTGAATCACTTATCAATGATACCAGTCACTATGGTCATATTACTGGTGTTTTCCATTTAATAGGTGGCTGCAAATGGATCAGAACTCCAGCAATCATTTACTCCGTTCATGTGGCCACTACTCTAGTCCCAATTTTAAGCCACGTGCTTTTCTATAACTTTCCTCTGGCGCCACATCCAGGACCCCAAACTTTGAACGAACGTCTGACACTGGTGTCAATTTATGCTCCATACCTTATCATCCCAGTCATGATACTGCTCACCATGCTCTTCAGCTCAACATATAACTCAACCTCTCTGAAAGGAAACACTTCCTCAAAGTCCAAGAAACAAAGATAATGCCCATCTACACATTATACACTCATTTAATGGATCTTTAGGAACACCAAACTAATACTTCAGCCTTCAGAACTGCCTTAATTCTACGTGGCATTGATTCAACAAGGTGCTGAAAGCATTCTTTATGAATGTTGGCCCATATTAAAACGATAGCATCTTGTGGTTGATGGAGATTTGTGTGATGCACATCCAGAGGACGAAGCTCCCGTCCCACCACATCCCAAAGATGCTCTATTGGGTTGAGATCTGGTGACTGTGGGAGCCATTTTAGTACAGTGAACTCATTGTCATGTTCAAGAAACCAATTTGAAATTATTCAAGCTTTGTGACATGGTGCATTATCCTGCTGGAAGTAGCCACCAGAGGATGGGTACATGGTGGCCATAAAGGGATAGACATGGTCAGAAACAATACTCGGGTAGGCCATGGCATTTAAACGATGCCCAATTGGCTCTAAAGGGCCTAAAGTGTGCCAAGAAAACATTCCTCACACCATTACAACACCACCAGCAGCCTGCACAGTGGTAATAAGGCATGATGGATCCATGTTCTCATTCTGTTTACGCAAAATTCTGACTCTACCATCTGAATGTCTCAACAGAAATTGAGACTTGTCAGACCAGGCAACATTTCTCCAGTCTTCAACTGTCCAATTTTAGTGAGCTCTTGCAATTTGTAGCATCTTTTTCCTTTTTACCTCTAGCATCAAGGCATTTTCACCCACAGGACTGCTGCATACTGGATGTTTTTCCCTTTTCACACCATTCTTTGGAAACCCTAGAAATGATTGTTCATGAAAATCCCAAAAACTGATCAGATTGTGAAATAATCAGATTGGCCATGCTCAAAATTGCTTAAATCACCCTTCTTTCCCATTCTGACATTCAGTTTGGAGTTCAGGAGATTGTCTTGACCAGGACCACACCCCTAAATGCATTGAAGCAACTGCCATTTGATTTGGTTGATTAGATAATTGCATTAATGAGAAATTGAACAGGTGTTCCTAATAATCCTTTAGGTGAGTGTAGATGGATGCATTCATTATAACCCACCAGGGTTCCAATGTAATTGCTGGTTAAATGTGATAAAATATGTGAATATGTACCAGCATATTTGATAATTGTATGCAATCTTTAAGCAAAAATGTATTTGAGCAATTCTTGACCCCATAGTAATTTACAGTTTTGTTTACCGATGACAACACATGTAAAAGCAAAATATATTTTTATTCAAATGTTCTTCAAATCTGTATGAAGTTAGTCAAATATTGAGATTACACACCTAATAACGGTTAATGTAAACAAATTTCTTATTAAACAGCTTTCCATATTTTCTATGGAAAATATTTTGTTGTGGTCCCATGAAAAAATTGCCATGAGGATATGATAAAATAAAACTGGATGGGTTCAAGTTACAAACAGTGGTTAAAATAAAAATCATACAGAAAATAAACAATTTACCTGAAGATTATTACTTGCGAATGGAATTACTTGCATGATGGAATTATTTACAGTAACATGCAAATACTGTATTTTGCAGTTGAACAAAAATAATGATTTACAAACTAATTTCCGTATAAATAGTATAAATAAATTATATTGTATATAAATAGCATCTGAGATTATGAACTATAGTTGGAAAGTTCACAAGTATGACCCCTGGCCATGCAAAAGCATTCAATGTTAACACAATAGAGTCAGAGGTTGAGGCTGAAACAGACAGGTTGATATCTGTTGTCACCTAAACTGCTCAATTCAATGAACCTATTTTGGGACCCATGTACTTTATAGGAATTCATTGTGAGTCAAGATGCATAGCATCACTTTTTTCTGTCCAACAGAGAGAGAGAAAACATAGCACTCTTATTTCTGCAGTATAAACTGATCAATGAATTCATTCTGCTCCGCTTCGACTTTCTGAAGAGCTTCATATTCTATTCTGTACCTGCAAAACAAACAATTATAGTCTCACATATAGTGGAAAAATACTGGCACAAACATAAATGATCGGCCTACTAATAAGACTGGACTATTGTCCTACTAATAAAACTGATTACCTTTCCAACTGCATTTTCTTTTCTGCAATCAAAGCCTGAAGCTGTTGCTGTTGGGCCTCTCGTTGCTTTTCAACCGATTTCAGCAAATTTCTTGCACCAATGGCCTGTAGAAGAATCACTGAAGTCATATAAATGAACACAACAATTCTGCTCTGCAGATTATTTAAAATCCAAGAGAATGTACCTTCATTTTTTCAGTTTCAGCTTCCTTTGCCAGTTCATCCACAAGTTCTATAAGTCCACCGACAATTTTCTGAAACTGTCCAATCTCTGTTTTCAAAAACAAATGCCAATCATAAATTATTGATCTGTACTGTTTAAACAACCAACGAAATGCTGATTAGTTAACACAAGAGATAAATTAAACTCAATAAGATAAATAAAATTATTTTAAAAAAGGAAAAACTCACTGTCAACAAAGTCCTCACATTCCTCTTTGAGCTCAGTGGTTTTCTGGCTCACTTCAGGCTCGAGTACTCGCAATTTGTTGAGTTCATCAAAATGAAGACCAGCCTCTGCCAACGGGTCTTTAGCCATGACCAGATGATCTAAAACCTGCCTGTGTGGCACGATAATAGCTGGAAATCACACAGAAAAACAAAAACATGAGTTTTTTAAAAATAAATAGCACAAGCATCATTTTATTCCGTTCCAAATGTGAACCCAGTATTGGCGAAAAACAAATACAATATTGATTTCCCTGCACTGTCACCAGCAGATGACAATAAGCTAGCTAACCGCTTAGCTAAGTTAGTAAACGTTAGCTGGTTAATTAGAACTACACGGAACTACCACGGCCGTTACATTAACGTAACATAACACAAGCTTAGTTTAAATACATAGATGAGGAATAAATGCTACTGCTCACACAAGTTTCGCTTTGTTGTTGGTATGGTCTGGTTGCTTGAGAAAGATAAACAAACACAAACCAGATGGGAACTAACTAGCTTGGACGTATTGTTGTTTTTCTAGTTAGTCGCTCAAATTATTAAACGGAATTACACACTTCCATAAAGTTAGATAAAACGGAATTTCTCGAACGTACCTGACCTTTAACTGATTATGTGGCACTTCTGCCTCCTCGCATCTGTCTGGTTGTCTCGGCCATAGTCTCGGGTGCCAGGCGACGGCTGGTCCAACTCATGATGAGTGAGAGGGGTGCACAGAAGCATTTTAAATGTTTATGTTTGACACCTTACATTTCTGAAAATAAAATAAAGTGTTGGTCTATATTATAAACATGTTTAAATATTGTTTTTGTTGTAATTATGAGAGATTACAGTACAAGTGTGTTATCGTGTGCACAACTTTTAACACCATGACCCCCTCCTAATATTGAAAACGTCTGTATATCAACTCTTCCTGCAGTTCCGCATCAGACCGCTGCGGTGCGTGCGAGGGATCGAATGAACAACAAATCAAAACACCAGAAGAAGACTGAGCAGCGACCACTTAAGGGCGCCAAACTCTAAAAAGAAGAGATGTAACTCTTTATATTTCATATCTATACTTGGTAGGTTAAATATATATATAACTTTTACTGTTTATGTTTACGGTTAGTTTTTCCCCAGAGATTGACAGCTTGATCATATAGGTATACAGTTTAGTGTAATGTCTCTGTTTTCGTATCACCATAATTTGTTACAGCTACTCTAAATTTGTTAGATGTTTTAAATGTCATTACAGATGCTGACAACGCAGAAACATGCCTCTGTCGACTCAGTCCCAAGCGGACATTGACCAGTACATTCTGATTGCCAGTTTGGATAACGCAAGGAATCTGTCCAACATCCTGAAAGCCATCTCTTTCAAAGACCATGCTATCTTCAATGCAACGCAGAATGGGTTAAAAGTCACTGTAGAGGACTCCAAATGCCTTCAAGCTAATGCCTTCATTCAGGTTGGTGATGGAGGACCGTTTCTGACAGGTTCAGTTGTTAGCAGTTGGGTTGAACAGTGTATTTGTGTGTCTGTTTCCTCAGGCTGACATCTTTCAAGAATACACTATCAAAGAGGATGCAGTTGGGTTTCAGGTTAACTTAACTGTTCTTCTGGATTGCCTAACCATCTTTGGGGCGAGCACAACACCAGGTGTGTATCTTAATGGTGATCCGGGCTTTCTTTTGTAAAATAAATATATTTAACTGATTTCTCTTTTATTGTACTATTGAGGTGTGTGCACTGCCCTGAGAATGTGCTACAATGGCTATGGATATCCGCTGACTTTATTCCTGGAGGAAGGTGGTGTGGTCACCGTGTGCAAGATTAATACACAGGAGCCTGAAGAGCCCATAGACTTTGACTTTTGCAGCACAAATGTGACCAACAAGGTGATTCTGCAGTCCGACAGTCTTAAAGAGGCTTTCTCTGAGCTTGACATGACCAGTGAAGTTCTGCAGATTACTATGTCACCAAGCCATCCTTACTTCAGGTACAGGAATCTTGCACACAACAGATCAGTTTGCCTGCACTACCTTTCAAAAGTCAAAGTTTTTTAACGTTAATTTAAGTCTCTTATGCTCGCCAAGCAGTTTTTTTAATCTACAGTATGGTAAAAACAATATATTGTGAAATATCATTACAATTTCAAATAACTGTTTGCTATTTCATTATATTTTAAAATATTCCTGTGATGGCAAAGCTGTATTTTCAGCATCTTTTCTACTTCAGTGTGACATGATCCTTCAGAAATGATTCTAATATGCTGATTTGCTGGTCAAGAAACATTTCTTATTATTATCAATGTTAAAAATACAGTATCATTTGTAGAAACCTTGATTTCTAGAATTTCAGGATTCTTTGATAAATAGAAAGCATTTATTTTGAATATAAATCTTTTGTGAAATTGTCAATCAATGTCTTTACTATCTCTTTTTAAAAATTGAATGAATTACAAGTAATATTTTCTTGAAGAAAATAATCATACTGACCCCTAACGTTTGAACAAGAGTGTATATATTATTAGTGAATCGAGGAATTACTAATGTCAGGTTATTAATTCTAATAAATAATGCCAGCTCCAATTATGAGATCTATTAATTTGGTCTAATGCTGAGTGAAAAATAAATTGTGGTGTTGTCAATTCAAACTTAAATGTCAATACATATTCATTATTATTTTCCTTTTCACCCTAGATTATCCACATTCGGTAATTCGGGAAATGCCCATTATGATTATCCTAAAGACTCAGACATGATGGAGCTCTTCCAGTGCACTAAATTACAGACCAACAGGTAGGAGGACAGTTTCTATTTTAGATTGTATTCGCCATCAATCAGAGCTGTGTGTATCTGTGCTAAATTCAGAACTTCATAAAACAAGTTGCTTATGTACATGTCACATGTCGGTGGTAAAAGAAGAACAAAGTTTTCTGAGTCACTAAGATATATTTTATTTTATGTTTATTCTCAAAGATATAAGATCTCCCTGTTGAAACCGTCTACAAAGGCCTTGGCTCTGTCCTGTAAAGTCTCAGTGAGAACAGACAGCCGAGGCTTTCTCTCTCTACAGTATCTTGTGAGGAACGATGATGGTCAGATTTGTTTTGTGGAATACTATTGCTGCCCTGATGAAGAAGTGGGAGAAGAGTAATAGGAAATGCATAATTTGATTTATTACTTTTTAACATCTCCATCTTCATAACCGTTTTTGTTTTGTCTTATATTTAGTGTGCACTGACCTCATAATTCTTTATTCTGATCATTTACGTTCTATGACCAAATAGATGCTTAATATAGTTAGAAATAAAAATAGAAAACGTGTGGATTTTGTATTGAATTTGAGACAATACTATGTGTGATCGGCAGAGGGCGACAGAGAAATACTAATTAGACCACTGCAAATATTAGGAGTCTAATGTTGGGATTAAGGTTGTAAATAAATGTATATATCTCAAGATTCAAATATCTTTATTGGCGTGGTGAAAGAAATCTGTACCTTGCCAAAACATTCATTCATATACACTATAGAATACAAATAAGTAAATAATTATATATATATATATATATATACAAATTTTAAGTGGATATGAACGGAATTGTCTCTCATCATCTCTCTCTCTCTCTCTCTCTCTCTATATATATATATATATATAAAGCATGTTTTAGAGAGCGCAAGAGAATGTCATCCCAAAGATTGTTCCTGGAAAACCCATGTAGTATACAATGTTCGGCTTGTAAGTCCATGTTTACTTTGCTGCTCTATGCTGTTGTCTGAAATATATACATTTTTAATGGGTGTTCATTTTATTAGTCGAATGCGTTGCGAGGCAAACATGCAGTTTGCAGCAAAGCAGCGCTTGATGTTGATGCTCGCTGACGCACGCACTCCTAAATGAGAGTCCCAGAACAGCGCGCGCGATCTTGAACTGCCGCCTCGCGACCAATCGCTTCTTCATTCGCAGCTGTCGAGGCAACACTGTTTCCGGGCAGAGGAACATCACAGCAGCAAAACAAGCGAGCTTCTGTCACTCTCTCATCTCAGCGGGATACTGCCCTGACTGATGTATGTCCGAGCTGCTTAGAGACGCTGCAGCAAAGCCCACCGATAAAATAGTGTCACATAATCTTTAAGCAAATTAGAGAGTTGTTGTCTAATTTAATGAATGGCATTCCGAGAATCAAGAAGAATTTGTTTAAAACATCTAAGGGATTGTGCCAAATTTGTCACTATATTGACTACAGCAAGATATTTAAAGGGACATTTTTGTATATAGTTTTTCAAAGTCTGACCAATGTTTGACGTTTTGCTTTTAATGTTTGAATTTTTGGTCTGTATTATTCTGCTTGCTGTCAATAGACTGTACATCTTAGAGCTACACCATTGAACAAAAGTATGGGCTCAGTAAGATATAAAGTTCATCTAACTTTCTATTCATCAAATAATCCTTTGAAAAACAATAAAAATTGTTTCTTTAAGAGCAAATCAGCATATTAGAATGATTTCTAAAAGATCATGTGACACTGAAGACTGGCGTAGTGATGCTGAAAGTGCAGCTTTGCCATCACAGGAATAAATTACATTTTAAAATATATTAAAATTGTAATCATATTCCACAATATTACTGTTTGCCTGCAGTCGTGGTGAGCTAAAGAGGCTGTTTTTTAAAAACTTTTCAAAAATACTATCGACCCCAAACTTTAGAATGATAGTGTACATTAATGGTAGCAGATGTGGGCTTGTTATCCACAAACTTGGAAAACAATTGCATTTCAGGCATTCTGGTTTACACCATCTGCCAACCTAAACGTCTTAAGGCCTTTATCTCCAACAACATGCTGGCTATTTATTCATCAGTTATTGAAAAGACACACACAATAAAAACTTAATTGAAGTACCTTAAACAGCTGAAAATATTAGGTCTTCTCAAAATATTTGGGTTCGTTTCAGGGATTTACTTTCACTTGATCTATAAAGACTGTACCTATCCCTTGCAAAATCACCTAATTATATGCGCATAAACCATTACTGACCTAACAGACAACAACAACAACATTCAGCGTAACCAAGTAAACACTGTCTACAGACCAAGACAAAGAGTATCATTTGATAAGGGTGAGCAACTTGATCCTGCTATCGATGTTCCAGCAGGTGATGTCAGTCTCTAAACACAAGCTTGCTCGATGATGAAGATGGGGATCCTCTACCCATTCCTCAGATAAATAATCAAGCGCTGACCCATTATTTGATGTCGGGACCTACATGTGAATCAAGTGGTGTCAGGTTCTGGGTTTTGCAAACACAAACTCGGCAATGACCTAATTGTTGTGACACTCCAACAATTATCAACAAGAGAGCCCATGGGAGGTGAAGAGAAGGTGCACGGCTTTCAGCACGCCGTCACTAGGGACAGTGAGTCATCATATTGTCTGTTGTTACACTATAAATTAGAAGAAGAAATGTGTGCACTACGTAACCTTTAATACTGTTAATAACACTTTTTAGGGTCAACTTGAAACTAATTATACTCCAATAGTGGATAAAAACTCAACATCTAATATGTAATGTCGGACTTTCCACAAAACAACTGACCATGAAATTGATAAGCCAACAAAAGCGCAGCACCGACTCCTGCTTAGTCAGCTGAAAGGAACCCTGAAATGGGAAACTCTGCCGTGCATAAACATGATTTGAGTGAAACATTCCTTCACTTTGTGTTAAAAATAACCAACCTTATCAAGCCATTGTTTGGGGACTGTGGATGTCACACGGGGTCATGTTTGCAACAGCTGGCCTTAACAGCCCTCTCCAATCCACCCCCAAACCCATTAATACTGCTCTCCTTCTGCCTCAGCTTGCAACCATGTGTGAAATGATCCTTGATGATGGAGATGAGGTAATGCCTTCAGCAGCTCTGACATCACTATAGCCTTTCCCAATTGACCATCTCTAGGACAATGAGCTTTTTGTCTTACACTACCTTTCATTAGGAGAAAAGGATGAACATGACACCTGTGAGTGATTTAAAGAGCTGATATTGCAATTTTAAGCACATATATACATACAAATTTGTACATCACATATTAAATGCTGATAAAATTGACCTTTTATCCACGAACCAATTCTCTAAGTTGTGTCTAAAATCATTTTCAAGTTTCCTTAACAGTACTTAAATGTGTCATTATATGTAGTGCCGATACGCATATGCTTTATAATGCTGTCAAATCAATTAATCGCATCTAACAAACATTTTTGTTTGGTATATATATTAATATTACTATAGCATACACATATTTATACACATATATAAGTGTATACACAGACATGCACACATATATAATATAACTATAATAATACATGCATGTATTATGTAAACAAACAGTTTTATGTTAAATGCAATTAATCAATTTGTATTTCTACAATATACATAGGCTATTTATATATATAATACACACACACACATATGGGCCTATAGATAGATTTTTGTAGTGTAATAATTAGCATATATTCAATTAAATATGGCATGGTCTAATGGGGAATATGAATAATTCTTACACACAATGAACCTTGCAGGTTTCTCTTAATCTGAAGTAGACCCTATAATCAGAGGGATCCTGCAGCACTAATGGCAACAGTTTAATGTGGTTGCAAGAAACATGCCCATAGCGGTACACAAAACATGTTGTTCTCTGTTAGTTCCTTTTTTTTTTTTTACTATCCTATGTAAACACTCACAAATGTGACTGAAACTGGTTTTCAAAAATGTGCTCTCACTTCTGTTTCATTATTGAGAATATTTATGAAAAAAACAAACAATAAACTTACGCGATCATCTTTGCTTGATATGTAATGATTGCTGCTTTCAGTGTAGGTGATTTGGATCCTTATGTCATTCATATCATGTAATCAATTAAGAGTAATTTTCAATCATGGCTGAACGAGAATCAGGAAGCATGCATATTTTCCCTTCTCATTTTCCCTTTGATATTGTGACATGCAAATTGACCTTTCTGCCACAATCATGGAGCTTGGCGCACAGAATAACAATATGATTACAGTCGATAACCACTTTTCACATGGCAGCTAAATGCAAGCACAGACTGGTTGTTTGCTAGCCTTCTAGATCTGCAGATCTCGGGTCTGTCACTCACCACCTTCCCATTACCTTGAAGGGTGGCAGCTCCGGCACTCCACCACCGATAGGGACAGTTTATCAGGCAATTAAGGTGACAACAATGAAAACTAATATGTAAAAATGTGGAATGGGAGATGGACGAGCACTGCTCGAGACAGGTTTATCAGATACGGTGGAGTTAGATGGAAGGAGGGGGTAAAGTAAAGAATGATGTCACCAGAACACAGTAAATTTGAGCCTTGCTCTTGTGTCTCGTGTTTTCACACTCACACCCACGTGGACGTTGTGTTTTGGTAACGTATGTAGCCGTTGCAGTGTCACAGAAACACACACATGATCTCTTCTCTATCAGGTAGTGAACTTTGGTAATGAACTTATTGTTCTCAGCTGTCATGTGGACACAGGAGCAAAGGGAAAAGTTATTTATTTACAGTAAAGAGTCTTTTGTGTCATTGTGCTGAGATGGAAATGAGCATGTTACTGTTTGGCCATTGAGCTTTGTATCAATTGTTCATGCTTATGTCATAAAGGACTGTATGTACTCAGTGGCCAAACCTCAGGGTAAAAACCACAAGTAAAACAATGTACCTCTACACTGTAAAAAAATATTGTTAGTTTAACTTAAACAAGTAAGTAACCTGGTTGCCTTAAAATTTTAAGTTGATTGAACTGGAAAAAGTGAGTTAATACAATGAAGGAGATTAATAATCAGAAACTCAAAATAATAAGTTATCTCAACTAAATAAATTATTTAAGTTGATTTGACAAAAGAAAAAATGTTGTGATAACAAATCTTGAAAATTGTTTTTTTTTACAGTCTACCAATAATAAAATAAAATGAATATAAAGACATTTAAATGAATATTTTTGAAATATTGCAGTAGCCTAGTCTGTTTTTATACACATTTTGTATAGTAGGTCTTTCTTTTTTTACAAGTCTACTTGTATTTATCAATAGGCCTATTCATTGCATTTTATTTCTATCACAATAAAGACTATCTACACTCTTGTCTACACCACTAACTAGGCGATGCATTTAACATTGAGGCGACTGATAAAGGCTCTCCCATCCGCAGTCTGCGTGGGGCTGTATGCCCAGACATGTACCTGAATGGGGATTCCCCTCTTCCACACAGTCCTCGCATCTGCTGTGTGTGGGACAGGAGCTCTCCATCCATATCCTTGAAGTTAAGCTCTCCTGCCTCCCCATCATGCGCAGGACATCAGCATTTAAACAATAGATGCAGTCGGAAGCTGCTGGAGAGGTCAAAGGGGAGGAAAGAAACGGCCGGGGGGATTCCGTATTCAATTAGCATAATAACTTGTTAGCTTACGTTATCAGCGCTGTGTGCATCGATCATTAGCAAAGAACAAAGAATGACTGACTATAGCCTATGTGATTATTTCGAAGTTTTTATGTTTTATTAGTGAATGTTGAACGATATACACTTATACAATTGGTGTTATGATAATATTTTATTGACCTAGTTGTAAGAACTCTAGCAGCTGCCTTTGGCACTAACTGTAGCTTGTTATTGAGGATGCAGGACAACCAGCTAATAAAGCATTACAGTAATCTAGTCTTAAGGTCATGAATGCATGAACTAGCTTTTCTCCATCAGAAACAGCATGTTACAATGTTTCTAAGATGGATAATTAAGCTAGGCTATAGCGTCAGACG
The DNA here is from genome assembly GCA_038021265.1 of Cyprinella venusta. Classification (NCBI taxonomy): domain Eukaryota; kingdom Metazoa; phylum Chordata; class Actinopteri; order Cypriniformes; family Leuciscidae; genus Cyprinella; species Cyprinella venusta. Next base: position 11,179,435 of record CM075881.1, on the reverse strand, counting down.
TTATCATAGATTTTAAAGTGTGGATCAAGCTTCAGTGGGTTCAAAATGCATATGAAAAAATGACAATTATGCATATTAAATACATCTTTTTCAGGCAGTAGGTGTGCACTGTATTTGCACATCGAACTTAAACATGTTGCTTTTCAGAACATTTAGTGCACTGTTCTATGTTCTATATTTTACTATTGTGTCACTTTATTGTATTTTGCTGTATGCAATATTCTATACAAAACGTTTGTCAACAGAGAGAATGATGACAATCTTTGACAAGATCTCACACTGAGGACAGCACACTCAGTACTACAGGAACGCTACTCCTATTGGCAATAAACAAACAACAATGGGCGTGTAAGAGCTGGTGGTTCCTGTGCTGTCTCGACTGCTCGTGTGTGAGTGTGTTTACACTGTCTCTCGCCACGCCCCTGATGATGAGCATGTCAGGACTTGTTATTAGACTCTCAGAGGGTGTGTCCTAAAGCGAGCACTTCGAGGGAGTGAAAGCAACTCGCTGTCATCATAACCCCACAGTTTACAACCTCACGAGCGCACGGCTAATGACGAATCCCATGAATTGACACACTTTTCTTTCCTGCAGTTTGTGGAATAACATGAACGGACATTTCACGAAGTCTTTTTGAAGCACGACACATATCTGGTGTCAAAGGATAACAACCCTGGAAAAACATTTACTTACGTGCAACACATTTTTGAAGGTAAGCCTAAATGTGTTTTTACTCTTGTTGAACATGCATATCTTTGTTTTTTTACAGTCACAGTGATCGGTGAAAATTACCTATTTGACAGCCAGTAGATGTGGCACATTACTGCTCATTAATTATGCACAAACATATTATTTAAATGACAGACTCAACCTAAAAATCTAAAAATCATTAGATTTTTTTGTCATGTTAGATCAGATATTTGCTAACAACGTTACCATTTTTTACAGTTTGTGTAAAAATGGGGTTCGATGTTGTCCTCCCCTGTTTACAAATGTTCAGTTTAAGATGGAAACTGTGTTTTGGAAATTACAGTTGGTTTCTAGCTGGTCTGGGCTGCTCGTTTGTTCAGGTGCAAGCTGCTAAACCAATACCAGGTGGTCAGTCAAGCTGTTTTTTGGAACTGCTAGCTGGTCAACCAACAAATTAACAGCTTGGACCGTCTTAGACCAGCTAAAAACCAGCTAACTTGCCATGTTGCAAAACAGAACTAGCCTATGTGCTTATGTTGGAAGAAGGGATGTTGTTAAGGTTCTAGTACTGCATAACCGGCTATTGGTTTAATAGAACAAGCATTGAAACTATGCTGTATATCAAAGAACTGCCAGTTTCCAAAAACGTCCACCTCTTCAAATCTTTAACCTTGCATCACTCAACAAGTCACCGGCTGAGCGTTTGTAGGTGCCACTTTTCCGACGCTTCATAATTTCCACGTTCACGACATAAGCCCTTGTTGCCAATTGAGAAAAATTGATAAAATCATAGTCAGTGTCGTAATTAGGAAAATGTAATTTAAATGTAATATGTATTCCAGTGGAATTAAGCTTTTTAAATGTGTGTTAAAGCGCAAGATTGTGTTAAAGATGCTGTGCGAGATGCTGTGTGTGACATCGCGTGCACGGATTTGTTTACAAACACATTCGTGAGCACGAGGCTGCAGTTTCTGCCATCTTGTGGACGCTCAAAATATAGGTTGCTAGGTCAAATAAGAAAACAATGTTTTGATTTTCTTACTTTTTATTGTTATTATTATTAAATCCATAAGTCAAAAAAATATTTCAATCTTTATTTGGTCTATAGAGTTAAATGATTTTGAAAGTGTTCCCCTTAAGAGTTACATGCAATTACATATGATGTCATTTTTGTCCAGCTGCATTTTTAAACAAACCAGGTGACGTTCAAACTGGTCAGATGTTTTCTATAACATTTTTCCTCTCGTCTCGTGTCAAGGCTGTAACGGGTATGGCCCGACCAGAGATGGAAAGCAAGGTGGCTGATTGCAACCCCGGAGCACCGAACACCTGCAGGATGGAGGTGATACTGCCGGATGCCTGGCCCAACGGCAGCATCATTCAGCCCTGCCACCGGCACCGACCCATTGTCACACAGACCATCACTGTCTCCGCACCACTACCCCACATCCCAACACAAGATGCCTTAAGCTCAGACAGTGTCCAGCAGCAGGACTGTCTACTCAGGGATATTACAGGTAAGGCGTTACAACATAGAGATCATGCTTGTGAAATGTTGTTTATGTGATGTGCATCAGTGCATGGTGGAAATCATTAGCATAATATATTTAAATGAGATTCAGAAGACAAAATCAATGGCTTTGGCTCCAAGGGTTAAAATGCAGCAGGACGTGCGTGCCCTCCCCTCCCCAGTGAGAGAGCTCAGGCATGTTTAGACATGTTCTTTGCTGTTGGCTTCCTGTCAAGTGCTGCTCAGTCCACAATGGCAGCCTGTCACTGAGAATCACGCATCGTCTCAATGTTGTGGTTTCTCTCACTCCTTCCGCTCTCCATTCCTCATATTTTTAAACTAACTTTAGCAATCATTTAACCTTATCTGACACTTCTGCTGACACTCCTCCTTAAAGGCTTTCCTCACTGGCTGATAGCCTGTCCCTGGTCCCTCCCTGTCCTCCAGCTGTCCACCCTATCCCAGCCCACCCCTCATTCCTGTCCACCAATGGCTGGATTTCAGCTCAGGCTGCACCGGCTTGCAGTTACCCTGGCAACAAGCCAGAACTCCCGCTTTCTCAAGTCACCTGCGCCGAGGATCAGCGGATTCTCATGGCTGCAAGCGCTAATCCTCTCCGCGGAGGCATTTTCTCAGTGCGCTAAGGAACGAAACGGATTTATCATGTTTACTTCAAATTTAACATGAAAAACACCAGTCATTTAATAACACTGTTAAATGTAATAACATTTAGTTATTATAGACTTTAAACTTGTCCTTATTGCAACATGTATACGAGCAAAATGGTGACTTGAATGAGGAAAAAAAATGTAGGCGGTACTTGATTCTGTTCATAGGAGAGTCATTTTAATTAAAAAATTAATTAGTGCACATTTATTAAAAAAATAGTGTACAGATAAATCACTGCAATATCATAGAAAAATTTGAATTTCCCATTTTAATTTCATGGTGACTTTTAACAAGCTATTAAAGAGCGGGATGATATGCCATGTTAAAATAGCAATTATTATTCAGAGGTGATACATATTATTCCTTTCCACCTAATGAATATGGATTTGAAGTTTCCATTCAGTCAATAAAAGATGATGAGTTGTCATATATTTAATCAGATCAGTATTGATGCTACCGTAACATAATGTGAAAGTTAAATAGAACATAACATGACCTAACAAAACAAACATAACAAAAGTGACTTAAACAAATAGAGAATTTGGCTCACGAATGCATATGAAATCTCACTGCTACTGTAAGCTCTGTTGAATCTGTATTTGGTTAGATTGTCCACTCCTTTGCATGTCTGCCTGTTAAATAGTAGAACAGTCCCATTTTTCTCAGTTTGTAATGAGAACACTGTTAACATTTTTCCAGTGGTACACTTTTACACAAAGTAGTAACTCTAAATGAACTTAGGGACTAGTTTGACAGTATCTATCAGATTGTATGACAAGTGGTGTTTTATTGACAAAGTTCGGGAGGAGCACGTTCAGATAATTAACACGGGTGGAGAGCACCCTGGACAGCACGCCAAATACGCATTGAACTTTACTCCCTCTAATTGTATGTAAGTGTGACTGTGAACTTGTGAAATGACGATTAGCAGTGGATCAGTTGCATACAATTGCATGCAAACAGTAATCTTAAACAACCAGAAGTGGTGTTGCATTTAGTTGAGGAACTCAAATAAAGTCCTAAACTTCGTCCGCTCTGCGCACTGTCCGGGTAACAACAACAATTTTGTCATCAGGAGGGTCCGGCGGAGCACGTCTATTGATTTTTTTTATTTTTAAAAGTTAAAAATGTTAGGGTGATGTGAATCATTTCAAATATAATTTTTATTAAATATACTTTTTTTTGTCAGAGGACAGACTTTTATGACTGTAAAAATAATGTCAATAAGTCTTTTAAAATAACAGATTTTTCATGTTTTTTTAATAAGGACAAGGTTAGTTCATGTTGTATGCCTCCCCCCAAAAAGTATTATAATTATCAGTTAAACATTGATAAATAAATATTTTTTCTTGAAAAAAATGTTAAAACCTTTTTGAAAGAATATCTACACTCATCTATTCAGGGAATTGTGTGCAATTAATAATATTTGTTCTCGTTTTGTTGTTTATTTAGGTACAGAACAGGAATTTCCTCCGCCTGATGTGCCAGCAGACAACCAGAGCTCCTCAGAAGACTCGACGTCCAGCAGCTCTGCCGCGGAGGACAATCCCAGGCTGGAGGAGCAGGCGGTCGAGAGGGTGGCCCTACAGCTGAGGATCATCGGAGACCAGATGAACGATGTTTTTCTTCAGAGGGTAAGGATCACGTTTGCCTAGTTGCAACAGTTTAAATATGCCAAAGCGTCATTAAGTGTGATAAAGTAAACAGGCGTGTGCTGTGCAGGGCAGTGTCTGTTTGTTAATATGAGCGAGTGTGGCAGGGCGTGCACAAATGTAGCCTCCAGTGGGTCTTCTTGTAAATGGATCAATATGATATTCACAATCCTGTAGTGAGTGTTGTGACTGGAGTCGAGTTTCCAGTTGTGGCTGAACTTAATAACCTCCCCTCCCTCTCTCGCTCTCTCCCTCTCCCCGCTCTGGATCCCTATTGTATCGCGTGAGGAGCTAGTCTGTGAAGCGAGCAGGAGTAAACATAGGCTAATCCACCCCCCACCCCCCTCCTTTCCTCAGACAAACACCCATGACGTCACTGCTTTGCCTCTTCGCTCTTTGATTTACCTATGCTTAAGTGTGTGCGCCACTTTCCTCATTTTTAGCAAGAGTCGATCGTTTTGTTTTTTCAGTAAGAGTCATTCGTCCCACATTCCCGTACATGCTAACACACCTGCAATGACACACGCGATGCAATAAAACTAGTATGTCTCGTTGAGATCATGTGGGTATGCGACCTGTCGTGTGGCCTTACTGAACTCTGATATCAGTGTGTTTTTACTGGATGAAGGCTTTGTTTACTGTGTCTGGCAAAAGAATGACATGACAGGGACTTCCCTAAACGGAGCAGTGCAACAAAAGCAAAGTGTAATTGTGCTGTATACATGCTCACAATACCGTTCTCTTTCACCGTAACATGTGAGACCGCCGGACCGTAGATCCTCCTCCCACCCTCTTGAACTGTCTGCCTTGGTCCCTTCAGTTGTCCAGACTCTTTCTCTTAGACTCAAGGATGTAACCGTGTCTTGAACTTTGGGGGGGACTACATATTTGTTTATAAAGCTTAAAGAAATAGAACAGTGAAGGAAGTTCTAGGTGTAATTTTTTGTTTGTTTTTTGCAAATAATATTTGAATTACTTTGAATTTGAACTCATGAACTTTTATTTTATTGACTAATATGTTGAAAACCTAAAACGTGTTTTGTCTCGTCACACTCAGTTAGGAATTACATGAATCATAAATGCGTATTTACAATTCAAAACGTCCATATTTGAGAAAAATGTCAATGTAGTTTGGATAGGGTGAAGGACAATTTGGCCATTTCTAATTGTTGGTGGGGAGACTTGTCCCACTCAATGTCTATGGTCACGGCCCTAGTTAGACTCCAAAATCCCATTTTTATACCTAAATTTTCATGAAATCATGGAAATTGATAAAATCTTTTGTAAATTTAATTTGTTAATAAATGTTTTTATTTATTTAATATAAATGATTTAATATATTATTTTATATAATTTAAAAAATGTTATATTTTGGAAATATATTAAACTATTTAATTATATCAAATATATATTTAATATAGTATGCTAATCATGGAAATTAATTAATAAGTATTTAAAAATGAAATTTCTATAGGAAATATAATTTGTTAATAAATGTTTTTTGTTACATTATCAAAATATATTTTGATAACTATTAAATTATATTAAATATATATTGTAATACAATATATTTTATATAGTATATTAATCATGTAAATAAATAAAATCTTTAAAAAAAACTTTTATAATACAATATTTATTTATAGTAATTACATGTAGTATATTAGTTCTTAAAATCTTACATAATATTAGTCATTGTCAGCTTTTAATTTGTCTTACAGATGGAACAGATGGCAAAAAGATTGGATAAGATTGGTTTCAAAATATTGGATCTTTTTAGCGTAAATAAAGCCTTAAAGACATGCTGTTGTCTAAAATGTCATTAAAATAATTTAAGCAACAAAATTGACAGGAAAGCCACACAGCTCCTCCTTAATAAATATATTTGTTCTTTAGTACTGTTTACTTGTGTTATTATTTGAAGCAATGTTAACCTTAGTATTTAAGCTTTTAAATAAACATGTTTGTTAGCATAATAGTTTATGCTTTAGTAACAAAAACTTTAAATATTCTTTTTTATATAGGAAATTCATTGGTCGAAAGATGTAGTAATAATGTATCCATATGTCCCATCTTGCACCTTTTTCTGCGTTTAGTTCATTCTTCTACTCTCACTCTCTTGTTTTCCCTCTTTCACTTGATCCCCCCCCCCCCCCCCCCCATGCAGAGTTATTTTTAGCGGATGACTCATAGCAGCTGTTGAGGAGTAATGTGCTGCCTCTCCTGACTCCTCTGTGTAGATATTGTCTGTCTGAGGCTGCCTCACCCCACCTTGTGTCTGTGCTCACACACATCTGTGCTAACATAAACCTTGACACTCACTCCCACTCAAACACATCGTCACAAAAGTCGAAGCAATTACCTCACGGCTGCTGTAGGATAGATGAGGTGGAAAAAGCTAATAATTACACAAAGTTTCGAAATTCAGTTTCCAAACGGGGAAGGAACTAAGACACAGACCTCAAATCGACTTTTCCAGAGTCTTTTGCTTCATGTCATTGTGACAAAAAAAGTATTTAATAGTATTTACAAGAAGCTCTTAATAGTATTGAATGTGCACTTTGTAGTGTACTTTAAAGCTGTTTTTGCAGATAATATAATATTAATGACATAAAAGATCATTTAAGTGTATTAAAAGACACTTTCGAGACTTTTTATGTCTTAAAAAGTTTTATTTTAAAGTATATTTTAAATCTTAATGTTTTAATAATCACTTATCATGCTTTAAAGAGGTAAACTTATTTTGATGTGTTGAATAAGATACTAAGCCACATGTAAAGTACAAGTTACTATATATTTTAAATGTACTAAGTTTCAATAGAAATGACATTGAAGTAGATTTTAGTTTAATATAAATGCTTGTCAGTACATTTGGCTGTACACTTTAACCATATTTCAAAGAAAATTAAATATAAAGCGAGGGTAGGCAATGCTTTTCACAAACCGTTTTTGTTATACTGGTTGAAAGTCTCTTCGCATCCTGATATAAATGAATAATAGAAGGTCTAAGGACCAAAAAATGTTCGTCTAATCACTGAATTTGGTCCAAAAGTTCCCATTTGTAAAGTACATTATTTCCACTTCTTAAAAGTATGCTAAGTTGACTTCTTTTTCACAAAGGTAGGCAGATGATTAGAGCAATATCTGAAATCTAAGTAGGTCGTCTGTTCCTTTTTACAGTCCCTGAGTGCTTTGCAATGCACAAAAACAAGTTTTTAGTGATTCTTATTTTCCCTTTCACGTTTTGTATTGCATGCAACAGATGATGAGCTCATTCTCCTCTCCTCTTTGTTTCAGAATGCTGACCCACGCTGGCAAAACTGGAGGGGCCTGTACCACGGGCTCGTCGCATTCGTCGCCGACACCATCAATGCTTTCTACCAGCACGGGTTCAGATAAACAGACGGGTTACGTCACGGGGAGAGTGCAGGCGCTCTCCTGCCGACCACTTAAAGACTCTGGGACTTTTCTGCAGGATCAGATGTCACGTTTGGTTGTTAATTTGTGTTTTTTTTTTGTTTGTTTGTTTTGTCATCTTTTTTCATGGATTCTCATGTAGCATAGTGACTGAAGCGTGTGTCCCGGTAGAGATGTCAGTGGGAGTGCGTGGCTCTCGGTGCGTTTGCATACTCCTTTGCAACTAACTGCAATGCTGTGAAGTTACATTAAGCCCGGGTCGCTCTCAAGCAAACAGAGTGATTAGATCTGCACAGCGCCTCGGGCCCAGAAGTACTTAATGTGTCATGGGTTTTCCTCTCAGCCGCCTTACAGGAGCAATAACTGTGCTGCACTATCAGTCACCAGTAGCGCGGGGCGCGCACCCGCACACCATTAATGGAAAACGGGCGATAATTATTAAGATAATGGAATGCTCTCATACTTTATTCATGGAGCACAGTTGGATCGTGCCTTGCTAACATCCTTCTTGAACCCTTCCTTTTTTAAAGCCATCAGGGACAATCAGCTGATAGTGTGCGGGTAAACCGGCCCTGTTGCCCCCCTTACCTGAATCGACACTTCGGGACACAAATTTGCCACTTAATTCAAAGATTGGTCACCTCCAATGGAGGTACAGGAGTGAGGCTGGAAGCCTTGTGAGAAAGCCAGACCACTATTATCAAAATGGCTGGAGAGCAGTGTTAATATTTGTTAATATTAATGGATTAAACATGTACATATTTTGTGAGGAAAAAAAGGACCGGATAGGATAGAATAAACAGGGAGTTTTGTTTCTTACGTGTTTTGTATATTTTGATGAAATGACCTTAAAGTACTTAACATTAAGTTCCTTTTTTTCGGTTTGAGATTTGTTTTTGTTCTGGAAACATTTTTTTTGGACCAACACTGGAAGCAGTTGTTCTAAAATCCAGTGGATTTCTACTTGCATTTTATTTAGATTTAAATATCTGGAGTCCTGCAAAGAAAAAGTGAAAATCCCCATGAAATGTACTTTTCGCAGATAATTCTCAATTAAATATTTGAGAAGCACAAGCTAATTTATTTTGTATGTCCTTCTTTTCATGGTATCTATTCTTTTTTTCAAGTGGATTAAATAAGCATGGAGATATTGATTAGTGTTGTGTTTTATGGACCAAATATCTCTGAAGGTTGTGAGAAAAATCCATTTGTATTTTCTGCTGTAACTTATTTGTCTACAAAAAGAACTAAACTGAGCCAAACTTCAATCATACTTGAACGAGTTTGTTCTCTATAGCAGTCTTCGGGCGGTAATTGTTTCTCAGTGGGACATAAGCTATTTTCAGCATTTATAGGTTAGCTTGTGACTTTATTGACGTCCGAATCCAAGGGCCAGTTGCATAAACACAGACATTAGGCCTGTGTTAAACTACCCACTACTAACAGTTGTCAAGGGGCAGTCAATCTTACTTTTCGGCATTATGCCATATTGCAATCTACGCTTTTATGTACAAAAAAGTTATTACCAGTCTTAAAGAAAAAATGTTGATGACTTAAACCCTATTCGGGCTGTAATTGTTTCTCTTGGACGTCCGTAGAATGCGCGTTAACGCATGATTGTATTGTATGCTGTAAATAAAATGTCATATGCTTGAAGTAACAAGAATAAGACAGAATAACACTGTGACTGTATTATTTCAAGCATATTTTATTTACAGCATACAATCATGCGTGAGCGGCACGTGCATTCCCACGTTCGCATGATCACAGAAGAACGTGAATAAATCAATGTATCGCAGGTTTTTTAGATGTCCACAAGATAAACAATTACCACCCTAATATGGCTTATGAATCAATGTGTCAGATCCAGTTTTGTCTGGACATTATAGCCTACAGATAATATCCCTGTTATGGTTGCAAGCACTTCCCTCAGAAACCACTTTTGAACAACTGTGGCCAGTCGGTGGGAAAACTCCTTTAACCACTCATTTTTGTTTGCATTGGCTTTGTAATGTCGGTACAGAGTTTTCATGGCATACTGTGGATCAGAGATTCCTTTCCTGTGGCTGCCTGTCTCATGACTTCCTGTGAAACAGTTGTGTGGTCTCCTTCCTGTGGCCACCTTTATGACTTCTCATCAATACAAGTGTTCTCTGATGCAGAAAGGCCTTATTTGTACTGTCAGATTTACACTAAACATGTCACTCATTTTTCTAGCTTTGTACTTTTGTCTTTTGGAATTTTTGATGTAAATTTTTACATTGATTTTGTATTGTTTTTTATTTACCATTTTCAATAAATGCAAGCATTATGAAAGTGTTTGATGTTTTTTACAGACTCATTTTGAAAGGATTTGACACATTAATTACACCAATTTCGTGTCAGTAAAGCCAATTCAATTATATTTGAATAGTTTTGCACACACACACACACACACACACACATATATATATATACATACATAAAATAAACATTGAATTTAGAGGTATATGATGCTTTACATCAATAACGACAATTTAAATGGCTTTGCACACAACCATCAAATCAAAACAAATACACACGTCGATATAAATTAGCCCACATACAAATACATGTGGTACAATAAGTATATTTTTTTAGGCCAGGGCTAAAATGCTACACTTTATAATATTAAACAGGGAGTCTCTTGTTTTATTAAGGGATCATCTGCCTGCATTAAATGAACAGAACAAACCTTTTCTCTTGCATGGTTCGTGTGTTGCGAAACCACAAGTCTTATCTGAACAAGATGTGATAGATTGGGATCCCCTGATTTGCGTATGCCCAGAACATTTCCCATGCAGGCTCATTCAGGCTTCACCAGTGTTCCTAAAAGGGTTGTTGATCATTGAGACTGTTCTTTATCCTGTCACATGGTTGCATTTTATAGCTGGAAGCAACACATCTGTTGTGAATTTACATCGTCTCGCCTTGGGCTGCTTCATCATAAGAGCAATGTTGCTTGATTAAAACGATGAGCTTAACGCAAAGTCCGTTTTAATCCTGCTCTCTCCTCAGCTAGAGAAAGAGCAGTTGATGTTAATCATTCAGGGTCTGCAGGTGCTGTTTCATTTCTCACTATCTGGCAGTGATGTGAAGTTCGGTAAGGAATTGGACTGCATTACTGAACACTTCATTGTAGCCTCAATGACATTTCCAAGAAAAAGAAAATACTGTTTACATTCATTTAAAACAACCAATGAAATCCATTCGAATATAAATTGTAATTGTACATAAATGTACATAAATTGTAAATGTCTCTCGCGCGTCCACGTCACGCATTGTTTACCTTTCACGAAACATATTAAGATATACGGGAAATCGCAATGGAATTTCGATATATCTAAATATGTTTAGTGAAAAGTAAAACTTCACTAAACATATTTTTAAAAAAGTATTTTTAAAAAGGTAAAACGTCACGCGCGAGAGATCACTTCCGGCGTAACGTCTGGAGACGGTTTAGTTCGGTTCAGTTCGACGGCTGTTAACAAGAGGTAAAAACTATATAAATACTGTTCGTTTTCTCACACAAACCACTCGTTTCGTGTCTTAGGTTTACTTACATTAACGAGTCATTAAATCATGTTTAATTTTGACTTCTCTGTGCATCCTCTTTGAGGTGGACCGCCTAAAACTGCATTATATGACTGACAGACATCACCTGTTTGACCTAAAAATGTCAAAATTGAAAATGCTGTGGAAACAAAGACACCTACATCTTGGATGCCCTTGAGGTAAGCTAAAACATATCAAAAATTAATTTCAGAGTGTTCCCTTCAATTCCCTTCAATTTTTATAAGCTCAAATGGTTGCCTTGCTCTGTTCTGTGGTGTGCGTATGTGACTCTCCTGTTCGAACTCGTTCATCAAAATGAACAAATCTTTTTTCATGTCATTTGGTTCCTTCAACGAACGAAATGAACGAGTTCACTCGGAAAAAGATTTGTTCATTTGAGTCACATCACAGTACAGAGCATGACGAGCATTTGAGCTTATAAAACTTAAACTTTGGGTTTTTTTTTTTAAATGAGTGATCGTTTCGCTTGATAAGACCCTTATTCATCGTCTGGAATCGTTTAAAGCCCTTTGAACAGTTTACAATTTGCACTGAAACTGTCTTTTGGATCTTGAACCGTTTGGTTCTCAGTGAAGTCCATTATATGGAGAAAAAATCCTGGAATGTTTTCATCAAAAAAATACGTTAATTTCTTTTTGACTGAAGAAAGAATGACATGGATATCTTGGATGACATGGGGGTGACTAAATTATCAGCAAAAGTTTTTTAAAGTGAACTTTGCCACCTTTAAGTGGCAAATTGACCCTGATCTGTGTATAAACAACAATACACAATTTATTAATATAAAATCAGCTGCTGACACTTTCTGGTAACCGGTCTATAGCAAGGATATTGGTTTCAGTTTTAATTCTTTAGCCTTACATTAAAACTTTGTGAAAATGTTGACTACACGGGTTGCTTTACAAAGTCATTTTAGCAACAGGTCTTTTCTTCAGAATTGTGAAGTACATTTGGGTGAAATAGATTATAATGGATGGAGGTAGATCTGAACGTGAGCTTGAGGTCAACTGTAAGAAAGACTAAAAGATTGGAGAAACCCAGTATGTCACCAGAGATAAGTCTGTCACTTCACTGCAAGATTGAGTTAAAAAATTTGATCAAAAAGGTAAACATAAATCTGCGCTGATAAATAATTAACAATAGGATAAATAACATGTATCCAGAAAAAAAATTTTTTTTTTTTTCATTTCATGGTAACTTTAATGCAATTTTTTCATTGTTTAATTGTAATGAAAAAATAGCAAAGGAAAAATAGCTATTTTTGCCTACTTGTTGCCTATTTAAATCAAACTTGTAACTTTACAGAGATTACATTGAAAACATGCACACTGTGGGGTGAACATGTTGGTAGACAGACATCCTGTCTGTTGTAGGAGTTTTGGCTCTCGGTGATCTTTAACAGCTGTTTTGTTATTATTAGCAAAGCACAGTTGAAAATCTTTTCCATGCTGATTTAAAACTGCAATGATAAGAATCTTCAAGAAGTTTGGCCTATTAGTGGTACCCAGTAACTCATGTTTCCACTGTCAATGAATTCCCTACCAAATAAATAAAGAGAAAGGTTACGCGACTTGCTGCCACTCCCACTCATCACCTGCTCAACCAGTTTGACCAGTCTCATCTGATTCAGAATGACTCACCCATGCTGTTGTCATTAAAGGCTCACATTTATTTTCCATTTAATGCCTTAAGTCCTGATTTTGCATGTCTGCAGCACAGTAGCAACATCGTGTGCGACCAAAACAAATATGGCACATTTAGTACTGTTTGTTCCATTACATGAGGCTGTAGTTTTTAGCATAAGGATGGACAATCAATCACATGGAAAGTTAAATTACGTTCTTTCCATTCTTCTTTGTCTATAACTGGACGGGCAGGATCATTTCCTTCTATGAAATCATAAAAATCAAAACATACGAGTGCCTACTTGCCTCAGGGTTATAAACCCTGCAGTACCAGTCCAGTAAATGACATACCTGGGCTGAGCTACTAAAAGAACTTCCCGTTTATCACGTCACGCAAAAAAACCCCACACCTGACAAGATATATAAAAATACTGTGCTTTCACTACACAAGCCTCATTTCAGAATGGGAATTTGCGTTGGGAATAAATGGCTCAATGGAGCATTAGATGTTTCTGCCTTCATTTCAAATTCCCTTTAAAGTTGTATGCTTCATTTTATTGTAATTTAGCATTGAAAAGAGACCTTGGGCAACACATTAGAGGACATTATTGAAATAGATGACTGAAGAAGCACAAAACAATCCAAATCATGTTTATTTCCATTGGCTTTTTATTTATTTTTAATACAAAACGTAGAAATCACATCACCCTGCTGAAAAAAAACGTGTGCGTGAACATTTAAGAGCGTGTGGACAAAATGTTCTTGTTGTTCTTGGCATCAGTCGGTGTGTGGCATACTGCTACGCAAAGGTACCGTCCAAAAGACAGATTTCGATGCCTGCGGCCACTGGCAGACGATGAAGTCCATGGTGTTTTCGAGAGCACATACGCATCGCCACACATCTCTCCGTGTTCTCCGGGGGCCACTTATTTGGATCCGAAGTAGTCGACCACTCCGCTGCCCTTCAGGCCGTCGAAGAAGAAAAAGTTCCTGTGCGGAGCATCTCTCTGAGACAGCGCCTGTCAAACACATGCAAACAAATCTCTTTCAGACACAGACGGCACAGACCTACAATTCCGTAATTAAGTGCTTTGATCGAATGCGTCGGACACATTCTCTGTTGTGGCGATGAAGACTGATGGGCGAGGGGCAGCGAGGAACAGAGAGCCATATGCGAATTGCAGCCTGTTTCATCATGCAGGGAGATGGCGAGACAGCCTGGCTTCACTCCACCGCCATGTGGGTTCAAGGCCTGCCCAGGCACCGCGTTCACTCCATCACCCCACACAGCCCTTATCCCCACCCTCTGAAAGACCCCACCACATCCCAGCCTGGGCTATGACATCACCCTCCAAGAGAAATATTGACGTTTATCATTTACTGTATTCAGTCGTTTGTAACTGGAATGGGTTTGTGTTTTTACATGGCCTACGCAACAGGAGATCCTCTTTATGTCCATAATCCAGGTGTAATTATCCACTCTAGACTGACTGATTACATCACTGCGCTTTGTCTTATTTAATCTCGTTCAGTTTATGGAGTCATATGAGAAGATTTCAGCAGCTCTCCGCTGGATTTCATCAGTGACCGGAATATTACCTTGTCATTTCTGGCATTTACACACTGTCAACAGATAAAACTTTTGGATTTAGCCCAGATTCTGATGGAGAGGGCAGCTGCCATATGCTTCTCACTGTGCCTCATCAAAAAAAGTCAGTGTCGCAGCTAGTAAAAGTGGATGGTTTTGTGGAGAACCTGACTGAACGGTAATATGGAGGAAGAAAAAGCAAAGTGTGTTCATTTTATGTATAAATGGAACAATAAAAAGCTCTGCAATCAAGACTTTAGGCAAGTAAAAGGCCTGGGGATACCAGCATGGGGTCTTATTCAGATTGCTTTGGCCACTGCTCATTTATGAGGTACCCATCTCTACTGTGGATAGGAAGATGGACAACGATTTGAGGAGATGGTTTGGTGGGCGTTACGCTCCATAGGCCTGTATAGCACAAAGTAACATTAGTGGTGGAGGAGTATAAGGTAACAAAAGCATGGCAGGCTATGATGCTGCGAGATTACGCAAGAGTACGTCAGGCGGACATTGAATTTAGAACTGGTCACAAGTGGTTCGTTGGGAGGCAGAGGCAGACATCGTCGGGTTTAAATTTGATGAAAGATCAAGGAAGGGGGTGACCATTTGATAACCCACAGAATCCCTAAACTCAACCAAGCTGGAAGAAATGTCTTGAGAGGAAGAGGGGATAGCGATGTAAATGGCTCAGAGATTGTGTAGTGGGAGTACCTGTAATGGTATGAATTTTGCATATACATAAATAGATCAAAATCTCACCTTGACAATCTCTTGTCCAAGAACACCGCCGACTACAGCGCTCACTGGGGCCATCTCAGAGAAACAGTAACTGTGAGGAGAAACACAAAGTACAATTCAGTTTTTATGCATAGCTTAGTACCTCCGAACAGCTGAACTCATATACTCTATTTGATATTGTGCATGAACACAAGCGCTCGACATCAAAGTTTCATCTTTGCCCATTGTCTGTGCTATTTCTCTCAATATGCTATAATTGATAAAAAGTCTTCTACTGATTTAAACTAAAGTTGCGTGTTTCCGCAGGTGCTCATCAACAAGGGTACTTTTGTTACTTTGTTGTTGTTCTATCTAATCCGTTTCTTTTTTGATAGTGAAACAACAGGCCAGGCCAGTGTTGTCACCTTGTTGGAACAACTAATTTGTGTTAAAATCAAAACGAATGTGTAACCTGAGTGTACGGTTGGAAAAAAATCAGCCTGTGCATGTGCAATACACTCGAACTGCGATGAAACAAACAGAATGTCGGAATTAATATAATTACAAGATTCTGACTTGTAAAAAGCGTTCATGTCCTCGAAGAACTCATAATTACAACATGTAAGTTAATGTAATGTAAATTCTCAGATACCCCTTTTCCACCGAAAAAAGAACTGGTTCGGAACTGGTGCTGGTTCAAAGTTGGTTCGGAGCTGGTTCAACTTGCGAACCCGTTCAGAACCTGTTTGCTTTTCCACTGACTAGAGCGCCCAGGGAACGACGTCGTTACGTCACTGTTTACGTCGCTTGCGTACATTGTTTGGGATTATCTCTAACTCGTGTACCGAGAAAACTTTAAAAACAATTGAAATATGTAAGTCTTTTAATCTTTTCGTTTGATATGTAATCTTTTCTGATAAGTTATGTACCCCTGTCTTGTGTCTTTTTTTTCTTTCCATTTATTTGTTCTATATCGTGACTGTTTTCTTCTTTGTTTATGTTTAAAAAAATAAAAAAATAAAAAAATAAAACGCTTGCGTGTTTCTGCAGTTTCTCCTGGCTTTGCGATGGTCAGAAAATATGTTTAAAAGAACCGAGAAGAACGCGTCTAAACCCGCCCCGTAAACATGACGTGCTAAAAGAACGGTTCTAGTCCAGCAAAGAGTTGGTGCCGCTTTGGAACCAGTTCTCGCGGCCGCGAACCGGTTCTTTGGCTGTCGAAACACAAAGAACTGGTTCGCGCGCGGGCACCGGCTCCGAACCGGCTCTCAAAATGCTTCGGTGGAAAAGGGGCTAGAGAGCTCCCTTGTGAACGTTGTACCACCTGACCGTGGCAGATTTATTTTGCCCTTAACTTTTTTATTTTTTCAGGACTTTATTTACTTTTTATTTCTGCAGTCAACCGCTCTTGAGTGTTCACACCTTTCCGATATGGCAGATGGCTTACGTATAGCGGCCAATAGAAACAGCTGCTAATGAGGTATCTATGTATATGTATCTATGGTGAATCCAGCATGTATACCCTAGTGTACACTGAGCTACACTTTGGGCTAAACTGAGAAGATCTACGCGACATTTCCTCTCCTTTTTCTTCATCGTTTTGATGCCATGCATCTGAATAGTTAAAAATAATTCATCTTTTAAAAACGCTTGCATTCAGTTCCATTTGGTTGCACTCTGTCTACTTAGGAACCTGGTTAGGGTCTGGTGAACTTGAAACCAGACATAACTATCTTGGTCAACTAGTCGTTCACCAACTAGATTTGCGCATCCTTGGATGGAAGGAAAAAAAGATGTTGGAGAAACTTAATGTGAACAGTTTGTGGGTTAGTAAATACCTGACAAAGGTGTTGGGGAGCAGTTCTGAACTTAGGCCCATGGTCTCGAGAACATCATCACGGATTTGCAAGAGCAGGTGAGAGTCCTCACCAAAGCTGTCTGGTTGAGGATCACGACCTTTATCTGTACGAAACTTCAGAAGCACTGTTGGAGGAAGTAAGAGAAACTGATTGGGAAAAGAGTGGGTTTTCCACATTAAAAGAGGACACGAGTAGAGGAAAGACATGTTTGAAGATTTGTGCTGCATGTGAAAAGGCATTGAGCCCCCTTTAGGCTATTTTCCAGAGTATCACTTCCCCTTTTTGACTGCCCACCAACTACAACACAAAGAACCTCAGCCCACTGCATTTCCACCTGGCAGCGAAGCACACACACACACATCAAAGAAACACACACCCACGCATTCATGTTATCTCACTCTATCTGGCACATATATACAATTTCAAGTTTCATATCTGAATTTCTTTATAGAATTTTCTCCAGATTGTGAAAACGTCTGCGGGTTTGGAAAAAAAAATCATTGATGTAATAGTCCCACCACTGGGGTGATAAAACCTCAAATAAATCAGTGAGTTGAGACAGAGGAAACGGCTCTTCCTCAAAAGCTGTTTGAAATGACGCGTGGTATTTTTGAGCACAGAAACGTATTTAAAGTCTTGCTTCAGTGCACAAATAGGAAGTGTTATTTTTTCCATAAATGTAATACTAGATGTACTAGAGGGAGGGGCGGAGGTGCAGTCAGAGTCTGTTATAATGATAGAGAGGTGCGGAGGTGGCATGTTTTGTTTTTGAGAGCCACTGCACATGACTGGCCATGGACAGCCTGTGATGGAAAATGAGCCAGTCTCAGTGAGGACACCAGGTGAGCACTAGTATAAAAAGAAAATTGTTGACTATAATTACACAGATCAACAGGCCCTCCCCCTGATAACGGTGTACAACAGACTGCAGGAAGAAACTGCGATGTGTTCAGTCGCCTAAACAAACCGAACCACTTAAGGCCCTGTTTGCACCTGGTATCCTTCTCATGTGATATGATCACAAGTGTTCAACATAATATACAAGGCTGCAAATCATCATACTAGCATGATTTCTGAAGGATTATGTGACACTGAAGACTGGAGTAATGAAGCTGAAAATTTAGCTTGTGAATTTTTTGTTGAAAATTGTTTTTTTTTTTACATGTATATTTGTATTGCTTTTTTTCCAAATCGTTTCTATCCTACAGTTGTCTACAGACAGACATAACCGACTGAGTATAAAACAATAACCTGAAGCTCAATTGGTAAATTCCACAATTTAGGAAGGAAACACCCATTTTCCTATTCTTTTTATCAGGTTAATTGAATTTTGAATATATTTCAATAATCTGAAGGTGTACCTTGCAGAAGAAAGTAGTCTGTAGGAATGCGCTTTAGGCTGCTTTTGGCTTTCTCATTTGTCCAGTCAACCTCCAGGGCTTCTTTGAGAGAGCAGAAACTGGCAGTCTACATAAAGAGAGAATGAGGGGAAAAGTTAAAGCATTAATTTAACTTTGAAAGGATGTGAGTGTAAACCGAAAAAATATAGTTTAAGACATCAAATCTACCAACCTTTTTCACCATTGTAGTTTCATTGGGGTCGACCTTCGGTTTCTTTGCCTCAGGACCATCATTGGCCTCGTTAGACCCTTTCACCACTTTGGGCTTTTCTCTGGCAAGTTTGAATAGGAACATACTTTTTTTTTTTTCACACACAAACACAAACACTTTTCATATACTTTTCCTGACTTACTCTACATAGTGATGCTCCTGGCCGAGGTCGGAGAACATGTACCCATGGTAGCCAAACACGTCTCCACAGAAGACCTTAATGTTCCTGGAGGCACACAGTTGGTCCACTCGCACCATGAGGTCTTTGGAGCACCTGGTCAGACAAATCTGAACAAAACAACTTGCATTAATATGTGGTTGTTTTTAAACCAGTGACCTTGATGCATCCTTAAAACTCATCTTAACCGAAATTGGAGGAACAAAAGTTTGGCAATGACCGACAACTGACCAAAACATTAGCACTCTTATCCAAGGTCCCAAACCTCTCACACCCCGCATTTTGGGTTTAAGATAAGAATAGGGTGGCCCATCTGATATACCAATGGCATGCGCCACAATGCGTTAACTGGGTGTACTTTGAAGGACAGCTGAATCATCACTTTATCTGCTGAATTGGGTTTGTTTACTTCCCTTGTCAGAACACCATCTGTGACTTCATAACTTAATGTACGCATGAAATGAACTGATTATCTAAGCAGACCTTTTTGAAAAGATGTCCAAAGGTTACACAATCCACACCTGGATATCAACAACACTTCTCAGAAATACTGTTGCAATGAAGTAGTGCCCTTAGGAGTAACACCTTCACTACTGTTCAAGATCATCTGGGACATTATGAAACATGCGGTGAGACATTGCCTTTTGACACATATTCTTCCTCTGAGCATTACGTGCTTCAAGGCATCCAGACGATTTCAAATAACACATCTTTATCAAGCAGTGACCTCTAGAGGATGCAAAGAAGAAGCAAATCATGCCACAGTGGATGGGATATCAATCAGAGATACCAGCATCTACCATATGCCTCTGCTAAATAGCTGTAACTTGGCATTACATGAGATCAATTCTTTCATGCAGTTTAAGTTTTTGGCAAGTCCTTCAAACCGTACACCCCAGTATCATCCATGTTTTATGGACAACTTCTATCCACTTTTGCATTCTTATTGAAGCTATAAAAGGTCATGTGACTATAAATGTAATTATGGAAAAGTATGAACAGTACATTATTTTCTCCTTGTGTGTTCTACAGAAGAAAGTAAGTCATTCATGTTTGGAATTACATGAGTGTGAGTAAATGATGACGGATGTCTTTGATGTTATGCATTTCCACTACATAAGAAAATAAATAACGCTTTTGTAAATAATTTATGATGTTGCATTTATAAAGCACTTTTAGGGGTCGGAGAACATCCGAGCCAAACATGTCTCCACAGAAGACCTTAATGTTCCTGGGGGCACACAGCTGGTCCTCAAAAATAAAGAGAATTAAAGTGGAATATATGGCATATTATAGTTATAATTGAGATAAGTCTAAGTTATTACATAAGGGCTAAAGGATGGCATGCTAAGTCAAGCCAAAATTATGATATTAATTTGTAATTGAGATAAAAATGTGAAATTATGATGTCATAATTTTAAGTTATAACCGACTAAAAAAAAATGATGCAACTTTATCATAATTATGACTTAGTATTTCATCATTGTGACTTTTTTTATCATCAATATGAGTATGTTTTTTCTTATGTTGCAGAAATGGGCCTCCATAGATCTAAATCAACACCTGCACTAGCAATGCTTTTGTACTTGTTGCACAAAACCTTCTAGTATGTGTTGTCTCAAATGATCTTTTCATGTATGTACAGGTGCCGACAATGAATTAATTCAGTGTTGGCTATCTCTTTACTAAACAACGTGCGTTGTTTTTTAGGAACATTCCATGTTAAAAAAAGACCGCACGTAAACAAGAGAAGACAAAGACATACACACGCAACGTTGTCTGTGCACTTCTCAATGAAATATCAAGAGAAGCAGATGAAAGAGAATAGATGATGTTAACCCCCCTCCTGTGTCTGTTTCCCACCATCTCTACCCCCTCCTCCTGAACTCTCACTAGCACTCCCAGAGGGACAGTTCAGACAGCTCACAGAAAGAGAGAAGATGAAAGACTGACTGTCTGTGCTTTGAACAAGGTATGTATATGCTGACTGCATCTTCCACAGCCAACAACAGAGTCCTTATTTATAATATGGCCTGGAACATATCATTCACTTGGAAAAGAGCACAGCACACACTTGGAAAAGACCAACCTCAAAGAGAGATAAAAGTCTGTGCCTAGATCTGACGCTGGCTGTTCATAGATGGGTCCACGCTGAGGTTAAGGGGAAAATAAGGGAAAAAAGAAGATATAACCATCCTAAACAAAAATGATCAATTGTGTATAGTGACATCTAGTGGACATGAAAGGCACAAAGGAAAACAATCTATCATTGATGAACCTCAATTCACACCTGATGGTGATAAAAGAAGTGTATGTTTATATTTCAATTAATTATTATAATTTCCCATTACTATTCATAAAGTCAAATGTAATGAAAAATTTTTTTTATTTTTTTTCCCCTTATGTATTTGTGTACACCCTGACATGTATAGATGTATGTACTCTTGTATGTACGTTTTGTTCTTATTAAATTTCAATAAAAACAACAACAACAACAAAAAAAACAATCAAACCTGATCCATCTTAAAATTACAGCAAGTCAAAAAGACAGTTCCTGTCGATTTCTTATGGGATTTTTATTCAAAAAGGCTATATTGTAATATGTGCTGTAAAGTTGCATAACAAATTTGGTCCAATGCTGTCTTGCATGATTTTATTCTATTTTATTTACAATACTTACTCATTTGTCTCTTAAATATTAGTTTGATGATCAATTATCAAATAGTAGTTTAGAATATAATAATAATATTTTTCATCTGCATTTTGTGTGATTTAGGTATGTCCAATCTACAGATTCTGGCACTCACCGCATCAAACTGGAAGAAAAAGTCATCCGGCTTGCTCTCCACTGGATCGGTGTCTGCCTTCACTTCCACCATTGGATTGAGGAACTGAGCTCTCTCCAGAGAGGCCCGAGCCTGGTTTTTTCCATCTGCATCCACAGGAATCAAAAACTGAGCACGTCTGGACTCCTCTGTCACCTGATTAATGGAAGTCATAGAAAATACCACTTAGTTAAGTAGCTGTTTTGCCTCAGTCACCATTCAATTTTATTGCATGTCTTTTCCATACAATACACATGTATGGCGAATTCTGTCATTCTGCCTTACATCTCCTTTTCTGTTCCAGTGGAAAAAAAGTCAGATTTGGAAGAAAAGGTGAGCGAATGATGGCATTATGACGTGAACTACCCCTTTAAGTCAGTCTAATTAATACCTGCTCATGGTCCAGGAGAGTCAGTCCTTTTACTCCAGCCAAAATAAGGTTCTTTGCTACTTCTGCTCCAAGTCCCCTAAGTCCAACAAGTAGTACACGTGATCCCCTAAGTCTGAAAATGCAACATTTATATACACGTCATATATTATGTTAGATTATATTGTTTGCTAGTATTCATGCACAACAATCTGAAAAATGAATTCGTGGGATGACCCTAATACGCTATTCTTTGTGTAAGATAAACAAATAATGCGTTTGAAATCATGTTTATAATTTCTGCAAGAGAATTATTCTTACACAGTCGGAAAAAAATCGCTTATTCTAACATGAATACGTTTGATCTTTATGTACGTTTTCCACAAACCTCTTTTGAGCATCCAGACCCCAGAGGCGAATCTGACGATCATACTGTGCAGCCTCCTCCTCGCTGATAATATTGTCCTCTTTTTCGATGGTATCGATCATTTTAAAATATATTCGGTTTTAATAATAAGTTGTAAGAAATTAACTGAGAGGCTAGTTTGAATATTCTACACCCTGTTTTTTTCCCCACTGCCCATTCAATGGTTACAGAAGTGCCGCTTAGAGATACTCGTAAAGGCGCACATTGATGACGTATGAGTTGGTCAAACGCGCCAGATTCAGAGCACAACAATCGACAACAATGGACATGGAAACACTCTAAAGCTTTTAAATACATCACACAATGTATTGAATATATGTTTAAATTCTTATAAAGTCAAATTAAGTGATTGTGCACTGTACATCCCTGACTTTTACACCAAGCCAATACTATAATTTCATGTTACAGAACATTCATCATAGCCTTTTTTTTCTGGACTACACATAATTTATATTTCAGGAGCAGTTGATCGTGTCACAGAGTCAATATGTGTATCAGAATTACTTTGTTGTGGTTTACTGGCGAGTTAAAGCAATAGTTCACAACCATGGGGCCAGGGCCAAAAACAGACTCACAAGGAGCCCCAGGCCAGAATGACTTTTTTAAATTGTTGTTATTATTACTATAATTCATTGTGATAATACTATTAATATAGGCTATTAAAAAATCTATCTTTATTAAAATTTAACAACAAAAAAGGAAGAGGCATGCAATCAAAAACTGAAATATATTATAAAATATTTATTATATATATATATATATATATATATATATATATATATATATATATATATATATATATATATATATATATATATATACTATGGTCAAAAATAATGTATTGTTCTTCATGGCCCGGTCGGTCATTTCAGTGAGAGACTACGTCACGATTCACGTCACATGAGCCCGTCCCCTTCTCCTCGGAGAAGAAGCGTCGCCATTTTAAGTGAATGAGTTTCATTTCACATCGCAACTGTAGGACGGAGAACCTCAGGAACGTTTTCAACCTGTTTCTCTTTTAAACTGTTAGTGGGGAATTGACTACTATGAACTGAATCTCTTCCTAAAGCCAATCAACAAGTAGATCAAAGTCAAGTAACGCATAAGACAGTTGATTTTTTGCACTGAATGTAGTACGTTAGAGGAAATGGCTGTGGAAAGCATGACTGTCCATCCAAACTCCCCAACAGCCAACCACGAACACAACAGCCTTCTCACTGACGAAAGGTCGAGTAATATCATCATATTTCTATCCAACTATTGATTTGTCCTTTGCTTTTTTCCAAAAACAAAAGCACGGGCATTTGCTTTTTTTCTTTCAAAGGGATTAAAGTCGCCTTTTCTGGGAAGCGTACAGAGGTAACGAAACGCCATCTTGAAACGTTAAACAGCGCAATCTGGAAGGTCACAAGCGAATCAGGAAAACATTCAGAATATGATCAAATTTACATTTTCCGTCACTTTTCGAAGCTTTTTAAGTGATCGAAGACCAAGCGGGCCACAACTACGCCAAAACATTGCTCTAGTAATTTAATGTTTTCATCACAGATAAATAACGGACGGACAAAAGAAAAAAAATACACGAGTAAACAAGTTTTTGGTTATTAATATCCAATTAAAATCCTAATTACGAACGCAAATTGTACGTAATGTGACGGATAAGTGGTCAAATTCGTCCCCGGTAACGCATTAAGGAATTTGTATTTTTATCCATCGCGAGGCCCGGACAAAGCTAAAGCTAACAGTTAGCCGACGACTACGTGAATTACAACAACAACACGGCTAACAGAAGCTAAAGAATAGCCACGAACTAGCATGGATTATGACTTGGTCGCTTGATTAACCATTCTTTCAATTCATTTAATTAGCCATCGAATACAGTACGATTCAGTTTATCTTAATGTAATATAATTATTGAAGAAAGACTATTTATATTTGTCACCGTTTAGCACTCACCCTGTGTGCTAAGTGTCACGAGCTACGCACTTAGATTTAATGATAACGTTATTTTTTATTTTAAAGTTAAATGTAACTGTATAATCATACCTCTATATTTTCAAGTATTACGTTCTTGTAATGTAAGTAGTTAGTAAAGCTATTTTTGTTATCATTTTATTCTTGTCTATTCTAAAAGAAAATTTTAGATTTAACATAATACATTTTAGTAACAGTACATTTTGATAGGAACTAACAACGAAAATTATTTTCCCCCTTATTTTTAACGTTTTGGCTCCCTTAATTGGTTAAATACTGTCCCTCAAGTCTTTCACGTCAGATACATTGTCGACAGTAGAAATCATAATACAACGTATTGTAAATAATCTGTTAAATGTTCCACAAAAGGTGCTCCTGTTTCAACATACTCTAGTTTTTGTTGTAAGCTAGTTAGCTTTATGTGCACATGCATCCCTTATGAACCAGTGATTTGTCCAATGTCTCAGAAGCATTCAAGGTCTTACCAAAACATGAAGCAAAACACAAAGGTTCTTAACCATACCACCATTGTTTGCAAATGCCCCAAATGCAACCTATCACCTTCCATGAAAATCATTTATGCATAAATTTAATATTTCGCAGTAAGTATTTTCAGTTCATTACCAGAAATATGAAGGCCAGTATTTTGTAGTCAAATTTGTTTTTGTTTGCATGATATTGTATCTTATAACTTGGATACTTACAGAGAACAAAGTTTTTTAGTAACTTTTCTTTAGTAAAATTAGAGGTAGTTCTCAAGCTGTCTATCTGCCAAGTGCCAATATTTTCTTGCAACACTTTAAATGACTAGAAAATCCCTTCCTTGTTTACTTTGGCATCCTTTTTTTGGCAGTTGTTTTCGCAAGGTGTGTTTGACAAGTAATAAGTGTGGCCTGGTTTTTGTCTGACCATATTCTTTTGGTACTTCAGTATGTTCAGTAACAAGCATGCTCACTGAGACTTGCTAGAGCTGGTAGGTATATGCTGAAGCTCGTAGATGTTTATTCACAACATGATATAAATGCTTGTGGAGATTGTTTTGATAGAGACAGAGGGATTTGTAGTTAATGGAGTCATAATTTATCAATTGATTCCCTCTGGTAATACTTTTAAAGACATTACATGGTCAGAGGAGCAGATGACGTAAGTTTAGCTTAATTTAATGCTAGATCTTGTACAGACAGTCCATTGAGAAAAGAAGTTTGTCTCTTTATTGTAGGCTAATTGTAAAAAAGCTTTGGAAGAATCCTGAAAAAATATCCACATAGTTGAAGGATTTAAAGTTCACTAGAATAAGTTTTGTCTTCTAATAAAGTTTATTGGAATGGTTGTATTAAGACCTTTATGCAGACGTCATACTGATTGGAAGATGATTGAGAGTTTTAAATTGTCATCACTTAGCCGTTTTTGTACATTATGCAGCTGGTTTAACTTCTGTGGTAATAATTGATCTTGTATCTTTTGAATCACACTCTCACACACAGCTTTGTATTGCAGTTCATCTGGAATCACACATTCACTTGTCAGAAGTTGAATTGCAGGGATCTGTTGTTTTTATAGGCCAAAGTTGAGGGGTTAGGTGATAATGTTTTGTCAATGCACAATTCAAAAGTGCAGCATTGCTTCTATGTCTTATGTGGCAACTCCTTATCTTAGTTTTAAAGGGCATTTCTGCCTGAATGTAATGAGTGTTTACCACCAGTGTCCTGTACTTGTATGTTACATCTTCTATAAACAGAGCAGCTCTGTAATGACTCTGGGTTGTTCTCAGCATGTGACAAATAATCTGCCAACATTTGACACCACTAGTGTGATGCTTGAAGCAACTCAATTATAGTATTGCACCTGTAGAATGGCAGTCCAGTTGCCCTTTAGTGCTACCCTTACTGCCTGAAAGTTTGAAGATAAAATGCTGTTAAGGCATCCCAATTTGCTTGGTTATCCACACCGTAAAGACATGTGAATTGTTAATAAGCAGATCAGCAGAAGTCGCCGTGTCAGAACTAAGAATGAAGGCCCACTTAAAAAGCAATCAATAGAGTTAATGTTCTGTTCTGCACTGCTTTTGACAACAGTAGCTTTTGTGCAACTAACCAGTTATCATAGACCAAGATTTCTTAAATGGCAGTGAGTCAAAAAAAAACAACCAAATAATATCCTGTGTAATCCTGTTCAGAGTTGTGATGTTCTTGCTGTGTTTTCCATGTCAAACAGGCAAGAAGATGGGGAACTGGAAGAAGGCGAGTTGGAGGATGATGGCGGAGAGGCAGAGGTGCCCAGCGGTGAGGGAGCTGATCCCCAGGATAAACCTCGCCACAGCAAAGAACGCCATGTCAGTGAATCGGATGATGAAAAGTCACATCGGCGGAGGAGAAAGAGAAAGAGGGAGAGAGAGCGTGAAAAAGAGAAAAGGAGGGCCAAGAAAAAGCGTAAATCTAAGCACAAGGTAAGTGCTTGTGTTGAGATTGAGAGAAGCACTGCATTTATTTGACCAAAATAAAATAAAAACAGTAATATTGTGAAATCGTAATACAATTTAAAATAACTTTTCTATTTTAAAATATTTAAAATAATATAATTTATTCCTGTGATGCCAAGCTGAAATTTCAGCATTATTACTCCATTATTGTGTCACATGATCTTTCAGAAATCATTCTAAAATGCTGATTTATTGCTCAAGAAACATTGCTTATTATTATCATCAATGCACATGCACACGGGAGTGTTTGAAAGCAGGCGTCTATCAGCTGCTCTGTCTATCAACAGATATATTAGGGATCCGCTGAAACACACATGCTTTCGTGTGTATTTGTGTAAGTACTTGGTAAAGAGCATCTATTTACAACATATTTTTGAAGCGTTGATCATTGTAGCCAATCACAGATATATGTGTTAAGCGAGTGAGCACAGTGACCAATCAGAGGTGTTAAAGAATCTGTTCAACAGTGCACAAAACGCTAGAGGGAAATGCTGGTATAGTCACATATATTCACATTTGATCAAATGAATGTGGTGTCGTTGCTGAATTTAAATTTTTTTAATCCTACTGACCACAAACGTTTAGTGGTGGATAGTATATCATCTGTATCATCTTATCAAATGCATTTGTGTGTAATGCAGCGGCACGCTTCCTCCAGCGACGACCACTCAGACTACAGTGATGATTCAGATTACAGTCCCAGTGAAAAGAGGAAGTACAGGGAATACAGCCCTCAGTATCCTCCCACTGTGAGTAAAACATCATTTTTGTTCTATTGAAAGTAACATTTATATTTGTAAAACGTTTATATTTGATTTTAAAGTAACATTCATACCACAACAACTACATAGACTGGCCAACCAATCAGATTAAGTTTTAATCCCAGTCTATATTTTGTAGTCTCAAGGAGGGTACCCTCCTGCTTCCTCTGCTCATGGAGGTCCCATCCCAAAGAAAGGCGGATATATGAAGATGGACAAGCAGGGCTATGGTGGCTATGATGACTATGAGGAGGAAACATATGAAGGTGAAGAGGATGAGGAAGTGGGTGATGATGACTATGATGATTTCACCAAGGAATTAAATCAGTACCGCAAGGCCAAAGAGGTTGGAGGGGGTCCTCGTGGCAGAGGTGAATGTTAATTTAATGGTGAATGGTTCTGGCTGAATGGGTATTAATAAAAGTTCTATACATTATTTCTAATAATGTATGGGTGGAGTTTGTCGTTTAGTTACGTCATAATTATAACTAGTATCACATGATCAGTGTCTGCATTCATTCTCCAGCTCAAAGTGTGTGAATTTACACCAGTGTGTCAGCGTCTGTGCAATTACGTCTGCTGACCATTATTACTGTCACACAGGTGGCAAAAACCGCATGAAGAACCAGAGAGGTCGAGGGAGAGGAATGAGAGGACGTGGTGGGAGAGGAGGCAGCAGAGGAAGAGGACGGGGCAAAATGGGAGGAGAGAATGATGATGGTGATGGCATGTATGGAGATGAGATGGAGGTGGGTCATAATTCATGTTTTAAACAAAAGCTCATACCTAGGGCTGGGCGATATGGCCAAAAAATCATATCTCTGTATTTTTTGGTTAAATGATGATAGGTTTTTTGTATATCTTGGTACTTTCTACATTTTTCTATTTGGATTAATAAAAACTGTATTTTTTATTATTATTTGACATCCTGCCCAATGATATCCTACAAACAATGTTGATATTGAAGGATATGGAAACAAATATAGGGAATGTAATGTAGGCAATGCAATATATTATGTGGAAAAAGGTGGTGAAAATCACATTACACTCTAACATTGTAACATATAATGCTTTTGTTATTAAATTGACTAAAGGCTAAACTAAAAAGGAAAATAAAAACAAAATGACAAATTATATTAGTCTGCCTTTGAATTACCCCATTATAATGGTCACTTTCATAAAAATATACTTATAGGTTTAAAATTCCACATATGGAACATTTATTGTCCCCAACAACAAATATTTTAGATATATGTATATTTGAGTCAGAATTACTGTGCTTCTATTATATTGTGTCTGTTTGGGGCGTGGTGGCGCTCATTCACGGAAGCTTGAATTTTAGCAGATTCACTTGCAGAAGCCTCATCCTCTCCTGACAGTGAAATTGATTTGTTTTTGACTTTCTAACATTTACAAATGGAGAATATACCTTTGAAATGTAAGTTAAGCACTGAGGAAAGCAGCACATCTCAAACGCATTAAACAGCGCAAGTATTTATCAGTCAGTCAGCAATAGTATCTGTTAAAGCACCTTACAAGGCAAGCTGCTTTAGGCGCCATTCACATAAACACTGCGTTGAAAAATTATTAATATCTGGAAAACACATGATTGGTCAGATATCCTGAATTACAAAATCTGTCATTATTTCTAGGCAAGCTATACAGCTGTCAGTCAGTTTGTCTTTTACTTCCCCTAAAGCATGCATGTTTTCTTTGACAGTATGGAGAGGATGACTATGAAAACATGGGAGATGATGACTATGATGACTATTCAAAAGAACTGAACCAGTACAGGAAATCAAAGGACAGAGGGCGGGGTGAGTTCTGCTTGACTATTAGATATGAATGTAAAGCATTATTTATGTTGGAGTGTTTTTCATTTCTTTGTGTTTTTTTCTTCAGGTGCGAAAGGTGGACGAGGTCGCGGGAGAGGGAAAGGAGGTCGAGGAATGAACCGGGGCAGAGGGAGAAATCGAGGGAGAGGCCGTGGAGGAGACCAAGGTCCTGATGAAGATAACAATGGAGAAATGGACTTGGGGGTAAGACAGCTCTTCAGATTATCTACTTGGTTCATATTTCATCAGCAGAACATAAATAAGCACCTGAATTATTTGTTCTGTGACTGCTTTAGGATGGATCTGGAGGCCCGAGGAGACATGAGCAGGAGAAACATGGGCCAGACAAGAAGGGGAAAGCCATCTGTAAATACTATATTGAGGGCCGCTGTACTTGGGTAAACACAGTAATCCAACTTTGGAGGATTTTGCAGATAAAATTGGTTGAGAAACAGTTTAGATGTCCTTGTTATTTATGAGTATTAAAGTTTTGTATGTTTAAATAAATAAATTATGTCTGACTTATAATATGATGTAAAATCTCATATGACTTGTTGACAATAATAGTAATTTTTGTATTAATTGCTGTCAATTTATCATCAGGGTGACCACTGTAACTTCAGCCATGACATTGAGCTGCCTAAGAAGAAAGAACTCTGCAAGTTTTACATCACTGGTTTCTGTGCACGAGCAGAAAACTGTCCCTACATGCATGATATCCTTTGGTCATTTTGCTTGCTGGTTTTGTCATATAAGCTCTTATAATGTACTTGCACTCTGAAAAGAGTAAGAGTTTCCACACGTTGCAAAATAACTCCTTGACTCTACTGCACGTGATTTCCCTTGCAAGTTGTTCCATACCACAGGGAACTGTGTGAATGGTGAAGAGTGCATGTTCTCTCATGACTCCCTAACAGAAGATACTCAAGAGCTGCTGGATAAGGTGGTCATCGCAGATATTTTAAATGTAGTTTGTAGAGTTGTTGATGTTTCTGTGGACCCTGACTAACATCACACATGTTTTGTTTTTTTTTTTCAATTAAGATGCTGGCAGAGGATGCAGAAGCTGGTGCAGAAGATGAGAAAGAGGTTGAGGAACTGAAAAAGCAAGGCATTAACCCTCTTCCAAAACCACCCCCTGGTGTTGGTCTTCTCCCAACTCCACCAAGACCTTCTCCAGGGGATTCTTCCACACCTATGGAATTTGGAATGCCTGTTGCCCCACATGGTAATATTCCTCCAAGTGGTCCACCAGCTCCAGGCCCTGGTGCTGGGCCAGGTCCTGGTCCTGGAGTTGGGCCCTGCCCAGGCCCTCCTCCTCCTCCCTGCCCAGATGGAGGCACCTTCCAAGGGCCTCTAAACCCCAACGGTCCTCCTCCGCCACCTATGGGTCCACCACCTGCTTGTGGAGGAAATGCTGGGAAGAAGATCCCCTCCTTGTTTGAGATTGTGGTGAAGCCCACAGGACAGCTAGCACAAAAACTGGGTGTCAGGTTAGCTGTCTTTTTTTTCTATCAAATCATGTTGGTTTACCTACTAGCCGCATACAGAATATACTGACACAGATGCACACTTTTACAGAGGACCAGGTCCTGCCAATGCTACTGCAAGTGTTGCAGGACCTCAGGGCCCTCCTGCAGGTCCCCCAGGTGCACCTCCACCTCGATTTCCCTGTGCCCCGCCACCAGGACACATGATTCCAGGCAGCCCTCATGATATGCCTCCTATGGGCCCACCTAACATGAATCAAGGCCCTCCACCAGGACCGCCAATGATGCAGAATTTTGGCCAGGGAGAAGGACCACCAAACGTGGGAATAATGCCTCCAGGTGGTGGATCATCTGGTAACAACTTCTATGATAACTTCTACCAGCAGCAGCAAGTCATGTCAATAGATGGAGGTGGAAGAGATGGTGAGTTCATTTGTTATTTTAACTTTGGTTTTGTAAATTCAGAGCTTGTAAAACCATAGTTGCATTTAAGCATTTCGTCGCTGTCCGATGAAAACCACGTATGTCCATTTTTGGCGATTTTGAGATTTTTTGACTGATAGAATGTCCAGGTTCATTTCCGTGTACAGGATGCGTCACATTATCTAAATGACCAATGAAAAGTTGTGAAATCATGTCATCTGATTTACACGTATTTCCATTTGCTGTCAAAGCTGTCAATCACGCAGCGTATCTCCCATAGGCAGTATAGTATCTCCCCGCCCTGTGGAGGCAGATCGCCTGTCTCGTGAAGTTTCTCGCCGGTCTCGTCTCTGAGACCCCTACACCTGGTATTAAAATGCGATCTGTATCCAGATAAGTTATCCGGATAATAAAAAAGGCATGTTAATGCAAGGTATAAATACGTTATGATCGAATTGTGATCGGATCTGCCTGACCATCTGGAGGTAGTCTGGCTCGCATTGTGTTCGGATCTTTACTAGTAAACGCAATCTGGTTGTTGAAACCACATATGTAGGCCTATATTTTACTTTTCCCAAAAATGCTAAAAAAAATAAACGAGTGAGAGCGTGTTATATCGGCTATATGACACGTTATAGTCAGATGACGGCGCTACTGCGACACGCATCACCGCAGATGAGCAGAAAGCGAAACTGAAAGTAAGTCACAGACGCAATCATCTTCACAATCACACAATCATCTCACACACACAATCATCTTCACAATCACACAATAATCACACACACAATCATCTTCAAGTAAAGAAACGGAGTGATCTTACCAGGGCAGGCTGTTGCCGAGCTCTTATTGATGTATGTCTTTGATTTTGAAATTAGCTGATGATAAAATTCAGCTCATATCTGTAATAAAATGCTGTTCATATCTGACAAAATTACGGTAAGATTGTGTAAATAAAGTATCAGTCTAGCATCGCCATGTCAGTGTATGATTCACTGTCTCTTCATAGTTTGCAAGAGACATAACTGAGCGTAGCCCATTCATCTGTCAATGTGAAACGCGATTTGGTCATTCTAATTAATGATCGGAAGAACGCGTATCGACCACCGTTACTATACAATATGCACGTATGTCCATTTAAACTCGATTTTGGGTCAAATATGGATTATATCATGACACTGGCAAGAATATGGTTACATTTAAAGATGTTGTGCCAAGCATGACAAAGCTGCGTTCAGCTGTTTTTGAAATAACATGTTTTTTTCACTTCCTGAAAAGTAACCGTTTTGGACGTACGTGGTTTTCATCGGGCAGCGACGATTTGTTAGATGTTTTTATCCAAATTGATTTTAAATCAAAGTATATGCATTCCCTAAGAGTCGAACCGATGACTTTGCTCTACCAGTTGAGCTGCTTTATTGTCATATGTTGCTGTATTTATGAAACACTAGTATTCATTCCCATTCTTTGCCTCGCGGTACAGGTGACAACTTTCAAGGGGGAGGTGGTGGTAACTTCAATGATAAGTCACCTGGGAACCAGAACTCTGGAAATGTAGAGGGTGCACCTAATGTAGGCCCATCTAATCAGCCTGGGATGGCAGTGCCAGATTTCCTCCCCCCAGCACAGCGTGTGCTCTTTATGAGGCTCCAGCAGAAACAGCAGGAAGATGAGGAGAGAGCCAAGAGGCTTGCTGAAGGAGGAGGAACTGAGAGGGATAATGAAGGTACTACTGCACAACTCCATTTCCTGCGGTGGCAGTATTCAGTACAGTCATATAACGTATTTTCTATGGAAACAACATGCATTGCTTTTATTCAGGAATGTTCCTTTTTTACCAAAATACTTTACAAGAAAGCATTTTGATTATTATAACATTGTTGTCATACAAATAGCTGAGGTTTTCAAAGTGCTGACTTCAAATGTATATTTTGCCAAGGCTATTTCTGGGAAGGAAACATCTCAAGGACTCTGCTCAGAGCTTGACCCTGCCCAGGACATCATAATACTGTAAACATCCTCTGGCCTGGGGTTGTGCAATCTTGCAACCAAAATATCTTGTCCCTCCACTAGATGGGGCTTTCTGGCACTAATATTACTGAAACTTACAGAGGCTGATGTTTTCAGATGAGACTACCAGAAAAAGAAAATCTGATTCTGGGCTCAAAATGAACCTTTTTACTTGGTAGCACTGGTGCTTAATTGAGACTTGAGAACTTGCAGTTGCAGGGCCTGATTTTTTAAGTTGTAATAGATGCAAAACAGATCCAAGATCAATTTAAAAAAGGACAATTAAAAACAAAATAAAAGGAAGGAAAGAAAAGTACAATGTTGGAGCATTTTAGTGAAGTAAGTTCTCGGTATGTGATATCGTAACGGTGTTCTTTTCATGTCTCTTCAGCACTTTACATTTTGAGTGCTAGCTAGCTCCATGTCACGTGACAACAGAGCGCAGTGAAAGGGAGTGATTGACGGCTAATTTTAACCAACCTAAAATGCAATTTCAAGCCTTTAGATAGAGTTCTAAATCGGTCTAAATCAATTCCTTTTACTTATAGGAGATTCAGCAAACTGGTATTCCAGTGAAGATGAGGATGGTGGTGGCAGTGTCACTTCCATTCTCAAAACTTTACGCCAACAAACCCAGACCCAAGGCCCTGCCAAGCAGGATGGAGCTCCAAGTGACCCTCGTCTACAAAAGTCTCAGCCCCCACTTCCCCCGAGCCGACCAGCAGACCCCCGGCTGGCGCGAGACCCGCGTCTGTCCCGGAACACAGACTCTCAGGCACCCGAGGCCAGTGCTTCATCCTCCCTATCTCCTACCCCTTCAGACCCCCGACTTGCCCGGCATGCGGCCGCCCATGCCCCTAAACCAGAGCCTCCACTTGTGTACAAACCTCCTCCATTGACCGCCCCAGCCAGTAATGAGGAAGAGGAGGGTGAGAGGATGCTGAGGGACAAGCCTGTGCCCATCCCTCTCGACCCTTTAATGGGCATGGCTTTGCGTGATCCCCGCTCCCAACTACAGCAGTTCAGCCACATTAAAAAGGATGTAGTCCTGAACAAGCCTTTGTTTTCTAAGGCGGTGCTGTGGAGTCCTGAAGACCTCATCCCTATCCCCATTCCCAAACAAGACTTGCTCCCACTGCCCCCTGGCATCCCTCCAGTTACTGCCATAGATCCTCGTCTGTCTCGCACCCAGCCCCAGCACCACTCCGCTTCTCTTCCTTCTACTGCTCCTCCTGCTGAGCTATCGAATCAATCCTCCTCTACCCTTCCAGACTTTGAGCTGCTCTCCCGAATCCTCAAAACTGTCAACGCCACTTCATCCAGCCCCACTCAAGGTGCTTCTACAGGAATCTCGTCACCTCCGTCCATCTCTGCTGAGAAACCTGTTGACCCTCGCATGGCACGAAAATCTCCTGCCGACCCCCGACTCCAGCCACAGAAATCTGCCCTTAAGTCCACCTCTGAGCCACCTGCTCCTCAAGGATCTCCCCCAGCTGCCTCCTTATCTCCACCTTCCACCAGCCCCACCATCGCACCCTATGACCCTCGGCTGCTATCGGCAGGAGGGTCCGTTAGAGGCGTGGGAGCTGGCGGTGCAGGTAGTGGTGGTGGCGGCAGCAGCAGCAGCAGCGTGCTGAGCGGGATCAGTCTGTACGATCCTCGGACTCAGGGCTCAGACAAGGCAGAGGGTTCAGGGGCAACGAGAAACACTAGCCCTCCCCCTGAACCAAAGTCAAGCGAAAGTACAGCAGCTTCAGCTAAGCCCAAATCTAAAGAGCCGCTGTTTGTGCGTAAGTCTGCACTGGACCAGCCGGAACCAGAGAAGAGCTCGACGGAGCAGACTACGGATCGCTACAACAGCTACAATCGCCCTCGACCCAAACCGTCACCTTCGCCCAATGCAGGGACAGCCGCAGGGACCCCTGCTACAGGTGGTCCAACCACGGCTGGTCAGGGCCCTACTGGTTCTGCGGAGCAGCCCGCGGGGGTCCACAACCTTCCTGTATCCACACTGTTCTCCATGGTAAAGCAGGCCAACAAACCAAGCGGCACCGGCAGCCCTTTTGGCGGCAATAGCCCCGCCCAGCCTGACACGGCTGAACAGGACAATGCCTCTCTAAAGGACGTTTTCAAAGGCTTTGACCCCACAGCGTCACCGTTTTGCCAGTGAACTCTACTGTGTTGTTGTGAGCTGCTTTAGGACTTTTAGGTGTGTGGCTTCACTGATACCTGATATATAAAGATATTCACCCCTGCCAGATTACACTCCACAGTATTCACATATATATTTCTATTGGACGCTTGGGATTGGGAGGGATTAAATCTGTACTAGTGAGGGAAAGATAAAAACTAAATGTCTATTTTAAAAACCAAATAAGAAACGTTTAAATAAATGTCATTTTAAGGACCTCTATGGTTGTGTACATCAGGAGACACTGAATTACATTAATTTTGGCATCGTAAAGACAATTTCATCAGCCTACACCAAACAGGTTTGTTGGATTATGACCCATTAACCCCACCACATCATCCTCCTCGAGTTTGCCGACTTGACGTACTCCACCTGGCAGCAGGGAGACTTCATTTACTGCCACTCCCTCTGCCTCCTGAGGTGGAACTGAACTAGTTCCTGTTGCTCATTGGCACTTTTCAGTTGATTTAGATCATTTTAAGAAATTTTAGCTATATTTCTTCTGCTTAGACTAGTTAGCTACTTTTTCATGTCTGTATGGATGCCCCTTATATTCCTACTGTTTCAAATTCGTGTTTAGTCTGTCGATGCCACTTCACAGATCAGACCTACTGTTTTATGTGTTTGTCACATGTGAGATCATTTTTATTTATTTTTTATACTTAAGCAGTCTGCTATTTTTTTCTTTGTAACATGGCTGTCAAATTGAACCATTTTATGAATGTGTATATATATATATACATATATAAATATAAATATATACATGTGTATAGTACATATTCTTTGCATCTGGTTTGTAAATTAACTTGAATTGCTCAACAGCTAATGTTGAGGGAAAATATATCATGTCTTTCTTTTGTTCTCTCACAGTTCTGTCGGTCTTTTCCTGAAACGTGGTAGGTCTCATTGACTGCTCTGAAGTATCTGGGTTTTTGTTTTTGGGTTGCCTCTCTGCAAAATGACAGCTTTGTAAAGTGAAAAGTGTCCGTATTTGACAAAAGGTAACCATTTTGTAACCATTCATTGTAGGTGAAATTCAATTGTGAAGTATTTAATAAAGGCAATACCAGATTGAAACCTAGCACGACCTCAAACAATGGGTGAATTGGTGGTGGTTGTATCATGATTCTTTATGTGTGAGCATATGAGTCATTTCCTCTCGATTCCAGCTCTTCAACAGTCCTAGCTCTGACTGTTGGTATACATTAAAAAGGTTTGGCAAAAAAATAAATTCTGATATCATTCACTCACCCTCAAGTCGTTCCAAACTTTCTTCTGCTGAACACAACAACATTGGTGACCAAACAGTTTTGGGGACCATATATTGGTTTTAAAGCCATCCAGCATGACATGGGGATGGGTAAACAATGACAGGATTTTTATTTTTGGATGACCTATCCCTTTAATTGCCATTTAGGTTACCTTTATGCCTCTTCAAACACTGGCTCACCACCAATGTCAACTGAGGAACTTAAAATAGTGTTTGTTTGTTTAATGTCTCAACTCTTGTCATTTGTTGTTAGGTTGAACCTCCCTAAATGAGAAACCCCAGAAAATATCCTATTTGACTTTTTTATTTTTTACATTTAGTCTGTTGTAAACACATTTCTATACAGGGTACCACCACACCCTGCTGTTTTTATAACTGGAGTGGTAAGAGTGTTGATTTTCATTGGCAGGGGAAACAAGCCTTGATTAAACAGAGGCTAAATTTGCGTAATGTTCTTATAAAGTAGCTTATTTTAGCCCAGCTGCTTTGTTTTAAAATGAATGCAAAGTTTTTCTCAGAACAAAACAACAGCTTCTTGTCACGGATGTACCATCAACACTGATTGAAAATAGAAGAGTTGAATGATGCATTGGCATTTCTTTTTTTGTGTCACTATTCCTCTTAAGGCAAGAACTAAATTAAGAATAGGCTTAGTGTCCCTCATATTAACCAAAAAGGATTATACAAGTAGTTTTCATTTCTTGTATAAAATGATGTTTTATGATTTAATTTCAAATTGCTATATATATATGACATTAAATAAAATGAAATGTAAAGATCTGCCATTTAATTCACAGCTAATAAGGACTCACAATTAAATTATTTATGTGGAAAAATATGTTGGAGACTATTGATAATTTTTTTTTTACTGTGAGCCTATTTTTAGTTTTACTGGAAGCCCTGCTGCCAATCTAGAACTGTTTAGGAGTTTAAGTCGCACTAAACATCATGCCAAATTTCTACAGCCGTCATGTTTGCGATTCCCATGTGGTCACAACTACAACCTTCTCTTTGGTCCCTCCACCCTATTTCCTGCCCTCTTTGAGGAATTCCAACCAGTGCTCGTTTTTCTTGGGAAGACTGATCTGAGCCAGGAATGAGATGTCTGCTGAAGAGACCTCAAAAACAAAACTGGCTTCCTTTTGAAAAAACAGATGGGGAAATTCAATCAGTCAATGAGTGGAGCCTTCCTTTTCACTCCAAACACTTTCTTCCTATTCCGATGAAGGGAAAAAAACATATTAAAATAGACTGTTATGTAAAATAACACTCGGGTTGTGACAAAAATAGCATGGAGTAAGTCCTTTAACTGCAGTCATTGCAACTTTTAACCAAGCTTTTTTTCACAGCAAGATTGTGGTGTATAAGTCCATTTTGGTTTGGTTGATTTAATGTGAAGTCCTGTAACCAAGTAAAATGTTCTAAAACACTGATAAAAACCCAAACCTTTTTGATAATTTTCAAGGTAAAAATCATTACAAATACTTCTTTTAGTCAGTATTCATTTTCTTAAGACCTTAAGAAAATGTTTGTTCACAATATGTTTTTTTTTTATTTTATTTTTATAAATGACCCAATCATGAGTCTAAAAGGGGTCCACTGTGTTTAACAGTTGTCTTTTTACATGACGTATATGGATATGCCACACTGATTTTGAATGGGAGAATTAATTGAATTAATTTCTTCACTGCTAAACAACAACAAAAAATTGTTCATTATTAGGGTCTAATTTGGTCTAATTGTTCATTATTAGAAATTGTTCATTATCATTATTAGCGTAGTTACCAATGATCGCGCACGTGAACTCGACAATTGACTAGTATGGACTTCAACCGAAAACAGGAAGAAAATGGACTTGGACAAAAACTACGATAAAACCTGTTGGAAAAGCATCTTTTGCAGCGATTTTTGTGTGAGCATATCAGTGAACACCCCAGACCACTCGGTGAGTTTCACGTCTTTGTAAACTAAAGTTGTATGCGATTTTATGAATGATTGTTCGAGTGGGGGGTGGGGGTGGGGTGGTCGGGGTGCTAACACAGAAACCTAAAATTCTCGTGACAGGAGCATTTGTCTCAAAAACAATCTAAACTATTCTATTTCATCAGGGATGATCTTAAAACAGGGCTTTAATTGTAAAATACCGAACTTGTCCTTTAACGCTTTGAATCGAGCTAAGGCAAGCAGATAGTTTTGAACACTAGCTGGTTATGTATTTTCTCAAATATGTATTTTAAATCATTTTTAACCCAAAAAAGCTACAGACTGCATCTTTAAGTCATTGTATGAATTTTATTTCTAAGGCATCTTGAATAACAAAACAATTCATGCATATAGCCTACTGTTATACCAAGTAAGCAACTTTCTGTTTCAACTCAACATGCATTGTGTGTGTCTTTGTGTGAGAGAGCCGTTTAATGATAATTACTGTGGTGAATTCAAACATAGCTACTGAGTTCCCACAGCAGCCCCTCAGCCCTCTGGGAACTATCTGCACTAAATGGGTCATATACAGTCTGTTTATTTCTTTTCCTGCTGAGCTGTGCCTTTTCCCAGGTCTGCTCCCATTAGATTGCTGTAGTAAATCACACCAATTTTTGTGACATGTCAATGACACTGAAGTGTTAAGCTATTTCAGACTCGGCTAAAAATATAAATATTTTATTCGTCACTCTTTGTTTTATTTAAGCCCTTTATTTTGTATTGTTTTCTTATCTTATTTTGTATACACCGTCCACAATGGAAGCAAAATGTCCTTGTGAGGAACAGAGACTAAATAGGCCATGACTGGAATCATGTAGTGTAACAAAAAAACAAAACAAAAATAAAACTGGTTCAATTCTGTACATTTGTGTTTATGGCATGAAGGCTTTTAAAATAATTATTTCACCTTTCGAACTCCAGTTACAGTTTAATCTGTAGATTCAGTGGTTAATAGGCTTTATCAAGCTCTATCTACTCTATTTACTAAAACAATTTATGGTTAACAAAACGGTAACAGTTGTTGCCACAAAAAATATATATATATATAGTCACATGATGTGTTAAAGCTCATCTCAACCATCATGGTAACATGCGACATAAAAAATGCAATAAACATTAATTTAGCATTAGATGTAATAACTGCTTAAAAAAGAAGAAATGTTATTTCAACAAAAATACATCAAAAGTCATACGTCAAATATTACACACTCACGCACGTGTCGATTTACGTTTGTTCACTAAGTTATACAATAACTTGTTCTTCTTTACTTCCAAAAATTGTACATTTAATGATATTTTACAGTAAAATTTCATCATGATACGAAATGATATCGGAAACAATCTGTTTTTAATCCATCTGTTTTTAAACAATCTGTTTTCAATCCAATTAGTTTTTCACCATAGCATTTTACCATAGTCTTTTACTGTTAAAATCACGATAGTTTTTAAGTGTCCAACATAACCAGATTATGTCATTTATTCTATAGATAGAGCAAAATAATCATTATTAATAAAAAGTCTAATAAGCATATCCAGACAGTATACCAGACATCAATAAAAGACACAATTGCTGAGTGTGATTTCATAGTGGAATTACCGCTCTTTTTCCATCTCAGCTTAGTGTGTCATCCTCCCAGTGTGCCGTCTGACAGGCCTGTGTGCTGAACACTGTGAAAACACTCAGAGCACTAATGCGAACCACATGTCATATCTCGAAATTCCCAGAATTCCCACTAGTAAGGTCACTTAGCTAGTCAATTGTCCTGCAAAATCGGTCCCTCATTCAGCATTCCCCATTTACTGCCCATTCATGAAATATACACAGTAACATCTTTGATGGATTGACGACTTGCAAGGGCCCCGCAAAAGGGGGTTCTTGACCCGTGGGTTCATCCTGGCCCTCTGCGTCAGAGCTGACCAGTAACTGAACCCTCAAGTGCTAAACCACTGATTAATTCAACCAGAACTGACATAAGACCTTCCAAGGAATATGTGGAGGAGGACGGTCTTAATCCTCACATGGTTTCTGCAGTAGTCTGATAATTGGTTGCTGTAACAAATAAATGTGACCTTATTTCACAAAACATCACAGATGTATTTATGCCATTACAGTTTGGTCTGTCAGAGGAGAAAGGGGAATTTCTAGGTCACTGAATCATAGTCTAAGGAACATTTTTACACAGATAATGAGACACTATGGAATCTTATTCAGTCAAGTGGGACAACAACACTATGATACATAAGGTGAAAAGATGTCGAAATTTACAGGAATAGCTATATTGAAAACGGGTTAGAAT
This sequence comes from Cyprinella venusta, assembly GCA_038021265.1. Taxonomy (NCBI): domain Eukaryota; kingdom Metazoa; phylum Chordata; class Actinopteri; order Cypriniformes; family Leuciscidae; genus Cyprinella; species Cyprinella venusta. The sequence continues at coordinate 11,137,995 of CM075881.1, read as the reverse complement.
GCGGTGTAGAATGTGTGTTAAAGTTATAAATGTCAGTTCTGTGAATGTTGGAACTCTGATAATAATTCCAGAGGTAGTCGTTGATTTTAACATTAACTGGAGCTTAAACCCACAGAGCCGTAAAACAGAGACCTGTTTTAAAGGATGGTTTGAGAGGGCCTTGTATGCATATTTGTAGTCTGAGATCAACTTGGCCCATCGTCCTATAAAACTACGTAGACTGTGTCAAATGTTTTTAATTTGGAGAAAATCTATTTAATGAAAGTTGGTTCTCTTTGCTGTTTTCAGCATATTTTAGCATATGTCCTGCCTTTTTTTAATCTTCAAACGAAGATAATGATTCAGAGATTCAGTCAGTCAGTCAGAAATTCATCACTGTTTCAAGCTAAAAACACACCAAATTGATTCATCTGATTTCTTTTGGAAACATGACACACAATGATGCCATTTAAAAAAAAAGTCAAAAATGATCATCAGAATGGTTAAAGTATAGAGTTAACGATTCCTAAAAGTTATTTAAACTTGTATAATGTATTGTAGCCAGATTGATTTTACATACAGTCGGCTATTTGCATGTCAATTAAAAAATATAAACCTATTCTTGATTATTTTACTATTTCCATGTTGCCTATATTAATTTGTTCAAGAATTATTTTTGAAAAAAATTAGAAGTAACTTTTTACCTAGTGTTAAGTGTTACCAGTAAATGGATATTACAACATTGTTTCTTTGCTTATGCAACCTGTCTTGCTTTGTTCTTTATGAAACCTACAGGGTAGGGCTTGTCTATCCCATGAGTCAATGCCGCATCAGCATGGGAAAAAACATCAAGCATTTGCTATGCTGAGTGGCCTGAAGGTAGAGGAACAGTTCACCATTAAACTTGTGTCATTACTCATTGGCATGTCATTTCAAACCCAAACTACTTAAACATAAACTCTTATACACTAAAAGTGGGCCAAGTCCCAAGCGGTATTAAAATAGTACATTTACAAGTTTACTAATAGTACATGACAGCAGTATACTTAGCCTACTATGTAGTATACTTAAAATATCCTTGAACACGTTCTTTTACTGTCTATAGTACATTTACAAGTTTACTAATAGTACATGACAGTAGTAGCCTATACTTACTACATGATGTAGTATACTTAAAAATATCCCTGAACACTTTCTTTTACTGTCTACGCTTGAAATGAAATAAAATGAACTTGAAGTAGCCTAGCCTATTTTTTTCCCCGTAAGCGCTCCCTCTCTGGTCACTATTTACTTTCGCTGTATCTAAAGAGCAGCGAGGACTTTGAATATGTTTTGTGCATACGATTTAAAAAAGAGGTTTAAAATCGTTTTGAAGCTTTTACCAGTGAACTGTTTCTTTAATTGAAAATAAAAAAAAAACTGACAGAGGAAACGGCCAGCTTTAAATGACAAAACGTCCTCAATTTTGAACGTATATTCACAGAGGTGCAAACCCTCACTTTAGGCATCCTCCTCCTGCCAAAAATGTCATCATTCACGAGCACGATGAGCGCACGCCCCCGTCCCGTCCCTGCCCTTCTCCTGCTCGTCACTCTCTCAGCTTCAGCTTCAGCGAATTTAAGAGGTTTATAGCAACCTTACCGAGAACGCGCATAGAGAGCAGCTTATCCACTAACACCCGGAATAACCTACCAGTACCAGAACAAACGAAGATTTCAACGCAATATCAAAGGCAAGTACAGTTACTTTCACATGAAGTTTTGAATATTGAATGTCAACTTGAGATTTACAGTGTCAAGATGTATCAGGTTATGATTAGCCTACTAGGTTGAATCCGATACATTGCCATTTCATTTGAAGGCTACTATATAGGCCTATCTATAAACTCATTAACACTGAAAATTTTGCTTCCTTAAATGTTTAAGGACATTTTTATTCAATTTCTGATGACAATAACCAAACTGAAAAGTCTCTAAACTCATACATTCAAGTAGACATGACAGACATTATTGTAAGTGTAATGGATGCACACATATCATTGCATAGTAGTGATAAAAACACGGTTACAGTGCGTTTAAGGAAAATTTCAGAAGACCTAGGCCTATATCTAAAACTGGCTTTGTCATTGCACAAATCAGGGTCTTGGTAACTGTAAAAGCTCTTAATTATAATACTTAAGGTTTTAGTCATCCACATCCCTGCTCATATATATATATAGCCTATATATATATATATATATATATATATATATATATATATATATATATATATATATATATATATATATATATATATATATATAAACTGATAAATAACCAACCCCACCATTCTCTAAACACCATGGTGGGTGTGGACTGAAGTCTCAGCTATGTTAAACCAAAGACACCATGTGGTTTACTAGGGAAATCCGGGAATTGGCTGATCTCAAGGACAGTTTTTAGTAACAGTGTTTAGCCATTACATAATAAGAGTGAGTTAGTGTAACTGGTCCAAGTCATTTTCTGAGGGTCACGAGGACAGATGTACATTAGGTGATGCCTTTTCTCACTATTGACAGAACACACAGCTTTTAAACATTCAATATATATTTTTGCCTTTCTTTTAACAATCATGTTTTCCCAGTTGCGTCACACACCAGTAAATCTCAGAAACAAGCTGTGAATTGTCTAAATGGTAAAAACATATGGCTCTCATAGAGAAACAATAACAGAAATGTGCTTGGTTCAATGCTTGTAGTGCCAGCAATGGCGTAATTAACTTAAGTCTGCTAGCAAAAATAACCACTTTAATTCTGTCTTTTCCCTTACACACACACACACACACACACACACACTCAAAGTAAATAATAATACTGTGCTATTAGTCTGTTGTATTCACTGATTTCCAAAGGTTATGCAATCTTCACATTACATTTAAATGTGGAATATAATAGTAAATGTCAGTGTGGATGTAATTTACAGTAATAGCTAGAGCTCAAATGGGAATAAAAACTAGGGATTTCTAATCTCGTTCTCTACTGCCAATAATCTTCTGGGGCAGTCTAAATATGCATGTATGCCTTAATGTGTATATTTTTGACTGCCCCAGAACATTATTGGCAGCATACATGCACACAATGTATTCACTCACTATATTATCTAACAAAAAAAAATCCAACAAACCCCTGCAACACGTTTTGGAAGAAGTGACATCTCTGAGGGTTTGTAATTTATAGGTAAGTAGCTGCAAGGACTAGAGAGAAAAATATAAATCACCGCTCTTGTTTTTTGTTCAAAGTGCTTCTCTCTCTCTCTCTCTCTCTCTCTCTCTCTCTCTGTTTATTTTTAATTCTACAACACACTCTTGACTTTCACAGGTTGTAAATCTTCCTTCTCCTTTTTTGTTCCTCAGATCTGCTGTTGTGATGATAAATTCCAGGAGGTGCTGAAGAGTAGTTTACATAAGACATAAAGGACGTCGCTTCCAGTTGCCATTTTGGGATTTAAAAGTGAAATAAAGGTGACCGACCAATCAAAACGTATGAAAGAGGTAATATCAGACTGAGGACTAGGTTCCTCTTAATTTCTGCTACAAATACAGACGTTTCACACCGAATACTGGGAAACAGAATGCCAGCCAAGACACCCATGTACTTAAAGACATCTACACCAAAACGAGGCAAGAAGTTGAAAATACGAGACGTTATTTCAGGCGACATGATAAGCCCGCCACTGGGTGATGTGCGTCACAGTGCTCATGTCGGGCCTGAGGGAGAGGGGGACATGTTTGGAGATGTGGGATTCTTACACGGGAAACTTGACATGCTTCCTGCCCTCAATCAACCGCCCAGCTCTCGTTTTCACAGCATGGACAGAAGAATGGATGAGATCTGTGATGTGAACAGCAAGAGCCACAGTTACCATCGCAGTCACAATTATCATCACAACTCTCTCCTCAAAACCACAATCTCCATGCCGGTGTTTATCGCGCCAGTGCAACCTCCACCTAAACCCCCCCGTTTGCATTTAGACGAGCAGTCGACTCCTGTTCATCAGCAGCAGCGCTCCATGTCTGTGTGTGAGGAAGGAATTGAGAAGTGCAGGGATCCCTGCCGTGACCTCACTCTCTCCGCCTCAATCCCAGTCCTGCCACACCTGGTGCCTTCCACGGGCTCCTTATCCGAGGCTTCCTCGGACGACTCCATGTCGGAAGGCTGCGGTCCGCTGGATCCAAAACGAGGCTTGAGTCTGGACTCTGATGCAGGGCTCAGTAATGAGGACCTGCGGAGCGAACACTGCGAGTCTCCGGCTATCTCACCCAGTATGTCACGCTCAGAGTCCCTAATGGGTTTGGACCTGGACCTGGGACCATCCATTTTGGACGATGTTCTTAGCATCATGGACCGTTATAAGACTGTGGAGGAGAGACATGAGATATGAGGGGATTCACTTCAGATACTATGATATAAGTGTCAGCTCACCCATGCCATCTTATTATGCCTGTTTCAGAGGACAATGAAAGAATTGGGATTAAAGAGCAATAGCTGGTTGTGCCACAGATGCTGCAGTTATGGCACATTTTTAACCACATGTTACTAATTATCACAAGTAGGCTGTAATTGTGAAAACTCTGTGATGCTGTCATTTTTAAAAAATAGAATGATCAATCGATCAATTCATTTCCATAAGGTGATCAGGTCATTACACAACAGTGTTAATAGATAACATTACAAGAGCAGTGTTTTCCTGGGTTTCTGGAGATGTAAAAAATTCAAGCACTTACAATTTGTTCATTTTTTTATATTTGCTGTCACTTATTAAGCTATGTTTAGCGGGGAATGAAATCGGGAGTTTGGCTATATAGTATTTTTTTCTTGAAAATGTCAAAAAAGTTTCATTAACTTTTTAAGAAGGTTTCATTTTTAGTCAAATTAGGAGCATATTATCAAGGAATGGCCCAGAATGCATTTTTGATTTACTTCCAGAGTAAACATATTATGCAGATAAAACATTATATTCTGTCTAGCCTGTGATCTAAAATACTTTTTTCCTCTGCCTATGAGTACAGAGGAAATGACTGTAAAGGTTTATCATTGTTGGGGTATAATGAATAAAGGATATTTTATTGCATTGTAATATATTAAATAAAAATGTTCATGTAAATAAAATATATATTATAAATATATGCCTCTGGTTTCTTTCTTTCTTTCTTTCTTTCTTTCTTTCTTTCTTTCTTTCTTTCTTTCTTTCTTTCTTTCTTTCTTTCTTTCTTTAATTTAATCTTCTTTTGTATTTATTCTTTTATTAATGTTTATTAGTTTATTATATACTCCTTAGTGTAAATGTATATGTGTGTGTATGTATATACATTCTGTTTTATATTTATTATAGGCTGACACATTTTTTCATTAAATGATTATTTTTATTTAAATAATTGATGCTAGTAAAGTACAACTAGTCGGGGAGAATATTATTTTTCTAGTGGAAGTTAATTCCGGACTCTTTTTTGATTATTTAGGTCTACCCCGATGGTTCTAAATGCACTTCCGCCAAAATGTTGAATTGACATGCGTATCATCCAATGAGATGAGAGACTGAGGGAGGGTTTTCAAGCTAACATCCAATCACAGAAGCAAAATATCTTACGCGTTTTAATTGCGACAGCTTTTCGTGCTGCTAGGAACGCCCGTATAACTCGATAGTAGTCATTTGTGTAATATTCGCATAACAGTTACATATACATATATTATTGTGTGAAAATAAAGAAAACTGACCACAATAAGTGTTATAGCGCTGTAAAGCTACCAGCTATCATGAAGTGAGTAAAACCGTCAAATTAATATATGGACTAACGTTAGTAAGTTAGCATTGCTGCAAATCTCCAAACCCAGGGTTTATTTAACAGAAGTTTTCTTCCCTTAATTTCCCTTTTATCCCTTTAGGCTGAATATCGACGGGCTATTAGTCTATTTTCCTTATGACTACATTTATCCCGAACAATACTCGTATATGCTTGAGCTGAAGAGGACGCTGGATGCCAAGGTGACGTTATATTATAGTCCAATTTTGTCTTATATATTATTTCAGGCAATGTTTGCTATACTTAATGTAAAATAAAAATCTGAAAGGTAAAACATTTAAACAGCTTTTACATTATACAGAAATATTTCTTTTCGAATTATTATTAACTATTTTTTTGTACTCTTGCATTAATTGAGAGACAACATGGCCAATTTGTTTATTTTACATTTGTCTCACAACAGAGGCGTTTAAATGACTTAGTGAAAGTTAAAAGTCATTAAAAAAACTTAGATATGTATAATATGTGTATTTTTCTATCTACAATTGTTTCTCTCCTATTATGTGTATTAGGGCCATGGAGTTCTCGAGATGCCCTCAGGAACAGGAAAAACTATTTCTCTTCTTTCCCTCATCGTTGCTTACCAGAAGGTGAGTGATTTCTTAATCTTAATTACTGTTATACAATCGGAAACTTCACTATAATGACAGTTTGATAACTTTGCACATATCTTCATTTATATTTTCAATTTCACCTCATGCAGGCTTACCCTTTAGAAGTCACCAAGCTTGTCTACTGCTCTCGCACTGTGCCAGAGATAGAAAAGGTATTCAATAACTGACGTGTTTATAACCCATTGCTTAAAAACTCATCCTATTTTAATGACTTTTCTGCATCCTCTCTTCTCCTGACAGGTTGTGGAAGAGCTAAGGAAACTAATGGACTATTATACCAAGCAAACAGGGGCAAAAAATGACTTCCTCGCACTGGCACTTTCTTCACGGAAAAACCTGTGCATTCATCCTGAGGTAGAGGCTGCTAAATGAGCTTCAGCAAAATTTGTGTGCAGTTGAACTCATTAAGCAGAAGTGAATGTGTGATTACAGGTGAGCTCTCTGCGTTTTGGAAAAGAAGTAGATGGAAAGTGTCACAGTCTGACTGCATCGTATATTCGAGCGCAGCATCACAGTAACCCAAGTCAACCTGTCTGCCAGTTCTATGAGGTATGAAGCCTTTCTCAAGTATATGCTGTAGCATTTGGCTTTATTATTTATTTATTTTTTTACTTTACAATCCTACCACAGTTTGTGTCATTTGAGTCACTCAGTTTTTGGTCTATCCCTGTATGCAGGGAATTACAGTATATTTTATTGTATTCCAGTGTATGAAATAAACATAAATATGTTTAATGTTTTGAAATATTAAATATTTATTATTATTATTTTACTATTGATATTTAAACTGTATAGTCTTTAATTACTTTAAATTTAAATGAAAAAAGTTTTTTTATATTGTAATCAAAGTAAAAAATGTAATACTATTAAAATAACACTATTAAAATGGACTTTGGAATTCTGTATGCAGGAATTTGATTCAGTTGGCAGACAAGTGCCCATTCCCCCTGGTATATATAACTTGGATGATCTGAAGGACTTTGGGCGTAGAAAGGGCTGGTGTCCGTACTTCCTGGCACGTTACTCAGTGAGTACTTTGCTAGATTTAGTATGATGTTTTTTTCATGCATGCAATTGATTGTTGTCGCTTTCATATGTTTCTTCATTCAGATTCTTCACGCAAACATAGTAGTGTACAGCTACCATTACTTACTAGATCCAAAAATTGCTGACGTGGTCTCGAAAGAGCTCGCAAAGAAATCTGTAGTCGTGTTCGACGAGGCTCACAACATCGGTGAGTAGCAAATTGCAGTGTTTGTCACTGTCATCCATATCACGCAAGAAAGATCATGGTTATTTAACCTGATATTGTTCCCTCTAGATAATGTGTGTATTGACTCCATGAGCGTCAACATTACCAGGAGGACGCTGGATCGCTGCCAGACTAATGTGGAAACCCTGCAAAGCACCATTAGCAAGTGAGACAAAATAGTGCGAGAGTGAATTAACAAGTGTCTTATTTACTACTTACAATGGTAATGTTTTTAATTTCCTGCATTCTGCTTGTTCTTTTAAAGAATTAAGGAAACAGATGCTGCCAAACTTCGAGAAGAATACAGGAGATTAGTTGAGGGTCTTAAAGAAGCAAATGTTGCCCGTGAGACTGACATTTACCTGTCCAATCCAGTTTTGCCTGATGAAATCCTCCAAGGTCAGTTTTTATTATCTACAATGACCCAGAAAGTATTTGGACATTCAAACCACGCTTAAAAGATGCCTGTCATTGAATTAGATACAATATATCAAGCCGATTTGCATCTGTGAACAAACATCATATTTTTACTCCAAATTTTTTTTCTGGTTTTCAATGACAGTACAAAATAACACATCATAAACAGTAGACAGTAAAATATTGTCCATTATTAATCCCTTACATGATCTTCCTACTCAATCCAATAGCTCAAAAACCCCCAAAATTAAATAGAATTGAAAATAAATAAGTAAATTAAAAATATTTAAAATAATAATAATAATATATTAAATTAAAATAATATTGGAAAAAAAAATATATATGTATGTATGTGTATATATATATATATATATATATATATATATAATTACAGTCAAAACGTCATATTTTGATGATGACTTTTAATAAATCCAATCTAATTTTTTAAATAAAAATATTTAAAATAAAAATAATAATAAATTAAATTAAAATAATATGAAAAAAAAAAAAAAAAATATATATATATATAATATAAAATTACATACTAAACGTCATATTTTGATGATGACTTTTAACCAGCTGGTCCCATATTTTTAGTTAGATACATTTTGTCTTGATTTTGAACAAAAAAAAATACAATATCTATCATTTGAGACTTCTTTTGTGAAATGTTTTGCTTGAAATTGCTATACATATTTTGATTTATTAAGACATTTTCAAGTGTGGCTTCAGTGTCCAGAAATGTTTGACACATGCGACTCTCACGACAGAGGCTGTTCCTGGCAGCATCCGCACTGCAGAGCACTTTGTAGGCTTTATGAAGCGCCTCCTCGAGTACCTGAAGGCACGTTTGCGGATCCATCATGTGGTGCAGGAGAGTGCTCCTCAGTTCCTCAAAGACATCTTCGAGAAGGTCTGCATTGACCGCAAACCCCTGAGGTGAGTCGGTTTCTTCTGCCACCCTGTACTGGAAATTGAACTGATGGTCATTAATAGGTAATGAAGCCACACATTCACCCCTGCCTAAATGTATATTTAATCCACTTCCAGATTTTGTGCAGAGAGGCTGCGCTCCCTGCTGAGGACGCTGGAGATTGCAGACATCGCTGACTTCTCAGCCATTACCCTGATCTCACACTTTGCCACACTTGTTAGCACCTACAGTAAAGGTAAGAAAGCCTCATCCTGCCACCATGATGACGCTGTTTTGTTTACCCTTGTTCTGCAACTCTACATGGAAATCCAGTCACTCCAATTGGAATCCATGTGATCAGGAGTTTAGCGTGAGGGCAGAACATTTTGCAGCATTTAAGTTAGTCACGAGGAACCACTGCAGCGACCAACAGAAAGCTGCTCTACTAATGATTGAGTTCTTATGAGTAATCGTTCTCTTTTAGGCTTCACCATCATCATTGAACCCTTTGAAGATAAAACGCCAACAATAGCCAATCCTGTTCTTCACTTCAGGTGCATTCATTCTGCAATTTGCCATTTCTATTAAATGTTAATTAGCATTATCACTAACTTTTCCTTTCTCTGCAGTTGTATGGACCCCTCTATCGCCATTAAGCCAGTGTTTGGGCGTTTTCAGTCGGTTATCATCACATCAGGGGTAAGCTGTGCTCCTCAATCCATATGCCGCTATCTTTGCATGAATATTAGATTACACACACCCTACCCACTAATCTCTTCATAATAATCCCACTGTAACACTCATGCCATCTGTTTAAGACATACTTCACTTTCACCTTAATGTGTGCAGGCAAAGTGTCACTTGTCAGCAAACCTCTGTATCCTACACTTCTACATCTACATTTATTTATTTTATAAACTTCACTATTCTGGGTTATCAACTTTTGGATTTAAGATCATTTTTAATTCTCTCTCTGAATTAGACGCTCTCTCCACTGGACATCTACCCACGCATCCTTGATTTCCGCCCAGTAACTGTGGCTTGCTTCACCATGACACTGGCACGAACCTGCCTGTGCCCTCTTGTGAGTTATGCCTGTGGCAATGCCACTAAACTGTTAATGCAATTGTGCAAATATTTGCATATTTAATTGAATGTTTTGAAAGAAGATATATGAGATGGATGTTAAAGACAGCCCCTCTCCCCCCATATAGGCCGGATATTTTCAGTATTTCTGCTGTAATTATGACAAAATATTAAATTGATTAACTATAATTAATTTCTTGATTCTAGAAGTTAACCATAGTTTACTTCTTGTATTTGTTTTTGACTATTTACATTATAGTTTAATTGTTATATTGTTATATATATTATATATTAATAATAATAAGTTATTTACTTACGTCATAATAATTCTTTATTTACTTAAGCTCTATTTTTTTATCTAGACAATTTTGTTTTTCCAATTTTTTCAGATTGTTGGTCGAGGGAATGATCAGGTAGCAATGACCTCCAAGTTTGAGACCAGAGAAGATTTTGGTAAGTTGTTTTGTGAATTTTGTTTGTGAAATTGGCTTTATTTTGGAGTTCTGTTGAAAGAGAACCATTTTATTTACTGCATCCCATAGCTGTGATCCGGAACTATGGAAACTTGCTGCTGGAAATGTCTGCCATTGTCCCTGACGGAATTGTGGCATTCTTCACAAGTTACATTTACATGGAGAACATTGTGGCCTCCTGGTATGAACAGGTACAAAGAAGCAACTTGATTCCTTCTCCGATCATTTAAAGTGCTGTTATTATAATCATAACTAATTAACTTGCTGGATTTGTAGGGAATCCTTGAGAACATCCAAAGGAACAAGCTCATTTTCATAGAGACCCAGGATGCAGCCGAGACTAGCATGGCCCTGGAGAAGTATCAAGAGGTCAATAATCATTGGGTTTTTGTAATTCTCCCTAATCCTATTTCTCTTGATCATCTTATGTAATGTTGTCTTTATTCTAAGTGTCCTGTAATAATGTAATCACTTTTGTTATCGTTCACTTTCAGGCCTGTGAGAACGGCAGAGGAGCAATTCTGCTCTCCGTGGCGAGAGGGAAAGTGTCCGAAGGGATTGACTTTGGTGGATACTAGTCCCTTGATCAATTTAGCGCTGTTTGTTTTTAATTCGCATATTCTTTAATCAAGTTAAACCTGTTGTTGATCAGTTATTCCTTTTAACCCCCAGTTCACCATTTTGGTCGTGCCGTTATCATGTTTGGAGTGCCGTATGTTTACACTCAGAGCCGAATCCTCAAGGTATGTAGTGCTCCTAGATCATGATTTCTAATACTGTCTGTAACTAATAAAAACCCTGACCTGTTTGCTTGAATCAGGCACGGTTGGAATACCTCAGAGAGCAGTTTCAAATCCGGGAAAATGACTTCCTGACGTTTGATGCGATGCGGCATGCGGCTCAGTGTGTGGGTAGGGTCATCCGAGGCAAAACAGACTATGGCCTGATGATCTTTGCAGATAAAGTAAGTAAACTGGTGGGAAAGTAGCACGTAAACTTTTCTTTGTCGTTTAATTGTGATTTTCCCCTCAGCGTTACGCACGAGCAGATAAGCGAGGAAAGCTGCCCCGCTGGATCCAGGAACACCTCACAGATGGAAGCCTAAATCTGACCATCGATGAGACGGTGCAGTTAGCCAAACACTTTCTGCGACAGATGGCACAGCCCTTCCGACAGGTAAGGTCAAATCATCCATTCAATGATTGAAACCTGTCATGTTTAGTGGGTTTCTTTCAGTAAGTTTGTACTTATATTCTTTCTAAACTTAGAAGCAACTGAGATCACGTGTATGCAGAAAGTGAGAGCGTAACGATACTTTAGCTGGGATGAGTTTGTGAGGTGCATAATTCTCAGAAATCTTTGTGTGGCAGGAGGATCAGTTGGGTTTGTCTCTGCTGACCCTGGAACAATTGCAGTCTGAGGATATGCTCCAGAAAATTGCTCAGATTGCACATCAAGCCTGAGGAACAAAATTGAGAAAATGTGTGTATATATATATGTATTTTTTTTTAAATTGTTTTCTACAACAATCCCAGAAGCATTAATAAATGCTGTTCTTTAACCAGTTTTGTTCTGTACTGTTTGAAGTGCAACTTGCTGTCTCAGAAACAGCTGTAGATCACCACAGTTAGGGGGAGACTACTGGGGCATCATTTATAAAATGTGTGTGTGCACAGATTTGAACTTAGCGTGTGTATGCTAAAATCCACGCCAACATTCATATTTGCCTTGTCAGGTTCTAAGAAGTATGCACTTATCCTTTTTGAAGAGAGTCGGAGAACCTCAGGTGTTTGGAAATCGAAGCAATTCTTGCCACTCGCCATTCTCAGGTAAAGGATTTGGATGTTGAATGTGCTCTTTTATATGTTAGTGACATTAATTAGGTGCTGTTTACAAGGCAGAGATCTGAAACCATTCAGCTGCACACAATTTCAAGATAATTCGTGACTTATAAAACATCACATCTGGAATGTGCGTACATTTGTTCGCTGAATCACACGTACACACATTTGAGAAATGATCTTGGCTCAAATGTAGGTTGGTTTTTACACAACATTTTGTAAATGAGGCCCCAGCTAGATATTGATAGGGCCCATATCAGCTGTCATTCACCTATTTATCAAACAGTACACATTTTGATTAAGACAGAGGTAGAACAATTTTATTTGGTTCATCAGCAACATTGTGTACATATACTTTCTAAGCTCATATGCGAATATGTAACATTCAACCATGTAGCATGTACAACTGTTTAGATTATGTAACAACTTGTTCAAATTATAGGTTCAAATGCCTTTACCTCTCAATAACTACTCCAACTAAACTAGATTCACATTATATACTGTAAATTACTCTTGTACCCTGAAGTTCTGCTCTTATAAAATCATATAGTGATAAGTACCAAAACTAAAACAATAGTATAGCATATCCTCTCGTATTTATATTTATACATACAATATGTGCTTAAAATTGAAAAATAAAAAGTCCCTTAATTTTTAGGCACAAGTACCATAATTTTTGGACATTTCCTCAGCATTTAATTTATTTTGGAATGTAACAGTTAACTTTAATTAGGAATTTTAAGTGCATTTAGGTCCGATTTTAAGATTTGTGTGCAATTGAAATTGTTTAATTCCAATACTATAATTTTAATGCATGATGGTGTGAGAACATGGAATATATTTCACATAATACTACAATATTCTAAATAAACAGAGTTAAGGTGCTGTAACATTAGCACAATTTTGGAGAAAACTCATGGGTTTAAAATTGATTTTCTATAGTGTGTAATGCATGAAGCACAGCTCACACAGAAGTTACTTTCAAACCAGGCAGAAAGTTGGTCAATGTGACAAAATTGCTCATGCAACTTGAGGACAATTTGCATGGGGAACTTTTTTCCTCGCACTATTGAAAATAACTGTATTTTGCCCGCAAAATTTTCCAAAGCAACAACAACAATAATAGCAAAAACCCCAGCATCCTGCTGAAGGTTCTGGTAAAATTATAGTAATCATAGGAATTAATATGTATTAATATTGGATGGTATTATTAGGAAAACCTCGATCTGGTCTTAGCTTTGGAAAGCAATAAGTTAAAATTCACTGTGACTTTTTATAATGCAACTGACTTTAAAAAAACAACAACACAGAGATCAAACTGATTTCAACAAAGTAAAAAAAGCTGCTTTTTGTAAAGCCAAAGTGTGCTTCCTTTTCCCAGGAGCACTTTGACAGACCGCATTCATTGTCACATACTATTTCACGTTATTGTCAAATACAATCTCTGCAGTTATTACAGACAATTCAGATGTTGACATCTCTTCAAGGTGTCCTGGTGTATGGCTGAAGGTTAGCTGTCTCCACCCAGAGACGAGCGGCGGGCTAAACTCTGCGTGCTTGAACTCAGACCCCGTGTGTCTGTCAGCCTCTTGGGCTTCTGAAAAGACAAAACTATCTCTTAATCAATCTTCAATCAATCAAACGTTGTCACTTTATGCTTTCATTCCCCAAAAACACAGTAAATTGATCAAAAGTGACAGTTAAGACATTTACTAAAGATTTCTATGAATAAATGCTGTTGCTGTTGTAAGAAAAAAACTATATGAGGTTTATATGCGAAATATTTTTAAATACTTAGACTCAGCACTTACCATAGTAGCCTCTTGATTCTCTTTAAGACCCACATTAAGCACATTGAGAGAATTGGCTCTCTTCATCCTTTTTAAAAATAGAGTAGTAGTTAAAAAATGTGTCTCTATTCTACATAAAAAGTGATGAGAACTGAACAAAAAGCAGAACATCATTACCCAGCAGCTCGAGGGGTCGTTTCTTGTGTTCCGACTCCTTTCAGCTTCCGAACAAGTTTTTCGCTGCTTCGTCTTATGGATTCCCGGAGCTTGGTAAATGATCCGCTGCGCTTTAGACTTCCTAAACCATCCTACAGTACACACACATAGAGAAAAATGTCAAAGAAAAAGCTAAATCTCCTTATAAAACATAGATTTGGATTGGAAACATACCTGTCTAGAGCATCCCTCCTCTGTATGTATCCAAACGGGTCGTCCGTCCCCTTTATAGATGTGAAAATATTCATTTACTATTGGACAGGTCTGTTTAATAGGCCAAACTACGGTGCATAGATAATTCTCTGGAGGTAGATGTAAAATTAATTTTACCCTCCACTGAGCCGAACTCCTTCTCATGAGCACGAGTCAGAATCTCTTTATAAAGAGCCTCGGCTTGCCTGTATTTACCCTGCTTGAGGTAACAGGAGGCCTGAGGAGCAAATGAACGGTATGTTATATAACACGCATTAAATAAAACTGCTATTGTTATTAAATAACTCGTTTCCGATCCTCACCAGGTTGTTCTTCGTCTTGGCCACATTGGCATCGTCAGGACCCAGCTGGCTCTGGTAAATGTGCAGGGCACGTTCATAGTATTGCTCCACCTCCTGGTATTTGCCCTGATTCTGGCATAGGAGGGCTAAGTTATTCAGCTGCTTGGCTACATCGGGGTGATCCATCCCAAGCACCTATCAACAGACAAATATAGACAAGATATTTAGACTCGACGAGTGGTTCTTAACCTTTCTGACTCCAAGCTATAATATTTGTCCACAACAATATTTAAAAGCCCCATCACTTTTCCAGTTGTTCTTGATTTACTGGATAAAGGATATTTTCAAGATAGGAATCCTGGTTCTTCAAAGACAAAAAAGAAAAGGAAAAAAAAAAGAAATCTTACTGTCCCTTAACTTCTGAACGGTAGTGTAAGAGGATATGATCTGACAGGTGGGATTACCATTCTTCTATTATGTACCTTTTCTCTGATTTCCAGAGCCCTTTTACATAGTGGCTCCGCCTCTTTGTACTTCCCCCTTTTTCCATACAACACGGCCAGATTGTTCAGAGTAGCTGCCACCTTCAAACACAAACACAAAAATTCAAGGAAAGGGACATAAGAATTGTTTGACTTCCTAAAGAAATCAAACAGTACGTACTGCTGGATGGTCCATGCCTAGCGTCTTTTCGCGGATAGCCAATGCATCATTCAGGAGATTGGCAGCTTCCTTGTATTTGTTCTGATCCCTTTAAAGCAACATATTAATAATTATTATTTAATAAGCTTATAATTTAAATTAATATTGATTCTGTAAATGATCATTATTTGATGTTCCATATAACTGACCTGTACACTAAAGCCAGGATATTGAGCATGGTTGCAACATCTGGGTGGCTGTGGCCCGAGGATTTCTCCAGGTCCTCCAGAGCTTGCTTGCAGAGTGGCACGGCCACCTCGTAGCGGCCCTGAGAGGCGTACTGGATCACCAGGTTGTGGAGCGTTCGCAGTCGGGCAGGGATCTCATATCCTCCCTGCTGGGCAGCGGCGGCGGCACTACTGTGTGGCCGTGACACTGCAAATGCAAATAAAAAAGAGCTGCGCTGAGACGAATGTGCACGTGCTCCAATAGATAGATCATGAGTTCAAATCATCTTGTGACATGTCTCTACCCTTATCGAAATAAAAAAGGGCAATCTTTCAATTTAATGTGAGGTTCTACTAAACTGTGCTTAAAATCAAACATCACACTAACCCTAGCTTACTCTAACCTAACAGCTGACATGGCAAAAACTCTGAAAACAAATGTGTAAAGGAACAGCTGTGGTCTGTGAGGGATGATGTACTGTGTGATTGCTCCTCTTCTTCAGAAGGAAAGAGATCATCAAGGGATTCCTTTCCTGAAGAAGCATCTTTATCCTCCTGTAACAAACAAACAGCATGAACATGATATATTTCGGGTTGCCTATAGACCAGTGGTTCTCAACCATGGTGTCAGGGCCCACAAGGGGGCTTCAGCACACTTTCAAAATCACTTTTAAATAATAAATTGTTATACGTTAAACATGTTTAGATATACGGGAAATCACAATGGAAGACGATTTCGATATATCTAAATATGTTTAATGAAAGGTAAAACTTCCGAAATCTCTGTGTAAAATGCGTGACATAGACACGCGAGAGATCACTTCCGGCGTAACGTCTGGAGACGGTTCAGTTCATTTGGACATCTGATTCAGATCAGTTCGACGGCTGTTAACAAGAGGTAAACAACACTATATAAATACTGTTCGTTTTCTCACACAAACTGCTCGTTTCGTGTCTTAGGCCATCAGTGTGTACTTACATTCACGAGTCATTAAATCATGTTTAATTTTGACTTCTCTGTGCATGCTCTTTGAGGTGGACCCCCTAAAACGGCATTATAGGACTGTCAGATAACAACGGTTTGACCAAAAAATGTCAAAATTGAAAATGCTGTGGAAACAAAGACACCTACATCTTGGATGCCCTTGAGGTAAGCTAAAACATATCAAAAATTAATTTCAAAGTTAACTATCCCTTTAAAATCACAAAACGAATCATGGTTAATCATTTATCAATCATTTATTAATCAATCAGCTAGTCTAGAACAAAATGTTTAGTCTAAGAACATAATATTAACTGTATGAATGTTTTGAAGATGAACCCTTACCAGTGGCGGCTCTTCGTGGTCGTACTTGCGGATGCTGCTCATGAACTGCAGGTGTCTGTTCTGCTCCTCTAAAGTAACCACTTCCTGCTCCCGCTCCTGTAGCTGCAGCTGGGCCCGGGCCAGCTCGTCCCTCAGCCACTGGTTCTCCTGGCACAACCTCCGCACCTGAGCACGCAACTTCTGCTTCTCTGCCTCCAAGGAGCCCAGGTGTGCTGACAGCGCCATCATTACCTGGATGCGCGGGAAACAGACAGCTAAGGGTGAGTGGAAATGCTCTTAGTGTGGCAGATGAATGAAGACGACTGTGTCGCTCACTTGTGCCTCTCCTAAGCCCAGCTCAATCCTCTCCAGGGACTCTAAAACGATGCTGGTCTTCTCCTGCTCCAGGCTGCCACTCTCGCTGGACTTCTGGCTCTGGAGTGTGTCCTGCAGGCTGTCCAGAAGCGTGCGGTTCTCTCCACGCAAAGCTTCCAGCCCTGCGATGACCTGCTGGGTGCTGCATATGATTTCCTCCCCTGACAACATGTCTGACCTCAGTACCTGGTGAGGAAAATATGTATTTGGTATTAATGTGCATTTACTGTAAACATTGAGCATGATTCTAAGGACCTTCATATGCAGGTATGCATTATAACTTTCATACTAAAATGATGGAAATTATTTAAAGGCAAAGGGCATGAAGAAAGGGGTCACATTTACACTGCTGTTCAAAAGATTTTTTTATTTTTTTTTTATAAAGAAATTAATACTTTTATCCAGCAAGAATGCATTAAAATACAAAAGATTTTTATTTCAAATAAATGCTGTTCTTTTAAACGTTCTATTAATGAAAACATGCATAACAGTTTCCACAAAAATATTAAGCCATTTTAAGACTGATAATAATCAGAAAAGCATATAATGATTTTTGAAGGATCGTGTCTGACACTGAAGACTGGAGTAATTTATGCTGAAAATTAAGCTTTGCCATCACAGGAATAAGTTAGATTCTTAAATATATTCAAATAGAAAACAATCATTTTAAATTGTAATAATATTTGTCAATATTTTTACTGTATTGTAAATTACCATTGTTGTTATTATTACAATTATTTTCCAGTTTTTTTTTTACTGTATAGACAGTGGGTATGAGAGACTTGTTTCAAAAATATAAAAAAACCTTCCCAACCCTTAACTTTTGAAGTATCCAAATGGTGTACAAGCAAAGATCAAAACCCAAAGTGTAGTGCTTCGTGGCTGTGGTAACAAGAGGTAAAAATGATATAAATACTGTTCGTTTTCTCAGACAAACCACTCGTATCGTGTCTTAGGCCATCAATGTATACTTATATTTACGAGTCATTAAATCGTGTTTAATTTGGACTTCTCTGTGCATGCTCTTTGAGGTGGTGACCATAGACCTGCATTATATGACTGACAGACAAGAACGGTTTGACCTAAAAATATAAAAATTGAAACTACTGTGGAAACAAAGACTCCTACATCTTGGATGCACTTGAGGTAAGCTAAAACATACCAAAAATTAATTTCCAAGTGAACAATGTACACTTAAATAAATCAACACTGCTACAAAATATCAAAGGTGATTTGTCAGCCAGAAAAATGGTCTGAAAAATGTGTAGACAAACTCTACACAAGCGACTACGAAACAAGCATATGAGGGAGGGTCACAGGTAAAATTACATAAAACACAGTATAGAATATCAGAAACTGACCTTAATTCACAATCTCCTTTGGCAGCAAAGAAAGAAAAAGTTTCATAATAAAAAGGCATTCTCTGATGGGAAAAAGTAACTGCACAAACAAAACAGCACTGTATGTGTGATATGTCCAGATGCGCAATACACATGTTTTTCAGGAAGCACCAGAGAATACACCTAGGCCTATTTTAGGAGCAGAGACCCGTTATAGCCTTAAAAGAATGAAGTAAAGTGTAGTGTAGTGAAGCTTCTTTGCCACCCCAACAATATGAAAACAAGCAGAAGGGTTGCTAGGTAAGAATCAGTTTACATGTAGGAACAAAGATCCCTCTGGGGAGGTAAAGGCCTGAGATAATGTTTACGCTAGACCGATGAGGTCATCATACACAGGATACATGGTTTTAATGGTAATTAATTGAAAAAAACAAAAAACAAACGATGATAAATTAGGTTTAAAGGGTGTAAAAATAAAGAATTTGAACATTGTGCTGGTCACTCTTTCTCATGCAATTATTATTGCAAGCTTTCAAGACTCCAAAAGGATGTAAAACCATTATAAGTGTCATAAAATTTGGTCAAAGACTAGAATGCTATATTACAAGTAAATTCAGAATAACAGCGAATAACAAACTAAATTTCAGTCGGGTTTTTTTTTTTTAATAAATGCTATTGTGTGGCTTCAAGGGACATAACAAGTGTCATATTTTGTCAATTTTAGAGGTTGACAAACCCAATCATTGTTTACTTTAGTTGTAAGAATGGCTAAAATATCATGGAAGAAAGAACAGCATGCCAGTTTGGATTGACAGGGGGTTGGACAAATAATGACAAAATAATAATAATAATCTATTGGATTTGAGTTTTGAATACTACAGTGTTACTATTTTAAATAGCATTCATTTTAAAATTATAAAAGATTTGTAGCCTTAGCCTATAGTAGCTATAGCCTCTAATCTAAAATAAATTAACTGAAATAATATTTCCTTTATAATAAACACGCTATAATACGGTAACGCTAGACTCCTTAAAAAGGGATTTTTAGAGATGGTAATTGTAGTCTACTTGATATGACTAGTGATGACTTGCAGTCAATAAACTTTTACCAGACTAGCAGTAGCAGGGCCTATCGAAGCTTAATTCAAGATAACAAACACTGAAAGTGGAACGAGAGTGTAACAGTCTATTAAACCGTACAGTAAAGCTGTTTATTTTCCCAGCTCATTAAAAGAGACTATCGGTCAGTGAGCGTCAAGTCAACCTCTGATATTTATTTACCTGCAGTAACTCGGACAAGTGTCTGCGACGCGTCCCAACTTTAAATCAAGACAATTCCGACTAAAATATTCCACATCACATCTTTATTTCCTTGATGTTGTGGCGATAAATGAGCACGGCCTCCGTCGCGGTCATTCATTCACCTGTTGTTGCTTCGCAGACAGGCTGAATTAACAGCGCTTACCTGATCCGTCAGTTCACAACATGTACGGCGGCTGCGCGTGACCACACAGAGGCAGAGCGAGGCCACCTAGGCTGTCTGTGACAGCTCTGAACTGCGTCTAACCTTGCAGCAGCATCATTTTTTATTTAAATATCGTTATTTAAATAAAATTTAAATATTTATGTATTATATTTTTGTCATCAGTAATGTATAGCCTATTCATATTTTGTGTTACATTTATTTTGTATTGTGTACTGTGAACTACATCTGCCAGTTATTATTACTGTAAAAAAATTAATGAGTTAGTGTAAGTGTGCTGTATGTAAATATTTCACCTTACATTGCAAGTATTGTTTAATTCGATCGAGTTGATTGTTTTGTTAATGACAGCATTAGTGAGGAAGCCTAAAAATAACAAATCATAAAAACTAAACAAAAACTATAGGTAGGCTATAATAATGATAAATATTGGTGATGACAAACCGTCTAGGTAGAGTTACTTTTTCCCTCAATGCTTGGCAACAAAAACATAAAACAATGCCTACAAAGTAAATGTCTGTGCAAATCTATTTGTTACATCACACAGTCACAAATCAGTCTAAACAGACTGGACATGCATAGGGAGGAGTCTTTCTGTGACGCCACATTGGCATAGTTTCAATAAAGCCGCTTAGGGTGAGTGGAGGTAGGGTGGGGGTGTTGTCTGGGTGTGTAAAATAAGCAGCATTAGCCTCGGGCCCATCAGACGGGCTTAACTTAATGATAGGAATCGTACAGATCAGGATGCATATTAGAAGCGTATTGAGTTTAACATATAAACTTCAATCAAAATAAGACTGTGCAGAGTTGAGAGTGAGGAAATGGAGGGATGAACTCATTCAGAATGCAAAAGACAAAGAAAAAAATCCTGATGCGCTTTTTGTTTCATGGAATGAGTATAACCAGCATGTAATTTGGGAAGAAAAACTAGTCAAGGGGTATAAAGAGGAAGGCGCGTGATTGCAATGGAGCAACTGTGGGCAGATATATAAGACTGGAGTGATTAATGGTTCAGCTGCTCGAGGAACTGGGCGCAAATCTACTCCCAATAAGGGCAGATTGGCTGGGCTAGTCTAGTGCAATGTTCTCAAATGGCGAGAGAGCTAATCTATATCTCTAAATGTGATGAGGCCAAAGTCAATACCCAGACTAAAAAAACATTTTTATATCTAACACTCTGTTGTGTTAGCTCAAGGCGTAGGTTTGATTTTGAAATTGGTGGGGACGGGGACATCAATATATAAATATATTTTAAGTTTTGATCGAAATTATTGCTAGGGATATATCAGTGTCACTAAATATTGGTAGGTACAGGTCCCTACTAAATTCTACGCCCTTTATGTGGCATGACTGAATTATGTGAGGACACTAGACAGTGTCTGAACTTGTCAGTAAAATGCAAATTCAAGAAATATAAGAAATTTAGCAATGCCTTATTGAATCCGTGAGAGTTCATCAGCTGCACGGTTCAGGTCTCCTGGAATGTAAATAGCACGAAGCGACCTCAGATGCTTCTGACTCCATAAGAGTAGGTGGCGAGCGAGTTACGACATACGGCAGGAGCGTAGACCAACCTGATGGTTGATGTATGCTACTGACTGTCTGTCTGTCTGAATGGTCTTTGAGATACACAAGGAAGCGGTGCAGAGCCAATTTTACAGCCAGCAACTCGAGGCAATTGACATGCAGAAGACCCTGTCAGTGGTGGAGGCATCTGTTGAGAGAACAACATGCCTGGATCTGGTTGAGGGGCACACAAGCACGTAGGAAGCTGAAGTTCGACCACGGGGTGAAGGTTCGATGGCAGGTCGGAGTAACTGGTACTTGGAGCGTGCCTTGTTGCCATAGTGTAGCAGACTCCCCGGAAGCGGGGAGGAGATCGTGCAAACTGAATCGCATATCCGAGCCTGATGGTCCTGGCGAGCCAGTGGGACAGGTTGGGAAGCTGAAGCCAGGTTCCCAGAAATGGGAACCACAGACGTACCCTCGGTGAGACAACGAGGCGCTATGATTGGCTCGGACTGGGGAGGCATAGCATCCCTGTGACTGCGTTCTGACAGAGGAGAAGATCAGAGAAGGGTGTGCGTTCCACTGGGGTCTCGTCTGACGGGGGTCTGGCGATAGAGGGGGACTCGAGTCAGTTCTGTTGACCGGCCGGCCAGAAGATTCCCCCTACCGGGGGATGGAGTGGCCCTGCTACCATCTCCTCAACAAAACTGTAGCCCATCTCTGAGTTGTCCGCTCAGACGGCGGGGATTGAACGGACGCCTTCCTGCGACCACCTCCTTGGCGAGGCTCAGGTGAAGGCTGCTGCTGGGGCAGAGCGGGAGTCGCAGGAGGGCGTCCTAGACAGCGAACAGACTGAGTGGACTGAGCTGGCTAGCCGCTGGGGCAGTATATGCTTAATCACTTCAGTCTGTTTCTGGGCAGCCGAGAACTTTTGGGCAAAGTCCTTGACTGCACCGCAGAATAGGCCTGCCTGGGATATGGGAGAGTTGAGCAGACGAGTCCGCTCAGCATCCCGCATATCAGCCAGGTTAAGCCACAGATGTCGTTCCTGGATATCACCTGACCAAGGGAGCGTGCGGTCACCTTCGTCGTTCGGAGAGCAAGGTCGGTGGCAGCACGCAACTCAAAGAGCCCTTGGTCAGCTCTACCCTCGTGCATGTCCTTGAGCATCCTGGCCTGGTAGACCAGGAGGATGGCCAGTCGACATCATTTCTTCCTCTGGAGCCCTGAATGAGATGCGAGACACATCCGAAGACGGCCCCATGGCTGCACCCAAGGAACTCGCGTGGTGCTGCGCTGGTGAGGGGGTTGTGGGCCGAGGAAGCATCACCAGGGCAGTATTCTTCACCGTGACCCTCAGATCACCCTGGCCACCAGCCGAAGTACCAGCTCTTGAGGAGGGCGTAGATCATGCTCTGGCAGAGGGGACTCTACCCTTAGTAAGGTCATGGAGTCTCGATCTCAACGCAGCCATGGTCATGTTGAGAACATGATTCATATATGAAAGCTGCCTTAGAGTGTTCTAAGCTTAAACACGCAAGACAGCGATCATGCCCATCAGAGGGAGAAATGGCACGACCGCATCCAGAAACACACGAGCAAGACATCTTGAAAAAGACGTGCCCATGCAAGCTCTTTTGTGTGAGGACGCTCAGCAGCCTGCACTGAAGCGGCTAGGGAGAAACACACACGCTGGATGCAGACCACTGCACAGATCAGCATGCAGGAATGTGAATCTCGCTGGAAAATTGCCTTTGTACCAACACAAACTGGGGGGCTGCTCATCTCGACGACACTCGATGACAGTCAGAGAAATAAGGCGTGCAGGAGTGAAGAGGATCTCTTGGATTCGAAGCAGAAACATGTCTGCGTTCTGCCAGCGATCTTCCTTATATACCCACGAGGTGGGGCGGAGTTACGCTATGCAAATTCCGCAGGCCCATGGCACTTTTTGCCACTGACTCATTTTTTAACACACGAAAGTGATAGGCTTCTAAGCGAAACTCCCATTTCAGGGACAGAAAAGCCTGGGCGAAGAAGTGGTAGCCTCCGTCGAAAGACCGAAATACAGGCCGATTGATTAATTGAGTAGTACTCGAGACAAATATAAAAATAAATAAATAAATACAGTTTAAATAAATACATGTCAGAGTGAAACAACATTGAACAGGGAAGAATCTACATATAAATAAATATAATATTTTTTATTCTTTATAATTATTTATAATATAAAGTTAATGAATACAGATACAAATCGGCTGATATCACAATGAAAAAAGTAGCGTTTAAAAATGAATAAAATTTATTTTGCAATAAAAATTTTAATTAGGTAACTTAGATACAGTTTCTTTTAATTTTACCAATAGTCAGACATGAGGAGACAAATTGTGCAGATATTTCCCAAGAAGGAGATGCTGTGTTTCCATTTGAATATAGCTTTTGGCAACAGGTTATGGAGAGTAGTGCTAAGCATATAGAGAATGCAATGAAGATGTCTTTGTGAAGCCCCTACACACTTCAGGTGATGCACACAGACACATCTGTTAACTTTGCTGTTATACCAATGCTTTAAAGGAGGAGTTAACAGTTCATGAACAGGCACAATTCAATGGGTATCTATGGGTAAGTTTATGGATTGATTGTATAGATGTGGGAGATGTAATGCTATACAGAGCCAAAATGTCAGTACATGAATCAAATGCTCAATGACCTTTTCACTGACAGTAAAAGCAAAGCGAGAACATATCTGGCACATTAGCGCTTAACCTTGTGACTCGATGCTATCCGCTATCCAGCAATACTTATTTTCAAAAAGAGTTACAGACCCGCCCGTACTGCTGTACTAGAAAAAACATAACACATGTGGGACATCAAACATGCATTTCACATGCACAAATACATTTTCTTTGTGGTTCACACTACATTCTGGGGGCAGAGGTCAATGTACAGGCAGAGGGAGGGAGGGATGGACGAACGGAGAGACTCATAACTGAGTCAGTGCAATTCAATCTGGCGAGATGACATGGGGAGAGAGACAACCTTACAACCTAGCACTAAACATAGTGCCTGTAAGCCAGTTGACCAACTCTGATTTCGACGGAAGAGATTGCAGCGGATGTGCATGTAGGTGCACAAAAAACTTTGAGTTTGTAGTTATTGATACTTGAACTTTTATGATAAAATTATTTCCTGTTATTAAAGTAAAAAATAGTTTGATCTTTTTTATTTCAATAAAGTGGGTAACAGGGTTGAATGGTTGAGATTACCGATTGCAGTCAACACTACAGTGTAGAAATTAATAAAATGTTATGAGATTATTTACTTGTCTTCCCACCATGCTTTAGAAGGGATCCATATGGGGAAAATCAATATGGGCTAAATATTATGCTTTTGGTCATTAAAATTAGTTAATAATTAAAATGTTTTATGGGAATTAATTCAATATAATGCTAAAAAAAATTGAGTTTATCATAATGATGAGATTGTTGCATGATTTTTTTTTTTTTTGTTGGATACAGTCAAGAAAGTCAAGCGCTGAGAGGCAAGACAGGCCAAAATCACCATTACAGTACAGACGTGTTTAAAACTAACTTGCTTAATTTGATTTTTAAAAAAAAATAATAATAATAAAGTCATGGGACACCATTTTTTAGCCTGTTTGTAGAAAGTGAAATATTTAAAGATCTTATCTGCATCAGTCCAGCACCTTGGTCATGGGGTCATAGGACACACCTCCCACCTCTGGTACTTATGTAAGAAACTTGCAGTCTGTTAATTCCAGTCTGTAGCTCAATTACGTCTCTTATTACATCTTCCTGAGCCACCGCAACTTGTTTCTGTCTGCTAATTCGAATGTTGTGTTGGCTGTGTTAAACCGTTAACTTTTCAAACCTGAATTGGAGACCAAGCAGAATTTGAATATGTATTTCACATGTATGTGGATCGTACAATCTTGAAATACAACAGCTATGGAATGTCAAGAACCATCATAAACATATCTCAGGGTACTCAGCTGACTGAGTTATATAACAATGTGCAAACATGTATTGACAAGTGCAACAAGCTAAAGTAAAAATTGCAATGCATTTATAATCAACGATGTTTATTATCTTATTGTTTTCAGAAATTCTTTTCAGAACAATTAATAAGTTAAGACCTAAGTTAACCAAGCTTGTTAAGTGTGGCTATATTTTTGACACAGACCTTTCAGAGGTCGTGCCCTACGCATGGGGTCAAAGAAGGTGCCATTATTGACCTTATGCATATACCTTCAGTCCAAATAGCTGCGGAGAACCCTACACCTAATGTTTAGAAGGTTCTCTACGTCAAATCACTCTTTTACCCTTCTGTAAATGTTGCAATCACTTCCCTAGAGGTTTGCAACCAAGATGCAGTTTTACACTGCATGTAGATATGATACTCTGCACGTATATTTTAAAGCTCCCCCGCCCCCGACCCTGCCCCCTATAATTTCCTAAAAGACATATGCGTATGCTGTTATGAGATAAGGGGGGTTTCTCTGTTCATGGGGACCCCCACACACCCTGTTATGCCCACTCTCTCATGGCTGGTGGTAATGCTGTTCTGTGACTGTCCTCTCTCTCTGCTATGCTGTGTTGGATGCATGGTTGCTAATTTTGGAGTAGACTGTGAGCTTCAGTTTTTTTCCTTTCCCCTTTTAACCCTTCACTTCTCCACCAAATCCAAACGCCCTCCTGCAATATAGCAGACAAAATTCAATGCTTTTTTAAATTGCAAATATTTGGTCACCAGCAAAATAGTCTTTTGACGTAACATTTTGATCTTTTTTGTGCTCAAGTAATCCTGAGGTAAAAACAAGAAGTTTAGATCACGTCGGTGTATAGATACAAATCAGATCTGGCAGATAAGCAAGAAGGGGATAGTGGTTAAACTAATTTTGTCACATTGGGACACAGCGGGGGGCAACTATGAAACTGGACACTGGGTATTAATAGTGTAGGGGGGATGGTTGAGTTTTACTTACACACAAAAAAAAACAAAAACTCAAGAGTGTTTTCTGGTTTGTTCCAACAACCCCAGGCTGTGGATGTGTCTGTATGCAGCTGCCTTCTGACTTCACCGCAATGAAGTAGAAGTAGTTTTATTTTAATAGTGTCTTTCCCAGTCACTTTACATGAAGTAATTTACAGTACATAATTTTGGGCAATATTGAGAAAAATATAACTTACAAAAAGTTGTCCACACATTCTCTAGTCAATAAGTCATTATCAAAGTTTGTAAATTGCATGCAATGGTTTTAAGGAGTAGAGCTCACTAACTGGACACTGAGAATATAGTGTGTGCAGTACAGACTGTCTTCACCTCAAGGGACACATGATGCCTTCTCTTACATTCTTTAAGTATATATTACAAGACATGGATGAATACAGGGCCAACCACTATTTTATTGAGAACAATCATTAATGTTGATTTCTTTCATAAGTAAATTTTTTTTATAAAAGTACAAATACCATATAAGGCTATTTTAACTTGTATTCACAACAATAATGAATATTATATTTCATTTTAGTGGGTTTTGTTAAAAGTTTCGTCCTTTTCCACAATTTCCTTCAGAAAACGGTTTAAATACCAAAGACAGTTTTAGGCCTCAACACAACAGTAAGTTATAACTAATCCATTATAATTCATTAAAATGAGTAACTAAAACATCTTTGTGCTTCTGCAGTGCCTTCGAGTTTATTTCATAACACGGGGAACAGGCCACTGTGAAGGGGTGAGGACAGCTGTCTGCCCGTCTCGGGTGTTGCGCAGCTTCTTTCCTTTTAGAACCTGAAACCCCTATCAAGGAGTGCAGCTGTCCAATCAGGTTAAAGCCTGCATGAGCCGAGCAGCCAATGGCAACAAACATCGAAGTATATAAACCAAGGTCTGACATCTTGCAAAGTTGGGCAACCCCTACATTGGCTTGGTGAACAGGATCTGATCCCAAGGACTGTTACCTTTTCTCCCATACAGGTAAACTAAGTTACGGTTTAGAGATTTTACAAGGGTGGGAGTAAGGGATACTTGATTAAAAATGAAATACTTCAGAAAAAAAAGGACACAATAAATTGGGGCATTCAGTTTGGTTGATCCAAATTTTTCCCCGTTCAAATGAATCAAATCACATTGGTGTTCCTCGTGCGTTGGATTCTGGATTCTTGTGGAAATTTTATGTCTTGATTGTTGGAATGTTAGAAATGTTCATATTTTTGAAGCGGCTTTGCTTTTTGAAGCATAACTAGGTCTGCAGAAAGCTTGTCCTTGCTTGATAAGCTTCAGAGTCATAATGCATGGGAAAGCTAATAAGAGAGCAGTTTGGAGATATGCTGTCTATGGCAGGAATGATCTGTGTGCTTGACACCTGTTGTACTTCAGTACAAGGTCATGCCATCTGGGTTCATAGCTGATGCATTTTACTCAAGTCTATTTATAATGCCTCAGACATTTCATTATTTTTGTTTGCTACTATATCCAAAATCTGTGAATATGGAGAAATAGATTAGGATGATTTATTACTCCTAAACTGTAAGTGTTTTTGATATTCCAAATTATATTTTTAAATAGCATTTCACAAAAGCTAAAATGATATGGACGTAACGCCATATGGGGCCAGTGTAAAGGCTCCACCCCATCAGAAACTAGAGAGTTTGCCAGCCATGCTAAAAATATTCCCTGCTGTCTAATGCGTATAACCATGCAAGCTATGCAAGAAACGCTCCATGTAGAAATATGAGGTCCTGGTTAGAAAAAGCAACATATTTTGTTACTAAGACATTGAAGTTTACTTGGGGCACGTAGTATACACTAACTATGTCTGCAACTGCTGGCATTTTATTCTGGAAACAAGAGTGGCTTAAGCTTGACTAAATGAAAATTGGTAGCTGTTCGTAATTCTCAATATCAATGTAAGCGAGCAGGTTCCCCTTCAAATCCTGGGCCCAAAGAGTTAGCTACACCATAAGAGACCTTAGTAAGCCTGGCACAATGTTTCTAGTTGTCCACTCTGACAAGTGTTGTAGATTCATTCTAGCATCAAAAGCAAATTGTAGATGCCAACTTACCTTACTCTTGTCTTGTGGCAGATCATCACAAAAGTGCAATCATGGCTAAGAACTGCCACAACGATTACAAGATGAAGTTCCCTCTGGATGAGGAGTACCCTGACCTTTCTCTGCACAACAACCACATGGCCAAGGTCCTGACTAAGGACATCTACACCAAACTCAGGGGCAAGTCAACTCCCAGTGGATTCACCCTGGATGACTGCATCCAGACCGGTGTGGACAACCCTGGTAAGCAGAACAAGTTTGTATACATTCCCCCATAGGAGCATATCTCTCGAAGATACCACAAGCGATGTTTTGTTTGTTCTTGAAGATGTATAAATCACTTCCTTTTATTCCCAACTCAAGGCCACCCCTTCATCATGACTGTCGGCTGTGTGGCTGGTGACGAGGAGTCTTACGAAGTCTTCAAGGAGCTGTTCGACCCCATCATTTCTGACCGTCACGGTGGTTACAAGCCCACTGACAAGCACAAGACTGATCTGAACTTTGAGAACCTGAAGGTATTCAAGTTCTTTATATGAGCATGGCTGTTTTGCTCTTATCATGGCTAATGTTTACCTGTGCACAGGGTGGTGATGACCTTGACCCTAACTACGTGCTGAGCAGCCGTGTGCGTACAGGCCGCAGCATCAAGGGGTTCACCCTGCCTCCCCACAACAGCCGTGGTGAGCGTAGAGCTGTGGAAAAGCTGTCCATTGAGGGTAAGTCTCAGTCACGTCATGTACTGACATTTACAAAGAAGCATGCATGCTTTTACTGATGTTCGCATTGTTCCGCTCACAGCTCTGAAAAGCCTGGAAGGTGAATTCAAGGGCAAGTACTACCCTCTCAAGGACATGAGTGACAAGGAACAAGAGCAGCTCATTGCTGACCACTTCCTGTTTGACAAGCCTGTGTCCCCACTGCTGTTGGCTGCTGGCATGGCCCGCGACTGGCCTGATGCAAGAGGCATCTTTCACAATGACAACAAGACCTTCCTTGTGTGGGTGAACGAGGAGGATCACCTGCGTGTCATTTCCATGCAGAAGGGCGGCAACATGAAGGAGGTCTTCAAGAGGTTCTGCGTTGGCCTGCAGACGGTAAATCCCATTATTTACTATCTAATTTTTGGTCATATATTGCAGAGATAAACAACCGAAGGACTGACCCCTTGTTGTATATTGCAGATTGAGGAAGTCTTCAAGAAGCACAACCACGGTTTCATGTGGAACGAGCATCTTGGTTACGTCCTGACCTGCCCCTCTAACTTGGGCACCGGTCTTCGTGGTGGTGTGCACGTCAAGCTGCCTAAACTCAGCACACATGCCAAATTCGAGGAGATCCTGACCAGACTGCGTCTTCAGAAGCGTGGCACAGGTGGGCTTGAATTCATTGAACACATAAAATGGCAGTGTTGCACTGAGGTCATCCATTTGAGCGACTCTTTGTACCTCTATTTATCCAGGTGGTGTGGACACTGCCTCTGTTGGTGGTGTGTTTGACATCTCCAACGCTGACCGTCTGGGCTCCTCCGAGGTGCAGCAGGTGCAGTTGGTAGTCGATGGTGTGAAGCTCATGGTTGAAATGGAAAAGAAACTGGAGAAGGGCGAGTCCATCGATGGCATGATCCCTGCCCAGAAGTAAAGTGTAAAGTGCTTTTCTTTTTTTTTTTATTTGTTCTTTCATGCGGTCATGCCACCTTGACCAAGAGACACTCCATCCCGGCTCCCTTTTTCCTACTTTTTTCCTCCCTTTCTTATCTGTCATCTTCTTTTTCATGCACTTTTCCTTATCTTCATGTTCCTTCTGTAACATCCTGGGATCAAACCTCCACATAGCTAGAGAGCCCTAGCTATGTTGTATTCACCCAAACTTTTTTTTTGGTTGTACAAAGTTAATAAACGGCCCCATGTAACAATCAACCTGTTTTAAGTCTCTACAATCTTTGCATTCTTGGTTTTTACCTCCAGACACAGCTATAAACTTAATGTGTAATAATAATGCATAATGTATGTAATGTATAACACTATTGTGGGAATTCATTCAGAATTCTGTCAATATATTATCACTAAGCTGACCCAACCAAGGGGGTAATCCATCAGCCGGAAGTTGAAGACTCGCGGGAGTCGCCATTGTAGCAGAACTTCACCTGCTGTTAGCATCCCATTGACTCCCATTCATTTTGGTGTCACTTTGACAGCGAATATCTTTACATTTGTGGCGTCCAAAGACTTAATTTGTCCATTATTTATTTCTAAAGAAACACAACAATGTATAAAATGCTCCATTACTTTGTATCTTACGTTACGCCCCGTAGAAACCGTTTTTGTAAAAATAGGCTAAAGATTGTGTCATAACCAGGGGACTTTCTGTCGCACAATAGAGACATTACTGTATAGACAGGAGGAGAAGCTCGCAGGCAATCTTTTACTGTCTATGAGGCAATCGGGGGGACATGGAGCACTGTGAAACCAACAATAAATATTTGGAATTCAACCATATTAGGCCTTCTTAAAAGATAATTTAGAAGGTTTAAACTTTTTTTTTTTATATTTGCCACACAAACAAAAAGATAGAAAGCTACTAAATAAACAGACATACAAATCACTGAATTTCAGACAAATGTTGTATTAATCATTCTTGCATTTCCTCACATTGCACAGCTCTGACATATTCCAATCTTGACGATGAGGACTTACTAAATCAAATCAGAGATAAACAAAATCAACAGTCTGTTTGTAGCCATTCAGCAGAGTGCACTTCTGGCAAGATAACAGAGGTTTCTCATCAGCGTAATACACATACAAGAGCAACACAAAGAGCACTGTATCTCTACTTGGCTCAGTGGGGTAAATTGCACCATTTGAAGGGGGAACTGCTTTAAAACAGATGATGTTGCTCACTCAGCCCTAAAGTGCTACGGTGTGACCATGTAATATGACAAATCTAATAACAAGGAGGCTCAGGAAAGCAGACATCACCTACTCAACCTGCATCACTGGCAAGTTCGATGGCTAAAACAACCAACAAGGAAAGATCATTGAAAAAAATTAGGAGAAATTGCTATCACTTGCATGTCTCCGCATGTTGTCTACGGTTAGAAATGGTGTGGCATTCACATGTGTTTTCTGTGAATATGGTTATTGTAACGAGGATAAAATAAAACATACTCTTCTCACTGGCGCAGCAGAAGAAAATATGTAAAAAAAAAAGAGTTAAATAGCAGCAGTTAAAAAGGAATGACAATGTACAGAGTGAATATGCAGCAAACAATCCGTGTTAAAAAAATAACATGGCTAAGATACCAGGTAAAATCAGCGGTAAAACAGACCCGGTAAAGGGAGTTCCTTCAGCAGGGCTTTTGTGTAAGCAGGTGCCCAGTTCTCAATGTGTGTGTGCCAGTCTTTGTAGGCTTAGAGGGGGCGGGGGTGTGGGCAGGGCTACTTCCAATCTTCCCATCCTTCTGTCCCATGCTTATGTCCCTGCCCTCCACCCCCTGTTGCCCTCAGAGTTCGAGTTCTTTGGACACTTTGGTGGCAATGTCCCGAAAGGCAAGCGGTGCCCCCCACAGGCGCTTAAATCGAACACCGCTCGTCTCGGCGGGGCCGTTGGGCAGCTGGCAAACCTCGGCTTCGAAGGCAACGCGGGAGCCGGCGGCTCCGTGGGTGCAGGAGAGGAGGAAGGGCCCGGCCTGGTGGACCTGGCAACCGCAGCCCTGCGCCGCCTCCCGCAGAGCCAGAACCACCTCGGCCGGGTCCCGCGGGCTCCGAACCTTCACATCCCAGCCGCATCGGGGGGTCCGGGGCTCTGCCGCTTTTTGATACCCAGATAGATAGCGACTGTGGAAGGAGGAGGAGGTGAAATGGGAGAGAAATGGGAGGTGGGTGGTGATGCGTGTGGGCGGATGGGGGGTGGAGGGGGAACAAAAGAGAAATATATTAGAAATCTGTGAGCAAAAATCCTTAAAAAAGTTCTTAAAGACTTATTAACCTGTGTGGACTGCTAATTTGTGATATTATTTAACTAAGCTAATTAATTTCAGGGACCAGTAAATAGAAATATAACACTTTACATTAAGGTTCAATTTGTTAACATTAGGTAGAGCATAACATGAGCTTTTTTCTTAATAATCTAGATTATTGTTCATTTGAAATATACACTATTGTTCTTTGTTAATTCAAGTTAGTGCATATTGCATTAAAAGTAACTAAACTTTAACTGAAATGATTCATCTTAAAATGTTAAAAATGTATTATTATACATTAACATAGATTAATAAATGCTTTAAATGTAATGTAAACGTAATGCGTTAACTAATGTTAAATGAACCTTGAGGCAAAGTGTGTTACCAATAAAATAATGCTAAATGGTTTGAAAGAAACATCTTAATAAAATGTTTGAAATCCTTCTACAATCAAAAAGGGAGGAAATGTTTAGAACCAGTTACCTTGCAGGAGACACTGGACTTCTTCAGGATAGTAAAACCATTTTCAAAACCAGTTCAAATCTAAGCATTGTTTCAATTTAGTGTGACTATCAGCAAAAAGTTGTAGAACATTTTGCAAGGCCTGAAAAAAAATGTGAGTGCTATTCATTTTTAAAGGTGACTAGAAGTAAACTACCGTTCAAATGTTTGGTGTCAGAGATTTTTTATGTTTTTGAAATAAGTCTTCTTTGTTCACAAGGGTGGATTTAATTGAATCGAAAATACAGTTAAAACAACAATATTGTAAAATATTTCAATGTGAAAGAATTGTTTTCTATTTGAATGTATATTTTAAAAATAATTAATTTTTCTTGTGATGGCAAGGCTGAATTTTCAGCATCCATCTCCAGTCTTGAGTGTCGCATGATCCTTCAAAACAGCCTATTATATTCATTTCTGGTGCATTTTAAAAATTGTTTAATGTTTTTTTGTAGAAACCATGATATATTTTTTCAAGTTTTTTTGGAAGAATAGAACTTTACAACATTTTTGTCTATATGACTTTTCATCAATTTAGTGCGTTAGTTCACCCAAAAATGACATTTCTGTCATTAATGACTCACTGTTGTTCTAAACCCATAATATCTTTGTTCATCTTCGAAACACGTCAGAACGCCGACGCTGTGAGCACAACAATGCATGCTGACGCAGGAGCTGACCAATAATCATAGACATAAACACTACGTCACCTTATGCGTCTAAACCAAACCGCCGCCATCTTGGAACAGGGGTCTTTCAGAAGAAGTAGCTAGGCAACGCTGCCACCTCCGGAAAGATGAATGTGTATTTAAAATGGGTAAATTATGTAGAAAAATTGTGAAATTATTTTTGAATTTAGAGCCTTCTAGACTGAGAAAAGACAGAAAATGTATTTTTGACTTATGTGGATGAAAACAAGAACTCCCAGAATGCACTTGCTTCGCTGACCTAGAAGGCCACGCCTACCGGTAAACGCTCAGTGTAGGCTAGTGAGTTTCCGTGATGCGTCTGCCTGAAAATGCGTCTCGAGATCGCCCAAAATGTCCGGTATTGGGCTTTTGCGTTCTACAGTCGTCATTCACCATGTTTACTGTGGCGAGCGGGACGAGTGAGGGCCGTGTGGACTGGAGAAGACGCGAGTCATGTTTACTGTGGCAAGCCGGACAAGCGAGAGCAGTGTGGTGAACGGCGCGAATCATGTTTACTGTGGCGAGCGGGACAAGTGAGGACTAGAACGACGCGAGACATGTCTACTGTGGCGAGCCGGACAAGTGAGAGCTGTGTGGAGCACGACGCGAGGCTGGTGGGGTGATTACCGATGAGCGGCACCTGAGAGGTAAGTTACCGGTCTCGTATCTCTCACGGAGGAGCGGGAATTTTCTTAGCAATGTTAAAACCAACATCAACCGATTACTTGTTTAGCGTTTATGATGTTCACACAAATGAAATCTAAACTAGGAAGAACTAGGATTTTTTACTTGTCTGACCGTTAGAACGAACCAAAAAAGGAGAAAATCGCATTCGTGATGATTTATGGTGATTTTATTTCTTTTAGACCTTTGTCTACATTGACACTGATGCATTAAAAGTGGAGGGGCTCCCATGTTCCAAGGCATTGACTCATTCGTTCTAATGAACTGGCGTAGCCAAGGCGACAACTAGTGTAACTTATATTTCTATGACCAATAATCACTGGCATTCTGACGTAGAACCCAGAGGCGCAGGTGCGTTCCATTCGACAGGGTCCCTACACAAGTGTTCACTGCTCCCTACTCCCTGAACACGGTGTGAAGTGATGTATAGATGTCCCCTTATTCCCTATGCCGTTTGCAGTGCCCTTCGAACTGAACATGTTCGTTCCCTTTGAATTGGAATCTCACTTAAGATGGCGAAATACCCTGCGAAGTCCACTTCGCAGTCCACTTACGGTCGAATGGAACACACCTACTGTTTACTACGTAAATAGCGCAACAGAGTGACATGGGGGAGAAGAGATTGTTGTTTTTTTGCCCACAAAAATTATACTCGTCGCTTCATAACAAGGTTGAACCATGTGACAAATAGTAACATGGACTATTTTATCGATGTCTTAAAAGTTGCAATGACATTGCTGCTTATGGCTGGATCAGAAACCTCTCGAATATCTTCATTTGTGTTCTGAAGATGAGGGTAATTAATGACAAGATTGTCATTTTAGGGTGAATTAACCCTTTAATGCATCCTTGTGGAATAAAAGTCTTAATTTCTTTTTAAAAAATCCTTCTAAACCCAAACCTTTGAACGGTAGAGTAAAAAAACATTCAGGCACATACAAATTTAGAAATAAAATATAATAACATACAAATCAGGCAAAGTATAGAAAAAAGTGTATAGGTAGAGCACTATGTGTATGATGAAATCAGTACAACCTGTGCAGCCAAACATCACCTGTGTCATGCACTTCATAAGTCTCATACACATTATCCCTCAATGTAAATCTGAACCGAATGTAAACTGCATTCCAAATACATTCAACTTTTACCAGCAATATACATAGAAATTAGCTGGTCACTATTAGCACAGAAAGTAAAAAAAAGTCATTCAAACATCCATGTTTAAAAAAACGTAAATGTGACTTTCGAAATGCAATGGCCATCACTGTCAATGAATATTATATTGTGATTGTGAATATGGAAAAGGTAAAGGGAAGGACAAGTACGTATCTAAGGAAACTCTACATATATCTAAGCTAGATTTGATGCACATAGAACAGTACACACAGTTCTATATAATTAACAAAAAGCAGTCACATTCTGATCAGTCTGATCTGACATGGCACGCAGCACATGCTAGAAATTACCTGTGTTTTTTAGCCTGACTTTTTGTAGCTGTATCTGTAGCTAAGGAGAAGTAACAGAGTAAAAATAGTATGTGAGGACGTTTTAACAATTTTTCTTACCGAGCAAATAACATTTGTCCATTTATCTAGATATTCTTTGTGCTATTATTTTTCAATTTCCTCTACCTATTTTCTGTCTGTCTTCTGTTTGAGTTGCTTGCTTGTTTTCTGAAATGAAGACAATGGCCCAGCATTTGGAGATGGACAACTTTTATGCTACTTCCTCAGTCAAATGTGTGTATAAAAAAATTAAATATGGAAACACTCACCTTGTGACCGGAGATCTGCTGACTCTCTCAGGTTCGTCTGTGACCCTCAAGAAGAAGACAAAAATGGTTCATGTTAGGAATCAATTAGCCAATAGAGCAGCGATTATCACAGTTTATTCCGCCCTCCACAAACAACCAATCACAGACGTGCACCGTTACACTGACGTCACCTTCAATCAATCCACAAATATCACTACTGAGAACAAAAGAAACTGATGGCAGTGATGGATTTTATATGGCAGGATTATGCATCATCTCATAGAATATATTATGTTTTTGAGACATCATCACACGTTGCTTCATGTCAGTGTAACACAATTTAAAGAAACATTCACAATTGTATCCTTAATAACACCATCTAAAACCAATTTCTTGTGTGTGGCTATTTGCCTTTGAGTTTAGTAATCTAATATTCTACATGAGACATTAGTTATTATTAGTTCTGAACAAAGAAAGTGCTAGTTGGCTGATGTCCACATGAGGGCGCTACGGTTCAAGGCTGCTTTCATGGACACTTGTGAAACTTTCCATTCACATTATGTAGTAAATGAGGTGGCCAGTGTATTCCCTCTTAAAGGGACAGAACACAGCCATCTTCCTCAAACATTACAGTGAAAATGGAGGGCTCTCTGTTGGGTGTGAATAAACCATATCTGGACAGAAAAAAGTATCATGTGATAGACAGGGGAGGCAAATGAGCTTGGCCAACTGTGATTGGGATTTGACATGAGAGGATAAAAATACAAGTTACATAACTAATCTGGGTCTAAAGTGGAGAGAGGAAGCCCTTGCTTGGCTCTATCTTTTCCAAAATTAGGCTTTTGTGATAGAAGAGTCCAGATTAAAATTGTTTTACAAAGCATTGTTAAGAATCACGGGAAATATTAAGGGCACAGTGTTCTTCAGGCCAAGCTAAATGCCATTCCTGTGAATAAGTAAAAGGTGAGAGAAATGCATGAATGAGTGCATGAAAAAAGTGATGCATGGATGGAGCTATGGTGTAAAAGACCTCTTGAGCATCAAACAAAGCAAGCACAAAAACATAGCAGTAAAAAATGCAGTTTTACAAAATAATAATAATCAAAATAGTGTTGGTTCACCCAAAAAAATTCTGTCAAAACTTAAACTTTTGCTTACCCTAGTGCCATTCCAAACATGTATAATTCTGTTCTTCTCTTCAGAAGCAAAATATTTGGCATAATACCCAAATTAGGGCTGTCATTTTGTGGAAATGACAAAGATGCACGAATTTGGGCCATACGATTTATGTGCAAGTCTTCCCCCTTTGCTGTTGCTTTTGATTCATACATGTTGTGCCATACCATGCCATATTTAAAATGAATGCGATTTAAGAGACACAGCAGAATGGACGATTTTCAGTTAATTAAGTTATTATATATAACTTCAGAAGACTTGCAATAGAGTAAAACGGTTCTTTGTAAAAGCTCTTTGTTGAAGAGAATAAGCTATGAATTAATCCAGCCAGCTACTAAAGTAAAATAAGGGAAAGAACTACAATCCCAGGAAGCATTGTGAATGACAATCAAATTAAAATGATGGATAAATATAAAAATATTTATTAATACAGTATATAATTATCTTTGCAGAATCAATGGTACCAGGAATTCTGCTGTTAAACACAATTATTTAAAAAATATGTTGAATTAATGTGGATTAACGGATTCATCAAAACCATACACTATCGATCAACAACCCTGAAACTCACATTAGGTCTGTCTTTAAAGGTTTACACTCTCAGAAAAAAAGGTACAAAAGCTGTCACTGGCCCGGTACCCTTTCAAAAGGTACAAAGAGTGCATATTAGTACCTCAAAATGTACATAGTGGTACCAAAATTGTATATTTTAGAACCTAAATGGTGCAACCTATTTAAAGGGTACCGTCCCAGTGATAGCTTTTGTCCCATTTTTCTGTGTAAGTTATCATTCAAAATCTATGGAAGCTTGTTTCCGCCACTGAATAAAAAATAAATAAGTAAATAATTGCGACTTTTTATCTCACAATTGCGAGATATAGTAAGAATTGCGTGATATAAAAAGTCGCAATTGCGAGATATAAAGTCAGAATTGCGAGATATAAAGTCAGAATTGCATGATATAAAGTTGCAATTGCATGATATAAAGCCGCAATTGCGTGTTTTAAAGTCAGAATTGCGTGATATAAAGTCGCAATTCTTAGAAAAAAAGACAGACTACGACTTTACAATTATGACTTTATATCTCACAATTCTGACTTTATAACACGCAACTGTGACTTTATATCACGGAATTCTAACTTTATATCTCGCAATTCTGACTTTATAACACAATTCTGACTTAATATCTCGCAATTCTGACTTTAAAACACGCAATTGCGACTTTATATCACACAATTCTGACTTAACATCTTGCAATTCTGACTTTATTTCGCAGAATTGCGAGATATGAAGTCAGAATTGTGAGATATTAAGTCAGAATTGCGAGATGTAAACTCACAATTGTGAGAAAAAAAGTGCAAATTGTGAGATAAAAAGTCGCAATTACCTTTTTTATTTTTCATTCTGTGGCGGAAACAAGCTTCCATAAAAATCAATTCAAATTGCCCTATGGAAAATATAAATCAGATTTTTTACTTCCGGAACCCAACTGTGGCAAACAAGGAATATTTGACTTTTCTGCTGCTTTTAACAGCCCGATAGCTCTCAACATCCCACATCGCACAAAACCATACAGGTTTGGACACAAGGGTGAGTCAATGATGACAGAATTTATTTTGAATTATCTCTGAAAGCTCAAAGAGGTGCTCTGACACCCAGCGCTAACACGGGTGCCAAAGAGAGCGGTGAGACTGAGTATTTTGACATACTGAGAGATGGAACAAGGCCACAAACAGGAAGAAAACTTACTAACTGTTTTTGATCCCTGTGGCAGAGTGCAGCCCGAGACTGACTTGTTTGAGCTCTGGCGCTTAGAGGGGTCAAGATTGACCCTAAGAGTTGATGAGGGGAAGGAAAAAGAGAAAGGGACAGTGTGATAGACAGAAAGAAGGAGGGGAACAGGGAGATCGAGAGAGAAATAAGATTGCAGCAAGGGAAAAAAAGGCAAAGAAACAAATAAACAAAACAGAAACACTGAGCACCCAACAACAGCCGAGACCAAGAGATAGAGACACGAGGAGGAGCAGGCGCCTGAAACTGCCGGTTAATAACACAGGAGGCTTGAGGAAGAGCTAATGCAGAGAGTACATATGCAAACTTATGCGGAAAAAGGACTTTATCCATTGGATGTCATCCTAGATAGGTGCTTAATCTAATCTAAGAGATGGAAGTGTTGCTCTAATCTAATAAAGAGCTTCTAGTTGCGCATCTCTGCAAAAGTCGTTCTTTCTGGCTTTTGGCCCAGACAGGCACATAAACAATTCAACTGAGGATGCTGAAGAGCAAAGCGCCCCATCAGCGTTCCTACTTTCTACTGAACATCTCAATCACATTACGGACTTCAAATGCTCCCATATCTAACAACATTACCTCCTCATATTCCACAGGAATATGGGCACCAAACCAAATGAAAGATGACTTTGTAAACTAATTGGCTCTAACGGTGGAGCCCATGTCATTTTGATCTTGTGCGGCTAAAGAGCAATTCACATCTAAGGACGATAACTAAAAGTTTTGAAAGTAGTTTTAAAATTTCCTTTGAATTTTGTGAGAATAGGTCCACACCACATTTACAATGATAACAACAAAGCCATCGTATTATAACAATATCGTTGTATTCGCTTTCAGATTAATTTTTCAGCCGATGAATAATAAAAATATTGACATTCAATCAGAATCCACCCTGACTTTAAGTTTGAGCACTTAAAAAGGTAAACAACATAAATGCAGCGCGCTTATAAATGAACAGAACATTATGTGGATTCCAATAAACTGGTAGTTATCATGACAGCTGTTTTTAAAGCTATTTGTCTTTGGTGTGGATGCTAAAATAGTTATCGATATAATTATCATCTGTTGGTGTGGACCCTTAGTTATCGTTCCTGGTGTGAAAACTAATATTGTTATCGCTGTAGTTATCTTTATTATTATCGTCCTTTGGTAAGGAGACTAATATAATTATCTTTATAGTTATCGTCTGGTAGTGTGGATAGTAATAAATTTATCGTTATATGGCTGAACAATAATATTGTTTTTGTTATAGTTATCTTTATCATTTCTGTTCGTCAGTGTCTACGCTGTTCTTAATAATACTGTTATGTTTATAGTCCATTGGTATGAATACTAATATAGTTATCATTTTAATTGCTTATAGTTGTTGTTATTGGTTTGAAAGGTAATTTAGTTCTCTTTATAGTTATGTTTATAGTTATCGTTCATTGTTATCATTACTGTTATGTTTTTAGTTGGTATATAGCTGCTCTGTTGGTATGAATACTAATATAGTTATCATTTTAGTTATGTTTATAGTTATTGTTCTTGGTGTGAATGCTAATATAGTTATCTTTATAGTTATTGTTCTTATAGTTCTTATAGTTGTTATTGGTTTGAAAGGTAATTTAGTTCTCTTTATAGTTATGTTTATAGTTAGTATTCATTTGTTATCATTACTGTTATGTTTTTAGTTGGTATATAGCTGATCTGTTGGTATGAATACTAATATAGTTATCATTTTAGAGTTATCGTTCATTGTTATCATTACTGTTATGTTTTTAGTTGGTATATAGCTGATCTGTTGGTATGAATACTAATATCATTTTAGAGTTATCGTTCATTGTTATCATTACTGTTATGTTTTTAGTTGGTATATAGTTGATCTGTTGGTATGAATACTAATATAGTTATCATTTTAGAGTTATCGTTCATTGTTATCATTACTGTTATGTTTTTAGTTAGTATATATAGCTGCTCTGTTTGTATGAATACTAATATAGTTATCATTTTAGTTATGTTTATAGTTATTGTTCTGGGTGTGAATGCTAATATAGTTATCTTTATAGTTATTGTTCTTAGTGTGAAGAAGCCTTAAAAGTCTTCAGATAGAACCATTTAAAAGATTTGGGAAGAGTAAACTAATGATTTGGAACTTGATTTTATGTGGATCTATTTTTATCTATAAATCAACAAATATTTACTCTCATAAAGTCATTCTGGTTTACAAGATGAAACCGTCGCTCTCCTCTTACCTGCGGGTAAGTTTTGAGGTCAGCTTAGAGAACAAGTTTGTGGTGGCACGGCTACGGGAGTGTGGCAGAGGGCTGGCTTCATGGGAGAGGGTGGGTGAGGTGGGGGGTGCGTGGGTGGGAGGCCGGTGGTCCCTTAGCTGGCCACCGTGGAAGGTGCTGCGGATCGTGGATCCCCTCGTGAGCCGAGAACGTTCTGAAGATGTGGACCCAGAGGCCCCGGCCCCGGAGATGCTGTGGGTGGATGGGGAGGCTGGAGGTAATCGATGTGACAAGGAGCTGAGGAAAGAGACAAGAAAACATAGATTAAAATTAAAAAAAAAAAAAAGTTTTGCCACATAACCGGCATCGATTTTGCTCCGCACAAGTAATATATCTATTAAGAACAACTATAGCAGCATATGCTAACAACCACCCAGAGCACATGAGCAACAGCATAGCAATGGCTTAGCAAAATGTTTACAACCATTTAGTCAATGGCATAATAATAAAGTTAAACAGATCCCACTCACTTTTTCAGCGGCCTTGGTTCCGAAAGTATTTTTTATTAAAAAAGAAAAAAAATGAGAGTAAATAATGCAGAATGATGGCTTCAATAAAAGGATATACCATCTATTAACAACTTTGCAGCTCACAGTAGGTCTTTCTTTAACGCTTTAGTTAAAGTTATTGATAAAAATCAGATTTTGATCAGATAAAGATTTTTATAACACATTAGCAAAATGGGTTTTGCACAGGCAAAGACTTCTCCAGAATATGCAAAAATCTGGAAAGCTGTGGTGTATGTTCATTGTTCTCGCTCATTAGCAGTCATTGTGGCTCTAACTGGAGTCTACTTTAGTGGCAGAACTTAATCCAATAGACAAAGTCCAAAACGTACCACAGTAACAGCTCTATAGCGATGCGATTAGACCGACATCAGACCTCGACACTTGAAGAGCCCGCTCTCGTTGGGTTTAGCTGAGCGTAAATGTGAGGCAGGATGCTGCTGAGTCACTGAAGCATGAGCTCTCTTGTGTTCTTATTCCTATCTCAGAAACAGCCACTTAAGGCAAATTAAAACAGAAGCCTTACCGGAAAAAAGCTTGCACACGATCGCACATCTCAACGCAGACAAAAGGTTGAGACAAATCACTCTATTTTCGGTTTGTCAAACAAGTCAAAACCCAGGACAAAGGACAGAAAGTCAAACATCAAAGAGAGAAAAGGAGTGCAAGATGAGAAGATAATTAAAAACTTACAATTCTACTGGGATTACTGAGGTGTACTTAATAGTGGATAAGTGTTCTAGGTGGTTACCAAGGTGTTGCCATACAATTGCTGTGGTGTTCTGGGTGGTTACTAGGGTGTTTCTTTCTATGCAGCTGCTAGCTACGGTATTCTGGCTTGTTACTAGGGTGTTGCTACGCAGTTTATATAGTGTTCTGGGTGTTACCAAGGTGTTGCTATGCAGTTGTTAGGTGGTTACCAGGGACTACTTGATTGCTGTTTAAACCTGATGTTGTCTGATCACAGTAGCACAGCTCTCCTTTTGATGAGAAATAGGAATTGTGATGCTTTCCATAGCAACCAGCACTAATGATCTCTCATTCAGATGGGTTCACTTTGCTGACGTGCATCTCTTGGCATCGGACTGCCTCTGACCCTCTCCATCTAGCTCAGTTTTGGCATAGATCTAACAGATCTCACATGCTGCCTCATTCTGCCCACTCGCCTGGGGCCACTTCACTTAACGCTCTAAATAACCCTGCATTGATGGACCTTACACACACACACACACACACACACACAGGATTTCCTATAACAGGGTTTCACATATTAGCTTCCCTTGGTCAGCCATACTGCAGTCGTTAATAGCGGTGCTGGGCAGAAAAATGTGCATGATGAAGGGGTTTGAAACAGCATTGCTGGGTGTGTGCATGGGGTCCAAAACATTTAAGACTAGTCAGGGATTTATAATTAAATGTTTATTTTAAACTGTAAAAATATATTCAAGTATTATTTTAAAGTAACTAATCAAAAAGTTCAATATAAATATTAATATCAATTCCATTTTAATTAAATTGTTATGCTTATAATACCATTTAAAGTATCAAATGATTTCCCAGGTGTCCTCAGATTTCAGACTACGTATTTGTCAATTATGGTGATGGCGTTTTTGCGTGTGTAGACACATGTACTGTACTGGCTGAGCTCGGGGGAGTTAGGCTACTTTAGGTCAACCAGTCAAGCAGCCTTATGACCCAGACAATCCACACGCCTCCTCTCATTCTCTTTAGACTTACATGACACCCAGTCTTTGGACCTCCCCCAAAGAGGGGGAAAAAAGAGAGGAGAGTGAGAGAAGGACAGCTAAGCAGCCACCATCTGCCACTGCTGAAGCATAACAGACCAAATCCATCTCAATAAACAAGCTTACAGGAAAAAATCGTTTCAGCTTTAACATGAACATCAATTATAAAAATTCAATTCAGAGCCACATGTACAGAGACAGGTTTACCTGTTCTCTTTCCCATTCTGTAGCAAGGTGTGTCTGTCAGTGCTGGTACGGTCCGTACATACATAAGTGTTCCTACGGGTCATGGCACTGGCAGGGATGTTGTTCTAAAATGTGAAAGAGAAAGCACACACAGGCATTGTTTATGTCACTAAGGCTATCTAAATACAACCCGCATTTCTGAGACAGTTGTCCTCAGAAATTCATGCATTTTGTCCAACGGGAACATTTTAGGAACAAGTTGTTTTGCATACTAAGGGAACATCAATTTATGACCTGAGAATGCCAATAATGAATCTGAACATGTGCCATTACATCCCAGGGGGAAAAAAAGTTATGCAACATTTTAATGGGCGGCACTTGAATTGTCACCAGGACGATTTATATTTTCTTCTCTATTAAAGGAAATGAGCATCCAATTCCGTCATTATTTACTTTTGTCTTTCAAAACGGCAGGATTTTCTTTCTTCCTTGAAACACAAAAGAAGTTATTTATAGCTGGTCCAGCTTCCCTTTTCCATAGAATGAAAGTGAATGGCGACCATGGCTGCAAGCAAGGTTAACGGCTTAAATTTCAGCCCGTTCCTCACATAAATCTATAAAATAGCTTCAAAAGACCTGGACTCTAGAACACACGCCCAAGACAATCAACTAATATATATATATATATATATATATATGTATATATTTCAATGAATATTTCCTGTAACCATATGTGCGTGACTTCCTGTGCTTGATTACCGTTGTTGCGTTGATGTCTTTGCGGCGGTCAGGGATCTCGGCCTTGTTGGGGTTGTTGGCTGTGCTGACCATGGGGCTCGACGGGGG
This sequence comes from Cyprinella venusta, assembly GCA_038021265.1. Lineage (NCBI taxonomy): Eukaryota > Metazoa > Chordata > Actinopteri > Cypriniformes > Leuciscidae > Cyprinella > Cyprinella venusta. Next base: position 11,093,016 of record CM075881.1, on the reverse strand, counting down.
GATGCTACGACTGCCCACCACACTGCAGCTGGCCTTCCGTGAGGGCAGACGTTCCTCTTTTAGATCCCCCTCGCCTGTACTGGTGGGGCTGCGCTTGGGGTGGGTTACTGGCACTGATGGCCCACCTGACAAACATATAAAGAACATAGTTCATAATAAGAATTATACTATTATTACATAGTTCATTAAAATTAAGCTATTTAATATCAAAAACTATAACTGGCAGACCACCCCAGCAATACTGCCATGGATCACCTGTGAAAACCTCTGATCTAGGCCATTTATAAATATGAAATTATCCTTGAGAAGTGTCGGACTCACAGAAGTCACTATGCCTCCTCTGGCGGTGGTAGGTGGAGGCACTGCGCTGGGGTTTAGAGTGACTGGAGGCAGAGGTGGAGCTGGAGGTGTGTTTGCTGGTGCCATTCGTGATGGGACTGGGCCTCACCCGTGCTAGAGACAAATTGCTGCTTGACCGGGACTCCAAACCATCCTATATGGGAAACATATGAGAGATATTACACACTTATAGGATAGCGCACAGGCTGCTCTCGGCTCAGTGGCAATCCCTATCTCACCTCATTCTTGCGACTTAGCAGCAGATAGGTGGCAAATATCTCATTGTACTTCTGTGTGGTCAGGGCATCTTTGATCTCATCACGGGAGTAACCCATCCCTACCATTACATCTGTATGAACAGAGAGAGAAAAAAATCATTTAAGTAAATAAGCAAGTAGCCATTTAGCAGATGATTTCAGTCACACTTTAAGAAATCTGGGTTCAAGTGACTTGCTAGCAAGATTTAAAATTACGTTCTGGTTACTACAATGGAAAAAAAACCACTTAATTTTTAACATTTTTACTTTTTAATCAGTAATCTATCTTGGTTCATATAAAAAATAATAATCATCTTAAAAACAAGATAAATTTTCAGGTTCCCAAAAGTGTTAACAGTCATTCCTTACCTATACGGCTGGTGTCACTATAATCCTCCACCGGTTCTATATGAGGCTTCAGCTCATCGCTTTCATAACCGACATTCATCCACTTATCCTTCATGATTTGCTGAAAGGGAAGAACAGAAAATCAGATAGAGTGTGAGCCAAAGACCACGCAATCTATGTAAACTCAATAAGACTAGTCATTCGCTGTGTTGGTGGACTGTGGGTCGCAGTTGCTCCTCCTCACCTCCAGGGTGCAGCGCTTGGTGGGGTTGAGCACAAGAAACCGGCGCAGGATCCCCTCACAGTCGGTAGACATGTAGAATGGCACCCGGTATTTCCCCCTCAACACACGCTCACGCAGCTCCTGAGGGAACAACACAGACTTCTATTCAACACCTAATCTTATTCTGAACCAGTCAGCCACCGAATCGCCCCCACGGCACAGAGAAACAATCACAGCTCACTTGACCTACATTACTTGAGAGCAAAGTATTTCATAAGAGCACTTGCTGCATATGAGGCGCCTGTCTCAAAATTTTGCCAAAAAAAAAAAACTGTTTGGAAATGACACAAAAGAGATTTTAAATTGAATATTAGCGTTGATGACTAGACATATCATTAAAAAGTTTGTTACAAAAGTAAACAAAAATGTCTTTAAAATTGAAGTTGATACACACTGTGGCAGTGTGTATCTACCAATCACGTTTTCTACCAAAATATAGACAATATGTGCAGCCCTTAGTGATATTCAACACGCAAATAAATTATTTTATTGACCAAAACTATCAAAGTGTTTACAAACACTGAAAATTAAATTAATAATGCATAATAACAGGAGATTTTTATTCATCATAATGGTTGATATTGTATCTAATTGCTTTTTCGTCATCAAATGCTCACTTAAAGTTAATCTCTAATGTTATCTTGCAAATCTCAAATTATCCATTTTTATACTGTACATTAATATTGTGTTGTGGTGCTTAAATTCACTTGTAGCATTTAAAATGACTTTAGCTTTTAGTGCTTTATTTATTTACACAGAAAAGTGCAGAATGTTAACATTTATTGATTATCAACCATCCTACAAAAACAATTATTGGTTTATCTGTATCAGCGTCAATTTTAATAATGGGGCATTCCTTCCTACCAATCACCGTTTAAAATATTAAACCAAAAAAAAAAAAAAAAAATTAAACCAAAAGTCCAGATAAACATTGTTGTTCCATAGTATTTTTGCCATTTCTTGCCTTTCTTTCTTTCGTTTCATACTTTGTAATTTACCTTGAGGTTCTGTCCATCAAAGGGCAGTGATCCGCTGACCAGCGTATAGAGAATAACCCCCAGACTCCAAATGTCCACCTCTGGCCCATCATACTTCTTCCCCTGAAAGAGCTCTGGGGCGGCGTAGGGGGGGCTGCCGCAGAAAGTGTCCAGTTTACTGCCCAGCGTAAATTCATTACTGAAGCCAAAGTCAGCAATCTTGATGTTGGAGTCTGCGTCAAGCAGGAGGTTTTCCGCCTGAGTGAGGTATAAGATAGGAAGGGGTATATGACCATGAGCAGGAATTTAATAGTTTTATGCTTTGGGATATTTTAAAAAGGGAGCAAAGTGTGGAGCTGTAAGGCCTTTACTCTTTTATGAGAGCTCCAGAGGTCATAAAAGGATGTATTAGTCATGAGAAAGAAATATAACCTTCAAGTCCCTGTGAACAATATTCTTCTGATGACAGTAATGAACCGCAGACACAATCTGAAAGGGAAACACTGACATTAACATCTCTGTAACAGGAAGTTATACAAAACTGCTACATTTTTTTGAGCATAAACGTTTACAGCATCTTTAACAAATTAGAAACAGAAAATACAGCTTGGTTTTTATAGATTTATAGAATTTATTTATGACATTTCTCACCTGCCGGAATTTAGCACGTGCTTCCTTTTCCTTCATTCTCCCATGGGATACGAGGTAGTCAAATACTTCACCTATCACAGAAGAAACATTTGAGTAAAACTAAAACATGATAAAAAAAAAATACCGGGCAAACTTATTCTTTCTCAGGGAAATTATTGAAATAAAATCTTAAAATAACATTAAACTAAACCGATAATTATTAATTTTTATTTATTTTGCCTGATAACTGGTAACAGCCAATAATAAAGTTCAACACTATATAGTCCAAATTTAGATTAAAATTAATCTAAATTTAACATTATAGTGTACAGTATGAAAAATGGAATCATTCTGAGATTTGCAAAAGATTGAATTTAACAGTTTTTAAATTAATAAATTAATTTAAAAATAAATTAAATTAAATCATTAAAACAAATTTAAGTGAGTATTACATATCTTTAATATTGGACGATAATCTATTTGGTACAGATATATTGCACGTTACTACATAAAACTACATGGAAGTATGGGTAAGGTAAACACATTGGGCAGGTAATGGAGGTCACTAATATAACTCATTTAGATCAATTAGGAATTTCTAGATTAGCAAAGAAAGTTACGTAATACTCAGTGAACGAACACAGTGTTTCATTCCGGATAATGATTAAACTTCCACTGAAATGTGAAATGGGGAGGAAATAGAAAAGGCAGATTGCAAATGTGTAGTATAAGCCGTACCGCTGTACATGATTTTCCACGAGCTCGCACATGCATCAGCCTCATCAGATAGATTAGGAGTGGAAACGTGAGATTCATTAAGAGAGCAGCCGATTCAAGTGCCACGAATAGGATGGGCTAAAGTTAAAATAAGCCTGATGTGACTATGAACATCTTTACTAGCAGCTCTAATCGCTGAGCTGTATGGCCATGGCTTCTGTGAATGCACATGAAACCTATAGAAGAGCCTGTGAAGAGCCTCGTGCCTATGCATGTTTGCATGTGAGCATGAATTAAAACTGGAGACGTGTGATTATTCATGTAAATACTCATCAACACTTGATGGTACACACAGAATTATGGATTAAGACAATTATGAAGGAAGCATGTGTGTACGTTAAAACTGAGAGGAATCATACCTCCACTGGCGTATTCCATCACAAGGTAGAGCGTCTTTTCTGTCTCAATCACTTCAAAGAGCTGAACTGTAGATGAGAGAAAAAAATCAGATCATATCACTGGGTACAGTCTGAAAAACATGGTAATAAGTGCATTGAGCACTTATAAATCAGGTTGTTGTATGATTTGTTCAAAGAAAACCAAAAAATGTTAATCATTATTTACAGAAAATGCTCACTTCGGCATAGCTCTCAGATCTCATTTGCAGATTTTGCACTAGCAAATATTTGAAATTAAAATATAAAAACTAACTGAAATAAGTTGAAGTGCTAAAATGACTAAAACTGAAATAGAAAAAATAAATTAAAGCTAAATAAAAATATATAAAAAAACAAATCGCATAACAAAACTACTAAGACCTCAACAAATTAAAATAAAAACAAAAATATCAAAATAAAAGCCAATTCAAAATATGAATAAATATTACATACAAGTATAATAATAATATTGATACAGATAATATAAACTAAATAGGCCTCAGATGTCAATATTTTCCTGTGTGAAGGATAAAATGAAGAAAACTGACATTTTTTTCCTCAAAAGCATCTAAAATACTCACCTATGTTTGGGTGGTTGAGGCCCTTCATGATCCGTACCTCTCGAAAGAGCTGAGGAGAGATAAAATAATAAAATAAACATTAAAATCAGCTATAAACTTTTGTTTACACAACAATATAGAAATATAATTCATAACATATCATGTTAAAGATAATTATAATTCATAGAATTATCTATAATTAAATCTTAATATAATCTGAAAATTAATATAATTATGTATAAATAATTAATGTGCACTTTAAATTAAATTTGACCCAAATTATGATTCTGATTCTGATCATATAATTTGTATTAACCTAGAAACAAAACGTTTTTTTTTTTTTACTAGTGGTCCTTTTTCAGTCATGTTTAGAGGTTGATAAAGTCATCTCTGTCAGACATGATTTCATTGATTAAATTAATAAAACATCAGAAGCCACAATAACTCTGCAAAGACTGACGAATGGGTATTCATCAGTTGTGTTAATCCATAAATACCATTTACACCGAAGTCCATGATAAATACAAAATACGGCCCACTCTCTGTGATGCAACCCAATGTGACCAGCCTGCCCTTTCTAAAAGTGTTTAAATCGAATGGAAGAGGGATTAAGATTAAAAAAAAAACATCTTATGACCAATCTTTCTTTCTGTTTTCTAAGACATCAGAGCTGTCCTGCGGCGTGTCTGCTGCTGAGAATCATGGTCTTGAGGTACAAGGTTAAATCGCTGTTATGCACAAAGAGCCCTTCCAAAATTGCAACATTTACTACAAGGGTAAATAATGACAGTATTTTCAATCTTGTGTGAACTATCCCTTTACTAGTCCAACTAGTCCGACCTATGGCCGTGATGAAACGACAAACAAGGTGTGTGAGAACCGTCCATCTGTTGTTTGAAAGCAGAACTTGATTGCTGCAAGAACCTTGTATGACAAAAGGAGAGGGGCGGAGAGACAGAGTCAAAGAGAGAAGTGACGGACCAAGAAAAAGCGTGACTGAAAGACAAAGAGTCACGAAGACTATGAGTGTACTTCTGAATATGAGAAACAGAAAGGGAAGGTAAAGGAAAGAGAAGATAATACGTGGAATGTGTCGATGGCTGACTGACACACCACAGTTAGAGCTAATTCTTCCCAAACACACTCAGTCACCCTGGGAGAAAGTCCAAATGAAATAGAGAGAGAGAGAAAGGGAGGCAATGTTTTCATTTGTCCTCACTCACTGCCCTCTGTGTATCCCATCGGTCAGTTTCCATTTACCATTCGCTTTCAATTCAGGAGCCTGTACAGCTTCACTTTCCCAGCCCTGGGCCAAAATCATAGGTTGACAAAAAGCATCACAACACAAAGCCGAACAAACTGATACAGAATCAGGGCCAAGTTTACTTTTCGATGCAGTATAAACACAATGATTATGAACACAATGGCTCTGTTCCAAATCCCAGTGTGCTTCCTACAGAGGCAGCGTTTAAAGGACAAGTTCGTTCGGTAACTTACACTTAAAGCCCTGTTTTAAGATTGTTTTTTTTTCCCTTTTCTTTATTGAACATGTTAAAAAAGACAACAGCAGAAACTGAATTAAAAAATAAATAGATAAACAACAACAACAACAACAAAAAGATCATCTACAGATGGTCCAAATAACAATCATGTTCAAAGGGGGTAGGAAGAAGTTAGAAGATATCACTGATATTTTAACTACTTAAACTCTCTAACTTACCTAAGGTTAACTTAATAAAGATAAAAAAAACAAAAAGAAAATCACTGTTCCAGCTCATATCCATCAAGGATTCTTTTTTTAAACATCCATTTCAATTGCAATAGGTTTTTACATAATTTTAAATCATTGTTGCTGCTGTTCCACAGTATAACACCCTTGGTATACAGTGCAACTTAGTGTTTGTAACGAATCAGTGGTCTACTAAACATTGATATTTCTCTGAAAGTGTTTTGTCGTAATTGGAAAAGCTCTTGGATATTTCTAGGTAATTGGTTGTTGTGAGCTCTAAAAACAATTAAAATAATTTTTACAATCAGTCAGATCTTTGAACTTTAATATTTTGAGTTTAATGAACAATGGGTTTGTTGGTTCTCTGTATGTAGTGTTAAATGAAATCTGATGAAATAGAACGATTGAAATAGAACGATAGAATGATTAAGATTCAAATTTGTACGTGGTAAAATTGCTGGGGTGTTCACTGATATACTCACACAAAAAAACAGTGCAAAAGATGCTTTCCAACAGGTTTTATAGTAGTTTTTGTCCAGGTCACGTTGGGTGGGGGTGCAACCACAGAAGCTGAAAATTCTCGGGACAGCAGCATGTGTCCAAATTTTATTCTTAACCGTTCTATTTCATCAGAAACAATCTTAAAACAGGGCTTTTTTATAAGTGTAAAATAGCGAACTTGTCCTTTAAGGCATCACATGCCCTCTCAACTGAAAGGCAACTTAATTATGCTCATATACTTAGTTTTGAACACATTTTAATTCAAACTTAATGTATCCTGTGGAGAAGACAATTCCTTAAAACTTGATTTTGCCTAATATTTGTGTGCTTTGTATTTTTATGATGTTACTTTAGTACCACTCCAAATCAGTCAAAGCAGCTGTCCAAGTAGACTGTAGCCCGTAGGCAACGAAGTAGCTCAGTAGTTTTTGGAGAAGAGCTAATGATTACCTACATTTCTTGATTGCTAGCAGAGCTTGAGATTGATGAAGGCTTTTTTTGCTGGCTTATGTTCCAAAACGTTCGTATTTCTGTCTCTCCTGAAAGGCCTTTTCAAGACAAACGACCTCATACGGCTTTATATTTGGCTGCTTTAAAGAGCAGGAAGGAATTCCAGTGAAGTTCTCTCAAGATTTATACCGTCTGCATGCTGACGGCCCCCCGAGGAGTTTTGTTTTGCTTCTCGATGCACATACGTTTACCTTTGGGCATAATTTGTTCTAACAAAACCGGTACAGAAGCAGGTTTGCCCTTTAAACATCATCAGACACACTCCAGATAACATTATGATCGAATTGCCATGCATTTCGAGAAACATGAGGCCAGTTCGGCGAAGTCAAAGAGATAAAAGATCTAAACATGGAGTCAGAAGCAAGAAGGACTAGTTTTGAGATGCAGCAGTACTTTTAAGGTTTGACAACATGAATTGGACAGATTATGATCAATTCGATCTTTATATTTTAAGAAGTCAAGCACTTCACTTCACGGTTCTGGTGGGACACACCAACAGTAGGCATCTGTTTGAGGTCACTAATCTGTTTGTTTTACGCATGTACGGCTGGCACACACAAACACAGATGCTCGACTCAAATGCGAATTGAACTGATCGAGGCAGACAGGTTACATAATGACCCTGCTAATGCGAAAGACTCTGAGCCAGCAGCACAATCACTGTAAACAGAAAGGAAATCGAATCCACTTTTTCACCCCAACAAAACAGAGCTGTTATATCACTAGTACGTACAGTTTATTCGTCTCGAATCAACTCCAGTGCGCCTCCGTTTTCACAAGTGCATTAAAAGTTCAATATATCCCATGAACCAGCTAATCAGCACTGTAAAAATCCAGAAAATATCAACATCAAGGTCAAATAACTGTTTTCAAATCGCTTGCATTGGTCGATCACAATAAGACCAGAAACATTAAGTTAATAAAAAAGGGACAATTTTAGTTATCACTATATGCTGATTTGCCACTTAATAAATATTATTATTGTGAACAGATGCACTGTTTAATATTTGTGGAATCCTTGGCATTTTTTTCAGGATTCTTTGATGAATAGTTTGTTAAAAAGAACAGCATTTACTTAAAATACAAATATTGTAACAATGTTAAAGTCTTTAATGTGATTTCTGGTCAATTTAATGCATCCTTACTGAATAATTATATTTTATGAAATATTTAGAAAATTCTATTTTTCTATTTTTTTCTATTATATTACTATTTTTTCTATTTTATATTACTTTTCTATTTTTTATTAAATATAATAATATTTCATAATTAAAAAAAAAATAATCATACTGACTCCAAACCATGTTGTACATTTATATTGTTCTACAGATGTTTAACACTTTTTTTGGTAAAATAGACAGAGATGCGCTTTAAGAATGTTCTTTTTTGCAAAGTGCACGAGTGACTTTGTATTTTCAATTTGGAAAGGGAAAGTGTATTTCTTTTGCTTTTATAAGCAGTTATACAAGCTGAATGATCACATGACATCAGGGGTATCCTAAGACATTAAACGTCACCCGGCTCACACATACACGAACGTCCCCTTGAGAGCGGCTCTAATTGAATTGCACATCAGCTGTTTACCTGAGCCCGAAAGATAACCATCAGATAATCCAGCCCCTCCCTCACTCTTTCCTCATGCATCTCTCCTGCTTTTCCTCAAAGACAGGACTTCCTGGTTCATTTCCTAGGCTTTGGCCTAACGTCACCGTTGCTATGGTGACCTGGTATTTAAGCAGGGACTTATCTCACCGCCTAAGTCAGGCAACACTCCCTCAGCACCTGATGGAAAACCTGCCCACACATTACTGCTCTATTTCTACCCTTCTCTCCTGTTTCTACTCTCCATTTTTCAAGTTGCTGACTTCCAGACAGCAGTAATCGAACCCTGATTTGATCTCCTTCCTTTTGTCTTCTTTTAGAGAGATAAATTTCTCTTTCTCGTTTTCCCTCTGGATGGAATTGTGGGTGAACAAGGTCATGTTGATGGTGCTGGACGCAAACATTTGTCGAGCCCAGATCGTTGTTTGCGCAGGACCACCTCACCTTGATCCCACTGCAGACTTCCCACCAGTTAATCTAGGTATGGTGCTGGAAGCCTGAATTCAGTTATCATGTACAGTTCTGGAGTTCATCAGAAAATAATCAAAATAATCAAAATATAGGCCTTCGTTCAATTAGGACCTTTTATGAATGTGCCTTAGAAAAAAAAAACATTACTGGTGTGCATCTTGAGACAAAACAATGGCTACAATAACAACATTGACTGTGAGACACAAAGTCACAAATATATCAATTAAATGAAAAAAATGTTAAATATGGTTACACAGCCAATCAGAAGGTTTAGAGTCTGCTTGAAATTGAAGTTGCAAGTTTGTAACAGCCATTTTATTTGGAAAAAAAAGTCACAATGAAGGCGATCAAACTAATAAAATAGAACAGGACGAGATTTTATCCCTTGGTATAGCAATATTATGGAGGCAGATCTGATGTGGAGAAGGACTTTTGCTTGAGCAACACTTGCTTGTCAACCAAGCAACTGAAATCAGTTCCAGGCTCTGGTTGCTTGTCGTGTACAAAAACAAAGATTTACATGGAAAAGATAGCTTTAATCGCATCACATCTGCTGTTAAGACAAGATGTGACACTTTACACTGAGGTAAACCTTCAGTATTAGGCATATTTCTTCATTCTTCATTTCACTGAAAGTGCCTGATAACCCAAGTTTGCCCTTATCAAGTTTATCAGTCAAACATAAGCACATAACAGCCGTCCACATCCCACTGGGAATCATTTTTCATGTGCGTCTGGTTCTGTCTAGGCCGTTCTCTTTCCACACCATCTCCAACTGCTAAACTGAGAGGGGGTGAAATATGCAAATCAGAGACTTGACATTTTTGCATGTCTGAGCAAGAGAACAAAAACGCCCACGCAACACTTCTGACATCAAATATAACCAATAACAATGATTATTAGCATGTGAATTATCTTTTGCCTTTTGCACAATTCTACAATTAAAGGGATAATTTACCCCCAAAAATTGTATTCTGTCATCATTATTCTCATGTCGTTCAAACCTGTATGACTTAGTGAAACATAAGATACTTAGAACATTAGGGCCCAGAAAATATTGTTCCTACCAGGTTTGGAACAGTGTAATAACATAATATAAAAAACTTCAACTTATTTTATTTCAGCTAGCAACATTTCTCATTTTCGTTAAGTTTAACTTAAGGTACTAAAATAAGTAAATGAACTAAAACAAATATGCACAAATTAATAAAAAATATACAGACATTCACAAAAAAAAAAATGACAAAATCACAACAAATTTTCTAAAACTAATTAACTAAATCTATAATAGTATATAAATAATAGTAAAATAACACTGGTTTGGAATGACCTGGGTGAATAAATAATGACAGAATGGTCATTTTTGGGTTAACTATCTCTTTAAATATTAGGCAGAGATGTAATACAATGGCAGATTTAATCTTCCATCCGGAGACAGTTCAGAAGCTTTAAACTGGATCACGTTGGGAGGTGTCGACAAGGAGCTTACATGCACGCCACATTATATCCAAGTCTATCATAAGACATCGTAAGAGCCTCTCAGTCTAGAGGGAAAGAACGGTTCTGCATTGCTGCATATTCTACTAAAAACCTGCAAGACTTGAATCATGTCAGTCTGAACGACGACTGCTACAATAACTTCCCAGCAGTGGCAATATGTCATATTGGTAATTCTACATCTTTAATTCAGGCTCGTTCTGTTCCCAAAGGTTTTTCAGTGTGATTGTCTGTAAGCTAATGGCATCCTCATATGATCACAGCCGCCCGTTTTTCTTCCATCTCATTCTCACCCAAAGGTCAATCCCACAAACACACATACAGCCAGCTGAGTCCAGGAAGAATGTACCATTCAGATGTGAAAACAAAACAGTCAGACTACGGTATTTAGAGAAACTCCAAAATAAACAACATGTTAGTTGACAATTTAAAGTGAACCATTCACATATACAAGTGATTTTACCATAGAAAACACTTCAGGATTTCAAAGTGCTTCTATAGCTCCCAGGCATTAGTGCTTATGGCCCACGCCATTTTCCTAGCATTGATCTGGATCCCGGTGAGTGACAGAGAGAGAAAGAGAGCTGGATCACCACAGAGAGCAAAGCAGATGGTCTCATCAGGGCACACCAACAACAGCTCAGGTCAAAGCTGCCTCTGGGGGGGGGACGACATTAGGACAGGAAGTGTCAGAGGGAAAAAACGTTGGCTTACCCAGAAGCCTCATGACTGCTCGAAGTGAGGGGGCACGCCCCAAAGGAATATTTTATTGCTCAGTGCTCTTTCAAAGATCTGGAAATTCATTGGATATTTCATTTATGATTTATTTACTGTATGTATCATCTTGGTCTGAATTCTTTAGGAGAAGTAAAACAATGGTTTAAAATCATTAAGTTGCACAATTACTGTAGGTATTTTTTTAAAGAAGTTTCATGATCACCAAGGATGTATTTATTTGATTAAAATATATAATTTAATTCCATTTTAAGGTGGAATTTAAGTATTTCAGGGATGTAAAGCTGCATTTTCAGCATCGTTACTCCAGTCTTTAGTGTCACATGATCCTTCATAAATCATTCTAATATGCTGATTTGTTGCCCAAGAAATATTTCTTATTATTATCTTTGCTGTGTAGCATAATATTTTTGTCAAAACTGTGATACATTTTTCTGGATTCTTTGATGCATAGAAAGTTTAAAAGAACCACATTTACATTTATTCATTTAGCTGATGCTTTTATCCAAAACGACTTATAATTGCTATATATGTCAGAGGTCGCACGCCTCTGGAGCAACTAGGGGTTAAGTGTCTTGCTCAGGGACACATTGGTGTCTCACAGTGGATTTGAACCTGGGTCTCTCACACCAAAGGGATGTGTCTTATCCACTGGGCAATCACCACCCTCATTTACTTCAAAAATAGAAATCCTTAGAAACATTATTGATGTCTTTACTGTCACTTTTGACCAATTAAATGCATCCTTGCTAAATAAAACGATTAATTTCTTTAAAAAAACAAAACTTTGACCCACACTTGCAAAGGCGATGGTCAACTATTACTACAACTATTAATGCTTGTAACTAAATATCTGTCTATATCAGCAGGTTTCAACAGTCTATTTTCTTCATTCAAAAAGGGAAACCAAAACTAGTACTGCAAATATAGGCTACAAACCGTAAACAAAGCAGCACTTTCTTAACATTTTGGATATCAAATCACATTGATCAATTTCATAATTCCAGTTGGCTCATGTTTTATGAAAATATTTGTGCATTTGAATGCTCAAGCAAGATTACATAAAAATGTAACAGCCTTCTATTTGTACCGCCTTGATTTCTTTGCTCACTTTCACTTTTGTTCTCGTGCACTCTCTCATTCGCTAAACTGAAGTGAAGAGTCAATCAGAGTTCTCTCACATCGACGGCCAATGTGGATTCAACATGCTGAATGGTCCCTTAAAATTCAGACCAACGTTTGTTTTTGACCAACATTTTCCACTACTGATGACACTTCTAGTGATATATTACTATTAGCAATACACTATTTGTTTAGTTATCACCAAAGCTTGCTCTATTTTTCTGTAGATCATTACGCTACCACAGAAGTCTGTCTGAAATCAGTTACGCGAGATTCCTTCATGTGGAAACGCTGCCTACGAAGTCATTGCCGATAAGTTTTCGGACGCAGCCGACGTCTCTCTTATTTAATACACCAATCTAAGGTCTTGGAGACTTTACTGATGAGCTGATGAGCTGAATCATGTTTGATTAGCTAGACATCTAACTGTGCAGTGCTGGCAGTACACCACACCCAGGGTTGGGAACCACTGTCCTAGATACATACAACACACAATGCCCTGCAGTGCCAGAAATAGTGATAATCTCATAATTGATGGAGCTTACATAAGTAATCCATGAGTATTTGGAGTTGATCAGAAATAATCTTGAAGTGTTAGGCAGTGATGCATCCCCAGTGTGACTCATAAATGTCAAGTTTACTTCATCTTTTTTTGGAGTACCGTTAATGTGGCTCTGCCTGTTAGTGCTTTTCCAGCAACTGCTCTCTTCGGTGATTTAACAATTATAATGACTGCACATATATAGATAAATATGCACTAAAATGATTTTTTAGGACATTCTAGCTGTTATGGGAGTGGGGGGGAGTCACAATCATCCTGAAAGATGAAAACTGACTTTCCCTAAAGAGAATATTTCACCCCAAAATTAAAATTCCTCTGCCTTTCCAAACCTGACTTGCTTTTTAGATATCTTTACAAAAATATAGACAAAAACATTTTTTTAAAATATCTTTAGTGACACTTATGTGATCTGCATAATTAGTAATTCATGATTCATTCTCTTAGAAACAATAATAGTCATACATCAGTACATTTCCACCATTTCAAAACTGCACAATGCACTAAAACAATAACACTATAACAAAACATTCAAAGGTGCCAAACAAACCACGTTAAATCAGGGCCTTTTCCCTTTCTGATATCATGTTATAGACACTCCTCGGTTCTCTTGTATGCAAGCTTGCTTTCTCAGGATCTCTGCTCCTGTGCTACGGCCCCTCTGGAGTCCCCCCAGTTCATTTGCCCCCATTGTTCGTATGTCTGGAACAGCACTCCTGGCTGCAAGAGACTTGAATAAGAGACACCCAACCCCCTCTACCCTTCTTAACCCACGGCCCAACTCCGTCACCCGCCCTGAAGGTTTTTTTATTAAAGTAACACTGTGCTCTTATGATGGCGATCCAAACACACACCACACACACGCACGTTGATAAAGGCGAATTCCATGTCTTTTCCGGCCCTTCTGAAATCCAGCTGCTGGGAAAGTTCATGGTCAGCTGATTGTGCTCTGCCCCCCTCCATCTCTGAACAGGATTAAACAGAGAGGAGATTGGAGAAGAACAGAAGAAAGAGCCTGCTGGCGTATTTCCAGTGCTGTGGTCACATCAGACTAACAAAACCTCTTGATCTGCACTAAACATGACACAGGAGCAGGGCCGTAACCAGCATTAACATCAAGATGACAAACGATTTTTAGATTTAGTCTGCAGTCTTCATTATTTGATTCCATCTAGAAGCTTGTCTATCATCACCATGTGTCACAGTTTATGATGTCATGGTGAAGGCTTAATTTTTTCTTTATATATAAGAGTCTGTTTGGTTTATAGACATTACGTCCCTGTGTGTATATTGCGTGAATGACGGGTGGTTGGGTGGATATTGTGTTTTGCGGTAGGTGGTACGCCATACGGAACCGTTGCCACTGAAACTGCTTTAACGCACCAGTGGGGCTCGACAGCCTTAGTCAAACGGGTTGGCGTGTATGGTTGGGTTGCGGAGAGATTGTGAGATTGTGGTTAGGTCTCAGCAGCAGGAGGGATGTAGAGGCCAGGAAGCTGGGCTGAGTTGAGTGGGGGACGCCAGAGTCACTGTCAAGCCCTCTTGAGGTGTTGTGGGCTAGTCGACGAAACACTGAGGACGGAAGGTGCCCACTTGAAGATGTCCCCTACTCGGCTCAATCCAGACGCTTGACGTGTTGGTCCACTAGGGAGACCACACTGTAGTTGCAGGCGTCGTGTGTAATTGCTTGCACCAAATACACTGCAGCGTTAACGCCGGACAGAAGGGGAGTCACACCACCATTTGGAAAGAAGCATAAATGGATGGAGAAGCATAGTTTACTGTAAAGCTACTTCTTAGTTTTGCTTATCTTGGCGAAAGCCGAGTACAAATCAGCATGAAGTTTTAACATCTACTCTCTGATAAATAATCAGCATATTAGAATGATTCCTGAAGAATCATGATTGCGACACTGAAGACTAGACTGGAGTGATGACGCTGTAAATTCAGCTTTGACACCACAGCAATATATTATATTAAATATATTAAAATAAAAACAGTCATTTTAAATTTAAATATCAGCCTTGGTGAGCGAGCAAAACTTTTAAATACACACACATACCACACACACAAAAGTAAATATTCTACTCAGAAGTGTCACCTAGTATAATGCTGATGGGAGTGGCCTGCATTTCTGCTGCAGTGTCCAATACACCCCTGCAGAGACCATAAACACCCTTAGCCTCAACTAGCACAATGCCAAGACCATCACAGATAAACTGTTACCAACCAATAAAACTCTTATTTTAAGTGTGCCATCACATCATCTTACTAAAACTTGCTGTTACATATTTTAATCTTCTTTACAGTCATTAGTAATGCATTACACTTGGATATTCTGGATGAACTTTCAGAGTTTAGCGCCAATAATAATCTATAGTACTGAAATGCAGTGTTAGAATTAACAAAATTCAGAATGAAGCAGCACACCATACTTCTCACATTTAAAGGTGTGATTGTCACACAGACTCTCTCACACTAACACAACATTCCCTAGTCATCAAGCCATATGCATAACAGCTAGGAATATTTTGCACTAAGATGACTAAATCCTAATCATGATTCAATTCATGTGATGTACCTCAGACAACATTTAACATAACACAAATACTAAAGGTTAGGTTCGGAACATCATTTATTATTTTTTAGCGCGTTATCAAGTACATAAACTACAAATACTCAAACTGATGTAGATTGAATTATCGGTAACGCTTCCTTTTACAGTCCAGTTACCCATGTAAATACTATGTACTTATTTTAGTAACTACAATTACTGGGTAATAACTAGTACTAACCCTGAACCTACCCCTAAACCTACCCCTGGTCCATGTACTTGCCTTATATTAGCCAGTACTTTCCAGGTAAGTACACTGTAAGTATACTGTAAGTACTGTACTGTAAAAGGAAGCGTTACCAAATTATCCTATCAGCTAAATACAAAACGAGCAAAATAATGATAACATGCCTATAACGAAGAAACAACTTAGCTCCATCAAATTCAACAGCTTTCTCTTTTTTGACTTGCTTATCTTATCTTTCCTGCCACTTTCCAGTGAATTAATACATTTAGCAGCAAACTAAACCAAGGACAAAAACAGCTCACTGTTGTATTTTTCAGATTTCACACAGATAAAGTGCTCAGACAGCTCCAGATACACAAGAGCATTAGATCACAGTCCACCTCAGAGAACAATGGTGGCAAATCAAAGCCATGGGGTCGAAGTTTACATTTTTACTGACCACTGCTAAACGGTCTAATCAAATACAATATGACCAAAACAAGCTTCTCGTTATGACCTTATGCCTCGGGCACTGAGTGCAGATAAACATTAGCGCAAAGACGTAATTAGGATCACAAGCTTACATGAGTGTGACGGTTATGACCTAGTTCATACCTTCTGAAGGCTTGTAGGGTTGAGTTGGGTTTTGTCAATGATTTTTATTGCAACCTGGGAAGACACAAAGTTAAAAATCATCAGAATGCAGCTGACACATTGACTTGTCAACTAAATTGGATATAAAAGGAGCAATCACCCATTAAATTATGCTAACTGTGCACACCTCAGTAGTTTGATAACATAATTGCTTTTGGTTAAAGTGTGACAAACCAGATGAGCAAATGTAAAGTTTTTTATATATACATTTTTCACGTCATCTGGCTCAAAAATACAGCAGAGACCAGTCTGGTCACAAAGTAGAACAATGAGTTTTACCTAAGAGTCAATCAGAGGAGCCTTTACATTTACATTTATTCATTTATCCAAAGCAATCCAAAGCAAACAATTGCTATATATGTCAGAGGTTGCACACCTCTGGAGCAACTAGGAGTTAAGTGTCTTGTTCAGGGACACATTGTTGTCTCAGAGTGGATTCGATCCCGGATCCCTCACACCAAAGGCATGTGCCTTATCCTGCGCCATCACCACCCCCTTTATTCATTTTTTATTCATTCAATTCCCCACATTAATATACATCTCACCTCCTTGCCGGTCAAAATATGGCGTGCCAACTTCACTTTGGCGAAATTGCCCTTGCCGATGGTCTTGAGCAGCCGGTAGTTACCAATGTGTGGCAGTTCGTCCGAGCAGGAGGCGATGGAATTTCGGCAACGGGCTCCGAGTGAGCGACTCGACCATCCCGAGCCCTTCTCTGAACGACTGGCCGAGAGAGAGGCATGCTGGGGGTTAAAGAGAAAACGTTACTCATGATGACCAAGCTAAACAAAAGGCAATGTTATTTCAGTGTAGAATATTCAGCACATGAATTCATAATCTTGCAAAATGTAATTAAATTTAGCTTCAAGAAGTTCACAAAAAATTAATAATCTGTCATCATTTACACACCCTCAGGTTGTTCCAAACCTTTATGACTTTGGAACATAAAAATATATTTTGAAGAAAGTTTTGTCCACACAATGAAAGTAAATAAGGTTTAAAATATTGGACCTCAGTAACTTTCCTTGTATGAATAACAAACAAACAAACAAACAAACAAACATTGAGACATTTTTCTAAATATGTTGTGTGTGTGTGTGTTCCACAGAAGAAAGAATGTCAAAAATGTCTGGATTAAAAAGAGATGAGAATTATTTAGATGGGTAAACTTAATAGTGTTGTTATAATTTTTGTTAATTGAATTAAATCTGAAATAAAATAAAATATTATATTAGCTGAAAAACCAAAATATTATTTTCAAAGAACTGAAATGAAAGTACTAAAACTTAAAACTCAAATAAATATAAATGTAAACAAAATAGAAATATAAAATAAAGCACAAAACAAAACGACTAAAAATGATACTCAAAATTTAGAGTATACACTAAAAATAACACTGCTTCACATCTCAACATACTTTATGTATATGTTTTTGTAGTTTCTCCATAAAAAAACTAATCTCTGATTTGCTATACATTGCTTACATGTTTCATGTCTGGCTGTTGCAAGATCTTAAGTCTTAACTCTAATCTACCCAGGAATGCATTGCGACACTAAACTGCGCACTCGCACCTTGATGCAATGTGACGCATGTAGCATTCTCAGCCGGACACTGATCAATCGTTCAATGTGGGAACAGAATAATCAAAAAAAACAAATACAGAATGCATCTTATTCTTGAATTCTGACAAAAATATCTTAATGTATTGTTTGTACATGCTAAATAGAGTATAAGGATATATTACATTGTTATGAGGAGAAATATTTTCTATAGTCTCATGAGCTCAAAGTTTAGAAATAGGAACATCTTTCATGCCAATAAGGCTCTTTTAGTGACTCTACATCCCCACATCACCGGCTATCCCCAACAGTTTGACCATTTCATGCTGACATAGACCTCATCGCCTGTCACCCACACATCCTCCTCCACCACCGCCCAGTGCCCCACCCTGTCCAAGCCACACACATTGATTGTTCCACTGCTGCTCTCTGTCTGATTGCCCTTGCAATTTATATGAGAAGGTGGGGGCAGGGTGAAGAGGAAGAGGGTTTCTCAGTGAAAGCAATATGTCACTGAAATAGATGGTTTAGATGGGGGAAGATAGCACCTTGCTATAGAGCTGCTATAAATGATGATACATTTAGATCTTCAGTTTCCTCCCACTTAGTGTTTACATGCACTTTAAAAGTCTGATTTACATCTGACTAAAGTCATGTACACGCTTTATTGCACCCAAAGTCATATCAGCCTGATTGTTGCAAAAATTTAATTTAAGGTGTGGTCATGTTAGCAGAATTTTGTGGGCAAAAAATCTATTATTCACAGTCAATAGTGTAGCAATCCATAAAGCACTCCTCACACTGAAGTCATTTTCAAACTAAGATTTCAACGGAGTGAATTCTCATGACCAACTTCAACACAAATCTTCAAATTCCGATTATATGGATTCCTGTTGAAATTACAGGATTTTGAATGCATAATTTCAGCCAACAACTCTAAATATTACATTGTGCTTTTGCTCAAGAAACACAGAGGTGACTCTTCTTTAATCCTTCAAATGTTCAATTACGTATGCATTTTGTACATTAAGAAATGAAGTCTGTAGTTCAACAACATGCAGGAGCTAAAAGGCTTGGTTCACCCCAAAATTAAAATTTTTCATAAATTACTCACTCTCATGTTGTTTCAACCCCGTAAGACTTTTCTTCATCTTCGGAACACAAATGAAGATATTATTAATGAAATCTGAGCAATTTCTGACCCTCCATTGACAGCTACGCAACTATCACTTTGACACAAAAAGTTTTTAAAAAGATCATAGCGCTTTAATCCCACAATCATTTTATATGATGATGAACAGATTGAATTTATGAATTTTTCACATGTAAACATTAGTGGAAGCTCAACCGAATTTGCTTGATGCGTGAGAACAAATCTCTTGCAAAAGCTCAAAAGTCCTGCGTAACAGAGAATGAACCTCATTGGTTCTTGCAGAAGCTCAGACGTACTGTGTAACATGAGAATGAACCTCATTGGTTCTTGCAGTAGCTCAAACATACTGCGTAACATGAGAATTAACCTCATTGGTTCTTGCAGAATCTCAAAAGTGCTGCGCAACACAAGAATGAACCTCATTGGTTTTCACACATCAAGCAAACATCTCTGTATGACTCTTTTGAAGCTTCAAAGTGGTAGTCGCATAGCAGTCTATGGAGGGACAGAAGGCTCTCAGATTTCATTAAAAATTTCTTAATTTGTGTTCTGAAAATGAAACAAAGACTTATACTGTAGGTTTGAAATGACAAGAGGGCGAGTAATGAATGACAGAATTTTCGTTTTTGGGTGAACTATCCCTTTAATTATAACTGCAGATTTAAAAATATGTATTGATCTAGACCTGGTATAAGACTATGCAGCGCCCAAGGCATAATTCTATATAATAACATGATTCTAGAGTCCCACCCCAGACTCAGACAATAGACTGCCTATCTAGCCTGCATCCTGCTCATGGTAGGATAGAAGCACATGCGAAGGGGGTAGAGATGGGTCAGGGTCAGTCCATCCAGACACACATCCTGCTATTGCATCTCATGACTTACTCCCAAAATCCATACAGGAGTCTATGTCCTGCCCTGTCCTGAAGCTTTGCATTTGCCATTGCAGCAAACCAGTTTCCTCTGTGCTGATTTCTTTCACAGCGTTTCCTTGAAATTAATGCACAACAATGAGTTTTAGTCGTTGACAACATCACTCTGCCATATTGTGTTGATGTGAGCTAGAAGTCTGTGAGGAAACAGGTGTACACTTGAGCCAGGTGTGAAGAACCCAGCCAAAACTCAAACGTGCATGGTTTCCTGTCTTGGATAGATGTTTTGCTTTCCCTTTGTAACAGTTTTCTGGTGTGGCTAAATGTAGTAAATGCTTGCAACAAAGCTTTAGGCTTCTTAAACTCTTTATAGGCTTATGTTCACTGACATGACTTATTAAAACCACTTTTTGTAATGTCTACTCAAAGATTTTCTTATCTGCCACAATATTAACAGGCTGCATGTAAAAACGAACATACTACATAACCAGTGTAGCCCAATTCCCGAGATGATTTGCAGCATTAGCAGAGAATGATTTGCACATTATAACTGAAATTTACCTAAATGAATCAAAATTAAAATCAAACAAAGAGTTAATGAATCAGAATCAAATTGATTCCAGAAATCTGAATCAGTACCCAGCCCTGCACAAAATCTGTGATGAATTTTCCAGAATATCATGCAATTAATTTGGTAACATTTTAGCTGAATGACAGTCCCACTTTGACATTTTAATTTGAACAAAGATAATTCATATAGTTATGAGTTAATTGAATCAAGAGCTTGTGAATCAGAATCAAATTGAACATGGAAATCTGAATCAACATCCATTCCTGGCAATTAATTGTGATTTATTATTCAGCATATCATGCAATTAATATGATAACATTTTTAAGTTTACATAGTTACTGTGAGTTAATCAAATCAAGAGCTTGTGAATCAGAATAAAATGGAATCTGTAAATCTGTATCAATAATATTCCACCTTGGCTTTTTAGTATGATAAATTATTCAGCACATTAGAGTAGCATTTAATTAAACACATAAAGTGTTTAACTGAATGACGGTCCTACATTGACAAGTTAATATTAAAAATGGATAATTCACATGGTTATTGTGAGATTCATATATTTAAATGAACATGCAATCTTTCTCTATTCTTAAGACACTGCCGCAACACTGGCTTGTGCCAGGCCTTGTGACTGAAATGCTACCAGCCCTTTTGCTACTTGTTACCCTTAAGTAAATCTCTCTGCCATGAGTGAAACATCTGAATAACTAATGGTGCCGCAGACACAGACAGGCAGCCATCCTCATGACTACAGAGCAAAAGTCTCACCTTGGCATCAGATGAGAGAGCCAAACAAAAAGCCCCAGCTGAGGCCCATCTGCTAACCGTACTCCGCAACCCCCCTCCCCATCAACTAGTAACATAACCCCCTCATGTGCCCGCACACACATTAGCCAAATACACAAGGAGACAACATCAGTATCAGTTGTCAAGAGCAACTATTGGCTTGGCAACGAAACGGGGTGCCATAATACTTCCACAATGACTAGCACAAAAAACATGCTGATTGTGTGATTGTCGCTCATGGTTTAAACACACTCTTATCGCTTAAAAGTTATCATATCACGGAAAACCGTGCAAATTATACTTTGCTCTCAAAATGTTAATGTTAACAACATAAACAAGCATTGTGTGACTACATGGTAGGTCCTTCTGAAATGTATCCTTGTTTTCTGTAGCCACTCCAAAGTCCAAACAAGTCTTTTGCATTTTCGAGCGGGTGAATCTGTTCATTGGTGATTGTCATTTGAACCTGTCGTTTGACTAGCCGAGACTCCTTCTTTGTGTGTACAGACGTGACGTAATGTATCAGAATGAAAGACATGCTTGAATCTCCCGCGGAAATCCACCAGTAGCACTGGAATTACAAACATTATTATAAGCTTATCATTTTGAATCGAGCTAAGGCAAGCAGACAGTTTTGAACACTGGCTGGTTATGTATTTTCTCAAACATGAATTTTGGATAATTTTTAACCCCCCCAAAAAGCGCCGGACTGCAGCTTTACTTAAGTAGCTGGCCAAGCCAACATAATAGTTTAGGCTGACTTGAAGACACTGATATACTGGACTGGATATTTACCACAGAAATATTAACACAACAAACTAGTAGCAATTTGAACAAGACTTGCCATAGCCTTAGACAAACCAATAAGCGAATGCTCTTTATAAAAGATGTGCCTTCAACTTCAGTTTCTTTGCTTTATTCACAGCAGATACAATAACCTCTTTATTCAGAACATGACTGTCTAGGCCTAGGTTTCACTAGTTCCTCAAAAAAAAAAGCCACCAGGCGTGTGGTACCCCTGCCTATCTGAACTTTACATTGGATCAGCTTTCCTGCTTTACTGAGGAACAATGAAAAATCCTCTTAGTGAATTTCTTTTGGCTGAAAGTGGAGGTATATTGTCCAGTTACAACTATCTTTTAAAGGGTTTGATAGTGTGTTTCTCTAGAAGGGCTCATAATATAAATGAATTACTTGATAGACTTTAACAACCATTTCCACTCTCTCATTAGATATCAACAAGCTGTATGTTGTTGCTGTCCCTTTAAGAATTTAATGGAAAGGAATAAGAGACAAACTGTTGGTTTGTTGCCAGGTGCAATATAGTTTGCATTACTCCATCATTCAATAAAAATCTCTTTAATTTTCCATTGATTTTCATTAATTTCATGCAGTTTGTTCATTAAATTGTCACAATGAAATTGTGACATTAAAATTAAGACAAATCTGGTTGAAAAAAACTTGTGCACTGCGGTAGGTGCTACACATCCAAGAATAGCAAGTGGTTTTGCAGACTTGTTAGCCTATTAATCTTAAGGTGCGGTCCCATTAGTGAAATTTCATGGGCAAAAAAAGTCCATTGTCCATTCATTAGTAATTTAGTGATACAAGAACCACCACCCATAAGTCACTTTCAAACAAAGGAGATTTGCAGATGTGACTGCACCTTTACTAGGGATGCACAATATATCAGTTATAAGACAATATTAGAGATTTTTTTAATTATCTGTTTGTCAAAATCGTACAAATACAATGCAGTAGAATTCCATTTATCAGCTTATCAGAATCATCCTGAATTTTAGGAATCATATTCTTATACTTACATAATAGTATCTATCCTTTTCCTCATTACCTCACTGTGACTGGGAGGGGCAAATTTCTAAACACTGAAAATATGTCTTTGTAAATGATGTGTTGGAGTGTAAGAACACGTAACAGATCAGCAATGAGGAAGCCGAATGCGTGAACAATGACGCACTACTTTACCAATCAGTTTCCTCTTTTGATGTTTCGACACTTCAGCATAAGTTACGTTCACACAGTAGCTAACACATGAATAATTATAGTTTCAAACCAGAGATTTTAGCTGATATAGACATCATTTAAAGTGTCTGCTCCTCTGTGAAAGCTGCAAGCTTTAACACATAATCAAAATCAACATCTGTTCGAATTTACAGTCTAGGTCAAGTCAAACAAAATTATGCAATTCTAGCATCTTATTTATTTCCACTTGTACCATTTTCTTTGGATAAGCTGTTACAATGTGATGGTTATCAAGATGGCTGCAATTATAGAAAAACTTTGACCTTAGATGTAGTGAACATTCTGGGCTTCCTTCTTGACCAATGATGTTTCTCTGCCCTAAATGGAATCTGTGGATTCACTTGCAGGCTCTATGTTCCGACATCATCGTTCCACTCTTGTTCCATGGCTAGACAGAGAGTTTTAATAACCTCTCAGATCGGTAGACACATTTCCTACTGTGTATGCTTTGCTCGCTATCTCATCCCTTCACATCAGCTCTCATGATTCTAGATTAGAAGGTCTCGCAGCCTCTATGTGACATGCCACACTGTTGTGTCTGTGCTGGCAGAGGTGGGTCTTTATGTATGCTTTTTAATTTTTCAGTCTATGACCATCTCCACTAAGTCACTGTTTAGGGATCCTTTTGTGTGTTAATAGTTTTTGCATAACATTTAATCCAACTTTAGATTACAGTAGCAATAAATAAAAGCAATCAACTACCTCCATAGCAATCAAATTCTGAAATGTGATGTAACAATGTGTACAGCAGATGTATTTTACATCTCCTAAAGAACTATTTAATACCCACGCCAGATAAATGGACACCTGGCATGAAATCCCACTTATAGAGCTTTGGTAACATTAAGTACTGTACACTGAACAGTTTGAGGAGGAAATAGAGAAGCTCTAACAAAATGTGTGATAGCCAAATTTGCAACAGTCTACATGATTGGCCAATGGCCACAGATAAATACTTGTTGGTGTTTGGCACATTATGAAAAAAAATTCCAGAAATGTTTCTCATGGAAGGAACCAAATAAAAGAAAGTTATGACATCAATGCTTCAAAAGCTTTTTAATTTAACATTTCAGTCTTTTCATGACTTAAAATGTATCAAATTGACTAGTTTTTAATCAAATAAACTGGTATACAAGTTTGCAAGTAAAAAAAGCCACAAATTAATATTTTTTAAACTGTGTGATTAAAAAAACTGGCTTAGCCTTGCTTCCTTGCAAACATGTTTTTGTGTTGTTTTGATATGCTCTCTGTGTTAAGAATGTTATAATAAAATGTAGGTCACCTGTTTCACATATGTGCACATCATAAACCAAAGAAGGCAACTGTTTAAACTTTAAATTAAAATATAACAAAAATACTATAAATGTTATAACACGTTGGCAAATGCAAAAAGATGTCACCAAATATTCCAGACTGGGGAAGGGCAACAGTAATATGAAATAAAACTGCCCATCGATAGAGCACTAATCTGAATGTTGATGGTTTTTATAGCCCTGTTTATCTATACATATAGCTCGGCTTCAGAAAGCTGAATTCACACTGATTCACAAAGAAGTTCACTTCGCATATTCAAGTACCATTTTGCACCAGGACATGAATAGGCCTAACATAGGTTGCAAATGAATCTTCCACAAATTAAAACCCAATTGAAGGTATTTAGTTAAAGACCCAATAGAAGGTCTTTAGTTAAGAAATAGTTCATTTTCTCTTTGATCAAAATGATAAAGTTGTACATATACCCTCAATAGTGTCAATGTGTCATTTGTGACAGACAGTGGCAGGACGAGTGTCAGGACATTGTTAATTTATTTATGTTGAAAAAAATCATGTTTTTTGTCAATGCAACTCCTTAGTTTATAAAAATAATTGAGCCACACAACTGACAACTATAGCTGAGCTCCTTGATCACTCCTGGCTTCATGCCAGTGCTCTTGACTAGCGATTAACGAATCTCTGAGTCTGTAGTAGACAGACTCGAATATTTTCAATGAATCGGATTCGGCTGAACCATTTCGGAAAATAGGTCCGACGTGCTGAATTCGTTTATGAATTGTTGGCTCGGTTCTCGAGAACCGATTCTTTTTCGGTCCTGTCTGACTCATATTACGAACTGTCTAGCCGACTGATGATAAGAGCATTTGATGTTAACCGATGAATTGACAAACGGGCAAATAAAGATCCTGTAATATTGCCAAATAACAGAAATACTAATGAACATTGCGTGTTAGAGGCTAGCTACTTTATATCACAAAAGTATGACTGCATGGCATGGCAGTTTTATCCTCACATAAAACAAAACATACTTTTTTGTCAAATGTAGCCTAAATGAACTGTTTAACGTCAATACAAAGTACATGCCTATTTCATTTTCGACTCTTTATGAGCTGAATCGTGATTGCAGCAACAACCAAATTAGGACAGAGGAAATTACAAAACCACTGCTGTTAAAAAAGAACGTAAATAAATAAAAATAACAGCAATATGTTAATAAACAGCACATACATTTAATAATATGTCATTCTAGAATGTCGTTATAATTACGTGATGACGTAAAGGAGTAGCTGATTATGTTATTTTGAACCATTTTCTTTGAAGCAAACTGTTTTGAAAGAACCGATTCGCATAAACGAGTCTCACTTCCCATCGCTAATTTTGACGACAAACGTGATCAAATGACGTAAGAAAAGCTTTTAACTTACGTGGTCTGCATTCCTTTCGTTCCCAGGCTGCAGCGCTGCGCGTGAGGACATCGTCCCTGAAGCTTCAGCTTACAGCAATACTGGGTTTATTTCAGCGGTCCGTGTACAGTTGCTAATTGAATCAGCACAGACAGGAGAAGCAGTCCGTAGCCGAGCCAGTATCGCGAGGCTATCGCTGCCCTCTCCGACCACCAATACAGTTTTCCTTATACAATCCTCATTTTTGCTCAAGTTTACTTGATTTTATAGGCTACGCAATGTGGATGAGACGTGAACAAAGATTAAATAAATAAATAAATAAAAACCTATATGATGCTCATGTCTTTGGGGGTTTGTCTAGCCGGAACAATAGATCATGTTGTAACGTTACTTGGCTAAACGAAAATGTTCCATCTCCGTACAGTGTCTGTTTTACAGAAATGTATGTTGAATCCTCAAGAATACGCCGTCAACGATCGTAGACCACGAGACAGAGAGAAAAAAACAAACAAAAGCAGAACAGAAGTGGAAAAGAAAAAAAAAATCGCTACCGCAGCATCAAACAGGGAAAAACATCCTCATTTTTTTCCCAATGAGTCTGGCTTGTCCAGAGAAAATAAACCACTCCCACGGACACAGCGTCCCCTTCAAAGAGTCATCTGTGTACATTTCCAGGAAAACAAAATATTTATAAATACACAACAGCGGATAGCCTACAATACGAAATACAATCTATTAAGCGTAACTCGAGCACACTCCCGTCCCAACAAAGACCACTGAACAATATCCTTTTCGAAGAGGCATGGAATGTCAATGTTCCCAAACATAAAAACTGTACAGTCGCTGTAAAATGTTCATCCCCAGCAGCGTGTGACACTGGCATCAAGGAAGGACGTCAGGAGAAAGAATAGGCTGGGCAGGGCTGCTGCGGACGCTCACACACACACCCTTCCCCCATGGTCCTAAACACACAGCCTGTTCATTCATTCAGACCCATCGCCAGACAAACAGGGTTGCAGAATAAATGTGCACCACTCCTCCAGCTGGTCACTGTACGCTAGTACAGTCTGGTCCAGGAAACATTCAAAATGCATCTGCATAATATAATAATAATCTGCATAAAATATATATGAATGTTGATGGTTCTTCTGCATAGCTAAATTTCAAATAAGATTTGGATGTGAACAATATTGAGATTATGCATTAACCCCGGCGCTGACAATACAAATGTTCTTTTGAAATTTCTTAAAAACCTGAAAAAAATGTATAAAGGTTTCCAAAACATGATTAGGAGTTTAAATCGTTTTCAACACTGATAATAATAAGAAATGTTTCTTGAGCACCAAATCAGCATATTATGATTTCTGACTGATCATGTTTTTTTTTTATTATTTATTTAGATGGGACAAAACATATTAATGAACGTACAAGCATAGTTGAACGTAAATACTCTAGCATTTTTCACAATGCTGATTTCCATCCGTTGTCCCCTAACATAGACAAATACAAGCCAAAAACAAACACACAATATACATATCAACAAAACAAATATTGAAGTTAAAAAAAAAATAAGATAAAAATAATAATAACAACTTTTTTATGATTTCTGATCATGTCACGTGACATTAAAGGTTGAAAATTCAGCTTTGCCATCACAGGAATAAATTACATTGAGATACAGTATAGGATGTATATATATATATATATATATACCATATGTTTTAATATATACCATATAAAAGCAATAGTTGCTTCAGACCATGATGATAGCAGTTGTTTCAGTCGTTTGACTCTTGTTGTGTTGCACAACCTAATGTTTAACAATTCAGACTGTTCTCTGGATAAATGTCAACCAACTGCATCAAGGGATAGGATGATCAACTTTTGTTAGAATGCAGTGATTACAAATTTCATATTCATACAGTTTCTTTTACCAGTAAATGCGTAATTAGCTCAAAAATAATTAAGAATATTTATTTATAAGAATATGTATTTACCAATATTAATAATATTTTTTTTATTTAATATTAATTATTAATTAATAATAATAATACGATATTAGCTGAAAAATAAAACTCCCAAAATATATTTACTGTCCAGTCCTAACAATATGTCATGAATCTACTTCTGAATGAGAAAAGCCATCATTCATCTCAACTGCGCCCTCTATTGTTTAATAATGGGCAGTGCAGTGAATTAATTCATTTCCCTATTTTTTTCAGGCAGTGAGTAAAGAAGAGCTTTCACAGCTTTTTCAAAAAGCTTTTCAGCTTTTTTATTTTTTAAGAATGTATGTGAAAACACGTGTCTTCACTTGATTTACAGAATTGAATCTCTTTCATGTGTATTTTTCTAGAAATTAAAATGAAAATAGTGTTTG
This sequence comes from Cyprinella venusta, assembly GCA_038021265.1. Classification (NCBI taxonomy): domain Eukaryota; kingdom Metazoa; phylum Chordata; class Actinopteri; order Cypriniformes; family Leuciscidae; genus Cyprinella; species Cyprinella venusta. The sequence goes on along the minus strand of CM075881.1, from coordinate 11,064,263 downwards.
TACTTATTCCTGAGGAGGGATTGTATTATCAGTAGTATGCTTTGGTAGTTTGTCCTGATGATAGTTAGCTCAGGCCCTCTTCAACCTTGGAAAAACTACAATGCCTAGTGCTTTTGTGTGTGCGTTGGCTGTTCTGTGAAGGTCTTGTTGGAGCTATGGACACTTTGGCTTGCAACAACCAACATGACATCATGACTTTTGCGTAAACATACACGCCACTTTCGAGTCAAGTGGCGTGTTGCCTTTCTCCGACCTCCGAGGTCACTGCAGACCAAACTCTAGGAATCGTGCGACAACTATCTTGCTAATTGCGGCATACTCTCCTATCTATCCATGTGTCGAAATTTGCTGTGTTCAGTTGCTCTCCACTGACTGCGCTGTTCAAAAGCACGATGGGCTTTTTTAACGTCTTGTTTAAAGGGATACTCCACTTTTTTTTGGAAATAGGCTCATTTTACAATTCCCCCAGAGTTAAACAGTTGAGTTTCACCGTTTTCGAATCCATTCAACCAATTTTCTGATATTTATAATTAGAAGAATATCAGTAACCAGATAGTTTCTGGTTCCATTGACTTCCATAGTAGGAAAAATATATATATACTATGGAAGTCAATGGGACCAGAAAATGTCTGGTTACTGTATTTTATGTATTTTGAAAGTATAAAAATGTTAAAATTAAATGCATTTCAATATGAAATACATCAAAGGCTTTTAAATATAAAATAGTATATTAAACCCAACGCTTTTAGAGTGACAAGGACTACGTCTGCTTGCAGGACTCTATTACTATACACTAACTGATGACACACACACACATACACACACATATATATATACAGTATTAATGAAATACTTGATGTAAACATTTATATGGAGTATTTTATTAAAAACTAGTATCAACTGTAACTGCACATATGGTTTTGAATTCAATTTTGTATTTGTTGGGTTTCCCCAAGCTGTGGTGAGATTTTAGTTGCGTCCATGTGGTTAAGATGAATTGGGTTTTTTTTTTCAAGTACATAACGCATGTGACATCAGAGATAGGATCTTTCAAGCTCAGTTGTTCTGCTGACAGGTCTTTTTTTTCACCTTATGCTATTGTAATACAGGGCATTTTACATCTTTCACAACCATTCTGTTTCGCAGGTTGACTCTTTCTGCAGGTAAGTGTGTCTGCATGCATTAAGAGCAACTTTGTTGATATCAAAGTTGCTGATGATGATGGGACAAGTTAATAGATTTGTGACATTTCTATGTGTTACCATTCAACATTTTTATAATTTGATTTTGTAATATGATACATGATGATTTCTAAAACAAATACAAAATTAGCTAATTGATAGCTGAGAATGGATATCCTGCTATTTTATTTAAAATGTTGCATCTCTGCAAAAAAAAAAGCATTACATACTTTCATTCTGTTTCATGACTCGCTATCACTTTTTTAAAATGAAAGTGAGAACATTTGAATACATGCCCGGTTTCACATAGCGTCACAATGTAACTTGTGGTTTTCTTTAGGTCTTGCAGATCACATCATTAAACATGTTTTGGCCCTTGTCAGTGGTTCTGGCTCTAATCTCAGTGGTTGATGCCTGTCCAATACCATGTAAATGTGAAGATTTTGGCATCATAATATGCTCAAGCCAGAAACTTCTGGAGGTTCCTTATCTGCCTCAGGGTACCAGGCAATTATATGCCACAAATAACATGATTGAAGCTCTCCCAAATGAAGGTTTGGAAGAATTGTTGGTTCTCGACCTCACCAAGAATGTCTTCAATATGTCACTGAATACCAACTGGCAGAACATGAGCAGACTTTCAAAGCTATTTCTGAGTGGAAATGGATTGAGTACGTTAGGAGCGAGACAATTTCATGGTTTGCTGAACCTCCAAATGTTGGATCTCAGTGACAATTGCATTAAAACTCTTCCTCAGATGTTTCTATATGGTCTGACCAAGCTTCAAATCCTCAATTTGAATATGAACGAGATATTTAGTTTGTCTTATGGGGTCCTGGAGGGAGCTCCTGCCCTTATGGACCTTCAACTGAGAAATAACATGATTGAGATGATCGAGGTGGATGTATTTGAGAATTGCACCCATCTAGCGAAACTCTATCTGTCAATAAACAACCTAAAAAGTGTACACAATGGGAGTTTTAAGGGTGCCATAAGTCTACAGCACCTCGACCTTAGTCGAAATGGACTAGATGCCATACCTACCAGTGTCCTTCAGGATACGTCAAACCTCATTAGCCTCCATCTTCAAAGAAATTCCATAAATTCAATTCCTGAGGACATTTTCTCTAAGGTTCCAGCACTGACGCATTTGGATATGAGTCATAATGCTCTTGTTTCTATGTCTGACGGTTCCCTCAGAGGCCTTTACCAGTTGGGCGCATTGGATTTGAGTTTTAATAAGTTAGGGACACTTATGCCAAATGTGTTTAAAGACTTGGGGAAGCTTGAGAGTCTTAATTTGTATCACAACAATCTGATGTCCCTTCCAAACATCATTTTTAGCAACTTAAGTAAGGTAACTGAGCTCCAGCTGGACAACAATAATATCTCTGCTATCCCACTAGACCTCTTTTACCCACTTTCAGCATTGCACGATCTACAGTTGGACAACAATCGCATTTCAGAGCTCCACTCACACACATTTGTGAAGCTGAGGAAGCTTAAGCATCTCGATCTTAGCAACAACACCCTTGTGAAGATTCCCAAGAACCTCTTCAGAAGGACACATCATCTGAGGGATCTCAATTTGGAAAACAATCATATCCACTCAATTCCAAAGTTGTCCTTTAAAGGTTTAATCAGACTACGGACTCTGAAACTCGGCAACAACCACCTGGCAAGACTATTTAAAGAGCTACTGGCTAGCCTTAGTCATTTACGGGAGTTATGGCTGAACAACAACCAGATAGAAACCATCCCTGTTGGATTTTTCACAGGTGTTACGGACTTGAGGGTTTTAGATATGTCCAACAATAAGTTGCACTTCAACTCCTCGGATATCTTCAAAGATCTGATCAAACTGAAAGAGCTGGATCTGAGCTTTAACACTCTCAAAAAGCTTCCAGATGGCATCTTCACATCTTTGAAAAGTCTCACATTGCTCCACCTGCAAAACAACCAGCTGACACACTTGCCCACCAAAGTGTTTTCTGCTCTAACAAAATTGGATGAGCTCCATTTGGACAGAAACCATCTCCAGCATATTCATCCAGCACAGTTTCAAGGCTTAGTGAAATTACATGAACTCGATATTAAATTTAATCAACTGCGCTCCTTGGAAAATGGGACTCTGACGCCTTTAGGAAACCTAACACTTATCCATCTTGACGGGAATTTATGGGATTGCTCTTGTGTGTCCATTTTGTATCTAAGTCAGTGGTTTAACAATAATAGTCAGTTGGTAAAATCTACACCCATGTGCTCTTCTGGACAGAATCTCTCCTACCCAGCTCTTTTCCCATCATCGTTATCAAAGCATTGCACAAGTTCAGCCTGTTTCTCTTTAAAAATGGAGAAACTGATGATTCTCATTTTTTTCTTTCAAGGTTTGCTTTTCTCATGAAATTGCTGTGCTATGCTAAAGGACCATATGTGTGGTTAAAGTGTCGAGAAAAGAAACCACCACAGCTTGTGTGCAAAGGATTAATGCTTTTAACATATCGCAAATGTTCATCAGAGAACATGACTAGATTCCATAAAACACTGAAAAATTATGTATCAGGGACTTAGTGTTTTACATTATTATTCTACAAAATAAACTGCTATGCTGAATACTTGCAGCTAATTCTCAGAATGTGTGACAAGACAAAACGTTTAAAGAGGCCACATGCTGATGCTGCAAGAGGGGATTTCCGTTTACTCATTTCAGAACCCAGATAATCATATTCTTCTGAACTCACCCATCTGGGTGTTTTTAAGAACTACATCTCAAGGCAAAGATGTACAACAGGCTGTAAACTGTTTGTTTTTTTCTTGAAAAACTAGGTTAGATCAGATTTGTCTGCATAGATTTTTTTTCAGATTTCTTAATAGATGTTTTCTGTTTCTTCATTTTATTGGCTCAGGCTTGTCAATAAAATTTGTTCTAATGATGACAAGAAACTTGACAAATGTTTAGTCTGTTTAGACTACCCCTTTTTCATAGTAAAAATCACTGTAGTTTAAAGTCCCCGTGAACCGGAAGTTGCAAACGATTTTTCTCCAGTGCTGTGACGTATTTCCAAGTGAAACGGAATATTGAACAGAGGGCAGGGTTTTACTCTAGCGCTCCTCCTCTCCATCTCTCGCTCATAGCAAACTAACGGTTTGAGGGGAGTGGTTAAGCGTTTCCCCACCCAAGTTGTGAAACCTACGTCATCAGAATACGAAATCATTCCAGACCGGAAGTAACTTTTCAGATTTTGATTAAAGATTACCTAGGTAAAACATTTTTTAAATATATATTTACTTGCACGGATTAATTGTTCACCACAAGACTAGTAATATGCGCTAACAAAGTAAATAGGTTCAGTCAGCAATAATGTTCAAGTAACAAGTAATAATGTAACTTAGGTAGAGCCTGGCTATTATTGAAGATGAAGTCTGTTCATAAAGGGTGGAAGGGTGGACATGAAGGAAATGCAATGCAACAACTATATCTAAATTATATTTGACTTATTTTGTTTTGAAGTTTCTCTGTGTGGAGTGGACAAATCCAGAATATCCACTACCAATAATATTTTGACTTTTGTGTGACCTAGCCAGTTATATTAATACAGTACTGCCTTGACTAATATTCAAGATTCTGATTAGATAAGAATAAGATCACAATCTTATGTTGGTTTTTAAGACTTTTGCAAGTTATGGAGAAGCAAAACCAATCTAATTTAGTCCTACAAGGTAATAAAGATTAAAGACAGTATTTAAAAAATGAGAAAAACAATACCCACCTTTATAAGCATAGATAAGATAATCGGATGCTTTTTATTTATTTGTTGATTTATAACAAATGATCTTTACAGTTTATTTTGCATTAATTTGAAGTTTAATTCTACATTAAACAGAATTTGAGGGAACTAACTAGTGTACTGAAATATTTATATCAAGCTGAAAAACTGAAGAAAAATGAACAAAGCACACAAATCCCTGTTGAAAGACAAACAATCCTGTTAGTTTACCCAAAAATGTCAAAAATTCCAAACCTGAATGATTTTTTATCATTCTGTGGAACACAAAATACGTTTTTTTTTTTGTTAATGGTGTCCAAAGGGGAATGTTTGAAAAAAAGCAAAAGCTGTATCAAGAGTAAACAAGGACAAAATTGTCATTTTTGAGCGAGCGATCCATTTAAATCTATATACATTTATGGCACTTCAAATTTCTTAGATAAGCAAAACTCTTCCCACACTTGTCACAGATGTACTGCTTTTCCCCAGTGTGAATGTGCATGTGAGCTTTGAGCGAATTTGACTGGTTAAATTCCCGTCCGCACGTGTCACATCTGAACGGCTTTTCTCCGGTGTGTATGCGCTGATGTCGACGGAGGTTTCCCAATGTGCAAAAACCTTTTCCACACACGTCACACTTGAAAGGTCTTTCGCCGGTATGCAAGGTTAGGTGAGCTTTCAGGCAATTATGCTGGCGAAATGTCTTCCCGCACACGGAGCAGCAATAGGGCTTCTCTCCCGTATGAATCCTCTCATGAGTTTTCACACCAGCAACACTCTTAAAGGACTTCCCACACACACAACAGCTGTATTTGGTAGTGGCGGTGTGTTGAGGGTGATGGTGAGATTTCAAAGAGTCAATAGAGTCGAGGGTCGCTTCACACACGTTACAGACGACCGGAAACTGTCCCGCATGGCTAGTGAAATGCGTTTTTAAGGCGTTTGTGCAACCCAAAACCACCCCACATACAACGCAGCCATGTCCAGTTTGTCCCTTTTCCTGTCCCTCATGAAGCAGGAGCATCCACTTCTGGACAAAGCCCTGACCGCACAATTTACATTTGTGTGGTTTCTCGCCGGTGTGAGTTAGTTTGTGCGCCTTTAGCGAATCAAGCTGATTGAAACTTCGCCCGCACGTCTGGCAGGTGAACGGCTTCTCGCCTGTATGGATCCTCTGGTGCCGAAGTAGATTGTTTCGGAAGTGGAAGTTCTTATCGCATACATTACATTTATGCCGCCTCTCTCCTGAATGCACGACCAGATGCTTCCTGAGAGAGTAAGCTTGATGAAAAGACTTCCCACAAACTTTACAAATGTAAGTCTTGTCTTCGTTATGAATCCTCTGGTGATACATCAGCTGTTTATGTTCGGTGAAGGTCTTGTCACAATGACTGCATGCATAAGGGCTCTTGTCAGTATGAAGCTGGTAGTGTGCATCCAAATTGCCTTTACAGCCAAAACGCCTTCCACACTGCGAGCAGCTGAAGGTTTTCCCTCCCGCCGCATGAATGACCTGATGAGCTCTCAACAGTACGAGTGAGTCAAATTTCCTTCTACAGTGTTTACAGCTGAACGATTTGTCTTTCTTAAGTCTCAGCCGAGCACGTGTGCTTTTTAAGATGCTCAAAGTTCTGGATTCTTCCTCATCACTGTCCTGCAACACCACAAAGAGAGAATGGTTACCATTTTCTGAACAATCAGCTATTGCGGTACACACTACCGTTCAAAAGTTTGGTAAAACATTTATGTTATTTAAGTTAAATTTTAAATTATTCCAGTAATGTTAAAACTGAATTATCAGCAGCGATCATTCCAGTCTTTAGTATCCCATAATCCTTCAGAAATCATTCTAATATGCTGATTTGGTGCTCAAAAAACATTTTTTCCTATTATTATCAATGTGGAAAACAGCTTAATATTTTTTGTGGCAACCGTGACACATTTTTTACAGAAAGTTAAAAAGAACAGCATTTCTTTGAAATTAGAAATCTCAATAGTATCACTTTTGATCAACTTAAAGGGGTCATTAACTGACAAATCAAATTTTTCTTGAGGTTTTGCCATAAAAGAGGTCATTATATTACAAGAATACCCTTAAAGTTTCAGAACTGAAAACTTCCTTGTTAGTCCAAAATCAGCTTTTATTGTTACCAGGCCCAGCGAACATCCTGGAATGTGCCTCTTTATGACGTGATAAGATAGTGAAAGTCCGCCTCTGCTGAAGAAAATCAACTTACTGGCTTACCGCCACTTAACTTTAAGCTAAGTGCTATCAAAGTGTCTCTCGCGACAGAGCGATTGAGTGCACACACTGAGACGAGAGATGTATGCATCAACTCGTCTTAGTTAAGGGATTAACAGTTTAATATGAAAAACCGGTGGAGTATCCATTTAAAATAGAGCATTCAAATCAGATGCTAAAATCAGGTTAGGAAAAATGCATTTTATTTCTAAATGACAATTTTTTAAGTAAAAATCCTACTAACATAAGAGCACCTCAGGAAAAAATATGAAACAATAAAACAATACAGTTCATGACCCTTTTAATATATTCCTTGTTTAATAAAAGTATAATAATTTGTTTAAAAAAAGGTCTAAAGAGATTTTTTACTTGTGATCTATGATGTGTGAATAACTTACCGTTCTCACATGCTCAGTGTCTATGATCTCCTCCTCCCAGCTCACAATAATTTTCTCTGTAGAGACTGCAAATGCACAGCAGATAAATCTTAAAAATTTGCTCTGAGAAGCATAGTGGTGTGAATGCAGCATAGATAATGAATCTCACCTAGAGTAAGCTGGTCACTGGACGGACTACTGATGAGAACAAAGTCGGTTAGATTAGTCTCTTCTTCCTGTGGAGTCTCCTGCTGTTTCTCAACTTGCTTTAGTGTTGTTTTCAAGCTGTCCTGTGCACTCGGAGTCGTTTCAAGATTCTGAAGTGCAGAGAAAAGCTGGCATATTTTCTCCACAGCTTCCTTTGCGTTATGTTCCAACACAAAGTTCAGATGGGCCTAAAATATAGAAGCAAATAAATTATAAAGTAGCCTAATTAAGCTATTTATTATTCATCATATATCATTATCTAATTATTCATCAGGGACCAAAAATATTAGCTGGATTTTTTTTTCTCTTCTTCATACAATAACATAACAGAATGATTAAGCTTAAAGAATGCAATCATGACTACAATTGGTGAACAAACTGAGAATCTGGAAAGAGATTATTTACTGTATTATAGATTGTGTTACTAGGCGGGTGCCACAATATCAACGACTAAACAGTTTATATGACCAATCTGTGACACTTGATTTATTGCCATATCTAATTAAATCATGAAGGTTGTGATATGGCTTAAAAACAAACGTAGCAACTAGTTAGCAAGCAAACATTTAGTTATTTCATAAACATTTTTCTCACTTACTGTAAAGTCCAGCGTGACAGACTCGTTTGCTATAGTTCCTGTCAGTGGAGGTAGCGTTATGCCGGATAAGTCCACGAATGCAGTCATTTGTTTTACCGTGTCCTTTACAAGCGTCTCCAAAACAGAGACAACCTCAGACTCCAACAACGACATTTTTTCCTGCTGATGTTTTGGTGAAAGATATTATAAATTCAATAAGGCCACTACAATCTTCGTTCTCTGTTCTCTTCTCTTGTATTAAACAGCGTTGCGGTTGTGCTCACTGCTGCCCCTCATTGGACTGGAGTTTACTTGCAGAGTATCATAGGCGAAAAATTTGTGTGTGTACACTGTGTGTATGTGTATGTATACATACATATGTGTATAATATATTAATATCATAATATATACACGTATTAAATAAACTATTTTTTATGTTAGATGTGATTACCGTATTCGATTTGATAGCATATTAGTGTCATGTCAAGTTTCTAGCCTGCTAGATTTCTCTAGCAGATACAGCCACTTCTGTAAACTTGTGACATTTAGGCTAAATAGGGATTTAGAAGAAATTAAAACTTATATCAATAAATAATAATAAATTAAAATGTCCTATTCTGTATGAATATGGCTTTAAAGTGCACGCGTTATTTGCATTTTAAGTCATTTTAAAGGCTGTAGTTCACCTGAATCTATTTTTATTAGAGATCTATAAAGAATCATTTTTGGGAGATTTTTCCTTTTATTATTGTACAAAAAAATAATATTATGATTTATCATGATTCTTTTGCATGTTGGTTTTAATATTTTGCAAGTGACTGAGCATTACAGCCAAACTAATGTCCGTTTTTTAAAAACATAGCCAAGAAACAAGATAACAACTTATAAAATTAAATAAGATTGGCAGAAATTCAGGCCAAAGTGGCGAACAAAGACATCACAACATAAAAATGAAACAAACAGTGCTTTATTTTTTTCAGCTACAGTAGGTGTATTTAAAGCATTCAAGAAAGAAATTAAATTAACAAAATAAAACACTACATAGACTTCACTGTATAAATTATACATTATGAAAGCTACTATTCAAATTCTCAGAGCAATGAGCGATTTTCTTTGTTTTTTATTTACATTAAAGGGATAGTTCCCCCCCAAATTAAAATAATTTTATTATAAATTTACTCTTATTAATTTTTACTCTAAATTAGTAAGAGTAAAGTAAAAATTGACTCTTATTAATTTACTCTTATTAATTTTTAAAGCTTTAAAACACATGCAAATAATTAACTTTTGTGAATTGTAGTATCCCGTGTGTGTAACTTGACCTCTGCGTTAACATGTGATGTGACAGTATGTTGGGACTGAAGCACCAGAAATGGAACAATACTTCGATATATTTTTTCAAAAGCAAATCATGGAGACATTTTAATCTTCCATGATCAAAAAGCGTGATATTGCACACCCCAACTACTATGTCAGAATTTATGGATGTTAAAACAGACCAAAAATTACAAGGAAAACCTTTTTTATTTTTTGATAAATATATACAGTCAAGCATTTCTCGTAATTTCCACAGAATTATTTACAATCCTACATAGAATCCAGGGACGAGTAGGTTGACATTACAGGTCAGAAAGCTGAAATCATCTAAAGTGGAGCGCATTTGTGATCTCTGAAATTTCTCTTATAGGCGAAACTTTTCCAGCACTTGGTGCATGTGTACGGCTTGTCGCCAGTGTGAATGTGCATGTGTGCCTTCAAATTGTTGGGCTGCGTGAAACTCTTCAGGCAAATTTCACAGGTAAACGGCTTTTCCCCGGTGTGCACACGCCTGTGTCTTTTCAAATTGGCCGATAAATGAAACGCCTTCCCACATATTTCACACTTGTGAGGTTTTTCCCCGGTATGAGTGCGTATGTGCATCTTCAGTGAGCTTGACAGCTTGAATCTCTTCCCACACATCATGCATTTGTGAGGTCTTTCTCCCGAATGCAGAAACATATGAGTTTTATATGAAGCCCTCAGAGAAAAATCCTTCCCGCAGATCTCGCACTTGAAAGGTTTCTCGCCCGTGTGAAGCTGCTGGTGCAGCCGGAGGGAATGTACGCTGCTGTACGTCCGGTCACATAACACGCACGTAAACGGTTTGCTGTTGTCCGAATGCAGCATCTGGTGAGTTTTCAATGCGTAGGCGGAGCTCAGGACCTTCCCACACACGTCACAGCGATGAGCGTTGCTCTTATCTCCCGCATTATCAATTTGATTGTGTGTTAGAATATGGTTCCTTAGGGCATAGTTATACTGGAATGTTTTCCCACACATTTCACACATAAATCGCTTCTCTCCATGCACTCGCATGTGGCCTTTGAGAGTGCTTCTCTGATTGAATCTTCTACCGCACACCTCACAGACGTACGGCTTGTCGCCGGTGTGAACGAGAACGTGCCGTTTCAGAGTCCCGGAAAGCGCAAAACTTTTCCCACAGATGTCGCACGTGTGCGGCCTCTCGCCCGTGTGCACACGAAGGTGGTGTTTCAAAAGTTTCGGGTACTTGAAGGTCTTATTGCAATGGCTGCACTTTATCGGCCGGTCACTGGAGTGAATTCTCTTGTGGTAGTTTAACGTGCCAATCAGGGAGAAACACTTCCCACAGGTGTCGCATCTGTATGGTTTTTCACCCGTGTGCACTCTCTGGTGCATGTATAAACTTCTTTTGATTGTGAATCCCTGTCCACATATTTCACAGGTAAATGGTTTGACTTCTGCGTGGACCAGTTTGTGCGCTGCGAGATCCCTGAAGCTCTTTCCGCAAGTACCGCAGGGAAATTTCTTCTTCTCGAACTTCTGCAAGTGTTTGCGAAGGTGAGTCTCCAGCGCTCTCAGCAGTGTGAACTTCTTCCCACACTTTTCACAATTGTGCGGCCTCATGATTGAATGCACGCGTTTGTGCTGCACAAGAGAAAGCATCTTTGGAAAGACCTTTCCGCACTGCTCACATACAAAAGACTCTTTGTCCCGTGGCTTTTCAGGTTGCTCGGTTGATGTCTGCAACATGTCTTCCTGATCTTCAGAACAGCCGACATCATCAGCAGCTGGTAAAGTGAAAAACAACATTACATCAATATCAATCATAGTCTATTCATATATTCACAGTTTAGCAAAAAATAAAATCACAGTGAAGCAAAATTTCTTCTACTTATTTCATTTCAGGTACTTGCCATTCAATTTTGTTGAAAGTTTTCATCTAATATTTATAATATTTACATCTTGATTTCAGCTTGTATTTTTCAGCTTTATTTTATCCGACAAAATACATTCTTAAAAGTTTCAGTTAAAGGTAGAGTAGGCAATTTCAGAGAGGCTAGTAATAGCAAGCTAGCTTTGAGATCCCATAAGATCCCACCCTCCTTTCAGAGCGTCTCGAAAGCCACGCCTTCTCCAAAAGACATGAACATGCATAGCCAGAGACAAATTACGTCATGTCTCAAAGCATATAATATTACAATAGTAATGGACGTAAACAACTTAGAGCTCTCACTTGAATCACATCACAGCTGCCGATTCATTCCAGTGTTGTTAGTGTTGGCATTGATAAATTTGATAAAATAGAACAGCTCCAGGCAGAATGTCATAGGTTGCCATCTTGTAATTACAGTTATGACATGGCATGAATGCACCATAAGCTTGTTGTTTTGTTTCAGGAGGAACTGTAAAAGGTGGCTGCTGTTTTCCTTGCGCAGCTCTGTGACTGTTTGTCTACAACTCTGTATAGCCTTATAAAACGTGCTGACGACATGTGACAGGTGTGGAAATACGTATGCTGACAGTCAGGTAAGACATCCTATCATAGCATTCAGACTGAAATGTTTTGTTCCTGTGACTTCCACAGAAGATATACATGTGTTAATATTTGGCAACTTCTATTATTGATTGCTATAAGGACGTGAAGAGAGTATCAAACTTACTAAAAACTTGCATACCCTACTTTTAACAATAACAACACTGACATGCATACACTAATAATGAATGAAAGTGGTTTGTAATGTAAAACAGCAGCAGTAATGACTCAGATGTTCTTGACACAATGAATGATTGCAAATGGTAAAGAGGCTGAGTAATAAGTGAAGGTTGGGACTCTTACCGTCACTGATCAATGTTGTCTGAATGGCTTCTTCTTCTTTTTCCGGCACCATAAGACACTGGCTTGAATTACCATCCTGTGCATGCTATAATTCACAATAAAAGTAAATGTTTCAATTAATATTTAACACCTTGTAAGTTATTTCCTTAAAATAAATGTATCTTTAAAACTGCACAGTATTATTATTCACCTTAATGCTTGAAGGTTGCTGGTGAGACGTTGCTGCCAACTCATTCAGAGGACTGATAGAGACCGATATAGCATCTCCTGTAAGAGAGGAACACAAAACAAAAATGACCGCTAATACTTAAGATAGAGAGTGATACATCTGCAAGTCTCTAGAGTGGCCTGATATTGAAATCAAGTACCCTGAGACTCCTGGTTTTCGCTAAATGTTGTTCCACTGAGGTCACGTCTCAACATCTCGTCATCTCGTCCATTCAAACACATTTGTGCTGGAACTGGTGCAAGAGATGAACAGTATCTGAAGAGACTGCAAATCTTCTGCACTGCTTCTTTGGCAAACCTCTCCATTATGCAATTGAGCTGCATTGAAATTAGAAAAATACGTAAATATGAAACCTTGAAATTATACGTAAATTGTAAATACAACAAAGGAAAAGGCAGTTTTCATAGTCAACAAAAAAAGCATTATGATAATTACAACAATTACAAATGTAATCTAAAAGAAACAGCCAAAATCTAATATATAACGTTAACTAAATATAGGTGTATGAGCTTTAGAGGAGACATGCAAAGACGAAAGTCATTCGTAAACCTTAGTATGGCCAATTTCATGTTTAAAAAAACAATAGACAATAGAAAATCCTGTATGAATAATACTATAAGTTAATTACTCAGACTGTAAACAAAAGGAGGATTCTTTAACTATTTTAATAAACAATCAATTACAGCCATACAAGTTCTAATAACAGACGTTCATACCATATGAATCTGAGTATCGTTTGATTTGATGGTGAGATGAGATTCATCGTTGCTGCATGTAAAAGTCTTTCGTATCTCCAGCTTAGCAGTGTCCGTCAGTAACGACATAACCAGAGTGGTTTGACTCTGAAAAAGCTCATACCGGGCCATAGTGACCACAGTTAAGAGACGTGCAGTAAATCCAACTCAGTTCGTGTTTGACAGCTAGCCAGCATCAGAGGATAATTCATAAAATCCTGAACTCCCCAGAAAAGTTGCACTGGGCAGTACAGTACTTCCTCTTTGTTTTAAAATAAAAGTCCCCGAATCCTTGCCATTCGTCATAAAATTTGGTTATGATTAACAAACAAAACACAAGGGTTATAAACTTGATCCTAAAAATAAGATGCATTATTGATCTCAGTCAATACAAAATAAATCTCAAAATAATATACTTCAGAAAGAGGTAAGACATTTTTCGAAATAAAAGTCTCTGAACGCTATTCAAATTAAATAAAATAAACTCCTAATTACATTTTTCTTTAAATATTTTTTGTTGGTTTAATAACAAGTGTTCCATCAGATGTCATTTTTAATAACAAAGAGCAATGAACACTTTTGACCAGTACCTTTTCTGTAATTTGTGATGACTGGATAATGATTTTTTTTTTTTTTTTAATATTTTCATCAAATAAATTCGATGACGAGTCATTCCTATTTTTTTAATATTCATTGAAAAGCATAAATCTACAAAATTATTGGCTAGCATCTTCACAAGACCAGTGATGAAATCATTAATATCAGATGTCACTTGAAACATTTAGATTAATTTATGAAACATAAAATGTTGATTATTGATTATTCTACATTGATTATTCTCAAGGACTTTCACAGACTTGGAAGTTAGAGCACACAATTTCGTCAATTCAAAATTTCCAGGTTTTTCATATGCCAACATTTACATAATTATTATTGAAGGTACACTGATATTATGCATAAAATCACTTGATAAAGGTACATATAATTGTTTTCTCAATGGAAACATTTGCCATCTCAGTGGAAACATTTAAACTGTGCATTTAAAAAAAAAAAACAAGAACCATAATATGTTTAATATTAATATATATTTAAAATATAATAGAAATATCCATATAGAGGGAACACTTGAATATTGAACCGGATATCCCTGCACAGTCTCACCTTCAAAGTCAGTGTATTGACCCCAAAATATGCAGTTTTTGCTCTTGCAAAATCATCTAAAGGCCCTTGTATACCCTTTCATGTTTTCAAAAAAACATGGGGCATTTCACACAAGATGACTTGTGAACTTGATGTCTGTAATTCTGTAATGGATTTTAAAAGAAGAAGAGGCATGCGATGTTGTCAGTGTACACACTTAAAATCAGTGCATTGCGACTCGACTTTTTAAAGAAATGCAGAAGTACAAGAAGAAGTACAGCCAAGTGCTTTTCAGAGAAACGCAAAGAAGTTTAATGTGAGTGGGAGTGCTCCCAAAGTAGCTCTCCCGATTCTCCCCATTTTAGACACTTATACCGTCAAATTTTCAGTTCCTGTTCTTCCGAGGCAAAGTTTTCAAAATAAAATACTAAAGAAAGCTGGAGAACTTAGAGAACCCACTCCATTTAATAATTGATCTGTTTGTATAGGAAAAGTCAAACGTGTTGACTCATCATTACAGCATTTAACTTTGCACAACAATTTGTGTGCTTCATTTATCGTAAAGATTACTATTAAAGGAAAAGCTCACTTCAAAATGAAAATTCTGTCATCATTTACTCACTCTCAAGTTGTTTCAAAACTGTATCAATTTCTTTCCTCTGCTGAACACATAGGAAGATATTTGAAGAATGTCGGTAAACCAGACAGTTGATGTACCCCACCGACTTCCATAGAAGGAAAAGAATACTATGGAAGTCAATAGGGTACATCAACTCCTTTGGTTACTGACATTCTTCAAAATGTCTCTTTTGTGTTCATCAGAAGAAAGAAATTCATACAGGTTTGGAACAATTTGAGGGCGAGGTATTTTTGGGTGGACTATCCTTTTAAATATCAGTAGTGACGTGAAACATTTGTAAAAAAAATTATGTTATTAGTATTTAAATTTTTCATTTTGAAGTGACCTAATCCTTTAACCACAGGAATGGTTGTTAGTTTCCCCTCCCATAAATGTTACATAAAACAAAATAACAAAAAAAACAATGCATTCCCAACAAATTGTTTATTCTTGGCCATATAGTACAATGTAATGAGGAATTCGCAACGTAGAACTATTTTCAGACCCAATTCATTAATCTATCTCTATTGAATGAATGAAAAATTGATTGAGACTTATCCAGAATTTCTTCTAAGAAAGAAAATAAAGGTAAAACAAATACGCCGTGCTATTGTACATATTGTTGTCTTTAACAGATAGTGAACCTTCATGACATTTCCAAACATTTGACTGAAAGAAACTAACTACAACAAAGAAAATGTCACTGCAATTCATCTCAAAACAAATTTCCTTTTCACCCAGGTATACACTTGTGGTCATTGTAATTTCTACGGTATGCGTATTTCTTCCCGCATTTCTGGCACGTGAAGGGTTTCACACCAGTGTGGATTTGCATGTGTGCCCTCATATGACTAATTTGTACAAATTTTTTCCCACAGACCTCGCAGCAGAACGGCCTCTCGCCTGTGTGGACACGCTTGTGTCGGATTAAGCTTCCAGATAAGCGAAAGCACATTCCACAAGTTTCGCACTTGTGTGGCTTTTCCCCGGAATGAATGCGCATATGCAGTCTGAGACTGTAAGGAAGTCCAAATTTGCTCCCACAAACAGAACATTTGTAGGGTTTAGCTTTGGTATGAACAATCTCGTGCATTTTCAAACCAATTTTCTGGATAAAAGTCTTATCACACACGCCACACTTGAACGGCATCACCCCTGAATGAACTTTCTTGTGTTCCTTCAGCGTATAGAAGCTGCTGTAGCTTTTACCGCAGACTTTACACATGTACGGATCCTTTTCCGAGTGGAGTCTCTTGTGCATTCTGAGGTTAAAGGTAGAACTGTAGCATTTTCCGCATACATCACATGGGAAAGAGTTCTTCTCACCTTTAGATTTGGCACCATCTAGCTTTTCTCCAGATTTCTTACTATGTGTGAGTGAGTGCCTCTTTAAAGCAAAGCTAAATACAAAGCTCTTTCCACATATTTCACACATGAATGGCTTCAGAGCTCCGTGCTCCGCCATGTGCCTTTTCAGAGATTTGCTGGAATAAAACTGCTTGGGACAGAGTTCACACACATGCCGTTTCACACCGCTGTGCACAAAGAGATGCCTTCTGAGGTTTGTAATGTGGCCAAACTTCTGCCCGCATATGTGACATGTATGGGGTTTCTCCCCTGTATGCACAATCTGGTGAAACTTCAATTCCGTTTTTCTTTTGAATGACTTGTCACAGAGGCTGCATTTCCACGGTTTCTCATTTAAATGAACAGTCAGATGGTGGGTGAGGTTTCCTTTGTTTGTAAAGAGCTTCCCACATGTCTCACAGCTGTATGGTTTTTCACCTGTATGGTTCCTCTGGTGTGTCAGTAAACTCCCCTTTACGGTGAAGCTACGTCCACATATGGAACATAGAAACGGCTTCACTTCCAGGTGGACAAGTTCGTGCCTCTTAACATTGGCAAAGGTTTTCCCACATGTCTTACAGACCCCTTTCTTACCGGCTGAATTGTGATGCAGTATGTGTTTCTCTAATCTTTTCAAGGATTTTAACTTCTTCCCGCACTCATTACAGTCAAATGATATTGTCTTCTTGGACTTTGTACTGATTTGCTCTGCCTGCGGGCTTACTTCAGGTTGCTGGTCTTCAACAGAGGCAATGGTACTGTATTCAACTGCAAAACATTAACAGGGTTTCAATTACTACAAGTTACAACTACAGGTATGTATGTTTATGTGTGTCTATCAACATTGATAATAATAAGAAATCTTTCTTATTTTTCATAGCAAATCAGCTTATTATAATGATTTCTGGAGGATCATTGAAGACTGGAGTCTGCATCACAAGACTAAATTACATTTTAAAATATACACAAATAGAAAATAGTAAATATACAATGTAATAATAGTTCACAAAATTACAGTTTTTATTGTTTTTTTTTTTAAATCTAAATAAAAGCCTTAATAAATGAACCTAAATAAATTAAATGCATTTAATGAATAACTAGCTAGTGAACAGTCTTCTCATTTCGATTCATTAGCTAAAAATTACAGAGAAATAAGAAAACAAATCTAATATTGTACTTGTGTCAAGCGGTACAGAATTTAAAAAATACCAAATTTAAAATACAGAAATTGTATTTTGTAGTGTTGACGTGGTCCGCTGCCTGAAGAAGTTTGAAAACAACAGGTCTAGAGTCTAGTATTTTAATTTAATGTAAAAATAAACCATAAATACCATCATAAATCACTCAAATTCTTCATTTCTTAGCTTATTATTTCCCATGAATATTAAAGATGTGCAGAACGTACATTCTATAAAAAATGCTTGCACTGGTGTCTCTTTTCCATCTCTTGACGACTCAGGAGAAAATTCAGAAACGTTTTCCTCCTCTGCACACTGAAAGAAAAAGAAAATGCTGTTGCAAGCATTTTGGCAAACAAATCAGAGTAACATCATTTCAACATTGAACTGACCTGCTGGCCTTTAACCGAATCTTGTGGTTGTACATTTTCTTCAGGTAACACGATGAGTATATTCGGTCTCTCCGTCGACACTGGTGGAGCTACAGCTGCAGAATCTGAGAGAAGGGTGAGACATTACTTGTTAAAATTGTAGTGTATTAAATATTCTTAACAAATTACATTCAAGCAAAATGCAGGATGTCTCACCAGGCACATTTTTGACTGTTGGATTGGTATTTCTTTCTGGTTTCTTCAGATGCTCCTTCGCCATCTCTTTCACATTTACTGTATCATCATGGTAACTTTTAGAGCCCTTCAGCTGAGTTGGCTTAAGAGCAAAGCAATAACTGAAGACTTTGCATATTTTTTGAACAGCCACGTTGGTAAAGGTCTCCATCACAGCTGTGAGCTTTGCCTGCAACAGATATTAACTACTGGTTGTTTTTCTGAACATCTCCACATGCCTTAATGTTCAGTTTTGGAACTAGCAAGATGGAACAGAACATTTCTTTGAAATAATGAAATACGCTTACTTATTATAGTGTTAAACATAGAAAAATATTTGAATAATCATATAAAATGTTTCTTAACCTAGAAAAAAAATACGACTAAGACGAAACATTTCAAGAATCAACTGTCTGATGGATCACAAATGACAAAAAAAAAAAAAAAATCACTTAATAGAAATTGAATAGCACGCAGATTATGCAGAGCAAAAACTAAACGTACCAGTCTGCGTTGTTTCTCATTCATTTCCAATATTGGATCTCTGTCACAATCAATTTCATTTTGGGATGGGCGAAATTCACAGTCAAAAACTTTCTGAATTTCGTCTCGAGCTGTTTCTGACAACAGTGTCATTATAGACAAAATTTGTTTGCGAAATAATTCATTCTCCACCATTGTGCTCATACAAAAATTGCAATATAATTGCTAATTTGTATATATAAAGTGATTGAATAATGAGACAACACAAACGATTCTGCGTTTGCTGTGTTCTTAACTTCCGTTCTGGACTACATATTCAAAATAAAAGTTTTCAAAAGCGTTTATTTTGAAATGGGCGATCGTAACTGTGACAGGTCCATGCGAATGGACTTTTATTTTGAAATTCAAATTGACGCACTTTACGGAAGCCATATTCAACCTGAAACAGTTGCGAATGACATTTGTCCTACTTAAATATTTTCGTTTACAGTCATGAATGAGAAATTACTGGAGTTTCGACGAGATCAGCACTGATTCACTTGGATCATCTTAGAAATGTCGGGAAAGACAAATATCCAGGTATGTTTTCATTCATTCACTATTGACCATCTACGTTAACCATTGTAGTTGAACTGTATTTATTAATTAGTATTATTAGTTATTATTTAGTGCACAGTATGCGATTATGACATAATGGCTAAGGTTGTTTTGGTTTTGGCTAGTAAGAATGGGAAATTACACCTGAACCATATTAACCCAAAAAAGTTTTAGTGTAATATGTCAAAAATGACATCTCGGTCCTTTAACGTTACTCCCTCCCTCGTGTTTAACTGACACAATGAATGAATAGGCATTATTGTCTTATCTACTGAAGCCAGGACCCTGGGGCGTAACGTAACGTTAGTGTCTCATGTTTCGGTCTATCTTGCTTCATGTTCACTATACATTGCTTTCTCATACTCAAAGTATCTGAAGACTCCCAACAGCTCATCTCACTACTATGGCAGATGGATCTTATAAATTCATTAGGGTCAGAACATGAATAAATGAATGTTACTCTGTGCTGTTTGCATTGGTACTAACTTTTGTGTGAAATTTTCTTTTACAGGACTGTGATGGCAGAGTCAGCAGGGTGATCCGTGTTGGCACCAGAAAAAGCCAGGTAAATTAATATACTGTATGTATGCTCATTGATTATCAATGTTGAAAACAGCTGTATTACTTAATATATTTGTGGAAACAGTAATACATTTTTGTCAATATTTTTTTTTATTGAATTGAAAGTTTAAAAGCACAGCATTTATTTGAAATATAAATCTTTTGTAACATTAGAAATGTCTTTTTTGACGGCTGATCCCAAACGTTTGTATGGTAGGGCACACAAAATTGATAATCTAAAATATTGTTATATCTAATATTATATGAATATCTAATAATTTAATACATTTAAATATGTATTTAAATGTGTATATTTCACAATTTGTATGACTGTTTGTCACTGGAATCATCTATTTATTTTAAAGTAGCAATGTAAAAGTCTTCCATATTATAACTATATAGATTTTGCCTCATCAATTCTTAGTATTAAAAAAATGTAGGTTTGTAAGTTTGTTTGGGTGTGTCAGTGGTGGTGATGGGTTTGATAAGCTTTCTGTCTTTGTCACGGAGGATATAAGATTGCTTAGTTTTTGTAAAGAAACTGGTCATAGCCTTCAAACAGGGGGTGTATGGAATATTGTTGAACCTTTTTGTTACTTGTATTTCTTTCAGCTGGCTCGGATTCAGACTGACAGTGTTGTAGAGAAACTCAAGGGGTTACACCCTGATGTTCATTTTGAAATAGGTAGGAGATTATTGTGTAATATGCAAAACATTGTACCAAGTATGACGAAAGTATATATTCACTTTGCTTAAACATATTTCCACTTCATACATTTTTTATTTTTTATTTCAGTGGCTATGTCAACAACTGGAGATAAAATACTTGACACGGCTCTATCCAAAGTAAGTCCTAATCTAAATTCCATTTGCGTCATAATTAATTAGTATTATAAAAGTTTTTGGAGAAATTAATTATTGTTCAAATTCTGTATTAAAGATAGGTGAAAAGAGTCTCTTCACAAAGGAATTGGAGAATGCTTTGGAAAAAAATGAGTGAGTCTATCCGTCTTTGCTTTTTATATCACTCATGCAGTACACAGCAGATTTGGCCTTTTTATCTTTTGGTGCATTTGATGTTCAGAGGTTTGTATTGCTACATTGTTGCATACGTTTCAGTATGAATAATGCTGTTGTAATACTTGTGTCTCTATAGGGTAGACCTGGTTGTGCACTCTTTGAAAGACTTGCCTACTGTTCTTCCTGTGGGCTTCACTATAGGAGCCGTGCTGAAGTAAGGAAATCACAATAGTGTCTCTATTTTCTGAAGTGCTTAAATGTTCCTCCACATCTGAAGAGTCTTTTATCTTAAAAGTTGCTGACATGTCAAACATACACAAACATGTTTATAAATAGTTGTTAAAGAGTATGGAAATACTGATGTACAGTGTATTTCTTATTGCAAATCCTTTTAATTATGAAGCCAACATTGTGATTTGACATTTCTCTCTCTTTAAAGACGAGAAAACCCCCATGATGCTGTTGTCTTGCACCCCAAAAATAAAGGCAAACGTCTCGATGCTCTCGTCAACAAGAGGTAAAAGTGGTGGCCAGTTCACAGAATTTTATTTTTTAAATGTATAATAAATTAATTAATAATAATAATACTTCATTAATACATTATTAATTAATTTGATCAAAAGTGACAGTAAAGACATAATGTTTTAAAAGATTTGTACTTCAAATAAATGATGTTCTTTTCTTTTGAACATTTTATATATATACTGTATGTATATATATACATACATTATGGTTTCCACACAAATATTAAGCATCACTGCTTTCAACATTGATATTAATTAAAACCAAATCTTGAGCAGCAAATCAGCATATTGAATAATTTCAGAAGGATTTGATGTGATGTGACACTGAAGACTGCCGTAATGATGCTGAAAATTCAATTAATTACATTTTTTAAAATTTATTAGGATAGAAAACATTTTTTTAATTATAAATGTAATAATATTTCACAATATTACTATTTCTACTGTATTTTTTAAACGAATGCAGCATAAGAGACTTAATAAGAGTAATAATAATAATAAATTTTACAGACCCCAAACTGTTTAATGGTCGTGTGTATTCACTTTTATATCTATAAAATATCTATATCTATAAATATAAATAATATATTTATATCTAAAACTTTTTTTTGTAACTTTTATACACTTTTATATCTATACGTATTATTTTTTTTATTATGTATTTACAGGATACATGTTTTCTTGAAAAATACATACATTCATATTTTATATTTGAAGTGTTATAGGTACCAGTTCTCTTCGCCGGGCTGCACAGCTGAAGAAAAGGTTTCCCCACCTGGAGTTTAAAGACATTGTATCTTTTAATGTAATGCAGCCATCATATGATTTTCTCTCACGTTTTCTGTAGATGCAAAAAAAACCCAAGTAAATTATGAATTTAGTGCTTTAACAAGATCTTGATGTTTTGTGTGAGGTGAGGTTATGTCTTAACAGTCATGTTTCAGAGAGGTAATCTCAACACCCGTCTGAAGAAGCTGGATGAAAACAATGAGTTTTCTGCCATCGTCTTAGCAGCAGCTGGTCTTCGGAGAATGGGCTGGGAGAACCGCATTGGCCAGGTGCCTCTATCCTCCTTTAACCTACAATGCACCGCAATGTCTTCCATCATGTCAACTAAATTCTTTTGAATTTTCAGCATCATTACAGCAGTCTTCAGTGTCATATGATCCTTCAGAAATCATTTAATATGTGATTTGCTGCTGAAGATTTGGTTTTAATTAATATCAATGTTGAAAACAGTGCTGCTTAATGTGTGGAAACCATGATGTATATGTATGTGTACGTTTATAAAAAGTTCAAAAGAACGTCATTGATTAGCCTATAGTGCATATTGATATATTTTGTATCATCCTGTTTCAGATCCTTGGGCCTGAGGACTGCATGTATGCCGTTGGACAGGTGGGTAACATTCAGTGTCCCCATTAAGCAAATCTCCTGCACAGCGGTGAGTGTATGTCTATCGGACTGATCCTTACAGACTGCTCTTAATGTCCTGTTGAAGGGTGCTCTGGCAGTTGAGGTGAGAGCTCGAGACCAGGACATCCTGGAAATGGTGTCAGTATTAAATGACTCGGACACTGTGTTGAGCTGTATCGCGGAGAGAGCGTTCCTCAAACACTTGGTAGGCATCCTGCTGCACTGTAAACCCCCTCACACCTGTTTACATTAATTAATAATTAACAAATAAATACACTGTAATTCAAAAGTTTGGGGTCATTAAGATTATTTTATGTTTTTGAAAGAAGTATCTATCTTATACTCATCAATAAATACTGTAACAAATGTATTGCTCGTGTCTCAACTAATGTTAACTAATGAAGCTCATTGTAAAGTGTCACCATTACTTTTTACTTGGTAGTTACACCATATTACATTTATGACATTTAAATAGAAACTTTTTTTCTGGAAAATTGTATAAAAGTTTTTTAAAACCACTAAAGAACTTTGTGCATGTCCCTTAAACTACTTTTTTTATAGGAAGGGGGGTGCAGTGTTCCAGTTGCTGTTTACACTGAAGTTAAGAATTCACAGGTAGTGAGGAACTACATTCTGATTTGACTTTACACTCCATTAGAAAATGTCTCTCAGCTGAAAGACAGATCTGTGCTCGTTTTACAGATCTACATGACCGGTGCAGTATTCAGTCTTGATGGTTCAGACAGTCTGAAGGAGACAATGCAGACAAGCATCAGCTCAGACAATCAGGTTGTTAATCCACTAAAATATAGATGTCATTTCCGATATTCTGAATGTTTTGAATTTTACACTGATCCGTTTGCGTGTAACCTCATTATTCCCAGACTGAGGAGCAGGAGAAGGTTGATGAGAAGGTCCAGCGTGTGGGTATCACTGCATTAAAGGTGTCAGGAGCAGCCCAGGATGCCGCAGTGAAGTTAGGAGTGGACCTTGGAAATCTGCTGCTCAGCAAAGGGGCCAAAGAGATACTGACTGTAGCCAGACAGCTTAATGATGCACGATAGGTACAAAATAGTCCGTATCCATAGCTGAAGACCAACCACCCCCTTTTCCAGACGTATTTTTTTAAAGGTCTACAAGTATTTAAGTGTTATCCTATATAGATTACCTCTTTATTTTGTGCCTAATTAAGATATTAGTTCATTTTTCACGGAAAAAAGTTACTTTGAGTTGTATTTACAGGATTTTTAGCAAAGATCAATTTGCATTACTAGTTTAAACAGACTTGGGTGATGCAGAATAATAATGCCAAAATGACTTATTCACTGAAGAGAAACATGAAAAGCATCTTCATTACAGAGAGCTTGAAGACAGAAATGATATTTGCTCTCATCAAGCCATGAATACACAATCATGCCTTTTAAGATGGTGTGTGTTTTATCTAAACACGTGCTTATTTTGAAACGTGAATTATTCTGGGATGTACTTTTCCAAAAGCTGCTTGAGGTATCATCTACATTTTATCTTTACTGACTGTGCGTATGTGAAGCTATACATCATAATAACTTATATAACACTACAGAATGATTTTGTATAATTGGGCCTGCTGATTTTTGATCATATTTAGTGTGAAAATTTTATTTAAAAAAAACCCCCATTGCAATAACTTTTCATTAGGGCTGTCAAAACGATTAATCGCGATTAATCGCATCCAAAATAAAAGTTTGTGTTTACATAATATATGTGGGGGCACTGTGTATAATTATTTTGTATATATATAAAAAATGTATGTATATTTATGAAAAAAATATTATTTATATATAAAATATTTATATTTATATATAATATAAATTATATATAAATCTATATACAGAATATACATGAAAATATTTCTTAAATATATACAAGCATGTGTGTGTATTTATATATATATATATATATATATATATATATATATATAATAATTATACACAGTGACCCCACATATATTATGTAAACACAAACTTTTATTTTGGATGCGATTAATCGTGATTAATCGTTTTGACAGCCCTAGTTTTCATTCATTCCCAAATAGTTTATGCCTTAAATGTTGTCATTGATCCCTTTAAATTGGTTGTCAGATCTTTCTAACATCAGTGCCTGGAAATTAAAAAATTCTTTGTGTATGTGGCTATGAGCTCATGGTCTCATAGAGATGTAAAGTTTGTATGCACTGCCTCATCCTTTTCATTCATTCCTCTCAAATATGTTGATGATTTATTTATTTGGCTAAATGTATTTACTGGACATCATCTTGTTCTTACAATTGAACGATGATGTATGATGAAACTAAGCCAGTATTAATTTGCTGTGATATTCTAAAACACTGTTTTTTTATTTTGTATGGTTTAGAGCTAGTTTAACTGATACCAAATTGATTTAATGTAAGCATATGCAAGATATGTAGAATGTACTGAAACTGTTGAATTCCATAAAATACATTTATTTATTTATTTTTTAATTTAGTTGTGGTGTACTGGTAAACTGAACTCTGAATAACTTGATATCATTGTTTGCCATTACTTTGAAAGGGGGCATTTACTTGAAACAGCATATTTCAAAAGTTTGGTGGTTTTAAGAGCAGAGTTGTTTGTTTTTACCTACTTTATTTGCTAGTCCGAAATAAATTAAGCAATATAAATGCAGTCATGTGTTTTTGACTCTCTTAGTTGTTTTTTACAAACTGAATTAGACCGTAAGATAGGCCTACCACTATGTCTCTACTTTTTCTTCGTAAATCTAAAATAAAGTTTTACTCGAGACTTGACATTTCATGGCTGTGGTACAAATGGATATATGGATATAATAAATAGTATTTCATTATATTATCAGAACTGTCTCTGCTCTAAACTCAGAATAGAAAAATAGATTTGAAGCAGAAAAGTTAATCAAAGTTGTCCTAAGATAAGAATGGGTATTGTTTAAAATTCATCTATAACTTTGATGAAAGTTTTTGATCCACTTCAAATGTTGACTACTTTTCATGAGTAATGTTTCATATATCTATTCCAGGTACCAGTTGACACGCTGAAAGACTGCCTGTCAGATGTCAAGCTTAGACTCGTTCAGATCTTGATCTGTGGTGAACTCGTTTTATTAATGCTTGGCTTCTGGCAACCAGCTGTGGCACGTTGTCATCGCGTCCACTTAACAGGAAAGTACATACCACACTGTCCAGAAATCTATAATCTCATACCTGCTTCACGCACGATGAAGTGATTTTCACAATAATGTAAAATATGTATATAGATATAAATATGTAGCCCATATACTATATATATATACTATATATATATATATATATTTTTTTTTTTCTCCCAATAATTTATTTGTTACAAAGCATTAACATTTACAAACCATTGCTAATTTAACATAAAAAGCAAGCAGGCTACTACGTGCATGGTTTGGCATGACTGAAACTGATCATAATTCAGCTCATAATTCCTAAAAAGCTTACATCTCAGTTCACCTCGATCTCACAAATCTCAGTTATTATCTGTGAAACTGACTGCACAATGTCTTTCATAATATCTACAGTTTGTTTGTTATTATCAGAACATTTCCCAGCATGCAGAATTCTGCATTGAACAAAAAGTAACTTTTGACTGGTGAGGGGATTCTATCTTAAATGCATCTGATCTACCGTTATTTCGTTCATAAAATCAACATGTCTTGGCTGGCTACATTGTTCAACGCTGCAAACATGTTAGAAATTGAAACTCTGGCCTGGCCTGTAAATGGTTTCTATTTCTAGTTTTAGTTATTGTTGCTTTTGTGCACCAGACGAATAGCAATTTATTGGTTTAGATGGTTTATTTATAGATATTTCAATTTTTTGGGGGGGTCCCACGAATTGTTTTATTCTCCCACAATCCGCACACACAAGAGTGCATTACCGCCCGCGCGTCCTATTGTGCTCTGTGTTACTTTGGGTCCTGTGGGAATGCATGCCTCTAGTCTGTTAGGAATAGTGTGGTTGTACCTTAGAAATCCACCTATTATGCCCAAATTACATCTAAAGAGGGGGAGCTGGATTTCACACTCCACCCATGGCTAAACAGTGAGCAGCCTCTCTATCCCAGGTTTTGCGTCACACCCCCAACTAAACTCCCTCAGCAGTCAGGTCTCAGGTTTTCATTCAGTTCTGTACGGGATTACCAGTGGCAGGACCTATTTCTGGTACTTATTGTAAAGGAAAAAAGTGACGTGCATTTCAAGACTTAAATATATTTCCTTTCAAGTGTTGGCCTACCCCAGGTAAGTTAATTTTTTAACATTGCAGTTAATTCTCAGTAGGAGCAAAACTTTTTCAATAGGCCTGCTGGTTTTATCATGACTGATTTTAGAACAATGGCATAACATCTGTCTGAATTATAATATAATAATGTCTAAAAATGTTATTCAGGGAATAATTTTTATCACATATTTTAATCGTAATACTATGCTGTGCTCTTTTATACTTACTATGCTCTTTTAAGAGGGCTGGTATGCATGGTATAGGAATGGTATCATTAGAGAAAAAAAAAAACTACTAATTCTTGTGGATTAGTGTACATAAAGAAGCATAAAGACCACAAAGCCAAATCTCTTAACTCTCTGTGTTGGCCTGTTACTTAAAAAAAAAAAAAAGTTATATATATATATATATATATATATATAACTTTTATAATATAAAAATTATATATATATATAAAACTTTTATAATATAAAAATTATATATATATATAAATAAATGATTATTTTTATTTTCTTAAAAAAAGTTATATATATATATATATATATAAATGACTATTTTTATTTTCTTATTTTTATTTTTGCCCAATAAAACAGCCTTATTACCATTAAAATGACAGGAAAATAATGCTGTTTTCGATCACTTAGGGCTTTAGTTTAACACTTTCGTTTATTTTTAACAAATCCCTTCTTATTTTCAAATTTTGTATTTGTATTTTGTAAACCAGTTTGTATCTAAGTATTTGCAGAGAATTTTTTTTTTAATTTTTAGAGCGCCCCCCCCCCCCCCCCCCCCAACTTCCTTTTCTAAAATATCTCTTCATAAAATTGATAGGGTTGGTAATAACAAAGAAATATTTACAAAATTACTGAATGCACACTAAATTATGTTTTATTATCTGAATGTTCTGGATGTATACGTTATCTAACACTTGTAAATAAACATGCACAGTATTTCAACAAATAGTGGGTAAAAAAATCACAGTGGCAATAATTTGTTACCATACATCTATGAAATATTGTTTCAAATGTATGCAATGCATTCCAACAAGATTTCTATTGTACAGGCTGTCTCCTCACGGCACAATCTACTAAGTCTCATGTGAACACTCGAGCTATCCCCTCCTACCAAGTGCTCTGTGTGGGACTGAGCCAATGATATCTGTCTCTGACCTGGCTATTCACATTCTCTGATTTCACTCTTTCTTTTGGCTGTCAAACTCCAGGGACTTACATCTAGCCTGTTAGTTCAGTGTGTCAGCACAATGCAAACTCTCGGAAGAAACCAAATCCGAGCCTTTAACAAAAGCTCCAAATTCTAAATCAGATCAGTTTAACCGAGTTGGGGCCTCTCCTGATTCCCGAATGAGCAGATAGTGAAAAAAGGTTTGCATTTCAAGGGCAGAATATAGGAAGATGCACCCCTTGGAGATTTCTCATTTTTAATGTATGGTTATGTACAGTATAATGACTCAAGTACTTTGTTGACTAGAAGTCACAGTGAAATTAAATGTGAAAATGTAACTATATATTTTTTTAGACATGTAGTCACAGCACTGAAGTGTTTTTGCTCCCTTTTAGACTTGTGGAATGTCCGAGAAGACGTCTGATCCAGGGATGGTTAGCATTACAGTGGAAGACAGCCTTTGTAATGGAGCCACACAGCCTCAGGAAGCTCCATTGCTAACCCATCTGAAGAAGGTGGAGAACCACGTCACAGAGGCACAGCGCTTCTCTCACCTGCCCAAACGCACTGCTGTGGACCTGGTGTTCAGTGACCTCTCCTACACCATCAGAGAAGGACCGTGGTGGGAGAAAAAAGGTCAGGAGTATATACACATTTTGATTAATGTAACATAAATATGAAGAAAATGGAAGTTCACATCTGTACAGTGGAGGCTGTAGCTCAAATCTTTTATGGATTGCAGAAGAATAGAATGCAGGAGAAGAAAATTTAACACTCTTACTTCAGCAAAAACAAACAAAAAATGAAACATGTGCCGGTTATCTGAAGTAATTTTCCCTATTAGCATGCTTGAATTGGATCATCGAAGGTCTGCAGCAAAGACTGATGAGATTAAAGTAAGATTAAATACATAAAGTATGTTTGTATATTTAACATATTTAATTATAGCAGGTTTGCGTAATATTTCAAGTTTGTATTTCACTGTTATTCATTTTTGAGGAATGCTGAATCTGTTTTTGTGAGGACTTGAGAAATGTCCGTCAATAAATGGGAAAACAAAGGCCCTGTTTACACCTGGTATTAAAGCCAAGACGCCCAACATTCAACCCTAAAATAGTCATATAACCATTGCAATAACTCAGAGGTGTAAATATGTAAATACAAGTCAAATAGGATATTAAAACATTCATGACTTGGCTAGATGCATTCTTATAGTAGCAGCTTTTGTTAGTTTACAAAGCGGATATGGTAAGTAATGGCATATTACCAGTTTAGCATATAAAGGAGATTAAAATCACATTAGAACAATTAACAAGACTGATCTTGGCCTTGCTTTTCCATTTAGATCTTTCGATTTGGAGGTATAACTTCATGAATGCTGGTATCTCATTCTGATCACTTGTTTTTACTGTCTAGTCTGGCCCAAAGATAGGAGTTGGTTCTTTACTTATTGGTGAAAAGATACCAGTGTGGAAGATGCTACTATTTTGCAGCCTTCATTGGCCAACAAGACTTTTATTTTTGCTGTGCCATCACCACAAGTAGTTTAAATTAGATTACATCACATCTGACATCACTAGGGAGAATAACATTTTCAATCTGAAGTTGCTTTATGATATCATCCTAATGCTTGTCCCTTGGTAATTCTCCTTCTTATGCACGATGAATGTAGCATTCACAATATGTGTCTGCATTATGATAAATAAATACAGTCAGAATGAAATATATTTGTAGAGTGAATGTGAGTGTAAAGTGTAATTTGCACTCTATGCATCCATTGTGGCCTATTAGCAAGAGCTCCACCAATGATGATAATATGGCAGCATCAAACGACTTCTAAACATTCAGTGAACAGACATGTATGGGAATAATGTCAAAGAGGGCTTTCCTTGATTTGACTGTGAGACCAGAGTTTAGGCTGCTAATTAGAGTGCCTTGCTTTGAAATACTGTAAGTCGGGGTTTGACAATCCTGGGAGTATCCCAACCTATCCCATCCCAATTTTATGTGACCTTTCGGTCTGTGGGTGGGTGAAAGCCATCTTGGTGGACTCGTAGAAAGGTCAATGAGCAGACTTGTCTGTTGTCTGAGTGGTTTAATTAGCCTCTGAACTTAAAGGTGATGAGAGAATCAGACTCAAAAGCCTTTATCACTCACTTTCTCACATTTCTTAGCTTTGGAGAAGATATGTAGTACAGTCATGAGGTTCATGGATTAAACCATGCTTCTTATTTGAAGGGATTAACTGCAAGTCGACCGTTTGTTCAAAAGGAGAACTAACCGTATGATGCCAAGCCAAGCATATATTTTTTTTCCTCCTGCAGGTTATAAGGCCTTGCTCAAGTGTCTATCAGGCAAGTTCTGCAGTCGGGAACTCGTTGGCATTATGGGTCCCTCTGGGTCTGGAAAGTCTACCCTGATGAACATCCTGGCAGGGTATAGGTGAGGTTACATTGAGTGTAAAAGTAATGCTGGGGGGAAAAATTGATCATATTATTGGATTTGATTTGGAATGCATTTAAAATAAATAACATATATTTTAAAGGGACTATGTGTGACTTTTTATGTAATGTATTATTTAAAATCAATACTTATTCATAAATATGTCCTCAATGGTGTACAAATACCTCTGCCAATTATCTGACTTATCCTCATAAACAAAGAATTTATTATCTTTATATACATGGGACGGTAAGTCCACGGAGGCTTCCATGTTTTTCCGCCATCTTGAAAAACTATAATAGAAATGGACGTAAAGTACTAGGCAAACGCGTTTCCACAACGCGTTTTCATTCAGAGCCAGCGTGACGTGACTGAACGCAGCAGAAATGGATGAGCAGAGCAGTGAGAGGCGCTTCACGGCCCCGGGAAGTTTAAAAGGCTGCATTGCAAATCCTCGTCGCCAGAAATGTCCAAATAAATAGATTGTAAAAGGAAACGTGACCGGAGATTACAAAAAACACGAGTTAATGTCAGGATAGCTTTTTCCAGGGGGATAGAACTAATGCAGGGGAAAATTTTCAAAAGTCCTGCTTTCTTCTCGACAGATAACTTTAAGGCAATGTTACAATCTTAATTACAAGCTTTTTTTTCATTGTTTGGTTGTGTACTTTTACTTATATAGACAGATGAACATTTATAGTTAAAAGTTGATGAGGATATCTAATGCACGTATTTAAGGCTACTTCAGAAAATATAATGAATAAAGAGCATAAAGGCATAACTAAAGGTATACTTACTTATTACAATAGATCATGCTTTTCACAGTCAGTAATTCATAATGTAACATTCGTTTATTCGTTGTGTCAAGATGCTGTTTGTCTGAAATAACAAACCTGTTCAACTGAAGGAACACTTGACGAAGTGCTGATCCTGTCTTAGTTTTTTGGTACATAATGGTTACCGTAGAAAAAGCGAGGCGCTTGAGAGCACAATTTCGTTTGAATGCAAAATACATTTTCACCGCTAGATGGCAGCAATTCCTACACAATGTCCCTTTAAATTAAATTAAATCTTGAAAGCTTATATGCCCATGGCTGGTTGTCTTATGTGTTGAAGGGAAACAGGGATGACTGGACAGATACTGGTAAATGGAAAGCTCCGAGACCTCCGAACCTTTCGTAAAATGTCCTGTTACATTATGCAGGAAGACAGATTGGTGCCTCACTTGACCGTTCAAGAAGCAATGATGGTAAGTCTGCAGGGAGAACGATGTGGTAAAGGATGTCCCCCTACTGCTGGTTTGATGCTAATGCTCATATTACAATCACTTCATAATGATTTTCATGTGCAGAAATGTCAACTCAACTGAATGATTTCTCCACTGTTTTTAAGGTATCAGCCAACCTGAAGCTTAATGAAAACACAGAGGTGAAAAAAGAGCTGGTAGGTGAAGCTCGTCGCCTCATTCAAACTTGCTCCAGTATTTTCCCCTGTGAAATTTCACCTACTTTCCATGTGTTTATGTTGGCATGTAGATAAAGGAAATTCTGACAGCCCTGGGACTACATGAGTGTGTCCACACTCGTACTGTCTCTCTCTCTGGGGGCCAGTGTAAGAGGTTAGCTATTGCCCTCGAGCTAGTAAACAACCCCCCAGTCATGTTCTTTGATGAGCCCACTAGGTAATGATGTTACAGTCTTTAGACACAAATAAAACAGCATTATTTATATGCTTTTGCTTGTGACATGGATTTTTTTTATACAGTATGTTTGTTAAATGTTGCTTTTTGATTTCAGTGGTTTGGATAGTGCATCCTGTTTCCAGGTAGTGTCTTTAATGAAGTCTCTGGCACAAGGAGGGCGAACCATCATTTGCACTATTCATCAGCCCAGTGCCAAACTCTTCGAGATGTTTGATAAGGTACAAAGGCATGTGAAAATCGTTTGGGGAATCTGAAACGTCTTCAGATCCCTTCAGTCATCATTTGTTTTATTCCGTGTCTCTTTCACAGCTGTATATTTTAAGCCAAGGCCAGTGCATATACAAGGGAAGTGTCCCATACCTCATCACTTATTTGAAGGGACTGGGTCTTCACTGTCCCACATACCACAATCCTGCAGATTTCAGTGAGTTGACCATGTGTAAATACCCATACTTACATTCTCACATATACAAGCATATATGCATATGTGTGTGTGTGTGTGTATATATACATTCAGTAAGGATGCATTTAATTGATAAAAAGTGACAGCAAAAAAAAAGTGACATTCCTATTTCAAATAAATTCTGTTCCTGTAAACTTTCTAAAACTATTTATACTGTAGTATCATGGTTTCCATTTTTTAAGTTTTCAACATTAATAATAATACATATTTCCTGAGTACCAAATATATATATATATATATATATATATATATATATATATATATATATATATATATATATATATTGCATCATGCCTGTTTTGTGCTTCTTTCTGTAGTCATTGAGGTAGCATCAGGAGAGTATGGTGACTTGAACCCAGTGTTGTTTGAGGCTGTTCAGGGTGGCATGTGCGCTTTGGGGGAAAAGTGCAACTGTATCGACATAACCACCGTAACCCCATGCGCTGCAAAATGTGTCAAAGTGAGTGATGCTAGTTTCATAATCACCCGTTGCTTCCGGTGGATAGCAGCTGCAGTGCTTACTTGAATAAATTGTGGTCAGGATGTATGCTAGACAAACTGATCAACTACGTTCGAAAGCCTCTATCAAATAAAAAAAAAATATTGTATGTGTTCAATATGATATAACTGCCTTCTTAATGTTTCCTACACTTGCTTTTACAGGATTCAGGACACATTGAGAGCCATACTTTTGCTACAAGCTCTCTGACTCAGTTCTGCATTCTATTTAAAAGAACATTTATTACAATATGCAGAGACCAGGTACAAAGTTGTTTCATTTAGTTGATATCTGGTATGTCAGTCCTAAACTTTCCTAAGTGTGTGTCCAAAATGACACAATACTGCCTTTCAAAGTAAATATACCAACTCTGAAAGTGACAAAAATATTTTATTTTTTATTGAACTTGATGCCAAACCCATCTTACAAACTAGATAAATAAATATATATATATATATATATATATATTAGGGCTGTGCAAAAGTTAATTGCGATTAATCGCATCCAAAATAAAAGTCTGTGTTTACATAATATATTTGTGTGTGCTGTATATAATTATTTTGTATATATAAATACCTATGCATGCATGTATATATTTAAGAATTATTTGCACTTAAATTCTGTATATATATATATATATATGAAGAGTTCAGATGCAAAAGCCTCTAAGTGCCATTTGAAATTTTCGTCTAAAATGCCCATTTTTATCAAGCTTATATATTTAAGTTCAGTGATTTCACTTAAATGACAATTAAAAGGTAATCTTCATTGCCATTTAAGTGAAATTACTGAACAAAAATATACAAGCTTGATAAAAATGATCATTTTAGAAGAAAATTTCAAATGGCATTTAGAGGCTTTTGCATCTGAACTCTTCATATATATATATATATAAATACATAATATACATATTAAATAAATATAAATATTTTATATATGAATAACACATTTTCTTAAATATATACATGCATGTGTGTGTATTTACATATACAAAATAATTATATACAGCACACACAAATATATTATGTAAACACAGACTTTTATTTTGGATGCGATTAATCGCAATTAACTTTTGCACAGCCCTAATATATATATATATATATATATATATATATATATATATATATATATATCAATTCGATCAATTTTGATCTCAACTCAGTTTTGAAATTTGTAGCCATTGCATTTTACTTTTGCAGAATTGTTTAATAATGCCGTTTGGTTCTTGATCTAGGTTTTGACACATTTGCGGCTAATGTCACACATCTCTATTGGAGTGTTGATAGGCCTGCTGTACCTCAATATTGGCAATGATGCCAGCAAAGTCTTCAACAACACCGGTTTCCTCTTCTTCTCAATGCTTTTTATCATGTTTGGAGCGCTGATGCCTACAGTTCTTACCTGTAAGTTAGAAAAGAGTTGTCACAGTTTAACTATCAACACATGTACCACAATTTTGAGTCGAAACTCATGTCATACATTCAGCAGGGGAAGTGAAAGTGGTTTCGATCTGATTCTCTGCCCTGTTTTCAGTTCCTCTAGAGATGGCTGTGTTTCTGAGAGAACATCTAAACTATTGGTACAGTCTGAAGGCTTACTATCTGGCTAAGACAATGGCTGACATTCCATTCCAGGTGGGTGCCTGTCTGCCTGTCTAAGCCTCACTGGCTCCATTTTATGCCTGATATAAGCCGAGCATGTTTTGACAGTGCTGCTGAAAGTTTAATATAATGGAACTAAGAAAAAGGAATCATGGACACTTATAACACCAACATTTGATATTGTCATGGGTTTGTGCACTCTTTCTCAGGTCATTTGTCCTATCATGTACTGCAGTATTGTGTACTGGATGACTGAACAGCCTCCAGAGGCAACCCGCTACTTGCTGTTTTTGGCTTTGTCAATCTGTACAGCTTTAGTAGCTCAGTCTCTTGGGCTTCTGGTCGGTGCTGCCTCCACATCCCTTCAGGTACATGTTGCAGCTGCTATCACTGTTAACTAAATGTTTTTATTTCTCAGAGCTCCAGACTGTGACAAAAACAATTACGACGGTGCTTTAAAATCATGTCAGGATAGCTGTGAAAACATAGCCTCTATATTAAGAGGATAAAAGTTTAAGAGATGCCTGCAACTCTAGTTTACGAAGACATTGTTATCGGTCATAACTTCTGGAGAAAAATAACGCAGATATTGGACAAAGATTAAACCTTTTTGGTGCTCATGTGATGACCTCCTGTGTTCGTACACGCTATCAGATTAAGGTTTTTGATGAAAACATTCCAGGATTTTTTCCATATAATGGACTTCAATAGGAACCAAACGGTTCAAGGTCCAAATGAGAGTTTCAGTGGAGCTTTAAACGACACCAGACGATGAATAAGGGTCTTATCTAGGACCCTTTGAGTCATGACTCGAAAAAAGATTCATGAGAGTCACGAGCACTGATCACAGAACAGAGAAAGGTGAGCATTTGTTAAACTTTTATATTTATTTTTGAAATGAGCGATCGTTTCACTTGATAAGACCATTATTCATCGTCTAGTGTTGTTTAAAGCCCTAAAGTTTGCACTGAAACTCTCATTTGAACCTTGAACCGTTTGGTTCCCATTGAAGTCCATTATATGGAGAAAATCCTGGAATGTTTTCATCAAAAACCTTAATTTCTTTTCGACTGAAGAAAGAATGACGTGGACATCTTGGATGACATGGGGGTGAGTAAATTATCAGCAAAAGTTTTTTTTTAAAAGTGAACTACTCCTTTAAAAAATGCAATTAAAGAAACATTATATTTATGCTAAAAAATGTCTTTTGTTATTTTCGAAAAAATAAATAAATAAGATATCAATTGGTCATTGGTTAGCCTTGTTTGATTTGACTCTAAAACAGTGTCTATACTAGACGCAAATGGCGCAAAGTGACAAAAATCGATCCCTTTATAATCAGATGCGGTCTAGACTGGATGCGGCTTAACACGTCATGACAAATTCCTGATGGTAAACTGATGCCCTTTCCTATTTCTGACATACTTCAAGTGTGAACACTACTTCTTAAATGAAGACAAATGGATTTGCAGCAGTCGCTTTGTCATTTCCTGTTCAAAAAGCCTCAAGCACTGTCATGTTAGTGTAGACATGGTGTAAGAAAAACTATTTGTTTATCAAATACAAGCCAAGCACATAATATGTAACTGCCATACGACCATTACTATGATACAATCATCTGACTGATAGCAGATTGCTTCCTAAATTGTAGCACTGAACAGAGCATATTCTGGAAACCTGCTTTGAAACAATATTTTTTGTGAGAAAAGCACTATACAAATAAACTCACATTAAATTAAATATGTTCAGTCTGGATGCCTGCTTTTGGTTATGGTATAACTTTTCAGCTTGTTTTGGCTTGGCATAGACTTTTTTTTTAAACATACTGTATTGTGTATCTTCTTCACAGGTGGCCACTTTTGTTGGTCCAGTGACAGCCATTCCAGTTCTACTGTTCTCAGGCTTCTTTGTGAACTTTGACACCATTCCAGAATACTTACTGTGGAGTTCTTATGTGTCCTATGTCCGGTAGGCTATTTATATCTTAAATTGATGTGTTTGCTCTCACAATGCAAACTTACAGTTTCACGTTTGTTTGATTATGCTTATGATAGGTATGGATTTGAGGGGGTGATTTTGTCCATTTATGGGATGAACCGAACTGATCTTGAATGTCCAGGAAGGATTTGCAAGTTCCAAAGACCTGAAGAAGTTCTGCAGTTGTTGGATGTAGAAGATGCCAAGCTCTACATGGACTTCATTGTACTGGGTATTTTCTTCCTTATCCTGCGACTCGCCACTTACTTGGTTCTTCGGTACAAAATAAAATCGGAGCGATAATATTCAAGTCATGGCGTTTCATGGTCTCCAGCACAGGCTAAACCATTTCCAAGGTGTCATCCTCTGCTCAGGAAGGTCAGATTTACTTGTTGATCATTTCGTTTTCTTGTTTTGTTTTTCATTTGGATTAAATAAATTACATTTCATTAGGGGATTTTGCACCAGATTGTTAGATCTGCACCAGAAGGTTCACACTGTGCCTGGGTTTCCAATCTTTTGTATAGTATTTTTTATTATACTAATTTTCTATCCTTTTTGATTATTTAGTTTTTTCGTCTCGAGATTTTATGTAATTACTTGGTGCTACAAATTATGTATTAAACAAAGTTTTTAATTTTTTTAGACCAACAAACTTTCATACTATGTCAGCAATGTATTGCATAAGATGTCATACTGCCAAATGTATGTAGTGTGTTTAGAAATTAAATTCTGAGACCCATCAGAGGTGCAGTTTCTGACTAACAATTGCAAAACACTGTGCTTGAATGTAGTATCCACACAGGTTCATATAATAATTTCAAAATAAATGCTTTAACTGTTATTTATTTGACCTCTTACAGTAAGTACAAACTAAGCCATCTGACAGTGCATTTTGGAGAGAGAACTCATGACTCATGAACTAAAAAAGTTTGTTTCATGTTTCATCAAGAATTGTAACTTCCCAGAATTCATTGGAGCTACAAAGAGCCTACAGTGGAAGCACTCGTCATCCCTGAGGAACCCCTATAGGTCCATGTTTAGAACTTGTTGGACTTGATACTGAAAATAGGTGTGTCGGTTTGATTGAACAGGGCAAAAACAACTTATGACATTGCAAAATTTTAAAGTCAAAAATAATTAATGCTTGGGTGAGCCTATAACATTGCAGAACCCAAGAAACCTTGTATTGTAGATTTTTAACTGCTGGAAGAATATATAATTTTTAAAAAATCATTATGCTTTCACATTATAATCCTAACTCGGCATATGTGGCGTCAACTATATGGTTTTATTAAGTAATTTGACCTTCGCTGCGGCGTTACATTAAGAGCAAAGTTGAAAGTTTGTGTTTGTGGGCGGTACTACGACTGACTAGCTTAGCAGGAAGACGGAACGGCGGAGAGCTCATCGTCCTGCCGTAGAATGGACGCTTTCCTCGGCTTTGGTCGGAGCGTCAGAACGCTGGCAGAGTTCGAGGGAAAATTTGGAAGAATTCACCGCATTCCCAGCCTTTAGATTAGGTAAAAAAATTGCATTAATTACAAGCATTTTAATCGTTACGTCTGATTTCTCATGTTAACGGTAGCAGTCATTGTGCTCTGTTGCTCTGTTATTCATCATCACATGTGATTTATATTGAAATAAAGTACGTCACAACAACGCTTCTGAAA
Source organism: Cyprinella venusta (assembly GCA_038021265.1). NCBI lineage: Eukaryota > Metazoa > Chordata > Actinopteri > Cypriniformes > Leuciscidae > Cyprinella > Cyprinella venusta. The sequence goes on along the minus strand of CM075881.1, from coordinate 11,025,506 downwards.
CCAAGTTCAGAACTGAGTTTGCGTAGAATTCCAAAAATCGAATTGACATTCCATTATATGATTGAATCACACTCGAATATGCATGACAGGCACGTGTGACGGATACATCTGTTCTGTTTACATTTACAGACTAAACTGTTTGACCTGTACGAAATGTTTTGAAGTGCAGTTGGATATGCAAATGTTTTACAGATAAGGAAACTGCTAAAAAGAGCTCTGTACAAGCCAAATAAATAAATACATATGATAAACACTGACCTTCTTGAGTTATGCCCTGATTGTAAGGTTACTATTTTTAGACGAGGGACCTATAGCTTTAGGGAATTGGTATGGCTTAAGATTGACATTGCCACTGTATGCAATACTTGGTATCAATTGTCTTTAAAGGGATACTCCACTTTTTTGGGAAATAGGCTTATTTTACCACTCCCCCAGAGTTAAACAGTTGAGTTTTACCGTTTTCTAATACATTCAGCCGATTTTCTGATATTTAGAAGAATAGTAGAAGAATAGTTTCCATAGTAGGAAAAAAAATATACTATGGAAGTCAATGAGACCAGAAACTGTCTGGTTACTGATATTCTTCCAAATATCAGGAAATCAGCTGAATGGATTCAAAAACGGTAAAACCCAACTGTTTAACTCTGGGGGAGTGGTAAAATGAGCCTATTTCCAAAAAAAAGTGGAGTGTCCCTTTAAGCTAGACTTTAAAAATAATCCTTATTGTTAAATATCACGATAAAGCATTTGATTGTTGGTTATTTTGGACTGTAACTGTCTGGTATATGTGCCGTGTGCTGTTAACTGTGTTTGGGAATGTGAAATCAAATTTCAACTCATCTTGTGAAGAAATTATATGTCTGGAATTTATTTGGGAAGTATTTAAATGCCACATTGTTCACACTAATTAGTTATCCATCACGTGGTTTCTTTAAATAATAGACATTGTCCAGAATTAACACTTTGGGTGTGGTAAAAACAATATCACGTTCCTGTGTAAGCATTATGTGTCATTGAAATGCAAAGCCAAAGGTGTGACCTTACAAGGTTTGGCTTGTTTTTCACAGACACACTTATGTTACTGTGTTGTTGATACCATTGTTTCTTTGTACTACACAGTTTCCAGACCTGTTTAACCTTTTAAGTAACTATCTCAAAACATATAATACTTTAGGGGGGATTTTAGTCAGAATGTGGCGGCTTGGAAGGCCATCGGGAACGGAAGTGTTAAGATGGAGATGCCGAGGGTCATCAAAAGATGTCTGCTGCAAACTTCACACCAGGGCTCCCGAGACAGGTAGGTGTTTGATAACCTTTAATATTTAAATAATCAATTATTTATATGTGAGTTTTATTTGATTTATTTTAAAATATTTGAACACACACACAAAATATATATGTTTTAAACATACCATGTTCACCAAGGTTGCGTTTATTTGATCAAAAATAGAAAGGCCTTTACCATTGTGAAGTATTTTTTACAATTTAAAATAAGTGTTTCTATTTCGTGTTAAAATGTATTGTATTGATATCAAAATCATACTGACCCCAAACGTTTAAAAGGTAATGTATATCATTGTTTATTTTGTTCTGTAAAATTGAAATAATAATTGCTCATTTCAGCCCGATCAGATGGCATCTGTGGTAGTGTAAAACAACGTCACTTGCCATTCCCAATGTAAGTATAATTCTGAGAGAAATTAATCCAGTGTTTCCTGATGCAGCATCTATGTCTAGTATTTTCAGGAAATATGTTTTTTAAAAATTGTCTGTGTGTTGTCTCATCGGCACGAAAACAAGCTCTTATAGAAATTCATGGAGAGAACTGAGAACATCTATGTGCTATTCCCTCTCTGGATTCAACTCCAGGTACTTTTGTACCCATGAGCCGGTCACAGGTGAGTTTATGCAGTTTACATTTGAATGCCATATTAAAATATCTTAGTGATTTAGTGCCTCTTAATCTATGATCATTCAAAATATCAATGCATTTTATGCTTGTATTAACCGGCAGATCCCATTGAGATTCACAAACAGAAGTTGTCATTATGGTTCAGTCACCTTCCTCAAGAGGAGAGGCAATTCGGTGGCTACTTTTCTCCCGAAACTATGCATGTGGAGCCACTTATCCTAGAGCGTCATCCTGATGAGGATAGAGGCCTTAGTCCCTTCAAGGCAAAGGAAAGGGTATCTCCATGTCCTTCTCTCACAGTTGAGCAGCTTTTTGTTGATAATAATAATGGAAACAAGGCACGAGGACTAAATGTTTTGTTATATGGCGCTGTCGGCACAGGGAAAAGTACTGTCGTCCGTAAACTGGTGCTGGATTGGTGTGCTGGATCTATTTTCTCCCAGTTCAAACTTGTGTTGCCCTTCTCCTGTGAGGATCTTGCCAATTTATCCAAACCAACATCCCTTCGAAACCTTGTAGGCAGGAAATATATGCATCTTCTCAAGACACCTTATCTCAGTGGAGAGAATGACAAGGCTAAGGATGTCCTCTTCGTCTTCAATGGAATGGAGAAAATGAAGCTGGATTTTCGTATCGGCTCCTCAGAGTTATGCAGTGATCCCAATGAGGCTCTCCCATCAGGGGCTGTTGTTGTGAATCTGCTTAGGAAGTACATGCTACCTGAGGTACTGAGTGAGTTTAGCACTTTATTTTTGAAGCTTTTTTTTTCTGTGACCTGGCGTGTTGAATCATGTCATGTTCCAGATTAAATGGGTTGGTGGTTTTGTGATGTAATTACCATGGGTTAATGACATGACACTCTTTTCTAATTTACAAATACTACAATTCATAAATACAGTGACTTTAATACACCTGATATATGATGAGGATTTTTGTTAATTCTGAATTTAAATTAATTGATATTTTGTTTCTCATAATGAAGAAAAAAAGAATGATATTCTTGAAAAGAAAATCTTTTCAAGTTAACTAATTTTGTTATTTATTTTGTAAAAATGGCATCAACGTCATGTGGGGCCACCAACATACCTAAAAAATATAAAAATATAATAAAAAAAATATGAAATGTAATAAAAATATAATAAAAGTTATATCATCAAGGGTACCCCTGCAAACCCTTAGGGCCGTGTACCAGGGTCAGTCAGGAAGTCTCATATCAGACAGATATTTTTATGTTGTTAATTCATATTTATGAATTCATTATATTCATTTATAATACAGATAATTGTTTTTTATATTGAAACATAAAACTGGATGGAAAATAATGATAAAGATGGATAGACAGATACTTTTAAGATTATATTCAAAAATTACTTTTTACTTGGTTAGATTTTACATTTATCCACACTTTTCTTGGCAATCATATAAATATGATAATATGTGAAAGGGCTTTCAATTGATTAATCGCATCCAAAATAAAAGTTTGCCTTTACATAATATACGTGGGTGCACTGTGTGTAATTATTTTATATATATAAATACACACAATCTTGTAAATATTTAAGAAATATTTCTATGTATATACTGTATATAGATTTATATACAATTTATATTATATATAAATATTTGATAAATAAATAATATTTTTTTTTCTTAAATTTACATGCATGTGTGTGTATTTTTATATATATATATATATATATATATATATATAATTATACACAGTGCAACCACATATATTATGTAAACACATACTTTTATTCTGGATGCGATTAATCGCGATTAATCATTTGACAGCCCTAATATGTGACCAAAATTAATTTTGAGAATACATTTATAAGAACTTAGCACACATGGGGAATCTTATTTACCATTGACCTCCCTGTTTTTAGATGAATGTTTATTGTAATTCATAACTGCTAAAACATGTTGATTTTCTTACAGGCCAGCATTTTGGTTACAACCAGACTATCTGCCGTGGACAATGTTCCTAGAAAATACATAAAACGTTATGTACAGATCTGTGGCTTCAATGATCCTGATCGCCAGAGAGCCTACTTCACCAGTAGACTCTTGCAACAGAATGAAGAAAAGCCGTACAAGGCTGCCGAGATGCTCATAGAGATGCTTTACCTAAATCTACAGCGGGAAACTCAGTTAGCGACCGCCTGCTTCTTACCATCTTATTGCTGGCTCACATGCGCCACTCTTCACTTATTGCATTTTACAGATACGAAGGCACCAATTCGAACCCTCACTGGCACCTACACCAGTTTCATGAGGCTCAACTTCGGAGGAGAAGTGATTACGTTGGACGGAAACGTCTCTTCGCCAGAGCAACAGAACTCACTAATGCTCTATGTGGTCCGTACTGTTGGGAAACTAGCTTTTGATGGCATCACCAACAAACGGATATCGTTCTCCGATGGCGAACTGGAGCAGTGGGTCGGCGGCAAGACTAAAACGGACGAGGAGCTCCAGCAACTGGCGGTGTTTCGCACAGATGTGCTTGATTTCTTTCTGGTGCCTCGTGACGATCATGGTGCAGATCCCGAAACTGGTGGCAGACGCTACGTGTTTGCTGTTCCTGCCATGCAGGAATATCTAGCTGCACTTTATGTCGTTCTTGGCGAGAACAAAAGCGTCCTGGAGAAGTTGACTTGGGAGGTTTCACAGGCTTTGGGACAAGCCAGTGAGGACATAACAAGCCTACTGAGCATCCTCTCCAAAATCATACCTTTCCGAATCTTCGCTGTTTTCAACTTGCTCAAGTTGTTCCCAAAATATTTCGAGCGATTCAGCAGCCTTAGCAAGGGGCGTATCGCCAACACCATGGCTGCGGAAATGTTTCGTTCAGAGGACAGCTTCAACGAAGATGTCTTGGACCAGGTGGAGCAAAGTCTGCTGGGAGTGCATGGTCCTCAGCCACAACAGGAAACCGACACCAGGGCGTTTGAACTCTATCCTATCTTCATGGGTGGACTGCTTCATTACGGGAACCGGAGGCTGTTAGACCAGCTCGGATGCAACATAAAGAGTCACACGGTTGCTCAGATCACTCGTGTGCTGAGAAAACACCTGATCAAGGAGAGCATGAAGAAGCAGCCTCCTGCCGAACTCATGGACCTTCTGGTCCTGCTCTATGAGTTTCAGAACCCTCGACTCACTGCTGAAGTCCTGCAATCCATCAAGACCATTGACTTGTCGACCGTACGCATGACACCACACAAGTGCTTTGTGCTGAGCACCGTTCTGGGCTGTACACGCTCAGGCTTCCACCTGAATGAGCTCAAGCTCTCCTCCTGTCACATCACTCCAGAGTTACTGCAGATGCTCTGGCCAGCCTTCCATCACACCAGAAACCTCAAGTGAGACTTACACGTACTATGGAGAAAACGAACTAGCCAATGTTTTGCATGCTTGAATCATGTCGTGTTCTGCATAGAAGTAGAAACCTTTGAAGCATACTGAACATCTAACATAAGCTTTTTGTTTACCTCTTTAAATATTGCTAAATCTGATATTAATACATGTTTGACATGCAGTTAGTTGAGTGTACTCCAGGGCTCATCAACTAGCAGTTTCCTGCTGAAAACAACAACAAAAAAAAACTCTTCCAGTCTGGTCAAGTTAGTGTGTTTAATTTGGTTCTCTCAACATGACCAGCTGAAAAGTGGCCAAAATCAGCCTTCAGACCAGTATGACCAATCTAGGATACCAATTTCTTACCAGCTAAGAATCTTAAAAAAAGTATCTTTATTTCCACAAAAATATTAATCAGCACAATTGATGACAATAAGAAATGTTTCTTGAGTAGCAAATCAGCATACTATAATGATTTCTGAAGGATCATGTGACACCGAATACTGGAATGATGCTGAAAATTCAACTTTACCATCTCAGGAATAAATAAACTTTGAATATATATTAAAATAATTTCATTTTAATTGTAATAATTAGGCCTTTCAAACGATTAATCACGATTAATCGGATCCAAAATAAAAGTTAGTGTTTGCATATTATATGTGGGTGCACTGTGTATAATTATTTTATATATATATAAATACACACATGCTTGGAAATATTTTCATGTGTATACTGTATATAGATTTATATATATAATTTATATTAAATACAAATATTTTATATATGAATAATTTTTTTTCTTAAATATACATGCATGTGTGTGTTTATATATATATATATATATATATATATATATACAAAATACAAAAAACAAAAAACCCACATATAATATTTAAACACAAACTTTTATTTTGGATGTGATTAATCGTTTGACAGCCCTAGTAATAATATTTCGCAATATTACTATTTTGATCAAATAAATACAGCCTTGATGAGCATCAAAAAATCTCAATGTTTTTATGAGACCTTACCTCTGCTTTATACTAATATTAATAAAAACACTGTTATAAGTGTGTTTAGTGTTGTTCATGTCAACACGTTAAACTGGCCAAAAAGGGGCTAGATTTTGATAATTAGGTTTAATAGTATTTGACCCCTTATTGAAATGATCTGATCCTCCATAGAAGCTAAATGAAGTGCCCTGCAATACACTGATCTCAAGTTTTATGAATAACCAAAAAGTTTTTGTGCTGCATCTTATTGATTGAAAGTTTTGGACCTTTAACATGCAACTTTGTATTATGGATTCCATTGTTGCATTGAAATTGCTTTGCTTGCAGAATGCAGTCAGTAATAATTACACCCAAGCACAATTACCTCATTAGTTATTGATTTTCTGCCTGGGAAATCGGCAAACTAATGGCATGCGTGTGTGTTTTTGCTCACTGTGTGTTTACAGTCTCCAGTTTAACAGCCTGGGTCCCGAGTCCTGCATTCTACTGCGAGATCTCCTACTTGAGCCCAACTGTACTATTAAGTCATTACAGTAAGCCTGATTTCAATAGCATATTGTAACTGTGATATATTCATGGTTGAGGGGTTGGTGACATTTTTACTGACAAAAAATTACACTTTTGTTTTGCCAGTAAGCTTCATGTAATGTATTTATTAGTGGCATAGCATCTGTTCACTGATTCTTGAGACATGGGACAAAACATGTTATACCTGCCTTGAATTTTGGAAATAGCAACACTTCCACTTTGAAATTATTCAGAGATCATCACTAGAGTGTTTTTACCCAAACACACCATTTAATTTTCTCTTCATTTATAAAACTTCTCTCGTTAGATCATAATATAATACTTCATGTAAAAATAATTTAATAAATTGTATATATATGTATATATAAAATTATTATTATACTTATAGTTTAAAGTAACTTATAATTGTATACATTCAGTTTTCATTTAGTTAAATACGTAGTAATTATGCTATGTGATTTTATTTTTTTTATAGATTTTTAAAAATATTACTATTTAGGTTGATTTCATTTTATTTCAGTTTTTTCTTTTAGTTAGCTGCCAGACCAACATTTTTATTTTCATTTGGTTTTCCATCTAATATTTATACTATTTCAGCTTTATTTAATTAAAAAGGTTTTTATTAGTTCTAGTTTTATTGTCCTGACTCATATTTCATTTCATCATTGAAGGAAATGCAAAATTTTTTGTAAACGATTTTGACAGTATTGGCCTATGCAGAAATAAGCTAGGAAAAAACTATTTGTGAGAAAGACGCCAAAAGCTGTGGCCAAATGGAAACGTATAACTGTGGCGATGTGGATTAACAGGTTAATCCAATTTATACATGAACTAGTTTTTCAGTTTCATACTAGTTCTCAAGTATCAGTGTGCTACGAAAAAAAAGTGTTTCTTGTGAATTTTGTTTTGCTCTGATCACAGGTTGTGTGACAACTACTTGACGGACACCGGCATTAGCCATTTACTGGAAGCTCTGTCTGGTAACCACTCTCTGGAACAGCTGTATCTGATGCACACGGGGCTCGGGGACCAATCGGCACACATGCTGGCTGAGAAACTGGGCCAGCATAACATGTTGAAGGAACTGAATGTGGCCTACAACAACATCGGAGACAATGCAGCTCTCACACTCGTCGACGCCTGTCGTGAACATCCCAGCATCCACACAGTACAGTGAGTAGAAAAAGACATGTTTTTATTTAATAGACCTTATGCACCAGAGAAACGTGGGCGCCGGCATCTTTAGAATATTGTCTTTGAACTTTTTGCGTTTTTGCGGTCGCTCTGTATATTTCTGTGGCATTGCTGTCGAGGAGTAATTAGCTGGTGAAGTGGATTTACTTATTGTAGAGATAACAAAAGTTATCATGAGAATTGTAATGTTTATCATAAGCATTGTTAAAGCAGATGTTTTAACAAATGTCGACCGGGAAATTATTTACGAGCAGTTCATTCAAACCTATGCAAGATCGCAATGAAAATACAGACCGAAAGTCAAAAGACAACGAGTGCAGCGCTGAAAGGGGGCGGGGCTACATAAGGTCTATAGCCCCCCCAAAAATACATATATATATCTTATAAATCCACCTAATTTCATGCTAATTTGTGATGTCAATAGATGTTTAATGTGTATACTTCCTCCCAGCCTGTACCTGAACCAGCTTACCGATGTGGGCAAGCAGTCGCTGCACGTGCGTGGTGTTCCTCGGGTGAAGGAGGGCCGGCGAGTAAAAGTCCTAGCCTCTGTAACAGAGGGTTCAGACATCTCAGAGGACTGGCATCCTATTCTGAGCGTAATTGGAAAGAATTCTCTTTCCTGGGATAGAGGCCGTGTACGCGAGCAACTGCTGGTTTTCCTGAAAGACCTGGAATGGGGTCGGAAACAGCACCGTGGTTTCTGGAAAAAGATGCACTTCCGGCGAGTAGAGAGTGTTGTGAGGCAAACTTTGCGCTTACTGGAAAAGAGCAGTAATACGGGTACAGGGAACGGTACAAAATGATGCAATTATGATGCTAAAGTGTCTAATTTCTCAAAGGGATATTTGTTGCCAATCCAGTTAGCCTTAAAGGGATAGTGCACCCAAAAATGATTTACTCACCCTCATGCCAGCCCTGTTATATGACTTTCTTTCTTCAGATCAACAAAAATGAAGATTTTTAGGAAAATTGTCCATCTCTGTGAATGGATTGGATTTAATGCACTGAATAGGTGGGACTTGGTTGATGCCTGAAAAACCACACGCAGTCCTTTCGGTAATCCATTCGAGCCTATTGGATGCATCAATGTCTTCTTCTCAAGTAAGATGATCGGTGCATGTTAGGAAAATACTCATATTTTAAACACTTTTAAGTATGAAAACTCAATTTGGGCCAGCTGTCTTCTTAAGTTCAGCTTGACATGATTGTACGTGCCTTGTGAAGTTAGCCTGGGAAGTAAGGCTGAAGCACAGAGCACAGCCACTTCTTGCGCAAGCTTTACAATGCACTGACGAAATGTCAAAACACCCTTCTCAAGAACACTTTGTATCACAGTAAACCAGACGCTAAATGTTAAATACACCCATCGTTTCGCTTCGAATAACATTGATTCGTCCACTTGGGGGTTTATAGATTACCATCACGATCGCTTTGAGCGTCAACCAATTGACACCCATTAACTTGCATTATACTCGCAGAGATGGATTATTTTACCAAAAAACATTTGTTTGTGTTTATCTGAAGAAAGAAAGTCACATACATTGGGGGTGGCAAGAGGGTGAATAAACAGGGTGAATAAACAACAGGGTGAATAAAATACCTTTAATATTTCTCACTTGGTTAGTAAAGGGTTGATTTTACTAATCATTGTGTTTACAGCATATCCGTCAACTTTAGCTTTAGATCATTTTGAGAAAACACTGTGACAATTGTGTGTTATTTTATTGTTTGAGGGAAAGATCAATATATGGTAATCTAGAATTTTCAGATTACTACTTGAAAAAAACATGTTGCATGATGACAAATGTTGGCATTTACAGCCATTTCTGTGTAAAATCTTTACACAATATTTGAGTGTCAAATGGTGCTCTAGCCAAGGTTAAACCAAGTAAGGTTAACGAATCGTAATGTGCAATAAAATCAAAATAAAACTAAAACTACTGATGTAAGACTTGTCATACTGTACTTTGCTTTGACTTTCAGTAAAAAGAAGCTGCTCATACCTCCTCAAAAACAATCAAGCTTATTTAGGGAGTTTGTAGTTAGTTGTTTTAATTGCAGTTGTTTATGTAATACTTCCTTCATCTGATGATGGCAGTTGTCTCATAAACCTGAGATTAAATATTAATCTCCTGGTGGAACAAGGAGGAGCCATGCTGACAAAAGCATTGTAATGCTTCATTTAAATGTGTACCTTGCACCCTTTAAGAAGCCCAGGGCTCAGCAGGACCATGAGAGTCACAACAGGTAATTTACCACTATATTTATACACACATATGTATGTACATACAACAATATATTCCATTGCAGTGATTGTGCAGCCTGTAATGTAAATGTTAGAAAACGACTTTTAATAGGCTTTTATTATTTATTTTTTATTAACCAGTGGAGATCGACAACCTTTACTGTATTAAAAAAGCTCCTAGAGAAAGAGCGAATGTAGTAATAATGATAGATGGATAGGTGTGATATTAGCAGTGTCATATTTATATCCCTTTATTTATTTTGATGCACACTATCAAAACTACATTCTGAGAATTTGCAACATTATTTTTAAAGATTTTCAAAAAGTTATTTAAACAGCCGAAGAGTTACAATTATATAAATAAGCTGATTTCTTCAATACCTCTGTAAAAATATTTTTTCTTTTTTAAAAGTTTTTACAATGAAAGTACAGACAAAAATAAGCACTGAATCCGGTCAGCTAAAGATTTTCCTTTTGAACTCTGACCTCAAGTCTTGTCAGCATTGTGTACAGATTGACTGTGTGATTGCAAGTCATATTTCTGTGAAGGCAAACTCCTGAGTGTTATTTTAATGTAAAATAGTTCGGTCCTTGCAAAAGGCAAATTTTGTAAAAAAAAAAAAAAAAGTCCTGTGTTGTGTCCTGAAAAAGTCAAAAAAAAAAAAAAAAAAAAAAAAAAGTCCTGAACTGTGTAGTGGTTGTGAATCTATGGAAATGAGTAAAATAGAGTTAACACATGATATTTTGAGAACACTCTCAGAAAAAAAGGTATAAAATCTTTCACTGGGGAAGTACCAGATCAAAAGTTTGCGCCTTTGTAATTTATTTACCACTAAAGGGTGCATATTAGTACCTTAAAGGTACCACTTATAGTTTTTGTACCTTTTTCTAGGCATGGTTTATTTATATTAGTACATTTTAATTGTTTACTTTTGCAGATCCAGTGGATGCCCCAGAGTTACCAAAGTAAGTTCTTCAGAATGCTCTTTTAATGTGACCTTTAGACTTAACTTTGCACCCTTTCCTACATGTGCTAACTGACAACAATACGCATTGAGACATTCTTCATAATTCTGCTTTACCCTGCAGTTTGTTTACATAAAAAAAATATTGACAGCACAGTGCAAATGTTTTCCACAGGAAGTTCACCTTCAACCCGAAAGAAGGGATTGACAACCCTGCTTTAGTGATCTCGGATGACAAAGGTTAGGCTGTTTTCTTAATATTTTTCATCCAGTCAGCAAATGATAGATCATTAACTGGCTTAAAGAAAAAGAGATTTGACATGCTGGATTAAATGTCCCCAGAGCCTGATGTGCATCCGCGGCTGTGTGTTCTGAAGCGGGAGGAGGGTCAGGGCTTTGGCTTCTACCTGAGCAAGGACCCTGGCTGCAGAGGACATGTGGTGCGGCAGGTGGAGCTTTGGAGCAGCGCAGAGCAGGCTGGGCTGAGGAAGGGGGACCGTGTTTTGGAGGTCAATGAGGACTTTGTGGATGACAAGGAGCACTCAACTGTGAGAGCACTTCTTTATGCAAACATGAGACCTTTGTATTCTGTAAATTAAACACACTGGAATACAAATGACATTGGCAAGTAGATGCACAGCATTAAGCGAGAGTTCACTCAAAAATTCTGTCATTATTTACTCACCATCTTGGTTTTTGCAAACGTGTGATTTGGAATGGGCCAACAAATAATTTTTGTCCCTATACAACATGATTTCAACAAAATACCATGGCCAATGACAAATATTAGGGGAATATTACATGATTAACCAATGAGAATCAAGTATGCCAGAGTGTTGGTGAAAAAACAACAACAATGGACTCCCGATGTTCTCATATTTTATAACAATATTCATCCTGAAAAATTGACAGAATTTACATGTTACACATGCATTAACCTTTGTTAATGTTATGTAAAATGGTTCACATTACAGTGCATTAACATATTGACAGATTTGATCTTAAAAATATATTAGGAAATGTTGAGATTCACATTAGCTAAGATTAATAAATGTTGTAGAAGTAGCCTACATTGTTAGTTCATTTTAACTAATATATCAGGCTATTTAACTAATGATTTATATAATGCGGTGCTTTATTTTAATATTATTAATTAACAATGAACAGATAACAAAGATGAACAAATATTATAACAAATGTATTGCTTTTTGTAGTTAATATTACTTAATGCTTAACTAATAAGACCTTACTTTGTAAAGAGTTTCCAGCATACTGTATACTGTGTATACTCGGTAACACTTTAATTTACAGTGTCCTTGTTGCATATGTTCCCTGTACTTTAATTATAAACAGTAAATTATGCATAATTACATGCAACTAAACCTCATCCAAATCCTAACCCTAACCCTAGAGCTAAGTACATGTTGTTCATTCATATTATTCCGTACTTAAATATATAATTGCACTGTAACAATGAGACCTCAAAATAAAGTATAAACATTGTGTCTTGTTTTCAGGTGGTGCTGAAGGTGCAGGCGTCTGGGCTGAAACTATATCTGTTAGTGCTGAGTGCTCAGGATTATGAGTTTGCAGTTTCGGAGAGAAGAGACCTCATGCTGCTCGCCAGAGATTACCATCCCGTAGAGGGCTGTTCTCGCCCACGGTTATGTTACATCACTAAAGAGCCTGGGAGCGGCTTAGGCCTCAGCATCATTCCCATTGAAGGTACTGCTCATTTTGCTCTGCACTAAACATGTGTTTGAAGCTTAGATTGATGCATTTTTTTTACATTTATTAATTTAAGATGACTAGTTTAAGATTTGTAAAATTTTATTCACAAAACAAGTTTTAGTTTATCAAGACTTCAAAAAAGAGGGTACAGAATTTATCTCAAAAACATAAAAAACACTAAAACATAGGACAGACTAGGATATATTTACAGAATAGATTATATATATATATATGTGTGTATATATATATATATATATATATATATATATATATAAAACACTTCAAAAAATGAAAGTATGAAACAGTTATGGAAGTTTAAATTCACAGTAAATCAAATATACTGTATTATATATTTTTTATTTTATATAAAATATATGTTTTACAAAATATTTTTTACTCTAAAATTACTATAAAATCAAAGCCATAAATCTAACCAAGTTATGTTCCAAATTTGAAGTTGACATCACAAAAATTGAAGTTCCCATGAGATTTTGTTTAGGCGTAGTACCAAAAATAGCCACCGGGTGCCATTGAATTTAGTTGTATACATTCTGCCTTAACAAATTAATACATTTCTGTCCAAATATCAATTCTGTCAGAAAATTTGGAACCTTGAGACTCAGACCTTTCTGACAATATGTGTTTTGTCAAGATTAGAAAAGGTTTTGATCATAAATTATGAAATATAATAATGCCCAAAAGGGGAGGAGCCTTATAAAATAAGTACTGTTTTTATGGTAACGCAACGTTCAATTATAAAACGGTTTTCACAGGATGAATTCTGAGTTTATAAGCTTTCAAATGATACATAATGATACATCGACTTTTTGTGACAAAGGTCAGACCTCCTGTTATGATGCAGATTTTTTGAGGTGCACTCTTGTCATAAATTCATCAATTACTCTTCCTACATAATTTGTAACACAAAAATAGAATATCTATTTATAAGTCTTAGACCTTTCCAATGATGTATAATTTGTCATAATTAGATTAGGATTTAATAGAAATATAGTGAAGTAAAGTTAAACGGTACAGGGATTGTGACCGTTAAGGGGGTTAAGGACCCATCAGCCTGATGGATGCATGGATGGACGGACGGATTGATGGATGGATAGAAGTTAAAGTATACTAAATGAGGAACTAGATGAGAAAGTAGTTGATGCACATCGTCATAGAATGTTTCAGCATGGTGTATGTATACACGGATCATTGTGGACAGTTCTGGTTCATTCAATATGTGAGTAGGTGAGCGAGGCTGTTATCGTCTCAGTCCAGTGAATGATGGATCAGCTGAGAGAGCAGGAGTCCAGAATGGAGACAGGCTGATCTGGATCAATGGAGTCATGGTTTCAGCACTCACATATGCAGCGCTGTCAAAAATGGTAAGTGTAGTCATGTGATATCTTCATTAGAATGTAATCTCCAATATTTTCAGTTTTAGGGACCACAGAGCTTCTAGATTCCACTTTGTTCCATCAGGTGAAGAAATGTGAGGACCATGTGACTGTCTTGGTAATTGACAGCAGGAGTGAAAAGAGTTATAATCGCTTGAGATTACCCATAATTCCTGCTTTCGCCAAAACTCACAATCTACCCTACAGACCAAAAACACTCCACTTGACTCAAGGACCACAGGGATACGGGTTCCTCTTAAGGCAAGAGAAGTTACGATCTGGATGTATTGGTAAGAAATCAATCAGTTATTATTAACTAAAACTAAAACTATTACAGGTTTTTGTAAACTGAAAGCAAGTTAAAATTTAAATTTTATCTAAATATTTTATTGAAAACAAAATTGAAAATAGTGTCTTGGCAAATAACCGAAATAAGTTTAAGTTGAAGCACTAAAATTATCTGTAATAATAATAAATAACTAATTACTATACATATTTTATAAGCATTAATACATATGATTAAACATAAATATTAAATATACAACTATAGTATAAATATTACAATAAATAATAAATTGTAAATAAGTAATATTCATATTAATTAGTTAGATTATGAAATTAATAAATATTTATATAAATATTAAATTACTAATAAAGTAAGAATGAAATACAGTAAATAATTAAGATTAAAACTTACAAAATTGGACATTATTTTATTCCAAAGACTGGTTGGACATAATGTGATGTTATTTTATTTTTGATACATAGTTTTATTTCTCTTCAGGTTTATACATGTAACATACTCTAATGGTGGGTAGAAAAAGATAATATTTTTTTCAGGTAATATTTTAAACATTGTATTGTATTGTGTGTGTGTACATTTATATTTTTTTACAGTCTATTTTATATATATATATATATATATATATATAGTATTAAAAAATACTATTTTATTTTCCAATATTTTATACTTCCAATATTTTAGGAAGGAGGTCCCTCGTATAAAAGGATATTTTGGGGTCTATGGCGTCAAATATTTTTTTTTAAATCCCTGTTTTAGTAGTCAAATGTGGTACTTGCCGGAAACACAGTAATCATTTTATTTCAGTATACAGTAAATTTCCATCACTTTGTGAAATGTTGACTCTATAGCTCATGTATTACGAGAGATCGACCCCTGCAGCCCAGCTGAGACTGCAGGAATGGAGGATGGAGAGCTTGTGCTAGCGGTAAACGGGGAGCAGGTGGAGGATGCAGAGCACGAGGGCATCGTCAGCAAAATACGGCAAAGCGGCCAGCAGGTCACCCTAACCACCATCTCCATCCCAGGCAGAGACTATTACACACAGGTGCTTAATGCAACCATACGCACATGCTCAACACACTTGCTAAACGAACAGCTGCTAAATCAGCATATTTTACCTCTGATTGAAGACATTTGACCCTGAGGGCTAACCAAGAGTCTTGGTTCATGCTCCTAACTCTTATGCTACACATCGAAACAGGTGTTTTTTTAAAATAAAATGAATGAATCATGAATGTGTGGAACAGACATGGACCACAGGGAATGGGTGGGGTTGCTGTGACCTACATAGCATAGGAATCATTATTCTTGCAGTAGTGCTTAAAATTATCACTGAGAAGGTGTCTGTTATTTGATCCACTTCAGCTGGGTATTTCTCCATTGCTGTTCTATGAAGACCAGATTCCAAAAAGGAAACAGTTCTCTAAACCTCCCCCACTACATCATGAGGGACACCAAAATCCAGTACAGCCTCGACTTTGTGTGCTTCAAAAGGAGTGCTCGGGATTTGGCTTCAACCTAGGCTGTGTTCAAAATAAGCCTGGGGCGTATATCGGCCAGGTACTGTTTCTCAGTTTAGTTATTATTTTATTGGTAGATCTACTAAATGTTCATTCAAATTTTAGAAGTAATGATGTTTGTAGTAGGGCAACCGGTAAGTTAGCATCTCCCTGTTTCCCTTGACAAAAACCCAATAGGATTTTTTCCTTTGACTTTTGGATTACTGCAGAAAAGAAGCTCTGTAGTACAAGTTTATCATTCTTACATGTGTCCTACATCATGAAAAGAACACAACTTGGTTACACTTTATTTTAAGGTGTCATTGTTACACTATAATTATACAGGTAAGTACTGAGTAATATTAAGTAATTACATGTACTTACTAAAGTGTTGGGATTTGGCTTTAGGGTTAGTTGCATGTAATTATGCATAATTTATAGTTATTACTATAGTAACTACATGTAACATGTAACAATGACACTGTTAGACACTTGTTAGCAAATGCCTTTTTCAATACAAGGATTTTTTTAAATGTTAAGGGGCAGCATTACTAATGCATTTTAAGTTGTAGCTAAAAAACTTGAAAAAATCTTTGGCTTATTTGAACCAAAGACCTTATTTCAGGCATTTAACCACAAACCTATTCGAAAAACCCACTGTATTTAGGACAATTGAACCGAAAGTGCTAAAATACTAATTCGTTTCCAGGTTTTAGCCTACAAAAATATGTCATCCCTGGAGCAATCTATAGCAAAACTGTCACAATGTTTTCACACAAGTCTCACTGAGCATGCCCCTCATATGCCATTGGTCGGGCAGATGATAGTCCTGCCCCCAGACCCATGCCATTGGCTGAGATGTATTGTCATCACCACAATGTTTACGCTTTCACAGAAAATAACTTGACTTATATTTGTCTTCGCATATTAATAGTTCACCTAAAAATTGTAATTCTAGCTTTAACATTGACTGATATGTGTAATTCTCCTTCTTGTCTATAGGTGATGGCGGGGAGTGCAGGAGAGAGAGCTGGGCTGTGTGAGTGGGATGTGGTGGTAGAGGTGAATGGACAGAATGTGGAGGAAGAGTATTTTGATGAAGTAGTGAGACTGATAAAAGAGGGAGGAACTACTCTCAGGCTGCTAGTCGTGGAGGGAATAGGATATGAGAAACTGAGAAACACCAGCCAGACTTTAAGTTCAAACGAGGTGAGACCCGCTCACACACATGCATGCGTTTTGTGATTTTAGGATTATTTGTTTTTAATTTAAACATTGTTTTACAGGTTCCAGAGGCTTCACA
Source organism: Cyprinella venusta (assembly GCA_038021265.1). NCBI lineage: Eukaryota > Metazoa > Chordata > Actinopteri > Cypriniformes > Leuciscidae > Cyprinella > Cyprinella venusta. Next base: position 11,008,052 of record CM075881.1, on the reverse strand, counting down.
AGATGATTTTGTATGAATTAATATAACGAGGTAAAACATTCATTTTGTTAACTTATTTAACAATTTCTGTAAAATCTTAATTCTTTCAAAAAAAGTAATTTCAAATGTTTTGCACACACTTACGAAGATTGTCTTATGTATTGCAAAGATATTGACAAAGGGGAAAACATTTCTCAGAAAAAAGCAAATCTGCTTGTCAATAACCACATTTATTATTGGCGTCATTATTTATTGCAGTCACAACACATATTTGAGTACAAATGTACAAATACAAATTTGTATTGAGTACAAATGTTGAGTATGTAATTCAGCATTATATAGAGACTAGGGTATATGTACAATCAAGTTTACACAAAGCGATTTATATTGTTGTATGACTGTAAGTATGAAAGCACAATGAAATCTTAAACTCTTTATTATTTGTTTACACCTCATTCTGGAAACTTGCATATAGAGGTGTGATTTCATGTTAATATAAAAAGTTTTATTTCAAAAGTGGTTGAATACAAATGTGTAGCATAAGTGAATTTTCACCTTTTAGTATTTTAACTGATTTTTGAATATACAGATTTACACTCACCGGCCACTTTATTAGGTACACCTGTCCAACTGCTCGTTAACACTTAATTTCTAAGCAGCCAATCACATGGCGGCAACTCAGTGCATTTAGGCATGTAGACATGGTCAAGACAATCTCCTGCAGTTCAAACCGAGCATCAGTATGGGGAAGAAAGGTGATTTGAGTGACTTTGAACGTGGCATGATTGTTGGTGCCAGAAGGGCTGGTCTGAGTATTTCAGAAACTGCTAATCTACTGGGATTTTCACGCACAACCATCTCTAGGGTTTACAGAGAATGGTCCGAAAAAGAAAAAACATCCAGTGAGCGGCAGTTCTGTGGGCGGAAATGCCTTGTTGATGCCAGAGGTCAGAGGAGAATGGCCAGACTGGTTCGAGCTGATAGAAGGGCAACAGTGACTCAAATAACCACCCGTTACAACCAAGGTGGGCAGAAGAGCATCTCTGAACGCACAGTACGTCGAACTTTGAGGCAGATGGGCTACAGCAGCAGAAGACCACACCGGGTGCCACTCCTTTCAGCTAAGAACAGGAAACTGAGGCTACAATTTGCACAAGCTCATCGAAATTGGACAATAGAAGATTGGAAAAACGTTGCCTGGTCTGATGAGTCTCGATTTCTGCTGCGACATTCGGATGGTAGGGTCAGAATTTGGCGTCTACAACATGAAAGCATGGATCCATCCTGCCTTGTATCAACGGTTAAGGCTGGTGGTGGTGGTGTCATGGTGTGGGGAATATTTTCTTGGCACTCTTTGGGCCCCTTGGTACCAATTGAGCATCGTTGCAACGCCACAGCCTACCTGAGTATTGTTGCTGACCATGTCCATCCCTTTATGACCACAATGTACCCAACTTCTGATGGCTACTTTCAGCAGGATAATGCGCCATGTCATAAAGCTGGAATCATCTCAGACTGGTTTCTTGAACATGACAATGAGTTTGCTGTACTCAAATGGCCTCCACAGTCACCAGATCTCAATCCAATAGAGCATCTTTGGGATGTGGTGGAACGGGAGATTCGCATCATGGATGTGTAGCCGACAAATCTGCGGCAACTGTGTGATGCCATCATGTCAATATGGACCAAACTCCCTGAGGAATGCTTCCAGCACCTTGTTGAATCTATGCCACGAAGAATTGAGGCAGTTCTGAAGGCAAAAGGGGGTCCAACCCGTTACTAGCATGGGGTACCTAATAAAGTGGCCGGTGAGTGTATATTCAAGAATGCAAATCATGTGAAATGTTTCCTTTATGCACTACATAAATAAACCTTTTCCACAGTTCTCTTTCTGGTGGGCATCCTTCAATTCTGCAAGTCCGAAGACAAATAGTTAATTATTATATTTAAACAAAATGATTGCAGTTGCCGAGTCAGACGATGTTACCACATGCTGAATTAACTGTTAAATTACTACAAACCTGTGAGAATTTGGTCTAAGCAAGCAGCGACTCTTTCAGCATCCTCCATACTGAAGCACATTGGAGGTTTGAATTTGATGACACTGTCCCATGGTCCATCAGTGCTAATAACTATACGCTCCTCTTTAAGCCTGAACAAATCAGAAAGTGCATTTGGTTATCAGATAAATGCAAAAAGCTGAGAAAGAAGAACAACTGTCAGTACCTTCGAACAAAATATGCTGCTTCTTCTGTTGCTGGTTCTCGGGACACTCTGTCTTTAACTAGCTCCATACCTAAAAACAGTCCAACACCACTGCAGAAAAAGAACAGAAGACACATTTGTTCGTTTTCTTCTTTGAGATTATAGCCTGACGTTACAGTATCAGTATTTAATGAGGTCTGCATTTGATACTTACCGCACATCTCCGATGAGTTGATGTTTAGTCTGAAGCTGAAGGAGCAGCTCTTTAAGATGACCTCCGACACGCACAGCATTGCCTCTGAGGTCTTCTTTTTCTATCACATCCAACACCGCCAGACCAATGGCACAGGATACTGGGTTACCACCAAACTGCATGGGATAATAAGGTTAAATATTACCTAAACTCAATTTACAAAGGATGTAAAAGTTACATCCATCAGCACAAAATGATTTCTAAGCGTAACGGCTCTCACTGTGTTGAAGTACTCCACACCATTGGCTGTAAAAGCACCAGCTATCTCCTTTGTAGTGGCCACGCATCCAATCGGATGACCATTGCCCATTGGTTTGCCCATAGTCACAATGTCAGGGCAGAAGTCTTCACCTTCAAGCTGAAAAGCCCAGAAATGACTCCCAACACGACCGAAGCCCGTCTGAATCTCATCTGCCACGTAAACCCCTCCTGCTTCATGAATGTATCTGAGGGGGAAAAAACAAGCAGCTTCATTCAGCAGGTTCTGAATAAAAAGATGACACTCAACAAAAGTTACAAAAAGACTTACTCTGCTACTCTTTTACAATAACCAGTTGGAAAAATGATCTGGCCACCAACACTGGGTAAAGATTCAGCAAAAAAAGATGAAATCTGTGGACAAATTAAAGGGCCAGCTCATCAAAAAAAAGTACTCTCTTCCATCATTTACTAAACCCTAATGTCATTCCAAACTAAAATAACATTGGACGTCATTGACTCATCGTATGGACAAAAAAATGTATGGAGACTTTTAAAAAATATCTTCTTTACACAAAAGAGGTTTGGAATGACATGAGAGTGAGTATCTTGGGTGAACTATCACTTTAAGTGGGATGGTGAGTATATTTTTAGTAAAGAATATTTAACTTTACGTTAATGACTGATTTTTTTTCCTCCGTACCTTGCGGCCTTTCTTATGTGCCTCTTCAATTAGACATTTCACAGTGTCTGCATAAGCCTGTCCTGGGTCAGGATGATCTTCTCTGTAAATACCGTGGTAAGTATCAGGGAGGGGTGCCTGTAGATTTGTAAGAAAGTATGTTATGCAGCAAAAAGCCTTAAAAAGTGGTTTAAAAAGATGTATGTCCGGTACGCACCACATGAACCCATTCTTTTTGTCCCTCTAGTTTTCGGAACTTGTACGGGCTGATGTCAATGAGTGAGGTGACATGTCCATGATATGCACTGGAGAGGCAGGTAAACATGACATGAAAATAAGCCTGATGTAGCCATTACCTGCTGATATAAGAATTATAATTGTTCAAAATTTCACGTTTTGAAATCTTACTGATCCAGCATGATGACATCCTGGTGTTGGGTATACTGACGGGCCAGTCTCAACGCAAGATCATTAGCCTCTGAGCTGGAAGAAGACAGTATCTATATAAGACTTCACTGAATATTTATTTTAAACTGAATAAACAGAGTTACGTACCCTGAGTTGACAAAATAAAAGACACAGATCTTCTTTGGCAGTGTTGCTGCCAGCCGAGATGCATACTGCACTATATTATCATGAAGGAATCTAGTGTTTGAATTTAGAAGATCCATCTGAGCAGCCGCAGCCTGAGTGATGCTGGGGTGACAATGTCCCACTGCAAAGATAAGATGCATCATCTTTGAGTGTCATCATGGTTCTGTGATTCGGAATCATGATACTTGACACTTCCTGTAGTGCTCTGGAAAGCCTATTTAAATTCAGTGGGATGATGACAAGAGCTGATTATGTTTCTATTAGCATTCATTTTAGGACAATTTATAATGGTTTACTACAGGAACATTAACTATGGTAGAAGTGTAGAAGTAGAAACGTTGTAGGAGAGTCAAGAAATATACTTTATTTGCATTACAAATAAACCTTTTTTTTCAGTCATAATTTTTAGATGTGTTCTGACTACAATTATAAATGTGTTCTGACTTTTTTGAAACAAAGAATGAAAGAAATACATTTATTCAGCAAGAATGCCTTATAATTTTAAAGTGACAGCAAAGACATTTATAATGTTAAAAGATTTATATTTAAAAATAATGTGTTCTTTCAAACTTTCTATTTATCAATGAAAATAAATCCACAAAAAATGTTATATTAAATATTAATATTATAAGCAGCACACATCCATTTTTAATCAAATTAATCTATCTATACACATTTTTAAAATTGAATGACACTTAAGATACCCATATAATCATGCTTGATATAATTTTAAAATTTCCTTACCATGTTGAACATTACTAATGCAATCTAAGTACTGCATGCCATTCTCATCATATAAATATTGACCCCGTGCTCTCAATATTTTCACGGGATCATGGGAGAAAAAGAGTCTGCAGGACTCTCTGAAAAGACATTGGAAATAGTTTTTAATCAGAACTGTCTAAAAATGGGCACTTGGTTTAATAATTACAAACAACACCAGGCCTTAAAAGCGCGACGTGTAATATTTGATCCAACTTACCCAATTAGCTCCCTCCGCATTTGCAGAGTTTCGTCTTTGTGAAAAATTTCCAGAGCCATTCCAACGATACGGTTTCGTCTTCTGCTACCTGAAAAGACTTTGAACTGTAGAAATGGGAGGAAAAAAAAAACTTAGAGGAAACTGTGGCCGCTTCTCAATATGCCTTCTTGTCTGTACTTGTGTTCTTGTGGACTTGAAAAACGTCATCAGTCGCGGCCCAAGCCAGCCGTGGTTTGAAAATATGCAGTCAAGCCAGCCGCTAAAAAAAATAAGTGTGTGCGCCTATTACTATGAATACGGTAATTTCAGTCACAGCAGAGGGAGAACGCACTTCAGATCGCTTGAGTTGTCCAGATCGATCCTTTCGTCTTTCTTTCTTTCTTTCTTTCTTTCTTTCTTTCTTTCTTTCTTTCTTTCTTTCTTTCTTTCTTTCTTTCTTTCTTTCTTTCTCTCTCTCTCTCTCAATTTCTTTCTTTCTTTTTCTCTATCTCTTTCTTTCTCTCTCTAATTCTTTCTTTCTATCTTATTTATCTCTTTCTTTCTTTCTATCTATCTATCTATCTATCTATCTATCTATCTATCTATCTATCTATCTATCTATCTATCTATCTATCTATCTATCTATCTATCTATCTATCTATTTATTTATTTATTTATTACAGGTGTTTTATCCCGCCGTTGGCTAGTCATGTACACAAACAAACAACAGAAGCAAAATTAAAATAAGGCAGGTGTTGCTTTATTGTTATGAAAATACATTACATTGTAGTGTATGTAGAGTAATCCCTTAGGCTTGGGCGATAAAGCCTGGTTGTATAATAATTCTCGTTATGTTTGGGCACTGCAGACGGCGTCTGTGCGGGGGTAACGTTATTATTGCGTAATACCAGCAAGAACGCATCGTCTCAAACTGCCAGCAGCGTTCTGTGTGCTCGTCACCTCGTGAGTTCGTTCTTCCAAGAACAACTAGCAAGAGCTTTCTTCCCAAGAACACAAGTCCGTTCTTTGCATTCTTGGTTTTGAGAAACGGCCTGTAAACACTAGACAGTGTATTGTCCATTTCTGATGACGTCACACACCGAGTACGATCCGGAGCTGCAGTACTGAACCACATCAGATTTACCATATTTCAACCCAAACTAGGTATGGCATGCATCCACACTCATATTTATAAATGTATTTCTGCTATTTGATGTATTATTTACTTTACTGTGCCTTGAGTTGCTGTCTATCAGCAGCATTACCAGCGCGCTGTCAGTTGCTAAGCATGTTGCTAGCTAGTTATTCAGCTAGATTGAGACACCTGACAGTCAGTAAAGAGATCTGTCAGTGAGTGTCTTTGACTGCTATTAAACTCGTGTTTATCAAGGTTTACATTCATTACGCATTTTTCAGACCACTAAGTGTTTATCTATTGTAGTCTAATTTCCTGACCGCGATTAAAATGTCACGTATATGTAGCAAGTTAGCATACCTGACCCTATATACAGTCAAGTTGGTTATTGTGAGGTCACTTAATCTGTTTTCTGCTCTCCTCTTGCTTAAACATGTCTCCAAGATTAATTAATTAGTTCGTTTTTATTAGTGACTCATCAGAAGAGTATAAAACAGGGAATGGTTTGGCTTGTAAATACACAGTGTCCCATTCATATAGGCAAACCCTTTTGCAATGAACATTGAATACTTTATGATTCACATAGATGGGTATGGATATCAGCTGGTCTTGGCACTTGGATTAGATGCTCTATGTAATTGACACATTTTTTCACTGTAGGCTATAAATACACCTGTTGATGGAGGACGTGCTCCAAGGAAATGACAGACCAGGGCAATAATAATCAGAACATCTCCAAAAACCCCTTCGCAGCACTCTTCAGTTCTCTCGCAGACGCAAAACAGTTTGCATCTGGCCAAAAGCAACAGCATCAAGCTGAGCAACAATGTAAGGTTTTTGGTAATAAGCACTGCTCTGCCATTATTCTTGCAGGATAACATTAATTTGATGGTACTTTGTAATTATTTATCCCTATGCAGCTGTAGATTCAGGAGAGAGCCAGTCTGAGTCAGAAAATTCTGTGTCTGACAGCATCGATGAAAATGATGACTCGGTGGCAGAGATCAGCCGATCTTTCCGCTCACGACAGGAGCTCTGCGAGCAGCTCAACGTCAACCACATGATCCAGAGGATCTTCCTCATCACTCTGGACAACAGTGAGTGTTAAACAACTACTTGTTATGAGAACTACATATCCCATTATCTGTAAGTATTTGCTGATTGTTAATGAAATAGTGTTAACACAGTTTCCTATATAATCATAATAAATATACACTACCGTTCAAAAGTTTAAGTTTGAGGTTGTAAAAGTAAAAAGTAAGTCTCTTTGCTCAAGGCTGCATTTATTTGATAAATTTACAAAAAAAAAAAAAAAAAACTACTCTCAAACTACTTGTCTGGCCTTAAAAATTTATAATACAGAATTTTATTGCTTCAGCGTAGCCATGCGAACCGGAATTATCCGACAGCGATTATCTGTACAGAGGTAAAGGGAGGGAGGCCTTGACAGGGAGGGGCTTGTTGACACTTCAGGACTCAGGTCCTTTATCAAATCTGGATCCGGCAGACTGCGGTAAACCTCAGAATAAACAAAAAGACTAATATCAGCGTTGATGCCATTCTTCTTATGATGTAACGAGTACATCAGGATTTATGGGAAGTGTTCCCGGTTCCGGCTGACCTCATCTATGCAGCCTAACTTTGAATAGAAGTCTATAATGTGTTATGTCTATGCTAGGGCAAAGAGATGTTTTTTTAGTCTTGCTTTGAAATGACAGAGTGAATGACAATGAACATTGTTAATTATTGAGTGACATCCAGGCCCTTAATAGAGTTAGTGTTTGATTATTTTTGCACTGTGAAATTGAATATTTCCTGTAATTGTGTCTTATCAGGTTTTTGTCATTCTTTTTAATGCATATTTATTTATTTATTTGTCTGTTAGTTGTGTACTGTGTTTATGGTTGTACGGCTGGTGGCAAACCAGTTTCCCTACCGGGATTAATAAATTTTTAATCAATCAATCAATCAATCAATCAATCAATCAATCAATCAATCAATCAATCAATCAATCTGCTTCCCGGACAATATTAGGAAGACTGTTTCAGAGTTTTGGTGCTAAATAGGAAAAGCTACCTTCAGCAGTTGATTTTGATATTCTAGGTATTATCAACTGGCTGGAATTTTGAGATCGCAATAGACGTGAAGGACTATAATCTGTTAAGTGCTCGCTCAAGTACTGGGTAGATAAACCATTTAGTAATTTGTAAGTAATCACCAATATTTTAAAATTGATTCAATGTTTAATAGGGAGCAACAATGAGTAGGTCCGGTCCTGACACGTGTTGTCTAACTCCAATAGAGTTAAGAATGTCTTTAAAGGCCAATCCCAATGCTTCTTTTTCGTTATCTACATGTATATTAAAATCACCAACAATTAAGATTTTATCTGCTGCGAGTACTAACTCTGATAGAAAGTCTGTATTGTCCCCTTGTTGCCTGTTTACAGTAGCCAGCACAATTCTCGAATGTGATTTATCATTTACACCACATATTGTTACATTAAGCATCAACACTTCAAAATAATTATATTTTAAACTAGATAAGTCTCTTAGTAATTCTGAAAATATTACTATAAATTACAGCAACCTCCACCTTTGCCTATCAGACGAGGTTCATGTTTATAACAGTAATCTTGGGGTGTGGACTCGTTTAAAGTAATGTAATTGTTTGGTTTTAGCCAGTTTTTTCTCAAACACAATATGTCTAGGTTATAATCTGTAATCATATCATTAACAATAAGTGCTTTTGAAGCAAGGGATCAAATGTTCAGCAACCCAAGCTTTATCATTTGCTCGTTTGTATTATATCTGTTTTTTATTTGTTGAAAATCAATTACATTTTTACCCTTAGATGGGTTTGGAAGTTTTTTTGTATGTCCTAATTCGGGGAACAGAGACAGTCTATATGATGATATCTAGGTGAAAGAGTCTCTTTGTGATGGGATTTATCTGACCTTGGTGACGTGAGACAGCTAACAGGCGGTTGGTTTAGCCAGTCTGTCTGCTTCCTGACCTGAGCCCTAGATTGTCTTGTTTGGGCTCTAAGACAATGTGCCATATTACTAGAGAGAAGAGCAGCACCATCCCAGGAGGGATGAATACCATCTCATGATGCCATCAAAAGTGACCATATTTGGGTCATGGTCACCTACCAGTTGTGAATCACTACTTTTTACATGCTTTCTGTAACTGGTCCATTTCATGCGTATGCAAGTGTACTTCTAGATCGTTTGGGAAGAAATGAACATTAGATTGTTTATAGTAAATGACTAATTTCTTGATGATTTAAGTTTAGGTAATCATATCACTATGACATGCAGTTTCCAGGCAGTGCGGCAGATGACCTCATCCACTGCAGTTTGGTTCATTACGTCATTTATGTTGCTTTCATTTGTGTCTTTATCTTTATCCTCTACATCTATCCACTGTCCATCGCACTGGTCTGTTTGCTATTCAAATCTTTAACACAATTTGTGTGAGTCATGCTGAAAGAGGCGTTCTGAAAACTTGATGTCTGAGCCATCATGAGCCATTACAGCTCTTAATTCTTCTCTATTATCAGTTTGGGACAAGAAAGAAAATAATGATTTTCCTCAGTCAGAACACAATCAATTGATCAAAAGTGACAGTAAAAACATATATAATGTTAAAAAAGATTTAACTTTCTCTTTAAAGATTCATAAAAAATGAAATGGTTTCCACAAATATATTTTCAGAATTTGATAATAATAAGAAATGTTTCTTGAGCAGAAAATCAGTATGATTTCAGAAGAATCATGTGACACTGACTGGAGTAATGATGCTGAAAATTCAGCTTTACCATCACAGGAATCAAATACTTTTTAAAATATATTCAATTAGAAAAGAGTTTTGTAACAATATTTCACAATATTACTGTTTTTTCTGTTTTTTTTAATCAAATAGATACCGCCTGATGAGCATAAGAGACTTCTTTCAAAAGCATAGAAAAATCTTACCGACCCCAAAATTTTAAATGGTTTGAATATGTGAGTTTATAATATGCACCAAGAATGTATTTATTGTTGTATTAAGATATTGTGCTTGTAATGGTCTATGTTGGTTGAAATATTTCCAGGTGACCCCAGTCTAAGAGGTGGTAATGGCATCCCACCACGCTGTGTATACCTTGAGGAAATGGCCGCAGATCTTGACGGCCAGGACTGGCTTAACATGGACACCATAGAGCAGGTACAATATGTTACGTGTTTCTTTCTTTTCCAAATTTGTGTAATATACAGACATTCTCACATATATTTTGAACTTTGAATAAGAATAATATTCCTTCATTTGCCCCCTCCAGGCTTTGTTCAACAGGCTGCTTTTGCAAGAGCCAGGTAACCATCTCATTTACATGACCTCCTGCAGTGTAGTGAATCTCTCAGCAGATCGGGATGCTGGGGAGAAACGTGCCATACCGTACCTTTATGCCTGCTACCAGAGAGCTAAGGAGGAGGTATCTTCTGCAGACTCTATACATTGTCGACCTATATGGAATGCGTCTGCTCATTACACTGTTTATGCTCGTACTCACTGTTTGTGACTGACTGAATGTGTTAATGTAATTCAAAATGACACAGGTCACTAAAGTCCCGGAGAAGCTGTTGTCGTATGCTGTTCGCTGCAGAAACCTGACTTTGTCCAATGCCCGCACGGTACTGTTGACCCCAGAGATCTACATCAGTCAGAATGTTTATGAGCAGCTTCTGGACCTGTTGCTGGAGGGTGTGAGAGGAGCCCGTAAGTGTCACATTTACTTTGTCATGTGATATGTTTGAAAGTCCTGAATTGATTCCATGTGTTCGTGTCATGGTCTTTGCAGAGTTTGAGGAAGTTGTGGAGTTTTTGGATGAGGTCATCGCTATTCTGTTGGCTGACCAAGAGGTGCGGACCTTCGGGGAGGTTATGGTGCCAGTGTTTGATATTTTCCAAGGCCGGGTCAAAGACTTAGACCTCTGTCAGCTGCTGCTGTATTCCTACCTGGAAATTCTCCTGTACTTCTGTCGACACAAGGATATTTCTAAGGTTTGTTTGCAATGCTGATGTCATTTTGATATCTGCAGTTTCCTTTCATACAGATCTGAAATATTTTTGGAGAATAATATTCTGACCCTAGGTTTTAATGGAGCACAGTCAGCCCAAAGATCCTAACAGTGGGATTCAGTATCAGAAAACACTTCTGGGAACGATCCTGAATATATCATGTCTGCTGAAAACTCCTGGTGTGGTTGAGAACCATGGCTTTTTCCTCAATCCTTCTCGCTCCAGCCCACAGGAAATGAAGGTTCAGGAGTCGAATATTCACCAGGTGAGCACAAAATTTGCAAAAAGGTTTTCAGGCTTTGTGACATTAAGTCTAACCCCTCTCGTTTCTTGTCTTTCCATGTGCTAGTTTATGGGGCAGTTTCATGATAAGCTGTATCAGATTCTGAAAAACTTACTTCAGCAGTCCAGCGAGACGCGCCACCTGCTGCTCTCATGGCTGGGTTGCTGCCTGCAGGCCAACATGGGGCGGGCAAAAATCTGGGCAAACCAGATGCCCGAGATATTCTTCCAAATGTTTGCTTCGGATGCGTTCTTCTTGAATCTGGGAGCTGCCCTGCTCAAGCTCTGCCAGCCGTTTTCTCGACCCTACTCCCCCAAACTCCTGACTTTTAACCCCACGTACTGCTTGCATAAGGAGCTGAGTGAGGAAGAGCGGCGTAACAGAAATGTGCACGCTAGAGGTGATCTACCTGTGCTCCGCTTAATTTCTTATTTCTTTTCAGACATAACCATCTAAACTGATTATACTTCCCTCTACAGGTTTGGACAAGGAGACGTGTCTGATACCTGTGCCCCCTCAAAAAACGGTTGAATTTGCCCAATCATACAGCCTTCTCACAGAAAACCTCATCCTCACACAACTTACCCTGTACTTGGGCTTCCATAGGTAACACTTCATTACGAAAGAGTCATGATATTTTTATAATAGAATATATATATATATATATATATATATATATATATATATATATATATATATATATATATATATATTCAGTAGGGCTGTGCAAAAATTAATTGTGATTAATCGCATCCAAAATAAAAGTCTGTGTTTACATAATATATGTGTGTTTGCTGTATATAATTATTTTGTATATATAAATACCTATGCATGCATGTATATATTTAAGAATTATTCGCGCTTAAATTCTGTATATATATGTATATATATAAATACATAATCTATATTATATAAATATTTTATATATGAATAACACATTTTCTTCTTTTATTTTGGAAGCGATTAATCACAATTAATTTTTGCACAACCCTAATATTCAGTCATGATGATATAGGCTAAAACAGCATTCTGTTGGAAACACAAACAGATGTTTTAATGGTATTTGTTTGTCAGACTTCATGATCAGATGGTGAAGATGAATCAGTCTCTCCACCGGCTCCAGGGGACATGGCGGGACACACAGCTCAGTGGAGGCCCAGCCACAGAGCTACGGGAACAATTTGAACGCCTTATGACAGTCTATCTTTCAACCAAGGCTGCTACCACACAGCCCGCCATGCTACAAAACTGCCTCAACCTCCAAGCCTCCTGTGCCGCCCTGCTGGTTCAGCTCAGCCTGGGCAACCAGGGCCCTGAACATATCCCGCTCACCTTTCCCTTACCTGCACTTGAGAACAGCCTGCTATGCTTTGTACCAGGTATCCCTGTTCTTATTTTCCTTTTGTGTAAACACCTTGGCAGTCATTGCAATTTTTTTAAACACCAAATCTCCTGTTTCTTTCACAGAGTTCTTTGCCGAAAACATGGGCGATTTCTTCATATTCCTCCGCCGCTTTGCTGACGAGGTGCTGGAGTCCTCGGCGGAAAGCTTAGAACATGTCCTGACCTTCATCACTGTGTTCATGGGCAACGTTGATAGGTGTGAGCCAGTGTGATGCTGAGTTTCTCACGTGTTTTGTGCATGCCATGTGGCTTGTTGTTGACTCTAGGATATTCACTCACAGAATGAAGAATCCTCATTTGCGGGCAAAGCTGGCAGAGGTTCTTGAGGCAGTGATGCCCCATATGGAGACTCTGTCACCTAGCGCTACTCAGCCCATCATGTTCCAGCGCCAAAGGGCGTTCAGCTCATATCGGCATGCACCCCAACTTGCTGAAGCCCTCATTACAGTGTTTGTGGATATAGAGTTCACTGGTCAGTTTCTGAAGTATTTTTCATTTCTTTATTTGATTATTACAGCCTGTGTAAGATTTTGTCTACGGCCTATTTCTCAGGTGATCCTCATCAGTTTGAGCAGAAGTTTAATTACAGGAGGCCAATGTATGCCATTCTAAAGTACATGTGGGGAGAAGAAAGTTACAGGGAGAGCATTAAGGTGAGACAGGCAGACATTTTATTATTCAAAATAATATTTAATGTTGCGTTGGAATTACTTAAAATGAATAAATAAAAGAAGAAAAGGAAATATAAAAGAAAAAAAGCTTACAGGATAAAAATCAATCAAATAAAATATAAAACAATGTTTAAAACATTTATAAAATAACAAAATATAAAAATAAAACAATGAAATAATTCATTAATTTTACATTTCATTTGTTACCATTAGTTAACTACATAAATTAACAATAAGCTATACTTCTACATTTCAAATCTTAAAATTTGAATCTTAAAATCTGTTAGCATTAGTTAATGCACTGTGAACAATTGTATTTTTATTAAGTTGCATTATCACTGGTTAATAAACGTACAAAATTATGTTAACAAATAAGACATTATTGTAAAGTGTTACCTACAAAATACTAAAAAAATTGTTTCCTCACAGCATCTCGCGGATTATGCGTCTAAAAACCTTGAAGCTATGAATCCGCCACTCTTCCTAAGGTTTCTCAATCTCCTCATGAATGATGCAATCTTCTTACTTGACGAGGCCATACAGGTACTTGTCTGCAAAGGCAGATTTGTGCAAATCCAAACTATTTACACGGGTGGTAACAGATCAAGAGGGTGGATCAAGATCAAGTTAGCTTGGTTGTTTAATCACATTAATATATATTAACCACTATATGGTTGATATCAGGAAACATTTAATTGACAGATTAAAGATGTGTCACTCACAAATGCATCTGTTCCTTCCAGTACTTAAGTAAAATCAAAATCCTCCAGCTGGAGAGGGATCGGGGAGAGTGGGACAGTCTGGCCCCTGACGCCCGCAGAGAGAAAGAATCTAGTCTGCAGATGTTTGGACAGCTGGGTCGCTTCCACAACATCATGTCAAATGAGACCATTGGCACCTTGGCTTTTCTCACATCTGGTAAGAGACGTGAAAGAAACCAAACGCACTAAAATATTAACATCACTGAATTATTATTCATTTTGGGACGTTTATAAACTACCTGACAAATTTAGACCTGAACAGAAAGATTTAAAATAATTGTTGAGGGAAGAACTTGGCTTTTAGAGTATTAGAGAATATAAAATAGCACTGAAACTCTGTATTTATTTTTCCCTCCAGAAATAAAAGGTCTTTTTGTTCACCCGTTTCTTGCTGAGAGGATCATCTCGATGCTCAACTACTTTTTGCAGCACCTGGTAGGCCCCAAGATGGGCGCCCTGAAGGTGAAAGACTTCAGTGAATTCGACTTCAAGCCCCAGCAGCTAGTGTCAGACATCTGTACTATTTACCTAAACCTGGGGTAGGCTCTTTGTTTGTATAATTTAAGGCCTGGTTTCACAGCCATAGCTTAGATTAAGCTAAGATTAGGCCTTAGAAAAAAAAACATTACTTGTGTGCATCTTGAGACATAGCAATGGTACTGAGATGCCAGTGCAAGTTGCTTTTAGTTAAGGCAGCTCAAACATGCATTTTAGTCTGGGACTAGGTTTAAGCCTTGTCTGTGAAACCGGGCATGAATTTATGTATTTATTTGAGAATAATATTGACTAAACTAAGTAAACTATTATGGATGCTTTTTTTGGCCACAGAGATGAAGAAAATTTCTGTGCCACCGTCCCAAAGGATGGAAGGTCATATTCTCCCACTCTCTTCTGCCAAACTGTCCGCGTCCTCAAGAAAATCAACAAGCCTGGCGAAATGATTGTATCTTTTAGTATCCTAGCAGATAAAATTAAGGTTAATTTAATCGCTATACATATTTATCTTAGAAACACACCTTTCTTAGGAAGTCATGGGTGTGTT
This sequence comes from Cyprinella venusta, assembly GCA_038021265.1. Classification (NCBI taxonomy): domain Eukaryota; kingdom Metazoa; phylum Chordata; class Actinopteri; order Cypriniformes; family Leuciscidae; genus Cyprinella; species Cyprinella venusta. Next base: position 10,992,821 of record CM075881.1, on the reverse strand, counting down.
TATGGTAATCTTGTTGGTTTTCTGTGTCTCCTTCAGTCCCTTGCAGACAGGCATCAGCAAGAGGAGGAGACCTACTCTGATGCTCCGGATGAATTCCTGGATCCCATCATGTCTACCTTGATGCTTGATCCGGTGCTGCTACCTTCTTCAAACGTCACAGTGGACCGTTCAACAATAGCACGACACTTACTAAGGTGAGCCATGTTTACAACTTTACAGACAGTGTTATTTTAGTATTATGTATATACTATTATAGTTCTTATTCATATTTTGGATTAGCTTTTATAATTTTTAGTAATTTTATGTGCTTTTGTATTTATATATAGCTTTAATATTTTTATTTTAGTTTGTCATTTCAGTACTTTAACAGTTGCAAAGGTAACATCATCCTATATTGATATTTTATTTATTTCGGCTTCACAGAAAACTGTTTTAATAGCTTTGGTTGAAGTTTACTATAACAGAACTGCTATTTGATTGGGTAAAAGTCCAATAACAGTGTTGGTCTTGTCTTTTTTTCTCTAGTGACCAGACAGACCCTTTCAACCGCAGTCCGCTCACCATGGACCAGATAAGGCCTAACGCAGAGCTCAGGCAACAGATCATAAAGTGGCTTGCTGATCATACGCAAAGCAACCAGCAAATGGGACCTAGTGGCTAAACCACCTTACTCCCCTCCCCCAGCACCCAGGCATGCTCTGTATGACTAAGCCATTCAGATGTTTCTAGCCTCTCTCATACCGCTTTGAAACAAGAACATTTAACCACATTTGGAGGAGCACGTCTGCATTTATGGTGTTGGTGTGCTTCTCAAAGGTCAAATGCAAATCTCAAAATGCCATAATACTGTAGCATATTCGGCTATCTGTTCTCTCAGACGCTCGAGGTCTCTGTAGACAGAACTCAAACTTTTGCATTTTGCCTTTACAAGCTGTTCACTGTGGGAAAAAAAAACTTTGGTTTATAGACAGATGATGACATGTATAAGGTTTGCTTACCTGATCAGTGCATTTGCCCTACCTCTGACTTAATTCATATGTATGCAATATTTTATATGCATTGCTTATTTGTTAACTTTTTTAGTTAGAATGTAAGCAGTGTACCTTGTATGATATTAAGGAAGAAGAGTTGTGGCCTCATTTGGTATTAAGGAAGGAGGAGTTGTGGATAATGTTGGCTGCAAAAGAGATTAAAATGTCATTGAATATTTTGCTAAGATCATCAGCATTATATTCCACAGAGTTTCAGTTTCATAGTTGTACCTATTGGTTTTAAAGGCATTTGTGTTCCATTATGCAACAGTCACACGTCAGATTCCTTTTGGGCTGGTCAAAGTGTTTTTGTTCATTACGAACATTTTATGATTGAAACTCAAGAAGCATTTGCTATAATATGGACTTTTATGAGACTCGTTAAGAATATTAAGCTCTTGTTGAAATGTTTGGAAATACCCCTGTACATTTTTCAAGAATCCATTGTCTTTTAACAGCGCAATATGTCCCGAGTAATGACTTGTTTGACTGCTGAGTCAGCCCTATGACCTCCTCTCATGCAGAGTGACATCATGCCCTTTTGTTAACTGTTGCAAAACTGCATGCTTTGGGTGGATGGACTTTACTTCTGACATTTGTCTTAAAAGATGACGTTGATAGGACACTGTCCACTCAGTGGCTTCAGTTCAGTTGTGAGAGAGTTGCATTAGACTGACCCATTAAGTTATGTAGGGTATATCTGCATTTTGATTTTCATTGAATTGTTCATTTCATGTGCATATGCAATCATGTTGTCTCTCTCACAATTAAATAACTTGAACTGAACTTGAGTTAATAGCATTATAGGTGGTAGTTATATAATGTACATTCTAACATGTCCCTCTTGAATATAGAACAACCAGACTTTCTATAGTGGTATTAGATGAACGAATCTGTCAAATTAATCAAATGAACTGCCCCAAATAACAGCATGCTTCACTGATGTTAATTTTTTTTTTTTACTTTTTAAATCATATATTAATTGTGCTTATGGCTTGTTTATTGCAATAAAATAAAAAACATGTATTGTACTTCAAATTTCCAAAATAAAAAGCAGTGATGTGTAAATTATTTCGATTTATTTTTAAAACTGTTTGTCAAAGGCTTTCAGAAATGTGTTGTATTTTGCGTTTGTGGTTCTTTAAAATTCACAATAATTACAAGACAATTTAATTAAAAAACAAAACAAAACAAAACGTCTCATGGGTCAAAACATTGCTGTTTGAGCAACCTGAGACGGCTACATTACCTCAACCCATGCCTTTGGTTAAGGGCGGGACTATTTGTTTCCCCAACCAATAGCAGACGGGGGAGTTCAGAGAAACCTGTAAGAAAACAGTCACTATTTTTGCAATTCCGTTTGGTGACGGTAGGGGTGCCAAAAATACATACGTAATAGAATATAATTTGTCCAAGCTAATAATATATTAGCTTCAGTAAAAGCAGCTAGTAACAATTAAAAAAATAGTAAATAGTAAGTAACTATTTTCTGTAATATAATTAAGTTCTTAAAGACTATATCTCAAACATAAAGGCCAAAAGTGTAAGGCATTTTACTAAGCAGTATTGCTGTGCTTGATGTAGAGTTTTTTTTCCTCCCTTGAGTATCGCCGGCGAACCTGCGTAAAAACATCGCTGAGCGTAGTCTGCGCTGGGATCTTGTCGGGGTCCTCGGTACCACCACCCTGAAACATGGATAATCCATTCTGACCGCTAGACTAGAGCGGCCGTGTGCTTGAAATCGCTCGTTCGGGGCCACGCCCACACTGAGCTCCTGATCCTAGGGCAGGCAGGCAGAGTGCAAAATGGCGCACAGCTGTCGGTGGCGGTTCCCTGCTCGGCCCGGAGGGAGCAGCAGCTCGGGCACCGGGAAGAAAGCGGGCCGAATTCGAGTCAATGCTTCCCTCCTAAACAGCGCGGGGACTAATCTGACCGCGAACGGGCTCGGGCCCGGTTTCGACGCTGCGTTGCAAGTGTCCGCTGCCATCAGCAGCAACCTGCAGAAATTTCGGGATGTTTTGGGGGAGTCGAGCGGCTCCAGCAGCGGGGAGGTAAGCGGGACCCAGGCTAAAGCGTTAGCCTCATTCACGATGAATAAGGAATTACAAATAACTCCGCGGCTGTGTAACTTAACGTTAGCAGCTCTAAGTTGCTCAGAGAAGAGGAGAGTGAGTGAGAGAGTGAGTGAGCTAGTTATTTTGCTGCGCAGCAGACACATGCCTCCATCCATGTGCTGTTTTTCTCACTATGGGACCACTGACAGGCTAAACTGCTAGCTAGCCCACATCAAAACACGCACCTATTCAAAACTAATGACTGATGTTGCTGTGCCTCTGTAGTCTATGTGTCTGTCGAGGCGATCGGGCATCATATTTCGGGACCCTGAAGAGTTTACTGCCATTTTTGACAGGATGGAGATGCGAAGCCAGATAACTGTAGACTGCTCTGGGCTTAACTTCAGTTTAACTCGGAGTCTCGTGCGTTTCATGTGACACCGCTTTTTGAATTGAAACACCTTGAAAGCACTTTTTAAGATATTTAAGAACAGAAAATACCCAGGTTAACGTCCAGCTTCTGCCATTAAATCAAGTCCAAGAAAGCTTAAAGACACATCAAGGATGAGGTTTACAGATATATAGCACCTTTCAGTTACTCTGGTCATTTTAAACTGTCTTTTTTCATTCCAAAAAGATGAATACATTTGATGATTCTATATTGGACTTCCAAGTTTGCTCAATGTGTAACGTTATCTCACCAAAAGACTGGTGGTGTATAACGGAATTTCGTATTTTAAAGAAATAAACTGGTTAGGGTGTTTCAATAAGCATAAACGAGCAGATTTTTAGCAAGACAGTTGGTTGTTGTTGTCTGAGCATTTAGCGATAGCACGCAGAGTGCTTGGATCCCAGCTGTGTTAGTTAAACTTCAGTTTAAAGTGTTGGCGTAGAAGAAAGGGTAGATTGAGCTCATAATATGTAATATGTAATGTTCTGTTGCTAAAACTACTGTGTCCGTGCATGTGTGCACTTCTGATATTATTTTGCCCAGCTATAACGTTACATTGCCCTCTAGCTTGGGTTCAGAAATGGATGATGCTAGTAGCAGGAAACAGTGTTGCTATTAAAATATGCAGCTTCGTGTGTTTTTGTAGCGAAGAGTGGGTCATATATTCACACATCGTTTATTTAGTTGCAAAAGTTTGCCAGTTGTAATTTTAAACCTCCCCTGTTTGATCTCCTTCACCCTCGAGAGGAGGCTGGCTAACGCGTTAGCCTGTTAGCATCCACTGATGCACAGGAAAATGGGAGGTGGACATGTTTTTTTTCCCTCTCAGATATTGCGTAGTAGCAGTACGCATTCGGAAAAAAATGTCATTTCTAACCAGAATCAAGCGATTCCTGTGCAAAACCTCGCCGAGGCTACAAGGACCATATGTTTAATCAAAGACACGGTAAGTGCAGTGTTTTGAGTGGTGCAAACGGCGGCTGCAATAAAAGAGTGTATGACGGAGGTTGTTATGTGTGGGGGTGTGTACTGTGACAAACTACCATCTTCCCTTCTCAGTAGTAAAGCGCTGCGCATCGGAAACGCGGGCAGATCGAAAGGAGAGCAAGCGTGAACCAGAAACACAGCGAGCTTGATTTTATGTTTCGCCTACTGGATTTTGCGTTTGAAAACGTCCCGTGGATTTGTGGTTATTATTAGACATGATGTCTTAAGACGTGTTTATAAATGCAGTCTACTCATCATATTTAATTAATTTCATATATATATAACTTTTTTTTCAAAATATTTACGTCTTGTACTTTTTTGTACATAATGTTGTGGTGTGTTTGCCATAGTAAATCACTCGGATCCAATCTCTACCGTTATTTGTTTATAATTATGTAATTAGTCACCATTAAATCAAAACTTACCTATTTTTCCATAGTTATTTGGGTCTTATTGTTTGAATGTGTGTTATTGAAAACAATGGTTTTTACAGGCTTTACAAATGCTTTAATCAAGGTGCTAGGCTAATTCTTGTAATAGCTTGCTACACCTCTAAAACAACTTTTTTTTGTCTCATGTCACTTAGGCCATGCAGGCTATTGAATAATGTTAACCAATAGTTAACATTGACTATTAAAGTAACGTTGTTCTGTTTTTTCATCTTCATTGAATATCCTGATTCATTCATAAATATGCCTGTTAGATGTGAACAAGTTTATGAATGTCAATGTATGTTCCTGTAAAAATAGCAACCAAACCATACATTTTCTTTTCTGTGCGATTGTTGCAGTTCAGTATGCTTTAATAATTGCACAATTGGAACCTTTTTGAAGAGTGCTCAATTAAAACACGAAGCCATTTGTGAAACGTATAAGTAGTGTATACAAGCCAGACAGACGGCTAAAATCCCAGCGGAGCTTGCAGCTCATGCAAGCTGCGGACACAGCATTGTAGTTTCATTCAGAGGGGATGTTGTGCCTGGGTAGGATTGTTCTGGTTCATCGCAGCCCGCTGAGCTCACAGAGCAGCCTTAGGCCAGTAGCGTGCTCGGTAAACAGAAGCACGCCGCCCCTCCTTCCCATCAGACACAAATCCAACAGCACGGGCCCACAGGGCCCCCAATAGGATTTCACTTCTGATGGCTGCCTTTTAGACTACATCATTAACCCATTTGGATGGCTTAAAATGTTTACATAGAGGTAAATGCGTCTGCGTGATTTTCTCGCAGCGTCAGAAATCGCAGCTTGCTTTCCCTTTGATCCTCCGAACCATATTTTCGTCTAAATCTGAAGTGCAAATACAAGACTGTGGCTGTTTGCTAGACAACTGTTACTTTCAGGAGGTGTCCTGTTTAAGTCTCCATTCATCGGTTTCTTTGTGTGGGACGCCATTTGGCTTGCCTACTTAATGTCCAGAGTAAAGCCCCGCTTACAGAAGCAGAATGAGGATCAATATCAAGGCCTCGTACAAAAGTGCATTTGAATGGATACAGCAAATGAATGCTTTGCTCCGCTGCTTTCTAATGAATGGCGTGGCCTATACGGAGGGAAGAAGTCCAGCAGGTGTTTGGCCTATTTATCTGGAGAGGGCCCTGTCCCCTAGACAGCGTGTGGATCATAGCAGGAAGCTTTGTGTCTGCTTTTATTCCAGCCTTTATGGAGTGCAGGCAGCTGAAAGAGCACAGACGTGGATATCAAAGGGTGAAGAGCAAGCCCTCCTCCCCCTGGGACAGCGCTGGGAGGGAATTAGACACAGGCCGTCCCATCCATGGCTTTATTCTGCTTTTGTAGGCGGGCAGAGGGGGTTTCGTCCTCGCTTTTTGCTCTGGGTGGGGGTGGGGGGGGGAGCTGGGGCAGCCATTGAATGCATGGAGCAGTTCTCTCCAAATTTATGTCCCTCATTACACCTTGCAAGAGGCACATTTGTTTTTATCTTAAAGCCACAGCTCCTCATTAGCGTGGGTGTGAGGTGTTGGAACATGTTGTTTCAGAAACTCAGTTCTGGGTGCTTTGAATGTGGGTGCATGAGCAACATCAGAGCATTAAATCTGCATCTCATGAAGGGAAATTTCTCCTGATGCCTTTTGTGTTTTGAAAGTATTTTGAGAGGCTTGAATAACCGTCACTGCAAACTACCTGGGTTCCCCCGCCAGTTTCGTTTTTTGGAAGGGGGTTTTGAAGCAACCTAAACTATTTCTCATATGTGACCATGTAGACTAGAGGGCACTTTTTTTCTTTCTTTTTTTCTTTTTTTTCTCATATGTTCAGACATGTTTTTTTTTGTTATGAGTTGTCCTGGGTTCGTCCATTTTAGCCGTAAGCTGGGAATGCCATCAGTCTGACCCCAATTTAATGTTTCGTGCATTGCATTTATCTTTAATGCTGGCATTTGAGAGAATCTGATGGCTCAGCAGCAGTTGTCAAAACTTCTCATTGTTTAGAAAATTGTGATTCAGTGAATTTATGAAAGGCCTTACTATAACATATCCCCAGGCTTAGAGATGATAATCAGTTACATGTCTTGATGTGGATATGTTGGCTTACTGTGATTACTGTGTGTGTGTGTGTTTGGTATCATTGGCCACACACACAGTAGTGCAATTATGTCCCGCTCTGGGGAGGTAGAGTTGCCAGGTTGCAGTGTGTATGCCAGTTTATGCCCAGTTTCTTAAGCGAACTGTAGATGCCATGTTGAGCAACTTTCCTGGGTTTGTGACCATCTGCTCAGAACAGGATGTAATGAGTTTATGTAAACACATAGTCTTGTTTGCTTACCTTTTATTTATGGGAATTTCAAAGTGGCACAAACAAGTGCTTTTATCTGCTCTTTTTAGAAGGGAGATTTGATCCTGTCCAGTTACTGTGCATGTTCACGTGTTTGGTGTTTTGATGATCCCTCTTTTCACAACTAGACATTCTTAAAACCCAGTTTGCTAAACCTAAAGCGTTCTTAAAATATAAAACCAAGCAGCATCAGCAAAAAAATGGTTGTAGGAACTTGAGACATTTTTATAATTACTTTTAACCAGCTGTTTTCAAAGTGATTTAATAACTTATATTTACAATTAAAATAAAGCATTTATTATTTTTAAGTATTATTTTCTTTAAATAAATAGAGCAGTTCTATATTATTATTATTATTATTATTATTATTATTATTTATAATTATATTTGTTGTATTTATTTTTTACTTAAAAATAAGTAAGTACGCCTTTAAAAAAATCTATTTAAAGAGTTTTTTAAATTTAGCACTTCTCATTTGTATTTTTGCTTAGTAATATTTCTTTCAAATTTGTTCTTTTTTATATTCTTAAGTCAGTTATTTTATTGAAATTATTGCTCGTTTTTCTTTCAAATGCAGCTTTGTGTGAATGTATGTAATGTAAATACATTGATGTTTTTTAAACATGGCTTAAGTGTCCAAATTCTTATTGGTTTCCCTTTATTTTAGAGCCCGACCGATAAAGGATTTTGAATGCCGATAACGATACAAATATTTGTTGGTTTTTAAAATCCGATATATCGGACGATATTTTTTTATTTATTTATTTTCATTTCAGAAACGCGCAACAAAACATTAACAGATTTCCCTAACATTAGTTATTATTTTAGTTAAAACTCATAAATAACTACAAATAAGATAATGCATTTTAAAAAGAAACTTGTTTCTTTTATTGTCACAACAGAACAGACTGATGATAGTGGCATTAGCTAGCTTTGTGTTTGCTAGTCTATGATGAGCCATAATTTAGCAATGGATAACGTCATACTGCAAATTGTAAAACATACATTTTCAATATAGCAGGCCAAGTTATAGCAATATGTCTCATTGCTATAACTGTCACATGCTATTAAAGAAATGTAACGGGCAATGTAACGTAATTATTACTAGCTAATTCCGCTTCACTCTCGGCTTATTTAACAGCAGCATAACTGGACGTGATAGTCACAAATTTTGTCATGCTTATTTGATTTAAGAGAACTGATGGAGATGTTCTTTTAATTGTTATTCAAGCAATGTATGTCTTGTCGTAACAGCTCTGGTGGACAAACTATACAACTCAGTCACTCATGACATGGTTGAAGCGTGTTTCGTCCGTTTTTATTTTATTTTTGAAATATTCATTTATCGGCCATTATAACTGCCGATACCGATAGTTTGGGAAATGCCTAATATCGGCCGATAATATTGGCCTGCCGATATATCGGTCTGGCTTTACTTTTTTTCTTAAATTTTTTTTGGCCTATAGTTTTTTTTTTCTTTTTTTTAATGTTTTGGTAATAACACTAATGAAGAAGGTAGAGAATAACAAACAAGTGTTTTTGTGTCACCCTCTCCGCCACCACTATCTCTCCTCCCCCATCCTGCACTGGCAGCAGGTGCTCGGGCGCCTTGGCCGAGCCGAGTGTCACTTTCTCGAGCCCAGTATCACCGTTCCCCCCTCCGTCTCAGCCGTGGGTGTTAATTGAGCAGCTCCGTCAGAGTGGATAGTCAGAGAACTTGTAGTGTGTGGGTGGGTTGTTTAGATTAGCTTTTCATGCGCTCGTCGTCCACCGAACCTTTTCATCTTGCTGCACCTTCGCTCCATGCCTTTATGGTCAGAATGATGCTCTGTACCCTGTTTCTCCCACCCTCCGTCCCTCCTCCCTTTCCTCTTGTCTAAAGATGTTGTTTACATCTTGCAGTGTGCCTTGCGCACAAGGTGGAGGAGGGTGTGTGTGCTCCAGTGTGTGTGTGTGAGCATGCTTTTGAGTGCCCGAGGCAGAGTCGTGCTGTCATTGAGAGCTACTCATGGTGTCACACTGACTTTGAGCTCCATTGCTCGCAGCTCTCTAGTACTCTATCACCTTTGGCTCAACAGTAAAGCTGCAATGAAGTCATTGTAGCTCTGAGAGCCTGCATCCAAAAGAGCTGGAGGAAATAAAGGATCAATAAATGTTAACTGTGAACGTTATCTCTGGAGTGTTTTGCATTATTTCAGCCTTATCTGAATCAGGTTTTCATTTTGATTTTCACTGGTCTTTTTACCCATTGTAAAATCTCTAAGATGATCATAAAAAATCTCTGTTAACACCGATCATCTAATAACGCACACTCATTTAATTTTGGTCTGCTTCCCATAAGAAATTTGTCACCATATGTTGAAATTAAAGCTGAATGGGAATTTGTTAGTGAGATTAGACTTGTATGTGTGCAGTCTCCGGCGGCATCTGTTCTACAAACTGGACCGAAGGGAATTTAACTGCAGCCCCACATGCTGCTATAAATAAAGAATATGAAATGAAATGCCCCCTAAGGCTTGAAAATCAACACAATAGGCTGTTTAAGAAACTTGCAGACATTAATCATCTTTTGAGAGGTTGGGCCTAGTACATAGTGAAATGATGTCAGTGCTTGTTCAATGTAATGAAGACCCATTTACTCTCTGTAATAGTAGTAGCAGTGCTGTAACGTAGCAAACTATAAGCAAATGGTTGAACACAGGACCATAGTTGCGGTAAAGGAATTTCCCTTGCAGTGATTTTGAGTTGCACAATATCTCTATGCGATATCACAATTTTTTTTTCTGTATAAATAAATGATGATGTGGTCAGCAAGCAAATGAGATTCAAAAACAAAGCAGGTTTATTAGCATAATCCAAGCACTGAATGAACACGCAGGTGAATAACACAAACCACAACACCAAAAGAGAACTGACCAAGAGACTGAGTCATTAAAACTTTCATTTATTAAATAGACTCAACCAATGACCAATACGTCGCAGGGGTAATGCTTAAAGGGTTAGTTCACCCAAAAATGAAAATCATGTCATTAATGTCTCACCCTCATGTCGTTCCAAGCCCGTAAGACCTCAAAGAACGTTTGAGGACGTTAGATTAGTATAAGAGATTTCTGTCCCTCCTTTGGAAATGTGGAAATGTGTGTACGATTTACTGTCCTTATCCAGAAAGGAAATATAGACATCATCAGAGTAGTCCATGTGACATCAGTGGGTTAGTTAGAATGTTTTCAAGCATCGAAAATACATTTTGGCCCAAAATTTATTTGAACCCGAATACATGGAGTCACGGACACACCAGAACACGTCAGCAGCGTCTTACGTCATCAGCGTCATTGAATGCGGGAAAAGAACACAATGCTGAATAAAGTCATAGTTTTTTGTTATTTAGGGCCAAAATGTATTTCCGATGCTTCAAAACAATGTCGCATGGACTACTGTGATGTCTCTATTTCCTTTCTGGACAAGGACAGTAGTATACTGTACATACATTTCCAAAGGAGGGACAGAAAGCTCTCAGACAAAATCTAAAATATCTTAAACTGAGTTCTGAAGATGAACGGTCTTACGGGGTTGGAACGACATGAGGGCGAGTCATTAATGACGACAGCATTTTTGGGGTGAACTAACCCTTTAAGCTGATGCTTCACTTCATAGAGATCAGTGGCATTGATGCATTGTCCAGTGCTGAACTGATGCCACCATGGTTGTGCTTGTTGCCAGCTCGTCTGCATCGCTGTATTACAATCACTTGCACACTCTATTCTGATGGTTGGTTGAAATCATATTTATTAATTAAATGTATTCATTTCCATATTAATACAATTTTCTGTATTTTTTTTCTCTTTCTGTTGTGTGTAAATTCATCCCGGATAAGTGTGTGTTTGGCCATTTTTATGAGCATTGAAACTAGCAGATGTGAACTAAAATGTGTCTTGTAAACTGCTTTTCCCATTTAATTCCTCTCTATCTAGCTGTTTTTTAATGCAAAAACTCATATGATTTAAATTCCGTCCTTTCTCAAATACCTACCTGGTTAATTACTTGATATTCAAAACATAATTTTTCTTCTATTTTAGAAGTCATAGTACCTGGGAATTCCTTTTGATGTGCTCCCAGTTTCAGTTAGGCACATAAAATCCTTTTAAATGGTCTGATCTGTAGAACTCTCCTCTACACATTTAGACAATTAAAGTACATACGAGTTTTATCTCAGTGTGTGTCCTTGTGAATACAACTTAATTCACACCAAGGACACTTCAATGACTGAGACAGTTTTATCACAACGTAAAACACAGCGTGCCCAGCTGCAGAGCAGACAGTAATTACAGTAATCATCTGCACTGTAAGCCTATTGAAAAATCTGATAAATGTCGGAAATGTAGCAGACTTGAAGGGATGTAGAGTGTTTAAGTTGACTCAAAAATGGAATTGGAATTATGGCTTACCTAAAATGTTGTGACAGAATTAGACCAGAAAGGCAAGAGCCCAAATGGACCATGTAATCAGCATTCCTCTCTGTATCCCTCATGTCAGGTGTGAGATAAGCACAGGGCTATCATAAAAGCCTGGAGCTTTATTAAATCCTATCATAGGACGTCTGCAAAGCTTAGCCTGTTTGATTGACAGAGGTGGAGCAGTTGTCAGGAGATATGGCCATTGCAACAGATGTCCTAACTGTGAGTGATGTCATTCAGCCCAGCGACAGTATCTCCTAAGGATACCCAAGTGGAATTGGTTGAACTAGTCATATCTCAGTAGGAGGTGCCATCACAGATGTGTTTGTTACTTTGTCAAGTTGTCGGAAGTACACAGAAGTCGGTTTGCCTACTTTTGATCGATTTACAGTCTGTTGTTTTGGGCAACCCGGCAAATGGATGCCAGGCTGAAAATTTGTTTCAATTAGGGTACAATCAAATCTCACAAAACAGTTAGCACCTGATTTCTGCATTTGGATGGATTGTCTCTTAATTCAATAAGGTTATGGAGCTTGATCTATCGATGACAGGTTCATTTAATGCATTAATGCATTTTTATACACTAGATGTTGTTTTGAACGAATGGTGGTTAAACAAATGAATGAAATATTTTCAAACAAATTTTTCTTTCTTTTCTGTCTAATTTCGGGCTAGGCTTTTCCAAGCCAACTTAAAGTTTGTCTATGAACTTTACCATCTAGTTTTAATTGCTATGCTAACACAATAAGTGGTCTCTTGCCATTTTCTCAGTCATAAGCTCTTTAGTTGAAATGAGTTGAATTAGTTGAATTGAATTTAGTTGAATCTTTGGGTTAAGTCTCATAAACTGACGCCCCTGAACCACGGAGTACATTGAATATTTTTTTTTTTTGTTTTGTTTTCAATTTTCTTTTCTTTAGGAGGAATTTGGAGGCTTTACCACAGTCAGTGACAACAGAAGAATACAAAGCCCAGGAAGGACGTCAATAGGTAAAATATCTCTTACATCTATTAATTGTGTATTCTTTAGGGGTGTAAAGCCTTGTTTATACTCGACGCGTCCGCAAGAGCGCGAAGGGCGCGCGCCAAAAATGACGTCATTGCGGCGTGGGAGGTCGTGCGCGTAGGGTCCGCAAGACCCCATTGCGCCTGGCGGTGTGCACGGCACTTTTTGTAACTTTGCGCGCGGCGCCGCATCCGAAGATGGACGACTGCGAGCCGAATCTGGCCGAACTGGTACGATCTGTACCAGCATGTTTATGATCCGATCTATACACAGAGACATTTGCATTGATGGACGACCATAACATCTCATTTTGTGAACAGGGACACATTTGCATTAAGCACCTAGTTCACACTTGTCTAAAGTAATTGGTTACATCTACAAAATAAGCCTACAATAGCAGAATTAAGCCCTGTTGGAAAAATTAAGATTTAAACACTCTCCAATAAGGCTTCAGTTGTTTAACTAGTTTACATGCAGTGAACGTAGGCTACAATAAACCAACTGCATTTACTCTTTTATGAATTAGCAATTAATGCCACGAATAAACGGCAAACTACTTCTTCGCTGCTGATTCCAGGTGGTTTCAGAGGAGAATTACTCCGAGTTCGCCCCCTGTCGTTTCACAGAATAGCACAACGGCGAGCGCGTCAAGTATAAATGCCTCGTCCGTTTGGAGAGGTGCGCGCGCAGGCAGCGGAGACTCGCGCTCTTGCGGACGCAACGAGTATAAACAAGGCTTAAGGATACACATGTTACGAAGCATCAGTGTTTACTTGCAGTATATGTGTTGTAATCTTCTCATCATTTAAAGCCATTGTGCCTCTTTAGAAGACTTGGATTTGGATTAGACCACTCGATTGATTATTTTTACAAAGGCTTAGACATTTTTTGGATCTTAAGTTTTAGAGGAATTGACTTTAAATAGAGGGATACAAATCTCAGGTTTCATAAAAAAAGCTTCAGAATTAACATTTCTTGAATTTGGTGAATTATACCATATAAATAGTAAATGCAACAATTTGCAAAATGTTGTGCTTGTTAATGGAGTGCTTTTCTTTCTGTCAGGTCCAGTTACACCGGAAAAGAAGCCCAGAGGACGTCCTCCTAGGTCTCTAGCTGCACAAAGGTTTGGCACTGGTGTTGAGACAGCTCCTTTGCCGGTCACCACAGCTCCTACAGAGAAGGTAAAACGACCACCAGGGAGGCCTCCTGGCACTGGAGAGAAGAAAAGAGGCCGCCCTCCTGCTTCTGCCAGCCAGAGGAGTTGGCAACAGAGTGGCCATGCACTGCCTGAAGATGGTAATGACACCGCATTGGAGTGCAGCTCCAGTCCTGCACATCGCAAGGATGGTGTGGAAGACGAAGACAAGGAGAAAAGACAATCTCCGCTTGGGTCTGGGCACCATCAGGGTTCTGAGGCTAAGCTTCTCAAAATCAGCCGAGAGTCTAAGATGTCCAAACCAAAAAGACTGCGGGATGTCAAACTGAGCCCTCTGAAGTCTAAGCTGAAGGCCATTGTGAAGAAGAGTGTCCCAGTTCCTGGTGTGCAAAGACGGAGACGGGGCAGGCCGCCTTCTGCTGAGCGCCTCAAAGCTGAGGCTGCTGCTGCCGCTGCTGCTCAGGCTGCTAACGCCGCCTCGGTCCTAGAGATGTCTACCATAGCATCTGGGACTGCCAAACATAAGGCCTTCAGGGTTCGTCGGGAACAAGATTTGGGTGCCTGCTCTCCACATGATCTTAAGCTAAGGGCTTCTCATCCTGCTGATGAACGCACTAGCCCAGATCCCCATGACTCCTCTACAACAGTCAACCCAATGACTCCAACTAAACTCGGGAGGCCGTTAGGGTTACGTCAAAGCCCTCGCCATATCAAACCTGTGCGGGTCGTCCCTCCCTCCAAACGCACTGATGCCACTATTGCAAAGCAGCTGCTGCAGCGGGCAAAGAAAGGGGCCCAGAAAAAGAAACTATTGGCAAAAGAAGCGATTGGCACCCAGGGAACTGCCAATCCTGAGGTTGGGAAGCACAGGAGACGAACGCAGCTAACAAACATAAGGCAGTTTATCATGCCTGTTGTGAGCACAGTGTCCTTGCGCATCATAAAGACTCCAAAACGGTTTATCGAGGATGAAGGCAGTTTCAGTTCTCCGCCATCACACATGAAAATTGCTCGATTGGACACAGCAGCATCTGCCCCAGCACCTCAACCCATAGCATCATCCTCCCCAGCTCTGGTTTCCACAACTCCCGTCACAAGTGGAACCACTGCCACACCCGGGGCAGGCCCTGCTGTTGACTCTGTCCTTCCTCCACCACCTCCTGTCCCAACTGGCAGTGCTACTGCCATTGCAGCTAGTCTCCTTAGCAGCTGCAACAATAGCACTAGTAATGGGCGCTTCAGTAGCAGTGCTGCATCCTGTGGCTCCAGCGCTGTTTCGCAGCATTCCTCTCAGCTCTCTTCTGGTGAGTCGTCTCGCTCCAGCAGCCCTAGTCTTGATGACTCCTCCTGTGATTCTCAGGCCTCTGAGGGCACCCAGGCCCTTTCGGAAGAGGGCGATCATTCCCCTGCCTCTCAGGGAGAGACTGAGGCCAGCATGCACCACACTTCGCACCCACCCTCCCCACCGTCAGAGCCGGAGCCAGACCATGTAGTGTTGATGGAGCACAGCAGACGGGGTCGCAAAGCTCAGAGTCATCGGAGGGGTGCTTTAGTGGCACGTGGTAGGGGCAGTCTGATTGGTGGAAGGAAACGGGTCACCATCAGCCCAGCCCCAGGGGTTTCACAAGCTGGATCTCAACAAGCCTCTTCCACTGCATCGTTGTCCTCTTCCCCACCACCGCCTCCCCTTCTCAGCCCTTCTCAGCCTCCCCAGGCAGCTTCATCCAATGCATCTGAGCATCACTCCCATTCTCCGTGGATGATGTCACATTCCATTGCCCCTTTTCTGCCCACCCCTCCAATACTTTCCAGCTCTCATGACAAGCGTCGCTCCATACTACGAGAGCCCACTTTCCGCTGGACGTCTTTGTCATGTGCAGAAAATAAGTACTTTTCCTCTGCCAAATATGCAAAGGAGGGCCTTATCCGCAAGCCCACTTTCGACAACTTTCGTCCTCCTCCACTGACTGCTGAAGATGTGGGACTCATGCCACCAGGGCCTGGTGGAGGTGGCGTTGCACCAGGAGGATTCCCAGCACCTGGTGGTGCAGCTGGGACGGGTACCAGACTTTTCTCCCCCCTGCATCATCCTCACCACAATCACCACCAGCATCCCTCATCACGGATTGAAACGCCACACCAAAAGCGTAGTCCACTACTACGTCCCCCTTTCTTCACTCCGAGTCCGGCTCATTCCCGCATCTTTGAGTCTGTCACCCTCCCATCCTCCTCAGGGAGCAGCCCTGGTTCTCTGTCTCCCCTTCAGGTCTCACCAACGTCAAACAAAAAGAGAAAGGGGTCTAGATTCTCACGTGGACAACCCAGGTCACCTTCACACTCAATGACTACCAGGAGCAGTCAGTCAGGAGTTCAAACAGGGAAGGCCTCTGAACAATCCATGATTAGCAGTTCTGTTCCAATAAGCGTGACTGGAAATTCGAGCCCATTGCCTGGAGTCGCAGTCAGTGCACTTGCAGCCAGTGCCTTAACTCAAGCTTCTTTCAGCGGCTTCTCCTCTGGCTCTATTGGTCTTACAAGCCACGGAGTTTCCGATGGGCGGCGAGCAGCAGGAGGCCTCGGTGTGAGTGGGAGTTCTGGTTCATCTTCACAGCTCTTCCCTCTTTTTACCCCCAGTCCTCAAGGATCAGGTGGGGGTACTGGAAAAGCAGGAAGGGACCGGAGCGTTTCTGCTACTAGAGACACAGGTACAAAGGACAAGGACAGGGAGATGGAGAAGAGTAGAGAGCGTGAAAAGGAAAACAAAAGAGATGTAAGGAAAGACTGGGATAAAAGAGGGAAAAGCCTCCCATCAGAGACTTCCCCCAGTTCTACATCCAGCCTATTTGCGGTGGAGGCCAGAGACATTGAAGAATCTCTAACCCATAAAAGGACAGCAGGTCGAAAGAAGTCAGTCACAGTTGACTCTGGTGCAGAGGCCTCCCCAAGCGACTCTGCAGCAGTTCAACCTGTTGGAGCCTTGTCATCCAAGGGTCGGCTGGCCAAAAAAGGCAGACCTTCAGAGAAGATTATTGAAGAGGAGGGAGTAGAGAGGGAGAAAGACAAGGAGAAATTGAGTGCTCTCACCCAAGCAGGACAGATGGGAAAACCCCCTGCAACCACATCTCTGGGCTCCGTGTTAGCTCGTGCTGAGAAACAGCCAGTCACAGACAGGCGTGTTGCAGGACTGCTGAAAAAAGCTAAAGCTCAGCTCAATAAGTTAGAGAAGAGAGATTTACAACCTGCAGATCAACCCAAATTACCGGTATGTCCTATCTTTTGTTTGCCTTTTCTGTGGAAAATGTTCCTAGGTTGTTTTTCCTAAATGCACAAAAGGCCATTTCCATTTGTTTGTCCTGTTCAGGGTCAAGAGAGTGACTCCTCTGAGACATCAGTCCGTGGTCCACGCATTAAGCATGTGTGTCGTCGTGCAGCTGTAGCTCTGGGTCGCAATCGTGCTGTGTTCCCAGATGATATGCCTACCCTTAGTGCCTTGCCATGGGAGGAGAGAGAAAAGATCTTGTCTTCCATGGGAAATGATGGTGAGAAAACATCTTAGAACTGGTTTGATTTTGTTGAAAAAGTGACAGTTTTTAAATCTTTAATGGTACACTTGAATAGACAAATCATCAGTGGCGGGATCAGAGGAGGCGGAGCCACCCACACCTCCTATTAAGCCAGTAACGAGACAGAAAACGGTCCATGAGGCCCCACCCAGAAAGGGGCGGCGCTCTCGACGCTGCGGGCAGTGTCCAGGCTGCCAAGTCCCAAATGACTGTGGGGTGTGCACCAACTGCCTGGATAAGCCCAAATTTGGGGGGCGCAATATTAAAAAGCAGTGTTGCAAGTGAGTGTGAAATTTTGTTCTGAATATAGTAAATTCTGGGTTTCTGAACCTTTGCATCTTAAAATTGCCTGTAAACATTTGTTTGTGTCATCACAGAGTACGGAAGTGTCAGAACTTGCAGTGGATGCCTTCAAAGTTTCTTCAGAAGCAGGCAAAAGGTCAGTTTTATCAGAGAAGCTTAATAGTAGCCAGAGATCCTCTTATATTTCTATTAATTGTCTGCTTTCATTGACTTTAGGTAAAAAGGACAAGAGAAGGAATAAACTGACTGAAAAAAAGGAATCCCATCACAAATCCCAGTGTTCTGAATCAAGCCCCAAGCCAGGCCCCCCTCCAAAGGATGACCCTCCCCATAAGAAAAGTGAAACTCCACCACCTGCACAGGGAGAGGATAAAGAAAAGCAGACGCAACCTTCATCACCATCTTCACCAGCTTCCTCCCCAAAGGACCTTCTGCTCTCTAGTGCATCTGACGACCCCAAGCAATCTCAGACCCCTTTAAGCTCAGCCTTTAGAAAGGAACGGAAGCAGCAGCCCAGTTTTTCACCCACCTCCCTGCATGCTGCTCCATCTTCCCCACCAGCACAGTCCATGCAGCAGCAAAGCCAAATGCCAGCAAAAAAGGAAGGTCTTGCAAAGTCCCAGCCCACTGAGCCCAAGAAGAAATCTCAGCAACAAAGTCAACCCAGCTCTGCAACAGACACGGGTAAAGATATGAGGATATTTACTGCTGCTAACTAAATACAGAGGGTGTCCATTCCTGCTCCTGGAAAGTCACCTTCCTGCTGACTTTAGCTCAAGAAATAATTAAACACCTGCATCAGCTAATCAAGGTCGGCATGTTTTAGCTAAATTTTGCAGGAAGGTGGCCTTCAATGAGCAGGATTGGACACTCCTGGCTTAACATAGCCTTAATGTTTTTGTTTTATGGTCATGTCATCTTTTAGCATCCGAAGCAAAGCTAAAGAAACAGATCTCTCGATGTGTTCAACCACTCAAGCCTAAACCAAAAGAAAAGGTAAGCAGATCTTGCAGGCAGATTTGTATTCTTTTTTTTCTTTTTTTATGTCTTAAACTTTTTACAAAAACAGTTTGTCTCTTGGGTCTTCCCCCTATGAATTGTGATTGATTGTCTTTGTGATGTTGATAATCCTGAGATTCAGATTCATAGTACAAATGTGACCCGTGCTGGCTAAAGCAGTCGAAATGCTAATGATAATTTCGAACTACTGGCAAAACTAGTGAAAATTTTTGATTTTGAGGTTTTCACAAAAAGTAGTTCAATAAGCCCTTGTGTAGCGATCAAAAGATGTCTCAGACAGCGCGTGGTCCCGATATACACACATACACAGAATTACAGTATTTCAAAAAATCTGTATTGATTCACACAAACATTATCTGTTATGTCTTATGTGAATGTTCGGTTAACTGTGGGCCAAATTTGGTGTTATTACCAGGGATTTTAAGATATGGTTGTTAGGTGATTTTGTTTTGGAACCTTCAGAAAACATTAACTGGATTTTTCTCAAAATTTACTTTGCTGATTCTATCAACGTCAAACCGGAGAAGCTCAGTCATTTTTTTGTCTGATTCCAACCACTCATCCATCATTTGAAGGTATAGGATGTGTTTGCTTAAACATTTGCTTGTGACTTGTTTTGCCAGCACGGGTCACAAATGATGCCAAGGTCAGGTTAAATTCCCAGGGAATGTGTATACTGACAAAATGCACTTTGAATACACTAAGTCACTTTTGGTAAAAGTGTCTTTGCATATGCCCCAATGTAATCTAAATGGCATTGTTTACAGGAAAAACAAATACCCAAACTAGACAGCAGTACTTTAAACTCCCAGAGCACTCCTTCGCCTGGGGGCACCGCCAAGCAGAAAGCGCCCTGCGATGGAGTGCATCGAATCAGAGTTGATTTCAAGGAGGACTATGACATTGAGAATGTGTGGGAGATGGGTGGGCTCAGCATTCTCACCTCTGTGCCAATCACCCCGCCGGTGGTATGCTTTCTTTGTGCCAGCAGCGGTAATGTAGAGGTGGGCAGTCTTTTGTTTGCAATTCCTGTCTTATGTATTGAAGGCAAAAAATAAATGAGATGTGTTTTTATGGATTGTTTTCTTCAGTTTGTTTTCTGCCAGGTGTGCTGTGAACCCTTCCACCTCTTTTGCTTGGGGGAGTCAGAACGCCCCCATGAGGAACAGTGGGAGAACTGGTGTTGTCGTCGATGCCGCTTTTGCCATGTCTGTGGTCGGAAGTATCAGAAAACAAAAGTAAGACTTTCTATTAATTTACATTTGTCCGATATAACTCAGATGTTTTATAATCCAGAAATTTCTCCAGAAATGCATTACAAAAAAGGCAAGATTTAAATAAGGGATACTAATAGAGTAATTACTTTGCAAGTAACTCAATGGCAGGTATTAGTGTTTCAAAGCTTTATCCTAAAGTACAAAATTTAGTATTTCAGAGTCTCTGATCATGGGAATAATAAAGTGCTTCCAATGTCAACAGAAGGGATTTTTAAAAGAAGACACTTCTGGAACAGAGAAAGGAAAGTTTTAAAACCTCCAGATGTAATGGGGAAAAAAATGAACACACTACTGTAACCAGTATGAGACCGATTGATATTATTCTTAAAGAGTTTATTTCACACAATGACCTTCAGATATAAAATGTTGTCACATTCTGATGTAATGGTTAAAGATGAATGAAAAAGTTGAATTCTCAAAGCATGAGTCTGCTCGTTTTAACGATGAATGTCCTCATTTGGTATTTTCTAACGAAAAATACCTTCTTATGAAAAGTAAAAAATACATGTCATCTCACTGGAATTATCATTTCCTTTTAATAACTGACTAAGCAACTTCCAAGTTTGAGTTATTTCTCTCTAAAAGCCCCTAGACACTACCAAAATCTTCAAAAATGACTAACGCTTAATATTTTGTATTTTTTCCATCATCTAGCAGCTACTGGAGTGTGACAAGTGCCGAAACAGCTATCACCCTGAGTGCCTGGGACCCAACCACCCTACCAGACCCACCAAGAAGAAAAGAGTCTGGGTACTTGCACACTCTCAATCCTAGATGTCTGTAACATCTGTTATATTTTTGCTACATTCTCCCATAATTATTTTTCCTTCTGCCACAGATTTGCACCAAGTGTGTGTGCTGCAAGAGTTGTGGAGCCACCAAACCAGGGAAGGCCTGGGATGCCCAGTGGTCACATGATTTCTCTTTGTGTCATGACTGTGCCAAACTCTTAGCTAAAGGTCAGTGCTATAGATCCTGGACGTTTATTGTATGTTTCTAAACTATCACTTAACTATGTAATCAATGTTTTTCTTCTCCCAGGCAACTTCTGCCCACTCTGTAATAAGTGCTATGATGACGATGACTGTGATAGCAAAATGATGAAGTGCAGGAAGTGTGATTGCTGGGTCCATGCCAAATGTGAAAGTTTAACCGGTGAGTTGTTATTCTCAACATCTCTTATCTGTCTCTTCTCTGGCATTACACCATAACATTCAACTTATAAAAGCTGTTGATTCAGCTTTAACATCACAAGAATAAATTGCATGTTAGAATATAGGCCTATTTAAATGGCTAAAAAGCTATTGAAAATTGAAAATTTTTCACAATATTACTGTTTTTACTGTAGTTTTGGTCAAATAAATGCAGCCTTACGGAGACTTCTTTCAAAAAAAGTTTAACAGTCTTGCAGTCTTATATATTTAGTTAAGATCTGATCAGTTCTAACATGGCTGTGGTTATTAAAGATTTTGGATGTTTCTGTAATACACCACTATTTAGGTTATCTTTCCCTTTATATATTTAGATGATATGTATGAGCTCTTGTCTAACCTGCCTGAGAGTGTGGTCTACACCTGCACAAACTGCACTGAGCCCCATCCCCCTGAGTGGCGGGCCGTCTTAGAGAAAGAAATTCAGAAATCCATGCGGCAAGTTCTCACCTCCCTGCTCAACTCCCGTACATCCACACACTTGCTTCGCTACAGACAGGTGAATTGCCATCTCCAATCCTCGAAGTTCTCACCAGCTGTATTTTCACCACCAAACTTAGCACTATCTTCTTTCTTTGTCTCAGGCGGTTATGAAGCCACCTGAGTTGAACCCAGAGACAGAAGAGAGCCTTCCCTCACGCCGTTCCCCAGAGGGCCCTGACCCCCCTGTGCTGACGGAGGTCTCTCCACCAAATGATTCGCCTCTCGATTTGGAGTCTGTGGAGAAGAAAATGGATTCTGGATGCTATAAATCATTGGTAAGAGTTTATAAATATGTCCTTTTTGAAACACTTAAAAGCAAAAAGCTTTTATTTTTCTAATCCTCTTTGAAAGATTACCTGCTGCCTTTTGAGCCTCTAATGCAGCAGGGTTCATATACCGGTCAAATACATGTTAAGGCCAGGTGTCAATTTCTGCTCCTCACTTTCAGCTGGAGTTCAGTGATGACATTGTGAAAATCATCCAGACAGCTTTCAATTCAGACGGAGGTCAGCTAGAGAGCAGGAAAGCCAACAGCATGCTCAAGTCTTTTTTTATCCTGGTAGGAAAAGCTGGTGGACACAATTCTGACAATGGAACATCTTGCAGTCCTTCATTATTGTTTCTGATGTCGCTATTATTTGTTACAGCAAATGGACCGAATTTTTCCATGGTACAAGGTGAAGGAGTCCAAATTCTGGGAGACGTGCAAAGTCTCTTCTAAGTGAGTCTTTCCCATGCATCTAATGATTTGTTTCCATTTGTTTGATTCTACATTTTGACTTTGAATCATCATATTTAAATTCTTTGATCAGAAACATTTTTCAGAACTATATTCAGGAAAACTGTTTAGTTTGATGGTGAATAGTGGGACCAGTTAAAGGAGAACTCCGGCGAACAATGAACCTTTGGTCTAATAAAACATCGGTACCTAGTCAATTGTTCTCTGAGATTTTTCATGATAATCGAACCTAACGAGTTTTATCTCTAATAACTGTTTAGCGTATAATGCTAGTAATGGGGGCATTGACTAAGTAAAAAGAAATCGCTAGTTTATACCACTAACAAGGCTCAAAATAGCCCCACACTAACGCAGTAACATAATGAGGGTCCATACATGCAAAACGAAGCATTGAGAACTTTGTAAGTGTACAGACCGTTTAATAAGAAGATACGTTATAAAGACAGTTCACTTCATGTATACACTGCAGGAGCCATCTTAAAAAATAGTCTCGATAAGTCGATCCCCGAAGGCCGCTCATACAGTTCAGAAGTTTGCTGAACTTCATACAGTTCAGCTCACTCAGCACGACGTTCGTGGTTTGACTTATCGAGACTATTTTCTAAGATGGCTTCTGTCTGTATACGCGAAGTGAACTGTCTTTA
This sequence comes from Cyprinella venusta, assembly GCA_038021265.1. Lineage (NCBI taxonomy): Eukaryota > Metazoa > Chordata > Actinopteri > Cypriniformes > Leuciscidae > Cyprinella > Cyprinella venusta. Next base: position 10,969,656 of record CM075881.1, on the reverse strand, counting down.
TAACTTATCTCCTTATTAAGAACCCTCATTATGTTACTGCGTTAGTGTGGGGCTATTTTGAGCCTTGTTAGTGGTATAAACTAGCGATTTCTTTTTACTTAGTCAATGCCCCAGTGCTAGCATTATACGCTAAACAGTTTTTAGAGATAAAACTCTTTACATTCGATTATCATGAAAACAAATCTCGGAGAACGATTGACTAGGTACCGATGTTTTATTAGACCAAAGGTTCATTGTTCGCCGGAGTTCACCTTTAAGCTAGTATGTGAGCATTGAATACAACCTCACCTTCGAGTGTCTGTCTATTCTTTGCTCTCTTCTAGAGCAGAAATATCACCTTTCCATAGGGAATGCAGCCTGTATGGTCTAGTTCCATTGTTTGAGGTCAACAGGCAGTGTCACATTTCACATGGGTGCTTTGACAAGTCTTGTGGTTGGCATTTGGTTTGCATGTTTGTATACTTCATTTGTTACCATGAATTATTAAGCGTGCAAAGGTTTTGTGTGTGTCTGTGTGTGTGCGCATGCCTGATTTTGAATAATGTCTTTAAAAAGACAAATGTTTATATTATTTCATTTTGCATTTATGCTATCCACCTTTAGTCTATTTATTGTGTTTTGGCCTTTGCAGCTTTTTCTTTCTTTCTATTGCATACTTTCCTCCTCACTGCCGTTGAGCATCTAGGCAATTTAGCATTTATTTATGACATCGAAGCATTTTAAATGGTACTACTGTATTAACATGCATTTGTTCATATGTTAGGTAATTAGACAATGTTGTGTAACAAAGACATGACTAACAGTGTTTTATCTTTGCAGTAGTGGACTGCTTCCCAATGCTGTTCTGCCCCCTTCTTTGGATCACAACTATGCCCAGTGGCAGGAGAGGGAGGAGATAGCTAAGGCTGAGCAGCCTGTGCTCATGAAAAAGATCATCCCAGCTCCCCATCCTAAAGCCCCAGGAGAACCCAACTCCCTGATGGCCCCCACACCACCTCCTCCTCCACCCATGCTTATCCATGGTGAGAAAGTTGCTTTAAAACACTATAAAAACTTACATGTAAAGGAACTACTTGTATGGGACATATTGTTTGGAGAAAAATAACTTAATTCTGATTATTTTTCAGTTCAAATAAAAGTGTATGTAGATAAGTTACACATGAATATTTCTTTTGATTTCAGACCACAGCCCTGAAGACAGCCCTGTGATTCCCCCTCCTCCTGGTGTTGGTGACAATAGACAGTGTGCGCTTTGTCTGAATTATGGAGATGAGAACACAAACGTGAGTAATCATCACCAACCAAAAAGAATACATTAGCATGTATAGATATGGATTTTTAATTATGCTGTATTTTAGTTTTGATTTGGAAGCCTTCTGACTTCTGGGTCATCTGTTTTCAAGGACTGTGGGAGACTGCTTTATATTGGCCAGAATGAGTGGGCCCATGTGAACTGTGCACTGTGGTCAGCAGAGGTGTTCGAGGATGTTGACGGTGCTCTCAAAAATGTCCACATGGCAGTCAGCCGAGGCAAACAGCTGGTACACAATTAACAAACACGACACATGGCTTAGATTGAGTTACAATGCCATAATACACCAATTTATTTTTGTTGCCTTCCCCACCCAAAAACAGATTGCATTGTTTTATTTTTTTTAGCAATGTGAGAATTGTCACAAACCCGGAGCTACGGTGAGTTGTTGTCTGACCTCCTGTACAAACAACTACCATTTCATGTGTGCACGTCAGAAGCAGTGTGCCTTTTTAGAGGACAAGAAGGTTTACTGTCAGCATCACAGAGATCTTATAAAGGGCGAGGTAAGGAATCATGCATGCATCAGTAAGCTACTTATGTGTTTGAAGTGTTGAATTTATTATAAAATAATAAACATTTTTTTAAAGGCGGTGCCAGAGTCTGGCTTTGAAGTGACTCGGAGGGTCGTTGTGGACTTTGAGGGAATCAGTCTGAGAAAAAAATTTGTTAATGGGCTTGAACCAGATAATATCCACATGATGATAGGTATGCATGTCTTTCAACAGTGCTTGCTATTGATAACTAATAATCAAAGCATTCTACATCAAAATTAAATGTCACTTTTGTTTTGGCCAGGGTCTATGACGATTGACTGTCTTGGTATGCTAACTGAACTGTCTGACTGTGAGAGGAAGCTGTTTCCTGTGGGATACCAGTAAGTCTTTGAAATTACAGTGTTTGAAATTACATTTCAGTGAACAAGATATAAAATGAAATGACCATTTGATCTTTTTACACAGATGCTCAAGGGTCTACTGGAGCACTCTAGATGCCCGTAAGCGATGCGTTTATAAATGTAGAATTTTAGTGTGCCGCCCCACTATGACCGAAACTATCAATAACAACACAGTAGCTCAAGAGGAGAACCACACAGTTGCTCATAGTCCTCCACCTGTTTCATGTAAGTAATTTAGATTTATTATAGTCCTCATTGAGTCATTTTATTGGTATTTTAATTGATCATTATTAAACATTACAGCTGAAGTAGATGCTGCTTTGCCTGGACCCACAGATTCCATAAAACCATCAAATGTGCCTTCCACACCGAAACAAAGGGTTTATTTTAGGAACAGACACCCTAGCTACCCACCATGTAACCGTTCTCCCTCAACCAGACCACTTCCCTCCCCAGGTATGAGTTGCAGTATTTATATGGCTTTATCTCCTTAATTAAAAAACTTTTTATTTTAATGTTGTTCAATGTATTTTCTCCCCTTTAGATGGTTTTAGTAGTTTAGCCCATGAGATTGTGACTGTTGGGGACCCTCTGTTGAACTCCAGTTTGAAAAGCATCGGATCTCGTCGACACAGCACTTCCTCCATCTCCACTCAACAACCTAGGCAAAAACTTTTCTCCCCTTCACAGGGAGGCACAGTATCCAGTCAGACAGGCAATTCATCTGCCCCTTCCCTGTCATCAACCTCTAAAGAACCTTTACCCAGGGACACAGAGAAAGGAAGAGTACCATCTGGAGAAAGATCTCACAGTCGAGAGGCAAATTCAGTGAACAGCGGAGCACAGCGTCGAATTGGTTTTGGTCTCGTTGAAAGAATAGATGGTAGTAGAGAGGCATCCAAAAAGCAGTCTGATGTTGAGAGTTTGAAGTCATCGCAACCAGCTAGCGTAAATCAAGTCTCACCACCTCTTGGAACTGCAGTTTTGACTGGACATCAGAGAGGAAGTGGCAGTTTAAAAACTGAGAAAGGGAAACAAGCCACAAAAGATACTGACCTACCAGCTGGAGACACTTTTATGTCCAGTCATCCACTCGCCACTCTTCCAAAAGACAAAGCTAAACCACTTAAGGAAGGAAATGTGACATCAGTGGCTGCATCAAAAGACTCAGGAAAGACTGGGTCTCTGCAATCGGTTTACAGCAAAACTGGGAGTAGGAAGTCTCATGACTATGCGTCTGGTCCAGCTGCAGCAGCGGCAATGAAGCCTCTCTGGTCGTCTGGTACCAAGGTGGGGGAGGAAGAAATAAAGCGTGGCTTCCAGGCAAGAGCTGCCGTCACTGTTAGTCACGGAACCTCTAGCACCAAAGAAAAACACTCCAAAGTCAAAATGAATGTGAGCAGGGATGTTTCAAAAGAAAGAAAAGAGACTCCCCAGAACCGAAACCCAGTTCTCAACAGTAACTCTAAAAGCAGTAATGTCAAAACACAAGGTCAGGGTCCACCTCCTCACAACATTAGCAATAAAAACGTCACACTGAGCGGCAACACAGGATCTGGTACAGTGGAAGTTAATAAATTGGATCAGAAGGAAGTGGAGATACCATTGAAGTCCAAAGAGAGATTTAGCTTAGAGAAAAAGCATAGTTCAGCCATGGATGCTATTCAGCCGAAAGCAGGAGGTGAGAGAGGTATTAGACCACAACAGGTACACCCTAAATCAAGCAAAGAGGTTACTTCAGTGGTGAAAAAACAAACTGAGAGGCTGCCTTTATTGTCTCAGAAAATGGATCCTAATGGTACCAAAGCTGTCAGCATATCCCCTAACACAAACACTTACCCTTCTGTTACCCCTAGCAACCAGGGGCCCCAAAGAAGGTCCAGAACAGTGGTGTTTTCCCCATCTGCAAGTTCTGAAAGCTCTGAATCAGACAGCCACATCCACCCAGATGATCCCGAGGAGCATCTGTTGGATCACCAGTGTGCTGATGATGGGGAGGACAATAATTTAGAGGACGAAGGCAGCATCGATAAGCACCACGAGGAGGATAGTGATGGTTCAGCAGGTTCAGCAAAACGCAGATACCCAAGGCGGAGTGCTCGTGCTCGATCGAATATGTTTTTTGGGCTAACTCCTTTCTACGGTGTCCGGTCGTATGGTGAAGAAGACATACCCTTCTACAGAAGTGGTGAAATCTCCATGAAGAAGCGAACTGGGAGCAGCAAGCGTTCAGCTGAAGGACAAGTCGATGGGGCAGATGATATGAGCACATCATCTTCAGCAGACAGTGGAGAAGATGAAGAAGGAGGAATTGGTTCAAATAAGGACACGTATTATTACAACTTCACACGCACCATAATAAACCCCAACTCTGGTCTTCCATCTATTGCAGGTATTGATCAGTGTTTGGGAAGAGGGTCGCAGATCCACAGGTTCTTGAGGGACCAGGCAAAGGAGCATGAAGATGACAGTGATGAGGTATCAACAGCTACCAAGAATTTGGAGCTGCAACAAATTGGCCAGCTGGATGGTGTGGACGATGGTTCTGAGAGTGACGTTAGTATAAGCACTAGCAGCACAACCAAAGCTACTACTTCGTCCACACACAAAAGCTCAACAAAAAGGAAGGGTAGAGAAAGCAGGACAGAAAAATCAAGCATTGACTCAGGGAAGGAGGCAGAAAATAACACAAGTGGCAACAGTCGTGAAGGTCGTAAAAATCAGAAGGATAACTGTCTTCCATTAGGAAGTGTGAAAACACAAGGACAAGACCCACTTGAAACTCAGTTGTCACTCACCACGGATCTCCTCAAGTCTGACTCTGATAACAACAACAGTGATGATTGTGGTAACATCCTGCCTTCTGATATTATGGAGTTTGTGCTCAATACTCCTTCAATGCAGTCATTGGGACAGCAGACAGAAGCTCCTTCTGCTGAACCGTTCTCTTTAGATGAGAGTTATGGGGTGGATGTTAACCAAAGAAAGGACATGCTTTTTGAAGATTTCACTCAGCCACTGGCAAGTGCTGAACCTGGCGAGACTGGGGTGAACACCTCCATTGCTGTAGAGGAGTCATATGGTCTTCCCCTTGAGCTGCCCTCAGACCTCTCTGTGTTAACAACCCGAAGTCCCACCGTAAATAATCAAAATCATGGCTCACTGATCTCAGAGACCTCCGACCGTTCTATGTTGGCTCTGGCCGCAGAGGAATCGGGAGTTGAGAAAAGTGGCAAGAAACAGAGAACAGGGTCCACTGTATCCAACAAAAGCCCTCAGGACAGATGTACTGATTCCCAGGTTCCGGAAGGTCACATGACCCCAGAACACTTCATTCCTGCATGCATCGATGGCGACCATATCACAAGTCCTGGAGTAGAACCTGTGGGAGAGACTGGAAACCTAGATCTGACAAGAACTACTAGCACACCAGGGCTTTCCAGCTCACCCACCTTGCCTCTCCAGAGTCAGAAGTTCATCCCTGCTGCCACTGTTAGCTCAGGTCCCACTCCAATTGCAAGCTCTGCTGTTCAAGCTACCGCCTCTCAATTGAAGCCTGGCACAGAGAAACTGATCTTGGTAAACCAGCATCTGCAGCCACTCTATGTATTACAAACCCTTCCCAATGGTGTACCCCAAAAGATCCAGATTGCACCATCTGTTAGTGCAACAGGTGTCATGAACACTAGTGCCCCTGTGTTGACAGGACTCAGTGGTAGCATCTCCACCTCTCAGTCCATTTTTACTGCTAGCGGCAAAGGTTTAGTGCCTGTACCTCATCACCCACAAATCCATGCATTCACAGGCACCTCTCATACTGGCTTCCAGCCAGTCATTCCTAGCACCACATCAGGCCTCATCATAGGAGTCACCTCCCATGATCCCCATATTGGTGTGACAGAAGCAGGTCATAGGCATGATCATGCCCCTAGTGCTGCTATGGTATCTAGTGCTTCCTCCATCACGCCAGCTCCGACTATGCTCCCCTCTGGACATGGCAAGAAACGCCTAATTTCTCGTCTTCAGAGTCACAAGAGCAAGAAACAGGCACGTCCAAAGACTCAACCCACACTTGTTCCTTCTGATGTTGGGCCCAATATTATGATAAACTTGTCACCTTCACAAATTGCTGCTGGAATCCCTGCTCAGACAGGCCTGATGGAACTAGGGACAATAACTGCTACTGCCACAGCTCATAGAAAAATTCCTAACATCATAAAACGCCCAAAGCAAGGGGTAATGTACTTGGAGCCTACTCTCCTTCCACAGCCCATGCCCATTTCAACCACAACTCAGCCTGGCATATTGGGACATGATTCCTCAACTCACCTGCTCCCATGTACTGTGCCAGGGCTCAACCCAAGTCAGTCTGTTTTGAATGTGGTATCGGTGCCTTCCAGTGCACCTGGAAACTTTTTAGGAGCAAGCTCTGTATCGCTGAGTGCCCCAGGCCTCATTAGTTCAACTGAGATCACAGGACCTATAGGTAACCTCCTTATCAACCCTCACAACCTGAGCCTTCCAGAGCAACAGATGGTTCTTCATTCAGGAACCCCAATGATGTCTCATCTTACTAATCCTGCCCAGACGTCCATTGCAAGTAGCATCTGTGTGTTTCCCCCAAACCAAAGCATTAGCATGTCCGTCAACCAGCAGGTGGAGAAAGGAGTCTTGGTAGATAAAACCCTTGACCCAAATGTCAGTTCGGCTGGTCAAGTTGCTCTTGCCCCTAATCTAATCGCTCAAGAACTGAACAAAGGTCATGTCGTTGGCGTCCTCACTCAGAGCTCACGAACCTCTCCCATCTCTCGACCACCACATCAGCAACAATCCTCAAAGTTATCTGCTGGAGCTGCCTCTACAACTGTTGGGAAAGGAAAGCAAAAGGCTAAAAGACCTCGACCAAGCCCAGATAAGAGCAGTGGAAAGAAACATAAAGGACTTCAGTCAGATACTCCAACTGTTGATGCATCTGCAATCCAATTATCATGTTTTTCAGGGTAAGAGCCTGAAATTTTATAATGCATCTTGCTTATTGTTGGTAAAAAAAATAAATAAAAAGTGCTAATTTTTTTTTTTTCTTTTTGTAGCGACCGGGAACTTTCATCTCCTGAGCCAATGGATACAGGGCAGTCAAATGAAACTGGTTCAAAAAAGAGGTAAACAATAATAGCATGGTTTAAAGTATTCCGGCACCATGGGGGAATCTGGGGGACATCATTTTCATTGAGATATCAGTAGCTATAATATGTCATATAAGTGATACTAGCCTTCATAAAGGCTCCACTGGCCTTTATTTTAGTTCACTGGCCTCTATAATTCTTTTCACTTTAACCCCTGTAATAAGGATCAATCTTAAATTTTCAATTAGGTGCCTGACTTTGCATTTTTTCCTTTCACAGTGACTCTGCCACTATGTCAGCTGATTCCTCTGCTCTTAAACATAAAACCATGGACACACATAATGAGAAACCAAAGACTGCAGGTGTGTAAAAGGTCTTTGTCTATCTCTCTGTTAAATGTTGCAGTGGTTACAGATGTGACATTTTTGTCACTTTTTTTTGCAGGACTACCTAGTAAGGGTGATGGCAAAGGATCTAATGCATTCTCTGTGGAAACACCTGATCAAAGGGACAGTGGGAGAGACTCCTCTCTGGATTACAAGCCCAAGAAAGGGCTCATATTTGAAATCTGCAGTGATGATGGATTTCAAATTCGCTGTGAAAGTATTGAGGGTAAGTAAGATCTAGATAATGACGGGTAATGCGAAGTTTAGACCCGATATGGATTTTCGTGTTCATTTGTTTGATAATTACAATCAGTCTTCTTTAAAATTTATTTCATGTTTTAAAATCCTTTGTTGCAGAGGCCTGGAAGTCCCTAACAGATAAAGTGCAAGAAGCCCGGTCCAATGCTAGACTCAAGGCACTTTCATTTGATGGTAAAAACATAATAGAGCATTTACTGTAAACATTATACATATTTTGATTTTCTGATTGTTAATTTGGCAAGCGCGTCTTGTTTTTCTTTTTCAGGAGTGAATGGGTTAAAGATGCTGGGTGTTGTTCACGATGCCGTAGTGTTTTTACTGGAGCAGTTGTATGGAGCCAGGCATTGCCGAAACTACAGGTTCCGCTTCCATAAACCTGAGGAGCCAGAAGATCCTCCTGTCAACCCTCATGGATCTGCCCGTGCTGAGGTGTACCACAGGTATTTGTCATGGCCGGGGTGGTCTGTTTCTGATCCCTGAGAATCTTAAGCCTTTGCACAATAGAAAAGGGTAACAAGTAATTCTGCCAAGGACTGTTGTGAATGTTAAATCTTTTAAACACTAACTGACTTTCATCTTCTTGAATTCATGATTTTAGGCGATCAGTTCTGGACATGTTTAATTTCCTGGCTTCCAAACACCGTCAGCCTCCCGTGTACAACCCCCAGGAGGAAGATGAGGAGGAGATGCAGCAGAAGTCTGCGCGGTGAGTCGCCTCACTGACCCTGTTCTAACCTTTTTTCAGTTACGGATTAAAGCATTAAAACACCTGGTGTTTTCACAGACGGGCCACCAGCATGGACTTGCCACTGCCTCTGAGGTTCAGGCACTTGAAGAAAGCATCCAGAGAAGCTGTGGGTGTCTACAGGTATATACACGCTCCATTTAAACAAAAAATTGGTTGGATTGAAAACAAGCATCCATCTTTGTTGCATACTTACTAATCTCTATGTATTGTTTACAGATCAGCCATACACGGCAGAGGTCTGTTCTCCAAGAAGAACATTGACACTGGAGAGATGGTCATTGAGTATTCTGGTGATGTCATTCGCTCGGTCCTCACTGACAACCGGGAGAAGTACTATGATGGCAAGGTAGAAAACTAATACTTAGTCATCTGTTAGTGCAATGCATTTAAAACACAAAACTGCACAACCTTTTTTTTCTTTCTGTATGTGTTCATTTTTCACAGGGCATTGGCTGCTACATGTTTCGTATCGATGACTACGAGGTGGTGGATGCCACCATGCACGGCAGTGCGGCCCGATTCATTAACCACTCCTGCGAGCCCAACTGCTACTCCCGCGTAGTTAATGTAGACGGTCAGAAGCACATTGTCATTTTTGCCATGCGCAAAATCTATAAAGGAGAGGAGCTCACATACGATTATAAGTTCCCCATTGAAGAACCAGGCAATAAGCTGCCTTGCAACTGCGGGGCAAAGACGTGTCGCAAATTCCTCAATTGAAAGCGAACTCGCAAGCTAATACCATCTGTGAAATGCTATCAAGGGTGTGTAATGCCAGGGAAGAGACATTTTTAAATTATTTTTTTGATTTTTTTATGAAGCAGGCTCAGGTTATCAGAAGGTTAATGGTATTGTGCCTCTTAAGTTGTTTAATTTTAAGAAAAGACAATTGAGCAGAGTCACGATGGTGAAGATTGCCCTTATGTCCCCTTTATTAATGCCCGATTTAAGAAATTAGTGCCCCCTTATTCTTAACTTTTGTATACGATCTTTTATTTGACCATTTTGTTTTTTCGAAGAAGGATATTGTGAACAGTTTTAAATTTGTAAGTCAAGTCTGGCCTGCCCTTACTTATTGAGTGTGACAAATTACTGAAAAAAAAAAAAAAATGCCGCATAGGTCCATTCAACACCAAAGTGCAATTTTGGAAGGGACAGATTTAATGTTTTTAGATTGACGATACATAATCCTTTTTTAGCCTGACCTGTTTAGACATCTCTCCCTTTTTGAATGTACATCGAAGCCTTTCAGAGCATCCATGGTCATCCTTGACAAGCTGGGCCTGATTCTCTGTCTGAAAGACTGTAAATATTATCTCAGAGGAGAGATGATGAGGGGAAACACTAGGGGGAGCAGTGGTCTCTGGAATAATGGTCCTTAGAAAGACAAGATTGTAAATGCTCTTTTAATCAGTGGTTGATATATGAAGAGTAGGCCAGCAAGGAGCTTGGGATCTGTAGGGGCTTGCTGGGTTGAGATCCTGGTGGACTGACAGCCAATGGACCAGAGCTATTTCTGAGGTCTGGGGGGAATGAATGACATTCTTTTATTTACTAGACATTTTTATAGTAATTCTCTGAAAGTAGCTTAATCATAATGTATTGCAAAAATTTTATAATTTGCATGATCTAAGGCTTCTTGTGAAACCTTGTAGATTGAATTGGTTTTAGCTCAGTCCGAATGCTATTACCATATCTATTTTTAATCTCCCTCCCTAGGCCCGTAGTTCTGTGTGATTGTTTTTTGTTGTTGTTGTTGTTTTATGAGGTAATTTAAAACTTGACTATTTTTGTTCTGTCTTGTCACTGACAGAAATATAATTCGTTGAATACCGTATGTGAATATGTATATTTTTCTATACAAATGACTAAAAAAGCACTCATTGGTAAATGGCACTTAACAATGGTATTTATATTTTTAATAAAACATTATTTATTTTATCAACATTTTTGTAGGAAATAATAGATTTACAACACTAATGCTTTGTCCAGACATTTTTCTAGTGCTGTCTTCTAAAATATTTTTTAGTTGGATTTTTTTTTTTTTTTGTAGCTCGAATGTTTCTTTCTATTCCAAAGACTGAAGCAGTTACTGTTCCCACAGAGTGCGGTCCACCAGAGGCTCTCGTTGTGAACCCAAGTCAAGCACGGACATTCAAATGTGAGTTTAGGTTTAGTGAGCTTTTCAAAGTGCAGATCGGTTTGATATGACTCTCCTTTCTTAATGCCAGCCTTAAAATTAAATGCAAGAACAGCCCTTCTTCCCCTAAAAGGCCCTCTTTGCATTTTCAAAACTTGGAGAAAATGTCTAACAAAAAAATGCATGAAATCCTTCTCTAGCATTCTAGCTACTGACAAGTCCCAAAGTTTATTCCATATATTTTGTTATATCAAAATATTTTCTTAGAGATTGGTGTAAAGCAAGGAATTGCCACAGAGGCTATCCCATTTAAACTACTTGTAAAGCACTATATGGAGGAGGAGAGGGCAGAGGGCTCTTGTTTCCTCACGGTCTTGTGCACTGAAGATCAGTCTTCTTCCCAGTCTTCTTCAACACATGTTGCCTTGGCACTGCATGGACGCTCCAGCCAGCCATTCAGTCAATGCACATTATTTGCTCGTATCATCTTTTTTTTTTTTCTTTTAAATGTAGACACCACCAACACCTGTCTCAATCTGTGCTCTTTTCAGGGCTCGAGTTTTGTTTGACCCCTATTTGAATAAGGCCGACACAGATATGGCTTTGTTATTTTTTTAGTGGATGTTCTGTGGATTGTTCTTCCGTATTTCAGATCAAGAGTTTGGTGCCTTCTCTGTAAATTTCTCTGGTGGTTGAATTCGATTGGACAGTCAGCTGAGGATCTCCAGATTATGGAGTAACGCTTGAAGCTATTTTAGCAGATTCAACTTGACATTTGACTCTTATTATACATTTCATGTAAAGTTACGACGCTTTTAGGGATCGTTGGGATGTTGTAGCACGAGTACGTGTGTATTGCAGAATGGCTTGGGATCTGTACATGCCTCTAGACAAAGCTGCTGTGTACAACCGTGGCTTCCTTAGAAAGCCACTTTCAAGGCCAGTTTTTTTTTTGCCTCGTAAGTTTAACTCTAATAAAATTGTTGTTTTTTCCTCGGCCACTGCAGACCCCCCCTTACAGCCCTCACTGTACCTAGGCTGCAATAATTTTGACCTTTCCCAGAATTTCATTTTTGACTAAGGCACTGAAGATCAGAGTTCTGTACGTTGCCTCACATTAAGCATTTGTTGGCTGCTGCCTCATATTTGTATACGTGTTTGTATTTATCCGAATTTGTGTTTTAGCCATCTTTTTCAGGGATTCTTGGGGGTCTTGCCCAACTTTTCCTCTTGCCCTGGCACCCCTGTGGAACAGGGACGTGCTGAACTCTGCAGTTAGGCCGTTTTTGAATGTATTGTAGAATTTTGTTTACTCTTTCTTTGTAATATTTTTCTTTCATTTTCCAACATGAAAGACTGGGAAGATACGGGACAGCTTTTTATTTCATAAAATAGGTGGACTATACAGCAATGGCAATCTTTGCAGGGTTCTACAGAAACTATTGCTCAGTCTAATGAAATAAGATTTTTATTTTATTAATCTATTTTTTTTTGTAATGCAGTTACTAATCCTAAGGGCTTTGTAATAGACTCCTGCACAGACATCAATACAATTTCAGATGCTCCATAAAACCGGTGTGACAGTGACCGGTCAGTGTTTCAGAAGCAGACGCGCTCTTGTCGTTTTTCCTGGACTTTACTCTTCCACGCCACTCAAGTGGTACCACACCTTGTCCTGTAATTATAATCAACAGTACATATATATACACAATATACATGAATATATATATAAAAACTAAACGTGTATGAATAGTAACTTGTATTTCAATATCTACACAATATACGGAATGGACAGACAAACTTAGTTACAGTAGCAAACAGCAGCTTCATAATGGTTAATTGCAATGTTCAGTGTATAATCTGTAATGGTTTTGTGTTACAGATAAACTTTAGAGTAACTATTGTGCATCATTTTAATATCAAGATCAAGTACCAGTTTTTCTGTGCATGTTCCCTCAATGGAGCATTGCAGGTTTTTTTTTTTTTTTTTACTTTTTTTTTGGAAAAGGAGCGGTATTTATATTATGAAACAAGTTAATGTAAAATGTGGTTGTAAACTTTTTAAGCATTGATATTTTGTTTGCTTTTGATGGTGTAGTTGGCTTTATTTTACTCTGTACATTTTCTAACAGTTTGTGGACATTAGGAAAAAAAAATGTCCTTCCTAAACCCAGCCATGTCACCTATACCTCTCTCTCCTATTGGATCTTAAGTTGTACTTTTTCTTATGTGATGTTCTGTAATGAGTAATGGTGACCATTCTGTTTGTTTATTTATTTCTGCAAGCATCTCTAGATGTACTCTGAGGTAAAGCTCCTTCTGAAAGCAGGTCCCTGTTTTTGGAATTTTAACTTGGTTCACTTTGTACAGAAATAAGTTGCAGACCGTCTGAGGTACTTTAGAGAGTCAGAGAGGTCTTGAGAAGGAGAGATTTGAATTTGTTCCTCTTGGAAAACGCAAGTTTTCCATCGTCTTACCAATACTTCCTTTCCCCCGTAGCTCCGAGATATCATGTTGATGTTGATACTGACAGTTTTAAGGTTTTTATTTCTTATTTTTTTTTCTCCAAGTTGCCCCATCAGTGTTTTACCTTTTTTCAGAAAAATGAAGGAAAATTTGTTAATCTAAAATATTCAACCACAAACTACTTAAGGATGAATGTATGAGGAAAAAAAATTGTACATAACAACTGTAAAAAGGAAAGTTTCTAATCATGTTTATTTTCTATGCACTTTTTTTATTTAAGTGATAGTTTAAATAATAAACATGTCTTGTTTACTCAAACTGGATAGCTTGTTGTTTAACCATTTCAGAATTGTTACTAGTTCCCATGTCTTGCATAAAGACCCATTGGACATCAAGTGACATGGTACTTTTAAAGGGATACTCCACTTTTTTGGAAATAGGCTCATTTTACCACTCCCCCAGAGTTAAACAGTTGGCTTTTACCGTTTTCGAATGTATTCTTTGCGATTTTACATGGAGAAAATGTTTTTGATAATGTGCTGTTTAGTTTTTAGGGTTACAAAGACCAAATTATTATGATTTAAGAAAAAATAGTTTTTTCAAATGTGGCACTTTATTGAAACCATTCACACCAAGAGATCAAGAAAATGGTGTTTAGTCCATCCAGCTGATCATAATGAAGAACCTGGCTCCATGAAAACTTGTAGACAATAAGGAGCCACTAGCAGTCTCTCTGAAGTAGTTTGAAGCATTAGACCTAATGAGAATTACAAGGCTGGATAAGTGTTCTAGGCAGGCCTGGATACCCCTAATGGGGAAGCTTTTCCCTCTAAATAAAGCTACAAAAGTAACTAAAACCATGTGTCTGAACTGCCACCTACATCAGCATATCTCCCAGCCTTCATTCATTTCTGCAGATTTTCACTGCTCATTTAAAAAAAAAAAACTTTCAAATGCAAAAGGTATGTTTTTTTTCCCCCTCTTGATGTGGCAACTATGAATCCAGAGCATCTGTTTACATAAAATGGTCATGTCACATAATCGTCTATATTGTCTTGAAAATATGCTTTGTGCTTTTAAAGCAAGTATAGTTTAATCTCCCACTTGACCACAGGGCTGTAATCCTTGAACGGTTTATTTCTCGCAAATTCGCCACAATAAACTGGCATCCTTCCTTTGTAAACCACACACTAATTGAATACACAAGGGTCTTGCCAGACTGTTCACTGGCGCCCAAGACCCCATCTTTAATGCTCTACTGTATCAGATAGTGTTTATGCTTTTAAAGTTGGACTAGCTACAAACATTTAGTCTCCGTCCCTTGGATGATCCCTCTTTCTCCCTCCCCATCTCCCAGCCTCTCCATTTCTAATTGGCTTCCAATAGCTTCCCATTTCCTCTAAAGGCTAGGAGTGCTCATTTTTTTTCCCAGACGCCTTGGACGGCAAAGAAAAGAGGAGTTCCACTGCTCGCTTCTCTTTTGCCTGCTCAAGACTGTCAATCCAGTGGAGCTTCAAAAAACGTAAATGGTGAGTTTGATTTGTTTTTGTCTTCTTTTTACAAAATTGTGAAATAGGTTTTAGTCATGATGGCTGCTTTCATGTGTTATGGAAACTGATTTTGGTTTTGATTTTATTGGCAAATATTTTTTTCCCTTGACAGTCTACACTTTGACGCAGATACAACTATTACACTTTGACTACCAATAATGCCCTTTACTATGAAATAGCACTGCTGAGTCTTTAAATGGAAAAATGTTCCAGTCTCTTATGTAACTTTTCTTTTTGTCAAGATTGTTTATCTTTAAAACTCATTCCTGATCTCAGTTTGGTCATTTTTATATTGAGAGCCAGTGTAGACCCATTTATAATGCACTGCAGGTTCAAGATAAAGAACTGTTTCATCCCATATTTCACCACGAAGATCAATAGTGTAAATGTTGCACTGCTATTGTAGGATTGTACCTCAATGTTTGTATCGATGCAAGGCTGCAATAATGAAAAAAATGTGATGCATATGAGAGCGAGTGATCCATTGTTTGGAAATCAGACCATCCAGTTGACATTGGAATTACAGTATTTGTTCTGCGCTCTTTGGCAGTCATTTCTCTCTTATGTCCAAACATGGCTCACGGATTGAGCTGCGCAAAGCATTTAGAACCAATATACATAAACACAGTCCTGAGTGATAACTGTCCAGATGTCCTAGGACAGATGTTTCTCTTAAATTAAAGAT
The DNA here is from genome assembly GCA_038021265.1 of Cyprinella venusta. Lineage (NCBI taxonomy): Eukaryota > Metazoa > Chordata > Actinopteri > Cypriniformes > Leuciscidae > Cyprinella > Cyprinella venusta. Next base: position 10,954,087 of record CM075881.1, on the reverse strand, counting down.
CCCGGTGCTTTTTAACTGATTCTGCAGAATTTTTGAAGAATGCTTTGGTGGTCTGGTTGTGCTTCTCAGTGTGAATCATCAGCAGTTTCTCAAATTTCATAGGAAACAGCTGTTTGACAGTCAGTAGACTTGAATAGAAACCTGGTGATTTACGCAAAGACATAAAATCTTGGAAATGGTTAGTTCCAGACAGGATTACGAGAGCTGACAAGCCCATGAATACTTCCTGCTGTAGAGACTGTGTGTTGCAGCCTGATTATATTGACTGGCTTCAGCACCTCATCAATGAGAGATGGTAGACAGTAACATTTATTATAGTGATTAGTACTTACTGCATTTTTATTCACCAGCTAACGACAAACTTCAGGTTTAACCCCTCAGTACTGTTGATGGAAAAACAGCTGTGGAGAGTTATTAAAGGGATAGCTCACCCATAAAGGAAAACTGACATCATTTACTGACCTTCATGTTGTCCCAAACCCTTATGACTTATCTTGGCCACTCTTTTCAGTATCAGTGAAAGTGAAATCGGGACTGGTGCTGTCAGGCTACAAAATAATTTAAAGAAAAAAAACAACAACAACACATAATAGTGATCCAAATGACTTGTCCAAGTCAAAGTACTTTTTTATTATTCGTATTCACCATTTCCAGTCAATGTAGGCTATAAGATATGAATTCCTAGGCTATATTTCTAAGTCATCTTTATCTGCTTTTACACTTACACAGTTGAGCTTGTGCTTTAGTAATTATTATGTTCTATAAACTTTCCCTTGGCATGCTCACCCTATTGACCAAGAGGTGAGATAATGCAACACTCTGACTGGTGCTTCACTGCTTTTCACATTAAGTGCAGACTTCATACCATTTTCAGTCTGAGTGATGCTGAAATCATCTTGAAACAAGATTATGAGACTAAGTTTTTTCTTCCAATTTGTTCTTTTCTCCACAGACTGAGCGATGACATCTCTGCAGACATGGCCTCTTACATTCCTGCTTGTTATTGCAGTACATTGGTCTTACTCAGTTGAAGACAACAAGATCCCTAGTTTGTGCACAGGAAGCCCAGGTATCCCAGGGTCCCCTGGGTTGCACGGAAGCCCCGGTCAGCCCGGCAGGGATGGAAGAGACGGCCGTGACGCCCAACCAGGAGAGAAAGGAGAAAGAGGGGAGAGCGGAGAACCAGGTACAAAAATACCAACCTCGATGGTGTTTTTCTCACCACCTCCACCCATGTGCTGCAGTTATAACTTTATTGCAGAAAATTAGCTCTGTGACCTTCATTTATCTTTAAATTTTGATTTAGAATTGTTTGCAATAGCATGATTATATACACAATGAGGCTGTCAAAGCGGACTAGTAAATAGATGAGTTAACCTGTTTGCTGTGATGACGTCAATGTCCCCAACAACCTCCCAAATGGCCACTCGTCAACAACCGTAAAAAAACCGTAAAAGCTATAAGAAAAACACAAGGAGGTATTACTGATGTGTTTTATGTTGTAGAATAAAGCATGAAAATATCTTTAGCTTGTTTTAACTACAGACCTTATTTCAGGCATTTAACCAAAAACCTATTTAAAAAAAACTGTCCAGAAGTGCTAAAATGCAAACTCATTTCCTTATTTTGGCCAACAAAAATAGCTGCAGAACTCTATTGAATGTCAGTAGTAAAACTTAAAAATCCCCTGATGCTTATGACAGGTCAGCCAGGCGCGAGGGGCCTCACGGGAGACCGAGGGGATCCAGGGGAAAAGGGTGAGCGAGGAACCCCGGGCGAGTGTGCGGTGGCCCCCAAATCAGCTTTTAGTGCCAAACTGTCCGAGGCCCGCACGACTCCATTGGTGGCAGGGGATGCGGTTCGCTTCGACAAAGTGGTTCTGAACGAGCAGGGCGATTACAATCCCGAGACCGGAAGATTCACGTGCAGAGTGCCGGGCGTTTACTACCTCGCCGTTCATGCCACGGTCTACCGCTCCAGCTTGCAGTTTGACCTCATAAAGAACGGAAACACCGTGGCCTCCTACTTTCAGATCTTCGGGAACTGGTCCAAACCAGCCTCGCTGTCTGGAGGAACATTAGTGCACTTGATTCCAGGAGATCAGGTGTGGGTGCAGATGGCCCTGGGCGAGTACAATGGCTTTTACTCCAGCCCAAAGACAGACAGCACTTTCACTGGTTTCCTAGTGTATTCAGACTGGAAAAACTCTGCTGTTTTTGCATAGATTTAATAGAAGCAAACTGCAGCTAACTTTGTTTGTCACATGCCAGTTTCATAAAGTGGAAAAGCACTGTCACGGATCAGACAAAGGCCTTTGATTGGCCTTCATTTGTAATTTCAATATAATCAGATCAGTACTGCACAGAATATTCAGTTATAAGCACATTTAGTCATACAGAATAAAACGACTGGTCGTTTGCCATGCAAAGTATGAAATTTACAAATGAACCATATTACTTCATTGGAAATATGGAATCAAATTTTTTAAAGAAAACCGTCTGGTGTTTTCTCACAAAATGTTTATTCTGGTGGTAGTCTATATTTTGTGAAAAAGCACAATAAATACTTTTCCAACACTTCTCTGGTATATGACTTCAATGAAATATGATGCCCAAAATTACCCAATTTGTCTGTAAGTGGTACAAGGAAAAGACATTTCTACTGCCGGGAAACGGAGAGCTGTGGTTTCATGTTTCAGGGTGCATTTAAAGCAATAGAGCGCCTTTATTTATTTTATTGACTGCAGCCTACAGGTTACTCTTTTTGTTTCTAATTACAATGAAATACTGGAGGATGCAAAAGCATCATAAAATTATCTACTACTTCAAATCATTTTTAACTAAATCACATAATTCATTAACATTATCAGGCCCCAAGAATGATTTGTTGAAACTCCAGTCTCCATTCTTGTGAAATTTCCTATTATCTTTTATGGAGTCATAAAATGTTATGCCGTATCTCTAGTATTTGAGTATATTACATAGGTGAAGACACATTTACCTTTGTACCTTAACATTCCACAAGCAAAATGTAGTCATCACAATACGAATCTGCGCAATTTTCAAAACAAATTTTGATGAGGGGCCCCTGGATTTAAGTTTGTTAAACTTTGAACACTAATTCTAACCTATCTAATCTAATTCACTAGTTTTGACCAATACAAAGCTGCTTAGATTGGAAGTGATTCTGAGTAAAGGTGCGATCACATTCACTGTTGTTTGGCAAATTTAGTAATTTCAGTAGGAAGCCACACGATTTGTAATTTGTGCAAAATAATTCCCCAATGCAACGGGTTCAAGTTGATTCTCTGGATTTTTACAAACTGTAAAATGCCAAAATCCATGATTTGTGTTTGGTTGCCTCACTGTGCTAAGTCACAGACATTATGTAATCAAACCTCCTCACTTTACAGACAAAGCTTTAACTTTGCATTTTCACAACGCAGACAAGACCCTTGTCTAAACATAGATAGCTTTCTCTCCTTTGTCAATTTCTTTCTTTCTCTGATTCTTCTCTCCTGCTTTTCTGAATGTTTTGTTTTAAGACAAGTACTAGTTCCAATTTTCCCCAGGCTGCTGGCAGAGTCTTACACAGAATGTTTGTGCAGTAACATTGAGAAGAATGAGAGCTACATTTGTATCCTCCCTTTGTGCAGTTAATTTCCATTAGGTCATGGCCTGCCCCTTCACTACTGTTAGCAGAGCACTGCAACCAGACAGCAACATATAACTATATCATATATGACTATGATTATATATATATATATATATATATATATATATATATATATATATATATATATATATATATATATATATATATATATATCATATATATATATATATATATATATCATATATATATATATAAATGTCTTGTTATTTATAGAAACTACCATGGTAGCCTATATGTCCAAAAAACGTAAAATAACAACTGTATTAAGGTTAAAGTTAACTTACTGTAATTCTTTGTTTTTGGTTTCCAAACATCATAAAATCTCCATTTTTAAATAATCTGTACAGTTCTGTTGCTTTCATTTCCACATTTTTTAAATTTTTGTAAATATCAGCACGGGCGTCGTTTCATTATCCTTCCAGATTCGCTGCCTCGATCACTCTAGAACTTTTTTTTTTTTTTTTGCAGGTGTCGTCGCTGTTGTTGGATAGTGTCTCATTTTTCGTAATATTTGCTTAAGATGTACTTTTTTGCTTCTCGGAGAACAGCGACACTGTTAAATTTCCATTCATTCATATTTTTGTTGTGTACTTCGCTCTAATAACAGCAGGGGGCGTCCATTCATCATCATAGCCAGACTAATGTAGCTACTAGCATTCAAAAACAATAATTAGCAAAGAATGGGGACAAAAGTGATAGTAACAAAAAAGTGTTTTCACTAGTTACTTTCCATTAATTCAATAGCTGCCCATTTTAGACAAATCCTTTTGGAATTTAATGATGTATAATGAATGACAGACGTAATGGAAGCCCCCTGTGCAGTGGAAGTCTCTGTGTGGGTGTGAGGAACTGGTGTTTTTCCCAGTTTCCATCCTCAGAGACAGAAACGTTCCCTTTGACCCAGAGGCAGGACTTCTTGCTTGTCAGATAAACTCAAGCATGTCCACATTTGTTCAGTGGACCCAGGGCCAGACGCACTGAATTATACACTGTGAATTGGATGACCTACTGAACTGAGTCTATTCTAGCTGTCCTAGACTTGGTTGATATACAAGAAGTGCTCTAATTAATTTGTCATACAGGAAGTCGAGTCAGAGGGTAGACCATTACAGAGAGAACATATAAACTTGTAGCTGGACTCAAATTGATAAATCAATCAACAAACTAGTAAATCCTCTTAATAGGAAGTTTACGCTGTTAAATGCATTATGGCGCCTCTAAGCTTTTGGTTATTTTTAAAGCACTGTTCTCAAGTATGCAGTTACAAAATGAGTATCCGAATGCAAGTACTCAGGGAATTGCTTGAATGCTGTATAGAAGTGAACAACAATATGAGATTCACATTTCCTATTGCGAAAAAAGCTAGAATGTGGAGCTGTCCAGTGCTGAATGTGTGTCCTTTTATACGTATTCCTTATATTAAATGAACCATATTAAAGCTGGAAAAAGTGGTTGACAAATGTAAAAAAACCAAAACAAAAATACATTCCAGACCTGAGATGAGATTGATTGGGCTATAGGTAACATTGGATCAGGTTTTGCAAAAGTCATGATTAACAACCGGAATCCCAAGTCCCACAATGCTGATCTCAGTAAGCCATGTATCACAATCAAAGACATTGTTGTGAATTGCATTGTAGTCCAATGACGAAACTAAAACAAGTTGTGCTCAAAACAAAGACAATACGACCACAGTCAAATAGTGTTTATTGTTCATCTGGACAGTTAATGATTGTGGTTTTGATATTATCCAGGCCTCTGGAGAGACAGACATCTGCTTAACCAACAAGCTTCATCAATTGAGACCTTTATAGAAAACAAACGTCTGCCGTACTAGAATACAAAAGGCTTGGGGCTAAAAATGTGGAATGAATGGAATGTTTAAAAACCTTAAAATTACAATTAAAAAACATTGGTTAATGCTCATCACCTGCATTGAGCAGAATTGAGAGTGACAGAAATAGTTAGGGACTATATGGAATCAATATATTTTTCAAATGCTTTTTTTCTTCAATGCACTTGATTGTCTTGCGCATTGTGCCATTCTGAATACAATTGTGGATTTCGGGGTTTTGACCAAAATAATGTAAGATCTGTACCATGTGTCTCTAATGTACAAGATGTTATCCAAAATAGTGATTTCTAACAACACCCAGTGGACAAAGCTGAGCTAAAAGCCTTTCTGCCACTTGGTTTTTACTGGTAACCGAATTAAATTGCTATCTCTCAAAACGAAAAAACAAGCACACAATTTCGATTTGAAAATGCATTGATCAATACCATTTAAGCAGTGAGAGAGCCTTAATGCGGTTTAATAATAAATGACAAAAACAGCATCAGCTTGTAGAATGGCTGGTGAAAATATTGTAGTGACACTTGTTTACTCAAATAGTGCAAAATGGCTTTGGTGGAATGATTACAAAATATGCAAAGCAACACGAACATTTCTCCAACACTGAAAAAAATCTAATAAAAAAATCAACATGAGGTTCACATGAACCCTTTGATCACCTTTACAGTCAGGCAAAAAAAATGTATTAGTCAACAATTCATACAATAAGGCCCAACGTTAGTAGTATTGTAGCATAAATGTTCCCCTTAAACACTCCATTAAGCAAATCTTCCATCTTCACAATTAACACAGCATTTAATGTTTAATACAAAACTTACATTCATTTGATATTGCTGTATGACAAAAATAGTGTTGATTCCACAAGCTGATGAAAACAGTGACAATGTATATAAAACCATAAGAAAACACAGTCAGTCATCAGCCTCGCCATCGCAATTTATAAAAGATTGTGATTCAAATTTATATACAAGCAATAGTAGTGGAATGAACAGATGAAAAAGGGAACGTGGTTTCCCACAGTTCAAGAACAGTGCTGCTCAAATAACCTGAGGATGACAGAAACACATCCGTAAACGTTTCCCTCAGAGATACACGTCCATGGTCTGAAGGATCATGTGGCGGCACAGGGGGCAGTTGTGTTGGTAGATGGGCTGGCTCAGCAGAATGTTGGTGCAGTTTCTACACAAGCACAAGTGACGGCACGGCAAAAGCACGACAGTCTTGGTGCTGTCCTGACAGATCACGCACTTCTTCCTCTCCTCCTGCTCCTGGAGAAGATTCAGCAGGTTGTCCGACGGTGGGCCTTTACAACTGTCCTCAGACGGAAACTTCCGGAGCGGCCTGTGAGCGCTGGAGCTTGGAAGCGGCACGTTTAGAGGATCGTCTGCTTGGTTGGTGTCCTCACGGGCGTTTTCCACCACCGGATCTGCTGCGTTTAGGTCAACTTGAGGCTCAAGGTTGTGCTCGGGCTCTCTAACGTCCCTTTCCGCAGCTTCTCTCCTTGCAGGAATCACCAGGAGGCCTATCCGACTACGATGCCAGGCCAGTCTCTGCCACACATTCCTCTCGAGGACGTAGAGGCGGTGTAGAGCTCTTCTGAGTCGCTGCAGGACTGGCACAGAGTTGATTATGTGCAAAGATACCCGTCTTGGGAGTGCTGGATTCAGGTATATGGTGCTACTCGTGATGATGACAAACGTGAGCAGCAGCCCGTAGGAGTTTAGCAAGAACACGCTCATGAAGATCTGGCAGACAGATCCCAGGAACTCCATGGCAAGTCTGCATGGTGTCCACAGCAGGATGGAGGTGCCAACGAGACTGCTGTACAGGAAGGTCAGCACAGTCAGGGTCAGCTCAAGAGCTTTCTGCAAAGGGCAGGACACTGCCTCCACAGTGCTGGCCAACACAGAGTATAAATTTTGCGTACCAATGAGAAGTAAGTTAACGATCGTGTTGACGAAATAAAGCAACAGGCTGAATACGATGCCAAAGCCTTCCCACGCCTGCCGTAGCAAACTGTGTCCCGACAGCAAACCACGGTGAAGAAGCTCTTTGGTGCGCAGTAGCAGATGTGAAGACAGGTATCCGATCATCTTGAAGCTTTCCAGCATGCCTCCGAGCAGCTGCGTCCAGCCTCCGACCATGTTATGGGTCACGACGGTCACTCCGTCCCGCATGGTGATGATGCAAAGCAGGGTGAGATTCCAGCACTCAGACACTGAATTTGTGAGTAGCATGGGCAGACTATTGACAAAGGAGATCACTGCCACCAACAGCTGAATTAATGAGTTGACAATCACAAAATTTAAATCCAGAAGGAGACAAATGACATCTATGCATTTTCCAACTGAACTAAAAATCAAGCTCAGTAGACCCATAATAAGGATATCTGCTTGTGAAATGTCACCTTAGTTCACCGTAATGGACTATATATCATCTGTCATAGTATTTGTGCTGCCAAACGACATAGTTCAGTCTGTGCGTTCACAAACAAACAGCTTTGGTAGCCAAGTTAGCTCGCGTGCTAACCCATTCGCGTCTTAACGTGTCGTCTTGGCAAACCGCTTAAGATTTAAATAAAAGCAATTCCAGTCGTATTAAAACTGAACATTAGCTGGGAATGACATGTCCTCTGGTTTGGAAAGACACACTCATCCGAAATGTGTTTAGCATGCTCACACATGGACGGAAACTGCTCGGCGGATGTTTACGTTTGAAAAATGAAACTGCCCATGTCGTCTGGTTGTACAGATATCTGTATCCCAAACTAATGTTGATTCTTAAAACATGTTGTAATCCAAGCGTCAGCACTGTTTTACGAAGCACCAATACGACGATAAACCCAGACGCTTTTTTTCTTTGGATTATTCTTGGGTTAGAATCGAAAGCGTCTCTCTCTGTAGTCCGTTGTTTCCGCTTTACTACACGTATATGTTTGAAGTGGATCAACTCTGCGCTCGAGCTGTGCAGAAACGCCGCGGCTGCTCTTATTATGCACCACCTTTGTTTTCTTTACATTTCTGGTTATTTCATTTAGCATGATCTGATTATATTGCTGATAAAATTGTATAGATCGAAAAAAAGTAAAATCATTATCTTTGCTCTTATTACAAACACTGTTTGCCATTTTAAACGTTTCATTGTTTAGATTTAAATGACCAAGGGCTGTGTTTCCGCTATCAGTAGTTTGTCTATCAAGCTTGTTTTCCTGTTAGCTGACCCTAATCTGTTTGTTTACAGCCCATACAATGTAACAACGTGCCCTATCACAATATTTTGTCTCAAAATAAATGAGTACAGTAGTAGAGTATCTATATTCCTGAGCAAAAACATTAGATATACAGTATGTTTCGTTTATATATATTTATAAAACGGTTAGTTTCAATCCTTGATTCTGTTTGGACAATAGCTGTGCTTTATTCATGATAAAACACTACGACCGCTTCCTAAGCTCAATCATCACAATGTCTGTTCTGTCATGAAGTGGACTTGATGAGAAAACATTTATTTGTTCTGTCCAGTGAAATAATGATCATCTCATCTGCTCATTTAAAGGGTTAGTTCACCCAAAAATGAAAATTCTGTCAGTAGCCTATTTACTCACCCTCATGTTGTTCCAAACCTCTATGTGTTTATTTGTTCTGCTGAACACAAAGGAAGATATTTGGAAGAATGTTTTAATCAAACAGATCTCATTCCCCATTGACTACCATAGTATGTATTTTTTCCTACTATGGTCGTCAATGGGGAATGAGATCTGTTTGATTAAAACATTTTTCCAAATATCTTTCTTTGTGTTCAGCAGAACAAATAAACACACAGAGGTTTGGAACAACATGAGGGTAAGTACTGACAGAATTTTCATTTTTGGGTGAACTAACCCTTTAAATTGGACAAATAAACAAAATTATGATTTCCATTTAGGCTATGCTAATCAAGATTCAAACCAGAAGAAAATATATGACTGATAATAATGGCTAATAGAAGAAAAGTTGTGGTTTTGCTTGTCAATAGAGAAAGAATAGCCAAATTAGCTAGTGAATTTATAAATGCCTCCATTAATATTTAAAGGAGAAAATACACACACACACACACATTTTTGTTTTACATGTTGCAGGTCAAACACTGTTTAACCTTTGTTTGAGGCCAAGCAGACATTCTCTGCTGTAGGCCTCTTGGGAAAATAAACAAACGACACTGATATGAGGCCTCTTTTGGGAGTAACAAAGCCCTGGAGAACAGATTTCCTTTAACAAATGTCCTTCTTCTAGCGCATAAAACAAAACATAACTGCCGTATTTTCCATTCAGGTCACTTCCACACCATTAAACTCGATGACAGTCCTTAAGTGCTCCTGTCTGCTCCTTGCTACCTTGAGCATTAAAAGAAACCTTATCTCTTAAGGGAAACAAAATACTGGTGAATTGATTGCAACAATAGGTCATTTTGTTGATGTCTGTTCTATTGTTTCACTCACTCAACATTTCCTGTGATGACAGCTGTTCTGTTCAGACCAACAACATAAAAAAGTAGTTTTGAAAAGATGTGTGTTTCTTAGCACACGTTTTGTTGTACTGAAGTTTTCCTTGTCCACAAAATATTCTTGAAACTTTGATGGGTAGGACAATTCATAAACATTTTGTCACAACTTAATTACATTACATCCAGTAATTTTGGAAAATGGAACTTAATTTAATCCCATTGTGTCAAGACTACATTAATCATGTTTTTTGACAAGTGGAATTGAACAGTGGAATTAGCAGCATGATTTGCATGCGACTGGAGTGGGAGAGTAAATGTGTTATTTTGCATATGTTTTGGGAAATATTTGTTAGTGTTTTAGGTTCATTTATGTTGAAAATGAAGAAACATTTGTTATGTTGTAGTTTTTGTGGTTACCTTTGTGGAGAAAAGTGGAGCTTAGCTTGTAGGCTAATCAGTATATAAAAAAGCGGTAACGCTTCCTTTTACAGTCCAGTTACCCATGTAAATACTATGTACTTATTTTAGTAACTACAATTACTGGGTAATAACTAGTACTAACCCTGAACCTACCCCTAAACCTACCCCTGTTCCATGTACTTACCTTATATTAGCCAGTACTTTCTAGGTAAGTAGACTGTAAGTACTGTAAAAGGAAGCGTTACCAAAAAAGCTTTAGCTGTACAGCTTTAGCAGTCCCTGTTAGCTTGCTACCATGTGCCATTGTTAGTTAGCAAAACTGAAAGAGCTTAAACAGAGTTACTTTGGTCAAGTCTAATTTTAGAAAGGTTTACTGAATTCAGTTAGCTGTTTGCTCCACAAAACTAACAAGTTTGTTTAACAATAATTGTGTGTTTGCAAGCTTTAATTAGCTAAATGTGTTTTCAAAAATCCATTGAGCAAACTGTTTTTTGAATACACATCATCAAGAAACAGAGCTTGCTAATTTTTTGCCATTTACTTGCTTAATATAGGCCCTTTTTGACCCATTTCGATTTTTGAGTTGTCGGAAGAATACTAGCTTGAAATGTTATGACTTTTTCTTATTTAGGGTCAAAAACATTCTTGCAAAGTGTAACACTGTGATGTGTTGTAAAATGTGCGATTACATGAAAAAAAAAAAACTAAACAAAAGCTGAGACAGACTAACTCCAGACGAACTGCGGTAATGTCTCCAAGACATTTGAAAAAAACATACCTGCAAAAATGAAAACTATAAGTCGCAAAGGGTTGTCACACCAAACATAGGCTATATTCGATTTAGTTAAAAGAAGTTAACTTATTAATCAAATCTATCTATGACATTGTTTTTGAAAGTATTCTCACTTTACAGCATTTTTCAACAAGTGCCTAAACGTTTTCACTGTCCTGAAGATTTGCATGTAGGTTTTTTTGAGTATCTTGGAGACATAGCCGCAGATCGTCTGGATTTAGACTGTATAATTTTTTTTCTGTTTCTTCCTTAAATCCCAGATGATGGAATTAAACTCGATCATGGTGATTTCAAGATCTCCACATTGTCGTTGCTGATCCCGCCTCTCCCAGCTCCTCTGCAATATTCAGCAATTCTGTGAGTGTGATTAAAGGCCAATTTATACTTCTGCGTCAGGTGCGCGCAGTAGGTACGGCGTAGCATACGCACAGACGCGTCCCATACCGCGTACCCTTCGCCGTTGCCTGACGCGCACCTCTTCAAAAATGTAACTACACGTCGCGACGACGCGGACCGCAAGATCGGTGATTGGTCGGCTTGGTAGCATCGCATTTCCTCCTACGCATTTCCACACGTACCTTCTCACGCATTTACACACGCACCATCTCCTCCGACGTCTTCTCTCATTTCTGCCTTTCAGTTTTAGTAATTTCACTAAAATGAACTGTTTTTCCACCCCAATAAGCTCCAACTCCAACATGATCCACTCTCTTTCAGTCGCCGCGAGGAATCTAAACACAGTGGAACATTAGAACCCTCCGCCGCCTACTAGCGTTTCGGAGCAGTACTGCAGAGCAACCAAGACCTGAACGCAGAAGTATAAATGCTCATAACGGCGTCGCCTACGTGCAAAGCCAACGCCGTACACTACGGCGTACCCTCGACGCAGAAGTATAAATTGGCCTTAAGCCTCAGTCTTCCGGTCACCAGCTTTGTCCAAAAGTAGCGATTCACTTAAGAAAAAGTAATGATTCTTTTTTGAAAAAGTATTGATTCATTTTTGAAAAAGTAGCGATTCACCTTCAAAAAAGAAGTGATTCTTTTAAAAAGTGGTGATTCTACTGGTGAAATTGTAATGTTTGTAACCAGATTTAGAACTTAATAAGACTGGTAGCTTGCAGCTGGTACTGTGTTGAGTCAGGAAGTTTATCAAAAGCAATATGAGGAGAACTATTAAAAGTCATGCAGTTAGAGACAGACTGATAGTGCAGTAATCCAGAAGCTTCTATGGGAAAGCACAAACTCTCAACAGAAGAAACCACTGGTGTGCTGTCTGGTCACAACCTAGGCTATGACCTCACATACCACAGCAGCCCACAGGCTCCGTTTAAAAAAGAAGCATAGGAAGGGAGCATGAAAGGGGAAGAGAAAATATTTAAACGTTCAATTTTACAATCCCTTGGGCTTTTATTCTTAGTCTGTGAAAATGTGCCTTCCCAGTGATGTAATTTTTTACCAGGGCGTGATCCTTCAGCATCTGATTCCTATTGCAAACAAAGGAAATGCTGCTAGTGCTACAAAAGATTCTGAGATATGCATATGCAAGCCTCTCTCTCTCTCTCTCTCTCTCTCTCTCTCTCTCTCTCTCTCTCTCTCTCTCTCTCTCTCTCTCTCTCTCTCTCTCTCTCTCTCTCAATATATACATTTATATTCTCTCTTTTAAACTAGCTTTAAACTAAACTTTAAATTAAACTAGTGGCTACAACAGCAGAAGACCCCACCGGGTACCACTCATCTACACTACATATTGAAAAAAGTTTGTTGAATCAATGCCACGTAGAATTAAGGCAGTTTTGAAGGCGAAAGGGGGTCAAACACAGTATTAGAATGGTGTTCCTAATAATCCTTTAGGTGAGTATATATATATATATATATATATATATATATACTCACCTAAAGGATTATTTAGGTAAATTTACAATTTACATATAATTATTTCCAGTTTGGGGCCCCCTTTAATATATATATATATAGCCTACAGTCATATATATATATACACTCACCGGCCACTTTATTAGGTACACCTGTCCAACTGCTCGTTAACACTTAATTTCTAAGCAGCCAATCACTTGGCGGCAACTCAGTGCATTTAGGCATGTAGACATGGTCAAGACAGTCTCCTGCAGTTCAAACCGAGCATCAGTATGGGGAAGAAAGGTGATTTGAGTGACTTTGAACGTGGCGTGATTGTTGGTGCCAGAAGGGCTGGTCTGAGTATTTCAGAAACTGCTAATCTACTGGGATTTTCACGCACAACCATCTCTAGGGTTTACAGAGAATGGTCCGAAAAAGAAAAAACATCCAGTGAGCGGCAGTTCTGTGGGCGGAAATGCCTTGTTGATGCCAGAGGTCAGAGGAGAATGGCCAGACTGGTTCGAGCTGATAGAAGTGCAACAGTGACTCAAATAACCACCCGTTACAACCAAGGTGGGCAGAAGAGCATCTCTGAACGCACAGTACGTCGAACTTTGAGGCAGATGGGCTACAGCAGCAGAAGACCACACCGGGTGCCACTCCTTTCAGCTAAGAACAGGAAACTGAGGCTACAATTAGCACAAGCTCATCGAAATTTGACAATATAAGATTGGAAAAACGTTGCCTGGTCTGATGAGTCTCGATTTCTGCTGCAACATTCGGATGGTAGGGTCAGAATTTGGCGTCTACAACATGAAAGCATGGATCCATCCTGCCTTGTATCAACGGTTCAGGCTGGTGGTGGTGGTGTCATGGTGTGGGGAATATTTTCTTGGCACTCTTTGGGCCCCTTGGTACCAATTGAGCATCGTTGCAACGCCACAGCCTACCTGAGTATTGTTGCTGACCATGTCCATCCCTTTATGACCACAATGTACCCAACTTCTGATGGCTACTTTCAGCAGGATAATGCGCCATGTCATAAAGCTGGAATCATCTCAGACTGGTTTCTTGAACATGACAATGAGTTCGCTGTACTCAAATGGCCTCCACAGTCACCAGATCTCAATCCAATAGAGCATCTTTGGGATGTGGTGGAACGGGAGATTCGCATCATGGAAGTGCAGCCGACAATTCTGCGGCAACTGTGTGATGCCATCATGTCAATATGGACCAAACTCCCTGAGGAATGCTTCCAGCACCTTGTTGAATCTATGCCACGAAGAATTGAGGCAGTTCTGAAGGCAAAAGGGGGTCCAACCCGTTACTAGCATGGGGTACCTAATAAAGTGGCCGGTGAGTGTATATATATATATATATATGTGTATGTGTGTATATATATATATATATATATATATATATATATGTATATATGTATATATATATATATATACTGTAGTCTATATATATATATTAAAGGGGGCCCCAAACTGGAAATAATTATATGTAAATTGTGAATATATAAATGTAAATCTAAATATATATATGTAAATCCTGAATATATAGTTATAACTCTGAATATGCATATGTAAATCTAATTATAGTTAAAAGTCTTCCTATCATCACAGAAACAGCATTTTTGCTGTGATGAAGACCACTGATGTCAGTTTTTTTTAAACAAACCCTGTTTTGTGAAGACTCTATTGCAGAGATAGGACCCTAAATGTCTTCTGATCCCTGCCCTTGAGCCCCTTCACTCTTCAGACGTTCACAGCCACCACCCTTGTGTTTAACAGACAATAGTCCCTCTCATGAAAGCAAATAACTCCAGAAAAACATGCCCCAGCATCCAGAATGGAAAGAATGACCTCTTTCCTACTTCCTGTCATTGAAGGAAAAGCAGCGTTCTTTCCACCACTTCAAGAAAGCAAGACAATGTATAGATGTTAATCATTCTGGTGCATTGTCATCAGTCAAATCACAACCCATTTTCTATTGTAAGTTACAACAGGATTTGCACTCTTCATTCAGTCATGTGAATGGTTCTCATTGCGGAACACATTGTGTTAAGCAGAGCATGTCAAACATGATCCACCTTTAATAGACTGAGAAGAGAGACGTGCCCCATTAGCTTGTCTAAATTTTGTATTTATCTTGTCTTTAAACATGTTTATACAGAGGCACTTTACAACTTAATGATCATTCACATAATGATAGTGCTTAAAAAAATATTTCATTTAGTGAATACCACAGTTATATATTTCTTACATGTTAAAAGCAGTTGATGTTATATTTGTAAAACCCATAAACCCAGAATAGTACTTCACAAAATGCTTAAAATGCATGAATTTCTTTGCATGGAAAATGCTAACTTTTTTTTTTTTTTTTGAACTGTCGGTCTAAGGATTTATAAAAAAAATAGGCAGCTGACTTGTTGCCTCACAGCCTTATCAGGCAATGACTGCAGCATTTGTGCACGAAGGTACCACAAAACTGATTTTGGACAGACTTCTGAGGCAGTGTATTGGTTTAATTATTCACAGCAAATAGAGCAAGCTTTGGTGTTAACTAAGCAAATATTCAAATAGTAATTTCTCTCTAAAAGTGACATCAGAAGTAGCAAATGTTGGCCAAAAATGTCCATTTACACACAAAAAATCGATTGGATGAAGGTATCTCAGGAGACAGGAAGTGACGCTAACATTGGATTCATACGTGTCTTCATACCCTGTCTTTGAATGCTTCCTCTGAAGGCAGCAATTTTCAGCTTTCGGACGCAGCCATTGACTATTTAAACTAATGTTTAAATGTGACTATTGAAACTATTCCACTAATGTTTGACAACCAGCTTGTGTGCAATTAATTTATTTAATACCAAAATGTTATTTTTTTAACACTATAGTTACACTAATTAAACTAAAACTAAAAACGTTTTGTGAAATGTTTTGTTTGAAAAAATGCATTTGTTCTTTCTCGAAATAATGCAAGGTTTGATATTGTTTTATTTGGAGATTCATTCATTTTAAGTGATTCTATTCGATTCGACTCGATTCTATGAGATTCCATTCCATGAGATTCTATGAGATTAGACTTAAAACAACCAAAGTAATTAGAATTCAACAACTTGTACAAAATTTTACTTAGATTTATGAAGTGATATAAAATGTGAACTGAATCTGCATCTCTTGTTTTTAGTCAACAGAGCACCGCCACACTCTCCTCCAGGTGTGCAAACAAACATTACCTGAGGTACACAGCTGTCAACATCACAAAAAACAGCCAACAACATGATGAATGCTGCCTTCACTATATTCTTTCATACTGAGCTTTCAACCAACCTTTTTTTAATATCAAAAGAGATGTGACTGGGTTGGTCATGTGAGGGGATAAACCATGCCAAATTGATTCTTCACTGCAGTCCCACAGGAAATCTTCAGCCTATTTTCAAATACATATTCCTTGGTTTGTCTTGTTAGTTCTCAGCAGTAGATCATGGATGATCAGATTACAGGCTCTCTGAGTCTGTTTTTAATCCACTAATGGTAGACAGTTCAAATAAAGTCAATTTTGAAACTATTTAAAAAGCCAACTAAAAGGCTCATTATCAAGAACAATAGAATTTATAATGACTGTTGATAAATATAGAAAGCACTGATTAAGACTTCAGGCTCCATCGACTGAATAAATATCTGGTTTATTGCTAACGCATTTAGATTGCATGTCAAAAATATTGGCCAGAAACTTCAGGAGACATACAAAGCCCCACATCTTTCACCCAAACAGCAATGCATTATCTAAAAAAAAAACAAACATATTTTTGCATTAATTTGACCAGCACTGTCATCAGATTTTTAACTAATTCAACTAGATAAAGAAAATCCAATTTAAACTTTTTTTTTTTTCATTTTCACAAATTTATTGAACAAAATGTTCCATGAGGGAATATCTTTGTTGCGTGAGTAAAACTCATGCGTGAGTTCATGCCCTTCTGAATAACATATAAAACTTGCAAGTATGTAAAGCATGCAAAATGCAAGAATATTCCAGGAGATCTTTTCTTCTGCTTAGTCTAAGTGTTAAGCACTTTAAGAGTCTTCAGCTTGTTATCAAAAATGGTGTGCAGAGCAGAATAGAGAAAGCCAAGAACATGACTCCCAGTCCAAAGTTTCTCCAAAAAAGAATGGAAGATTGTTTTATGGACCGATGAATAAAAAATAAATAAATAAATAAATAAAATTACAGTTTTGGACTGATATAAACCGATGATAATTTCCATGTTATATCGGATAAATATTCATAAAATTATCATGAATATAATTAAATGGAATATATTCATATGAATATTAAATCTATCAATAATATTCTGTATTTAGTCTAAATCAGGGGTGCCCAATCCTGCTCCTGCCAATCGACTGTCCAGGAGCAGGATTGGGCACCCCTGATCCAAATAAATAAAAACATTTTGTTTTTTGAAAATTATTGGTGTTTTTAAAGATCTAAATATGATCTTTGGTGAAATAAGCCTTTAGCCTTTAGCCAGACAATGAATAAGTGTCTTATATAGCGAAACGATCGGTCATTTAAAAAAATAAATAAAAAAGTTCAAGTTTTATAAGCACAAATGCTCGCCTTGCTCTGTTCTGTGATTAGCGTTCGTGACTCTCGTTCAAACTTGTTTATCAAAAAGAAAAAATATTTTTTCGAGTCATGACTCGAAGGGTCCGAGATAAGATCCTTATTCATCGTCTGGTGTCATTAAAGTCCTTTGAAGCTGCACTGAAACTCACATTTGGACCTTGAGCTGTTTGGTTCCCAATGAAGTCCATTATATGAAGAAAATCCTGGAAGGTTTTCATCAAAAACCTTAATTTCTTTTCGACTGAAGAAAGAAAGACGTGGACATCTTGGATGACATGGGGGTGAGTAAATTATCAGCAAAAGTTTATTTTTTATTTTTTAAGTAAACTACTCCTTTAAATAAGCAAAATCCAAGTTCAGCCAATATGGATTAATTTAGCATACCAATATTGTTCAAGCTAAATGAGAAGCTGCAAGTCATGGGTATCAGTCTTGGAATAGAAGCACAACCATAAAACAACCCCGAAAACATAAATCTTGAATGGTTAAAGCAGAAGTTTTGGAATAGCAAAATTAGGACCTTAACCTCACAGACGTGTTGAGGAAGAACTTGAAGAAAGCAGTAAATGCAGTGAGATAGACAACATCACTGAATTGAAGCAGTGTTTGAAAATGAATGGGTCAAATTCCTTCAAGCTGACGTGAAATGTATTCAGAAATATGGAAAATTCTGAAGGGTTCACAAAATGTTTTCAGAAAACCACATGTATAAGCTGAAATGACAAGCACATTAACGATTTAAATCGTGATTCGTGACTATTGCTAACGTCCGTGTTTCATGTGTGTTAGTGTTGCAGTGTGGCATTGGGCGCAGCCCACTTCCTCCCACTCATCTCTCCGCACTTCACGAGCTCTCTGTGCAAACATCTGCCCTCTCTGATGATCTACAGGACACTTCTGCTCTCCACCGCGCACAATCTCCTTACACCAAACCTCGGACCAGCAAGACATGACTCTCCGTTATATCGCGCCATTGGTCGTGGGACTGATCGTCCTCGCGTGCAAAAGTAAGTCAAAGTTTCAATTGTGCGGCAAAGTTTATAACATAAATGATGTCGATGAGATGCTTTCAGCGTTCATGAGAATTTAACGAGAACTGTACATGTAATGCATTCACAATTCATGCTGCATCTGGAGTGATGAAAGCTTAACTATTAAAATTCCTATATGATTGTAATTTAAACGAATGGTTTTCAAAAGCAAATGAATTTATGCTTCAGATCATAAAAAAAATGTTATAGAATACTTCCGTGATTATTATTATTTTATATAAATGTAAAGTTTGCAAATATTTTGCAAGAAATGATTCAACAAAATTTTAACATCATTACAAACACCCCACATGCAGGTATGAATTAAAAAGAAAGTGAAATAATTTGGCTGGTTGCAACTTAAGTGTTTAGTGAGTATCGAGTAGCCTATTTCACCTTGATTTTCTTTGGCCAAAAATGTGAAATTAACTTTAATGACCTTTAAAATCTTCTTTTATTCAATTTATTTATAAATTTTTAAATGTAATTTATTATTTAATTATTAAACTGTATTTTAAGGTTGCCATTTTTTTTACATTGTAACTTTCCTAATTTTAATGCATTTTTTAAATCATTAGACAAAGACACTGTGTTAAGACTTATGGGTAAAACAATGTTATTGTAGCATTATGGATAAGCGAAGGATGTGAGGAGATGTTCTTAACTGAAGGAACTTCAGTCCGAGCAGTGAAAGGAGTTTTGTGGCGACACAGTAGCAGGTCTATGTCATTGCCTTCACGCGGTCTGTTGTTAGATAACATTCTGTTTTTTAAGACTGTTTACCACGAGATTATCTCATTTGTATTAAATGAATCACTGGATCATAGCTTGCAGTTGTGTTTTAGAACTGTGTTGAATTTATGATGGAGTGGCCTACTATATTTGTATAACTAGATGTGAGAATTGATAAGGAAAGGAAGGAACTGCATCCCCTCCACCAATGGCATTTTCTTTGTTCAGAAGCATCTGTTAACGGACGTTTAAGTTTTTAGTCATACATTGTTTCCCTCACCCTTTTATCTCCCCATCTGTGCTGAACTTCCTCAGTGTTTCTTATTTTTTTTTTCTTATTCTTTTGCCTAATTATCCTCTCTATGTTGTGCTGACCTTCTCCTCTTCCTTAACTTCCTTTCCTCCACACCTTTGGAGTTCTGACCTAATCTGTAGTGTAGCTCATGACATCCTTCATCCTTTTAACTGCTGCTGCTGATTTAGAAACAGACACTGATAATTAAGTCACAAATTTCCCCCCAAAAGGTGTTTTTTCCTCTGATTTGTTAAAAAAAATAAAATAAAAATCCATCCATCCATCCAAAAATATTTATTTTTGACAGAGAAAAAATATTTTTTTTAAGAAAATGGACTTAAAACAGCCACTTTACATTATCTGCTTTTTCAATAGAAACAAGGGCAAATGTACAATAAGATCAGTAGTCTAAAATTAACGGATTAGGTCTGTTTTGGTGCATTTGATCTTTATATTATCCATAACTGTTCCCAGTGTTTATAAATGTGCAGCACTTATTGCTTATGCAGTATTATATCTCTTTAAATAATTAGATAATCAACACTAACTATTGATTATCACTGTGTACAAGATCAGGTTCAGTTCCATGCTTATTTTATTTACTATTTATTTTATTTAGAAGCAATTTCACCCGAAAGCTTGTTACTATAAACTAGAACATGTTAGTTTACAAGACAGTGTGTAATATTATGTTTTAAGGTATTTAATAAGCTACTCAAACTACTCAAGCTAAACAAAATAGTAAACACAAGAACAAGCCGAGGATACTTATACTTAATTATACTTTTAAGTTTATCTCGATCAACAAGGTCGATCAGTATAGGCCAAATATACTTACTGTTGACATTTCTGTCAATGTAAGTCACTTCAGTGAAATTTGAAGTATATTTCTGAGAAGTACATAAAAAGTAGACTGAAAGTATTTTTAAGTTTAAAAGAAATATACTAATAGCACACTTTAATAAACTTTTTTTTTCGTAAGGGTATTCAGGATATCTAGTTTGGACCATTTTAGAGTTACTATTCAAACTTGGTTGAATCCATCATTAGCACATTATTAAAGAGAATGCATGAGATAAAATAGCCCATATATAGCCCAACAATAAATGAACCTGTTTTATAGCCAGATCAAAAGAAATGATTGACTACTTTGTGTTAAGATGTTGTATGTGGTGCCGAAATTCCAATGTGTTTGCTGGTGTTTTGCAGCTGTCTTGTTCTGTGTCAGATTCCAGGGGGTTGAACATGGTTTTTATGAAGTGCATACAGTGAACAAAGCTTTAGTGATGCTTTGAAGAGATCCCTCCCTCTCTGAGTCATTGAAAGACTAGAGCACTTGGATCTTAACATTTTAGCACATAAAGACACAAATTGTCATTCTTGACACCATCCAATTAAGGGTTAAAGGCCATTTTCTATCTCAGGGCTATGTGAAAGATAATGTGCATTTACTCTTACAAAGACATTATAAAACAGTCAAGGTCTTTGTATATATCGGATACAAGGAAGTAAGGATGCCTTAAGCATGAGCGGTGCTAAAACTAAAGCTCCAACACTCATTTATGTAAAACAGCCATGGTATTAGAGTATATTTATATTTAGCCAGAATATGTTTAAATTGTTGTCTTGAGATTGAAACTGATGCACTTATTAATGGGTGGTGTTAGTAATAATACTTGTAAACATTAAAGCTACTTTAAGAAACCCAAGTTTAGCGAAGTTTGTAAAGTTTGGAGTCAGTAAGATTTTGTAAATGTTTTTGGAAGAAGTCTCTAATGCTCATTTAGTTGATGAAAATACAGTAAAAACAGTAATATTGTGAATAATATTACAATTTAAAATGATTTTAATATATTTTAAAATGTAATTCCTGTGATTTTTCAGCATCATTACTCATCAGTCACATGATCCTTCAGAAAGCATTCTTTAAAATTCTAATATACGCATATCCGAAGGATCATTTAGTTTCCTGATAAAGAAAGAAAACGTCTCGGTTACGTATGGTAACCCTTGTTTCCTGAGTAGGGAACGGAGACGTCTCGTCCCGTCGCCATGCTTGCTGTACCTTCGCTGAGGACTGGACACCGTCCGGCTCCTCAGCAAAAAGCAAATGTGTATGCGCCACTGATCTGACAGTGTGTGCTACAGTATTTGTTGTTGATGAGAGGTATTCTGGGTCTGAGCCCTAGTTTATTTGAGTGATGGATAGCAGCTGACCATCCATTAGCGTTCAATCACTGTGCTCAACTGAGAGTCATTTCCCCTTCATACTGCTCTCTGTTTCTGCTCAGACCTAAATCTTCTCAAGTGTGGCCTCTTGCCACTCGGTTTCCAGGAATAATCTATGCTTATTATGCATGAATATGCATTACTTTTCCGTTCTATCCATATCTATGCACTAAATATTGGTCCTTATAACAGAAGAAGAAACCTGTGTATGAAATTCTGTGTCTATCAGTGTTGTATAAATATGTGTCTGGTTAATGCAGTATTGTTGAGATTAAACTGACACAATCCAGATCTCTGCTAGCATAAAAATCCCTGCACTCTTGTTAAACTATTACTATATAAACTGAAGTTTGAAGGCTTGGCTTGTTTTCAGGAAAAGTCATTATTGCCTTTGACAAGCTTGTTTCCCATTTTTTGTAGTTTTATGAGGAGACACATTTAACGTCATTTTTCAGAGTTTTTATATTGGTTGAAATACTTGGAATTTTAACAAAACAAGCTAAATTTCTTCCAAAAATGTAAACACCGTGGCCTTATCCAAACATTATTCTGTTTGTTTGATCATCCCGACCAGCCCAACATAGAAATGCTCAACCAATGACAGTTTTTTTTGACATTATTGGAATAGAAATTATAAATTATTTTTTAATATTTTATTTATTTGCTTTCATTTAAAAGCAGTCAGCTATGTCTTTGAATTTTAAACATGTTAATGTAAGAGTCCAGCTACAACATACATAAAGTTTCAAGCAAGGGTCACTTGCTGCTGCACCGTCAAGAGCATGTTTTATCTAAGTGAGCAGACTTCATAAACTCCGCCACACCCTTCTAATTGCAAAGTTTTTGTACATTTATGCTACTTTACAGCTTGCAAAAGTCTTGACCATTATCAAAACACATCCATTTCCAGGAAGGGCATAAAACAGCTACAGAGCAAGTGAGTGAGAGAGAGAGAGAGAGAGAGAGAGAGAGAGAGAGAGAGTGAGAGAGAGAGAATTGTGACTTTAAACTCTTTCCAAAGGATGGTAGATGGTATTGAGCTCTGTAAGTGAACAGTGAGATCAGAGGATCCACAATTCCTTTGCAGCTAGATTTAGTAGTGTTTGATTCCTTGGCTTGGAGCTAGTCATTTCCAAAAAGTGTATTACATTTTCTGCCTCCATTATATACTGCACAATTTATAATATTTGAAGCATTGCTAATTGCACATTTTAAATTAGGGCTATGTGTAAAACTGGTTTGTGAAAAATTATAACAAAAATGCAGTAAATGTTAATGACATGGTGGTCAGGGGAATCAGACAACGTTCTAAAGTGTGGTATGTGTTGTTGGATATCATCATATAAGCTGTGTGTGGAGGGCTTTCCAGAATTAAATATTATCATTAGCAGTTATTCAGGATGTCAAATGGAAATCTGCTTTGGAATAAGAAGTCTTGGTCTTGGAAGTGTTTGGAAAGAATTGTCAACTGTCTGTTTGAAATGTGCTCTTTTATTATATTTAGTTCCCATTCACTGTTTATGGTCAAATATTTAGTGGTAATTTAGTTTAACAAATCAGTATCAATTAAAATATAACCTTGACATTCACTCGAGAAGCACCGCAAATAAACCTCTCGATGAATTCTTAAAACAAGAAAAACAAATTTTCAAATAGGGTAAGAAAAACTTTTACAATAAGGTGCCATTTGTTACCAGTTAACATGACCTAACAATGAAAAATACTTGTAAAGTACCTGTTAATCTTAGTTTATGTTATTTTTAACATTCACTTATACATTCAAATTTAAAGTAGTGCCTGTCTTTTAATATTATTTATTTAATAAACTTCTATCGTTATTAACTAACATTAACAAAGATTCATAAATATGTATTGCTCATTATCAATTTAGTTTATGCATTAACCGATGGCACCTTATGTTGTTACCCACAAAATAAACTTTCTAAAACAAGCCTTAATATCTATGCAGTTTTATCTTGCAAATTTGAACATATTAAGGATGTTTAGATATCTTGACTAAAAAACAAGACAAAAATACTGATTAAGAGATTTGTTTATAGTGTAGCTGAAGCTGTTTAATGTCACCAGCACTGACTAGATCTAACACATTCCCAAACTACTTTGCACTGTTCTGTATGTGGGTCCCAGCAAACAGCTGCTCACACCTGGTATTCAAACAATCACAGAACGTGCTCAAGTTCAGGTTTCAGAAACCCCCACAACACCACCTCTCTCGCTGTGTTACAGCCATATGATTCACCCTGATTGCTCAAACAGAGTCTGCATTACTTTCAGACTGATTTCCTTTTATGACCAGCACATACTCATGGCAAACTTATCTGATTGTTTGGGAATGTGGTTGATAATAACTATGAATGGTCAAGCTCATTATACATTGTCATGCAGTGCATAACGTCACATTCATATGGTCTGGTGGATCACATAACTTCCGAGGATAGTCGCATAATAGAGAGTGTCAATCACGGTCTAGATGAGACTCATAGACAATAGTTTTCATTTTGGTTGATTAGAAAATAAAAAGCTTTCATTAGTGGACTATTATTTCTCACATCTTGAGAGCAGCATTGTAATAAAACAAAGAAACCTAAGATTGTTGCGTTAGATGTAGAAATATATAACATTCATTTCTGATAAGTGGTAACTTTGTGGCAGCACTGAAATATTTCCTGATGGAACAGGCCACATGTGGGCTGGAAAAAGAGCCCTGCTGGCCAGTTTGTCTAAACCTCTGATTGCATTTGAGATCTGTAGAACAAGCTAAAAGAATTTGACATGAAAGTGCTGCATTTTGAGACATAATCTGTGAAAATTAATTTACATTAGCATTTGAATGTTTGTGGTTGTATGATTTTGTTTTGAATTTTTAGATTTTTAGATTTGACAAAAGTTTCTGCTCATTTACCAAAGCTGCATCTATTTGATCAAAATGCGGTAAAAACAGTAACATTTTTGCTATTTAACATAATTTTTTCTATTTTAATAAATTTTAAAATGTAATGAAGTGTCATTTTCAGCAGCCATTACTGCAGTCTTCAGTGTCACATGATCCTTCACTAATCACTCTGATATGCTGATTTGGTGAAGTAACATTTATTATGATTATCACTGTTGAAAAGAGTTGAAAGCTGCATTATTTTATGCTATTCTTTTGTAAATGTTATATCCCTGTTCATAATTTGAACTTCTGCAAACATTCCAGTTCATGATGAATGAATACTGAATGTATAGACAATAAATTCTCTCAGTCTTTGTTCTACACACTCTAACTTTGCATTATTGATAACATGACTGAAGACAGATGGAAGAACTGCCACTTCCGTTTCTGAACCTGACCACACTGTCTACTTAAAAACAAAGAACAAATTTTGAGTTTTTTTTTAAATCAAATAAGTTTAAGTCAATTTGAAATATTCAAGGTTTTAAGAGACAACAGGTTCCATCTGCAAGTCTTTCTTAAAGCAATAGTTCCTGCATATTTTAATTGAACTCATATGTTTTACTTTCACCTGTTGAAATTGAGAAGTTTAGCAGAATGTCTGAGCTGCTCTTCATTCTAGTTTATGGTGATTGCGGCCTGTTAAGCTGTTAACAAAAAAAGTCATAAAGCATCATACCATTGTATGTACTATATTCCAAGTCTACTGAAGCTATAAAATAGATTTGAGTGAGTAGTAGTTATACAATGAAAATAATCCTGCTTGATAGCCGTGGTTACCATTCATTTTCATTGTATGGAAAAGAGCAGACTGGACAATCTTTAGAAGACAGAAATTCATACAGGTTTTGAAAGACATGGGTCAGCAAATTATGAAAAAAACTATTCATGAGAGAATAACGTCACTTCCTGTCCGGATTTAATCCAAAAATGATGCCCAGTTTAATTCATTCTCCAGAACATTTGCCGCACTTTGGGGACATGACATGAGATGCATAATGGTTAGAGGAAACGGTACTGTGGTCTGAAAACAGAACTCTTCAATTTGCAAAAGTCGGCTGGGCCCACGGTCCTGCCCGCTGGGAACGCAGTAGGCCTGAATGCGGCTCTTGTTCTGGAGGTCTGGAGGCCTCAGAGGAACTGCACTCTGCTCAGCTCTGGCCATGTGCCACAGTCTGCTTCTAACATTCTGCATCTACTTTAACTCAATAAGAACAAATCATGTTGGACTATATTTTTCTAGATTTATAAAGGAATCTGAATGCTTATGTGTTATGGGAAAAATTTCAGTTTACAGCTGTTCCGTTTGCTAGACTTGACAATTAATAGGTCACAGTTCATGTGTCTGCAGTGGTTTGTCATTTCAAATGGATCTAAGTTGTATAAATGGATCTCTTTACATTAATAATGTTTGCAGATGTGGGCTGAAGTTAAAAATTTCATGCCATTTAGATCGGTGGTTTGACACTTTGGGTGGCGTAGAGGCTGCAGGGCATGATACGTCATTGTAGTTGAACATCAGTCTTGAGTTTGTTTGGAGTTCATTCAGAATATTTTGTTGTCAAGTAATATTTTAAGATGATCAAAATATTTGTATGGCATGGCCGAATGATTTTAAACAGAACCGCAGTGCAGTTTTGGAGAACATCAGTTTGTCAGCATGCAAATCCCGAGGCCAAACTATTTTTATGTTTGTTAATCATGTTCAGTTGAATTTGCTGTCTCATGTGCAGCTGAAAATCACTGTGAGCTTGGAGACAGATTTTAACAGCCTTGGTTTAATGCTCAAAATGAAGGCTGCATGGCAGCAGTTAAGTAAACTGGCATTGTGATTGTCCTCATTTTTGTGGTCTTCTTAAACTTTTTAGCAATTATGTGTTCTTAAAATAGAGCTCTGGATCATCTTGTGCTGGAGATCGGGATGGAAATAATGAGTTGTGGATGTGAATGGCCAGAGGGTGATTGTCCTAAACTGAATGGAGGTATTGTCTTTCAATAGCTCTTAAAATGTGAAACACACACAACTGTATATTTAATTACCAATAATCACATGGCAATGAATCTGTAATCCCTTTCAACACGTTGAGAGCTGTCTTAAGAAACCCAATAAGTTAATAAACTGGAATGCTCTACTGTGCACCACACAACTAGTGCACCGCGTGAGAGACTATAGGCCTACTTGAAATGTATTTGCAATTGATTTATGAATGTTGCTAAGCTAACAGTGAAGCCATCCTACGGGATTTGTTTTATTAGGGTATGTAGTCATGTAATTTTAGCACAGGGCCTCTGTAATATTAAAGGCCAATTCGCACAAGATATAAAATCTCAGTAAAACTAGCAAATGGGAGGGGTAACTAGATTTACGCACCGCTGTCCGCCGTCTCGTGTGTATTGGGTTGCTTCTCTGCGTTGCTTTAGATTCTCTGTAACTAAGTAAAAATCTGTTAACAAGTTGACCTTTAAGCAAATTTGGATTCATTGATACCTTAGCTTGTTGTTAGGTCATGAGGTTATATATTTAGACTGTCTAGTTTTGTTTCCTCTTTTAATTCTTAGACGCACTAACTTTGGCCCAAGTGTTGGGGATATTTCGTTTTCAAAGCATATGTTAATCCGCAAGGAAAATAAATGTTATTTATGACTAATTAAAAAATTTCTCCACACAATGTATTTTAGGATTGGCTTCTTATCACAAAGGATATGTGCATCATGCTAAAATGTGATCTCTGAGGAGGCAGTATAAGGAACCTAGATGGAACAGCCTTGTGTCTGAAACAAATTCCTTCCTTTTTTTCTTGTTATGCTATTTTTTTCTGTTAAATGTTGATGGGCTATATTTTTTAGTTTTGCTGCCAATTCAATATGTGTAGCATTTTCTTTTTAGTATTTTTTACATTTTGAAAAAAGAGATTTATATTATATATTAGACAATATAACCCCTCCCCTTTTCCTGCCCCTTTTGTTCAAAATTCCGAACCACCCCTTTAATCTAAGAATTCAACACACAACATTGGTTGGGGCTTACGTTAA
The DNA here is from genome assembly GCA_038021265.1 of Cyprinella venusta. Classification (NCBI taxonomy): domain Eukaryota; kingdom Metazoa; phylum Chordata; class Actinopteri; order Cypriniformes; family Leuciscidae; genus Cyprinella; species Cyprinella venusta. Next base: position 10,926,097 of record CM075881.1, on the reverse strand, counting down.
CCGCTGTCAGATCGCTCAAACAAACAGAGCAACGTTTTAGAGCCACAGTGTTTACACTCTTCTGGGAAATCAGTCGGTGAATGGCTTACTTATAGTTGTTTTTCATCTTAAACTGGAGTAGGAGAAAGTGTTTAACACATTTCAGCTTGAATGGCCAGAGCAGCTCTGACATCACCTTAAGAAAGAAGTTCTTTTGAAATCAGTTTTTATTTGATTATACAGAAGTCTTTTAGATAAACACATTTGTGAGATGTGGAGGAGGACAGCTGAGGAGGATTTCAGGCTCAAACACCTTCATCATGCTGATATGAAAAGCTAAGTTAAAGAGCTTGGCCATGTGATCTGATTTTAGAAAACAGACCCCTGTCTTTCTCTGAAAGCAGGCAAAATAAATGTCAAAAGTGTTGCTTGATATGCTGTGTTTTGCTGTTATGATGATCATATCAGTATATGACCGTAAAACAGCAAGATTTTTCAGTCTGATATTGTCACCCAGAGTCACATCTGTCAATCTATAGCCATTAACCTATAAGTTAATTGAATTTAGTTTTTTGGCTGATATGCATTTAAAATTGTGAGTCTTTTTCTTCCAGGAAAGTGGACCAAAAATATGAATGACTCATCCTATACTACACAGATTTTTGACAAAAGAAATGTGCTCCCTCCCCCCAATATCTGCCAATGACTAGCATTAACAAATAGCAAATCACGTTAACCAAACAGCCTATTATCTTTTTTAAGGGATGAACACTTTGATATCTCCTGAAATGTTCTGTTTCATTGTAAATACGTCAACACAGAGAATAGAAAACTGCATTCATCAAGTCATTTCATGGGCTTTTTACAGGCACAGCAATGTAATTTATTAGGCTCCCAACCTTGTAACCTCTGTCATACAGACTCCTCCGTGTTCTCAGCTCAGGATTCATGACCTGAGAAATAGTTTTGTCATTGTGAATCCTGCATATATCCTGATTTGGTGATGGCGTGCCTAATTTCTGTAAAACGGTGGCTCCCCTTTCCCACTTGCAAGTGAAACGGACACTTGTGGGGTTAGTGGCTGATGACAGAGTGTGAATTGTGGGGCGTCTGGCTTGCGGGACAGAGGGTGCTCCATAATAGTCATCTTATCCCAGCCATGATATGGCAAGAGATGCCAGACATTCCTCAGAAACTTTCCTCACCGTTTCATTGCTCCCTCTTAGAGTCTTGTGTCCCTGGTTCTTCGTTCTGGACCTTTGCCATAACAGTGAAAGTTTTCCCCAGCGATACAAACCACCACAAATCCCTCTAGATGGTTCTTGACACAACATATAAAATCCTTATATACTGGCACCGTCCCACCATTTTGCTGTAAACCAAAACCATTAATGTGTTTTCTGAAATTCACAGCTGCCTTAGGTCCAGCAACTTATTTCAATTCAATGTAACCTCTGCGAGTTTTATATACAGTTAAAAAGTTCTAAAATAAATTAAGACTTTCATTCAGCAATGCAATATTACACAGAAGCCATCTTTCTGGCTGGGCAAATGCCACTCTGGCCATTGTGTGGTCTCACCCCTGCTCTTTTTGTGGCAGTACTGTAAATTTGGCTTTATGGTCTCAGTAGTTTAAGGCCATTGGTTTATTTTAATTGATACTGTAGCTTTAAGAAAAGATTCTTACTATCATAATATTAAATACGTTGCAAACGTTCCGTCAATACAATGTGCACTTTTTAAGTGGACTTCCTTCCATCTTCTTGTAGGACCTTTTACAGTCTTGCAGGGGATCCATTTGTATCCATGTAGTGAAGCAGATTGTAAACAGCCACTGGCTGAGGCTTTGAAGGCCTTCAGCTATTAGTGAAAAGGGATAGATGTTCCTCAGGGAGCTTATGTTGACAAGGAAAAGCGGAATCTTCTCATCCTTCATTTATGCAACTTAATAATTTATAGTGTTTCCGGAAACACCAATCTCTGCTGATCACAAACATCTAAGAAGCCTTTTACGGCCTTTATGACGTCTCCTCCTCAGGCAGACACAACAGCTCACAGTCTTGAGCCAACAGGAAGTGCTGTTTGAATCAATGAATCGCTTGGCATGAAGACTCAAATTTAAATGTGAAAAACTTGAAATGTAATCATTGTCTGATCCAGAGAATGATGTCGATCATCTCCAATTTGAGAACTTTGTAAAGGAACAAACTACCATTTTGGCTTTATGCTTTTCTATTGGGAATGGCTTGGCAAGAGCTCATAGTTATTTTTATAATATTGCATTGCTGCATTACAGTAGGCCACCAATACTTGACTCTCCAGTCTCCTGTAGTAAACTGAGGTTTCTGTGTTTAAACAAATGTGGGTGCAATAGATCACACTTGGGACACAAAAATATTTTTGAGAGCATTTGGGTATTTCATCAACTATGGGCACTTTTGGCCCTGTAGACTTTTTATAAAATAAACTTTCTTAAAACACTTTTCACTCTAACTAGTTTATTTAATGTGTCCATTAGCAGGACGTATTTTTTTCTAAAAGTGATAAAAAATTCCCACCACATCTCAAATTATGTCAGCATTATGTGGTGGAAATTATGGCGACTGAAACTATTTTTTTGGACAGTGTACAACATCAAAGCATCTATTCAAAATATACCTAAATAATATTGTCACACATTATTATTTTTAATAGTTCTGACAAAAATCAAACTCTGGGACATGGAATATGTAGAAGAGTACATTTGTTTTCTATATCTGTTTCAACGCACCAAACTAGGATCTAAGTTTTGTACGTTTTCTTCCGGACAGTCCAGTCCTCTCTGAGCTCTTCTGTTTAGATAATTCTGGCCTTCAAAATATGAGACTTCCACTTTTTCTGTCATCACAACATTCCATGGAGATTAAAAGAAGTTTAACCTAACAAACATTTATTTTTTATCTATTTTATTTTCTATCCCGCATACTTGTGTCCCAAGGTAAATGCAGCTCTTTTGGCACGCTGGGAGGCTTGTGAAGCAGAACTCAACATCATGCCAGTTTCCAATACACCAAAAAAGGAATGGGCCGCTCTCTAGCGCTCCATCATGTCGGGATACCGGCTATCTTTAGAGCTTAGATCTGCTCAACCAATGAGAGATCTCCATCGCAAATCCCATTCTTCTCAGGGCAAGTCATCACAATCAATGCAGCATAAATAAAAAGCATGTCCTGCTGCTTGTTCCCATACCCCAGAACTCAGCTTCTATTTTTACTTTCCCCAAGCATGCAGTGAGTTTGATTCGTCTGGGAAAAAAGAACAGAGGGGAAGTGGAGGTTCATGGGAGGATGCTTGGGGAAAAGTCCACAGAGATCATTGCTAATACACTCCAGAGAAGAAGTCCATTTGTTATGATTGTTGAGTTTTGGTGTGCGTGTGTGTGGTTGTGAGCTCAGACAGTTGCTTTTTGTAAACCAATCAAGACTAACATTTTTAAGTGCACCATTTATAATGTCTTGTATAAATCTTGAAGGTTCTTATGGGGGGCGACAGTCTGACGTTTCATGTTGTGGGTTGCTGGTGTGTGTGTGTGTGTGTGTGTGTGTGACACTCTGGGAGTGTGAGATGGAGTTTAACAGCTGCTTTTGTGTGTGTTATCTCTCCACTTGAGAGTGATAATAAAACATGCAGACAACGGTTATAGTACTGTATGCTTTTCCAAGGTCACATCAGCTCAAGATTTTGGGCTTTTAAATAGTGATTATGTTCTCAGTACTTTAATCTCACCATAAAACTGCTTTAAAAGATCTTGCGATAAGCTTTGTATCGCATTTGGCTCATGCTGTTCTTCTTAAGGCTTTCCAGCACTCTGTCCATCATTCAGCAGCCCAGGCTGAAGTAAAGCAACTTCACTCTAAACCCATTAAAGCCTTTTAAAAAGAACCTCTGAACCTCAGGTCAAGGCAATAATTAGCGGGGAAGCATAGAAGTGCCTGCCGTTTATGCTTTAATAGGAAGTTCTCTTCTTCAGAGCACACCTGTCTCTTTACTCTGATGTTTGACTGACAGCAAGGAGGTCTATATATACACCAACAATCTGACATTCATGCTTATAATAATAAAAGGCTGCTATTGCTTCTATGGCTTGTCCTGAAGTAAAGCTCACCTTTGTTAGGTTAGCCGAATGATCGAACTATATAAATTTACATTAACAGTGACTGCGTCCCATTCAGAATAGTGTATTGGAATTCATGCATCTCAAATGATTTAACATTGAAAATGGTATGCTAAAAGTGGGTGGTTTATTTTTTTTAACCTGTATGCTTTTTTGGATTATATTATCAGATTTTTCTGAAAAGTTGCCACTGTGTTTTTAATAAATCGAAAAGTTAAGCAATAGTGCATTTAAGGTAATATATTTAACTAAATAATAATAATGATGAGAACACAGCTCTTCTATGTTGTTTTGTTTTATTAAACATTGATAATAATTTAAACATAAAAAAGAATTTGGCCCTTCTTAATAAATGTGAAATGTTTATCAAATCATTAACATATATAAAATTTTTTTTTATTGTAGTTGCTAATCAGTGTAATATTTCGCTACACTCAAGATTCACAAAGTTCAATATGTAGAAAAATTCCAACAAATTAAATAATCCTTACATATTTTGAATTCATTTTAAATTAGTAAAAGAAACTAGAGTTTAATAAAACATTTTTTTACAAATCTTAAACTTACTCATTTAAAATTCTTAATTCATAATATGTAAGAATTATTCAATTCAATTTGATGAAATTTTACTATTTTAAATTATTTCGTAAATATTGAAGAAAAAAAAGGCTTTTTGTGTATAATTGCATCAGCCTACTTTAAGATGAATGTCTGTCTTTGGTCCATTGCATGCAACCTCTCTGGTATGTTAGGAGACCTTTTCATAGTGCCAAACATACCTGATATGGTACTGTTATAGTTAGATGTGATAGGACATGTCAACTAACCCTTACATTTGTCTCATGAAGTGATACACTAGGAAATATCCTCTAAGCAGGTTTGCTGTCGCCAAGCACAGTCATTCTCCTGTCTGTTGTCCCACAACACAAGTCATCTCCCTTGGCAGCATGTTCTCAACTAGCACAAGATAATCTACAGGGCCAAATAAAAAACCCTAATAACACAACTTGTGTAGCATTAGGTATTAAACAAACATCTGTGCAATTTGTGAAGAAAACGAAATTCACCAGAGGAAGTGGTAGAGCTGCTCCAGAGCTGCTGTAGGCCGTCTGTGTTTGTTTATGCTGTATGTCAGTGGAACGTCCTATAAATAAAGCATGCGGTGATTGATATGGTGGCTTCAGCACTTCGTTTCACTATGCAGCTGTAGGAGTTTTTGTATGCTCAAGAATAAAAGGAGCACAACATATGAAAGCCACAGTTTCAGACAGGTATTATTCATTAACAATGACTACTATTTATAGGATCCTATACTGAGCAGAGGATTGCGTTGATCATTCCTGAATCATGGAATCTGGAGAATGGAGTCAAACTCCCATCCATGGGGTATTTTCTGTGTTAATAATTGAATGTAATTGAATGTTTGGGGTAAAATCAGCCCGTTTTTCCCCCTTTTTGAGGCCCACTTGTGCTTGGGCTATCAAAGGCTGTCAGGGATCTCTATAAGCTCATTATGAGCAGCTCAGACTAGAATATGTTGTATAGTGTGCTTCTCATATGCTGGACTGTTGAATTGTCTCAAAGTTTCAAAGATTCCAATTAGCACTGGAGCATCATGCACTCAGATACCTATGCTATTGTATGGATTTTTTTCTGATATTCTTGTTACATGACCAGATGCACATATTAATTAATGGAATCTTCAAGGTACACTATGTAACTTTGGGCCCTATAGCGGTTAAAATTTACCATTAAAAAAACATTTTGTGGTTTTGTTTGTGCTTTGGCTCTGCAACCGTGACTGTGCCAAGGAATATGGTTATATCTACTGCTCATAAAACATTTACTACTAGGCTTAAGAGATATACCGGTTTAGATGGAAAGGATATCAGGCTGACTAGCTGAAGATGATACTGTAGATATACACTTGAATAGATTTAGAAAATAAATACGGATACGATGAGACAAGCTCTGTGACTTCCTGTCGGTAGGTGTTCATTCAGGATTTCATGGGGTGATTTCCATTGTCAAAAATTCATTCTTCACTCTGGGACTGCCTCTATTTCTCTTCCAACAGTCACAGGATGTGCTATTTTTGTTGTCAACTTGTGTAAAGGTAAAGAGGCAGAACAGCTGCTTAATATTGGGCTCATCTGGGACTATGTCTCAAAGCTTTGCTGGGAAATTTAGTTGTGTCTTCCTGCTCAAAGTCTTTTGTTTGTAACCCAGGCAAAAACTTCTGCTTCATTGTTCTTTTGTCATTCTGATTGCCCAGTGCTGGGCAAACAGTATATCACAAAAGAACAAAGGAGAACTTATATTAATATCGACTCGACTGATGACACAAAACAACCCGTCAGTAACGGTTGTCTGCACTCCAGACTGTTGAGACACCAGGCTGTCAACAGTGGCTTGCGGGCATATTATAATGTCTCTCTTCCTTTTTTGGTCATTCTTTTTGTCTGGGAGATTTTCTAAGTCTAAAAAGAGTCATTTAAAAAAAAGAATGTTTAATCAGTCAAACTGCTAAGTGTGTCTACATTACTTAACTATAATTGAAGCTTGTTATGTTCTGTTCTGCATGGTTGCTGCCGTGGCATCTTGGCAAGACTCATTTGTCTGCAGATCGTTTTTAGCTGGGCAAGATATTGGAGTACACTGTTATTCTTTCTTATGTTTCATTTTATCACTGTATTCTGTAAGGTTGTATCAAGGGAAATGGTAGTCATTATGATGCCCAATTCTGTGTGTTTATGCTTATAGATGATTACAGATTTACTGTAATGATTCTTAGCTTAAGAAAGGCAGATCTTGGATTTGACTCTGAAAGAATTTGTTTTTGAAAGAAGTCTCTTATACTTAACAAGACTACATTTATTTGACGAAAAATACAGTTATAAGTTACAGTTATATACAAAAGCTAATATTGTGAAATATATACAGTGTGTGTGTATATATATATATATATATATATATATACACACACACACACACACATAGAGGTGAAACTCAGAGGTGAAGTTCATTTCAGTAATTCAACGTAAAAGGTGAAACTAATATAGACTCATTACATACAAAGTGAGATATTTGAAGCCTTACAGCTTATGAAAACCCCAAATTCAAAATCTCAGATAATTTGAATATTACATGGAATCAATGCAGCCATCTACCAGGACATTTTAGAGCACTTCATACTTCCTTCAGCAGGCAAGCTTTATGGAGATGCTGGCATCATTTTCCAGCAGGACTTGGCACCTGCCCACACTGCCAAAAGAACCAAAACCTGGTTCAATGACCACGGTATTACTGTGCTTGACTGGCCAGCAAACTCGTCTGAACTGAACCCCATAGAGAATCTATGGGGCATTGCCAAGAGAAAGACAAAAGACATGATGAGACCAAATAATGCAGAAGAGCTGAAGGCCGCAATTGAAGCTTCTTGGTCTTCCATAACACCTCAGCAGTGCCACATGCTGATAGCATCCATGCCATGCTGCATTGAGGCAGTAATTCATGCAAAAGGGGCTCCAAACAAGTACTAAGTACACTAAGCTGTAAGCCATAATCATCAAAATTATAACAAATAAAGGCTTCAAATATCTCAATTTGCATGTAATGAGTCTATATTAGTTTCACCTTTTAAGTTGAATTACTAAGATAAATGAACTTTAACATGATATATATATATATATATATATATATATATATATATATATATATATACATACAAATTAGGTTCACAGTATACAGTAGTGTCACGTTTCAGTACCTTTTCGATACAGCAAAAATTATATTAGTACATCTTGAAACTTTCAGTTTTATTAATGGGGGTTTATCATGGGGTATATCTTTGAAGCATGAGCAAATCATGTATAATATTTGTAAAAACATAATATTTATGTTTTTAAGTAGTGGAAAAAGATGTGTGATATGCTTGAAAGCATTTTAAAAATAGAAAGTTTAAAACAACAGCATTTATTTTAAATATATATATTTTTTGTAACTTTAGAAATGTCTACTGTCATACTTTATAAATCTTACTGACCTCAAACGTTTATGGTAATGTACATACATTAATATTGCAATGTGCAAAACAGCATGCATGCTGGTGTGAGACACTCACAAGATAGCACAAAGTTAGCATGCTAAACCACCAGCACCACCAATATAAATATCAATCAAAATATGAAAGATTTAATTCTGTTTGTTTGAACAAATGAGAGCATTTGTGTCGTCACCTCACTAGTCTTCAGAAACGTCAGAAACATGGCATTATACTTTTGTACTCCATGAACAAGGTGAATGTTTGATCCACAACAAAGATCGTTGGCCTTGCGCTAATGTCGCTAATGCACAGGAAATGCCTTTGTTGGGAGAAACTAATCAGATTTCTGTAATGTGAAAGCATCCTTTATACGCAATTATCCCCTTGTAGTGCCCACAGGTCTACATAGAGGCCAGAAAGGCCATTTGCAATATATTTGAAAGCTTACCGAAGAACATTTGCAAAAATCAATTGGAAATGCTTGCAAACCAGTTTGCAAATTCATTTTCCTCACTGAACAAACAAGCAGCAGGCCAGAATAACTAGATGTAGATGAGTTTTTTTTTTTGTCTTGTAGTGATCTTGTTTTTGAGGATGAATAGTTTCAGCCTCCTCATGATTCAGAAAGCTTTAAGATGCTTTAAGGGAGAGAACAGCTCATTTCTGGCAAACAGTGGGTCACTTATTCTCTAGATAAATCGAGTCTTTCTTCCTCCTGAGGCGTGACATGCAGGAATGCTACACATTAATCTGCACATGGGTGGGCTCAGTAAATTCCACTCATAATATCTTCTCCCCCACTAGATCGGGCATTTGACATGGGAACATGGGTGGCGTGGTCCAATCAGAAGTGGTCTTCCCCATGCATGCCCCATTTCCTGTTAAGGAGTCACTACATTCAAATGATAATACTGAAGGGCTTAGGGAATAGGATCACAAACAATGTCCAACAAATAGACTTTGAGCCTCATTATTTCGTGGATTTGACTTTTCTTTGACAGTACAAAATTTAGGCCTATTGACAAATCTGTGTGTTTTGATGTGTTTTTTTCCTATTAGCATGGGGCGAAGTGGATGTGAGCACAGAAGACAGAGTGGATGTATATTTAAAAGACCAGGTCAAGATCCCCTGTATATACACTCTGAAAGAACCAGCAATGATGATAGTCTGGTTTACGGTGAGAAAGAGGCATATTCACATTTTACAATAACTTTTGTTTTACAAGTATCCCCCCAAAATCAGAAAATAATACTGATATTTGCTGAAGTATCTTATTCTTGTCACTGTAATTCAGTACAATTACTCATGCAATGTATACTTATATTGTTGTTTACATTTTTTTATAATAGTATAAAATATTTACAGTAAATAAATAAAAACATAATGTAAATTGAGAATCTTTTTCATTGAGAATAAGATATTATATTTCTGTGTATCTTTTGATTTTAGGGTGAAAAAGTATTTATTGTAAAAATTTTAAAAAATATATTATATTTGTATATATTTGTACAATACAGTATATAATCCCCCCCCCCCCAAGATTAACCCAAATAACCTCAATAGAATATACACACAAATCCGTTGACCTACAATACATTTGAAAATCTGAACATCGCTATTTTTGACTTTGTACAGAAATTGCCAGGCAAGGACCAAAGCAGGTTAAGAATCTACTACTATGATAATCAGACTGAGATCATCGAAGAAGGTAGTGATTATGCCGGGAGGATCCAAGTCAGTCACTCTCATGACGCTCAGAGTGCTGTCGGAAGCGCCGTTCTGACCATTGACACGGTGGAACTGAGTGACCAGAGGGAGTTCATCTGCATGGTGCACAATGTGTTGAAAGAGAGTGGTGAAGGACACACTCTTCTCCAAGTATTCAGTAAGACAAAACAGGCTTGTCCCTTGTAGAAGAGGGATCACCATCATATGCTGCTTGACCTGTTTTCACCTTTATCCGCTCTCTCTTTTAGACTCGCCATCTCTGCCTGTGATTGAACTTACACACAAAGGGATTTCTGTGACTGAGGAGGAGCCATCACAGGTAGAGCTCAACACAAGCACTTGTTTTTGAAAGTTTTCATGAACTTTACATAATTATAGTCTTTTAACTCAGGTTGCAAATTGTAAAGTTGACAACGGGTATCCTAGACCCAACATCACATGGTACAAGGACAGATTCCCTCTCCAACCCTCAGATGGTGGTAAATACAGGGTCATTCTGTCAACATTCGACAAAGCAAAATGATTTTATATGGCAATGACAAAACCCATATGCATCCCCTTTAGAGATAGAGATCAAGGAGTCAGTCACAGTCAAAACCAGTGGCCTGGTCGCAGTTGAGAGTCAACTTTTCATGAAGGTCGAAAGGGAAGATGAAGATGCTGTTTTCTACTGTGAGGTCCAATACTTTGTCCCTGGTGCATCTAAAATGGCAGAGTCCAATCCAATCAAAATCACAGTTTTTTGTAAGTCAACATTTTTTCAGTCTATAATAACTTGAAATAGTCATCATTTACTCATTCTTTTGCCATTCTAAACCTGTATTTCTTTCTCCTGTGGATTTACAGCATAATTCTCATTTATTTGTGGACAGTGCTCTGTGCTGCCATCTATTGAATCTGCCAAGCACAATGCACAGTGTCTTACTATTTCATTTAATCATTTCAGACCCTACAACAGAGGTAACACTGTCCATAAATCCACCCGACAGGCTTATAAAAGAAGGCGACACCGTGGAGATCCATTGTGAGGGAAATGGAAATCCTCAGCCCATTTTAAGTTTAAGTTTCAAAGATGAAGAGGTAATATTTAATCAAGATGTAATCATACATGTTATAACTAACTGAAAACATGAAGTGTACGAACTTCAGCTAACATTCTAGCAAGGCTCTCTTAGGGTTATGAACAAATATTCTTCCAATGACATTAATAGAATGATTGTTCAAAGTTATCTGGTCTTTAATCATGTTCTCAAAACGTTATTTACGTTATTAATGTTTTAGTTGGACGTTCGTCTAGCGTTTTAAATGTCACTACTTGTTCAAAAAAGGATTTTGTAAGTGTTCAGACAGAGAACATTCAGAAATGTTTTCATAATGTTACGAATGGAATGTTAATAATGGAACGTTAGCATATTTTTATCGGGCTGATAACAGAATATCTGATTGAAATGCTGAAACATGCATTTTCTGTAAAGCCGCTTTGAAACTAAATCTATTATGAAAAGTGCCATACAAATTAACTTAAATGTCAGCTGTTTTGAAATCTCTCAACAATGTGAAAATATTCATTTGATCACCTGCATTTCTGGGGTACATTGCTGTTTTAATTATTTTCAGATTGTGGGTGAAGAGAATGGAATACGGATTCTGGAAAACATCACGCGATCAGACAGTGGGACATATGAGTGCTCGTCATTAGACCTTTACGCAGCCAGTGACTCTGTGGGCTCCATCAATATCACAGTACACTGTAAGAGCACGTTCCTCAGCAGTTCCTGCGCTATGGTAGATTTTGGTGAGATTCTGTCGGCTTTTCTCTCCATGGTGAGAACACACTTTTTTTTCTTCTTCTTTTTTAGATCTGGATCATATTGTGGTGACACCAGAGGAGACAGTTCTGGACCAGATGCAAGATCTCACCTTAACCTGCAACGCCTTGTCTTCTTTACCCACATACACAACATGGACTAAGGTACAACGATAAGATTAAAAAAACAATCACATAAATGATCTCATTTATCTATTTTAGGATGCTGAAAATACACTACCGTTCAAACATTTGGAGTCAGTAAGATTATTTTTATTTTGTTTTTGTTTAAATAAGTCTCTAATACTCTCCAAAGCTACATTTATTTGATCAAAAATAGTAATATTGTAAACTTCTATTTCAATTTTAAAAAACCTCTTTCTAATTTAATGTTTTAAATGTAATTTACAGCAAAGACGTTTCTCCAGTCTTCGTATGTTTACATGATCCTACAGAAATCATTTGAATATGCTGATTTTTTGCTCAAGAAACAGTTGTGCTACTTAATGTTTTTGAAGAAACCGTGATACATTTTTTCATGTTTCTTTGATGAATAAATAAGAACAGCTCAAAAGAACAGCATTTATTATAAAATATATTTATTTTGTAACAATATAAAATAATTTACTATCACTTTTAAACAAATTATTGCATCCTTGAATAAAAGTAATAATTTATTTTAAAATAAAATGTAAAAAAAATTACTGGCCCCAAATTTTTAGAAGTGTAGACTACTAACATCATTACACATAGACCCAAATCAAGAGTTTCAAAACCCAGACTTTAATAATAAGACTCAAATATAAACCGAGACCACATTTTCTAATGATCTCAAGATCAAAACTACAACATAAATAATATCCAGCATGAATCCAATAAATCTTTTTGATAAACAACACTCTTGAAATGCTCAAGTTTGTAATAAACAGATCTATTTGACGGTGTATTTCAATGCAGGATGGCTCGTCAGAAGTGGTAGAGAGGCATGTTTTGGAGTTACACAATGCCTCCTATGACACCGCTGGGGTGTATACGTGTGACGTGATGGTCCCTTCCCTGCCTGAGCTACGAGAACAGATGTCTGTGCAAATCAGTGTGCGAGGTGGGTTTGTGTGTGGCTCATGTTTTGCTTAATAACCCTAACCATATGCACATACAAGGATAGTAAAATTAGCCTAAAACCTAAAATCAACTTTGGATTAATAAACATACTATGTCTTCATGAAAGTCTACACATTCAGGAACATTTCTTTCAGGGGTTGGGGATAGAAAATTTCATTAGCTCAGTGTAATCTGTGTTACATCAATGTTACACAAGAACAATCAAAACCCAAAAATGTTTGCTTTCATGGCTAAAAATGTCTAAAACCTGCTTTAGGAAAGCCTAAGGTAGAAGTGGGTTCGACCAATAATGCGGACCGTCCTGTTAACCTGACCTGCCATGCAGAAGGATACCCAATCCCCAATATCACCTGGACCCTCACTGACCGATGGGTATCCTTACATCATCAATCTGACCAATCAGGGACAATTCCAAACATCTTTTGCTAGTAATTTTAAAGGGAGTTTCATTGTAAACTTCATTGTAATTTTATTGTGAGTTGTGAGTAATCAGTTTCATTGATTGTTTTAAATGGATATTACCTTGACAATATATGTATATAGACTGGCAAGCCTGTCCCTGTGCTGAATGTGGAGACCCAGAGTACAGACACTGGTGTTCTCAGCATGATCTCTGTGAAGGCCACGTCTGCACTCACAGCCAACTGCAGGGCCGACAATGAGATCGGGACAGACAATGGTTCTCTGAGCATTGATGCAAGTGAGTTTTTGTTTTCGGCATATATGATTTCCTCTACTTAAAATGTATGTTCTGTTTATGAATACTGTTAACACATTTGAAAAAACTACATTAATTTTTGTCACATATTAACTCTTGTTCATGCAGTCGGTATCATGGACAAACAATATTCTTTTTACAGAATTGAAATGTTAAAAAAATATGTCTATACACTAAAACAGTGATTTTTGGCCCATATGTGAAGACGATCTCAGACCCATTTAAAGCGAGCTGAACCGAGACCATCTCGGGAGGTGATCTGAGAACAGTTATTTTTCATCTTATGGTATGGTTCGCTAAAAACACACAAACCGCCCTGGGCTCACTTGATTTTTTTTTCGTTCACGAATCCCAATGTAGTTTGGTCATCAGATGCCTCCGTTCAAATGGGCTGTTCAACATGACTGCTTCTTCTGGCGGATCTCTACTAATTATTTATTCACTATCACAACAAATGCTTGTTTATTGTCTTTTCAACTGTTTCCAAACTGGAAACACCCTTAGGTGTCGGTACATTTAAAATAAAATGTTTCTATTTTAATATACATATTTTAAAATGTAATTTATTCCTGTGATCAAAGCTGAATTTTCAGCATCATTACTCCAGTCTTCAGTGTCACATGATCCTTCAGAAATCATTCTAATATGCTGATTTGCTTCCCAAAATCAGTGTTGAAAACAATCATGCTACTTAATTTTTTTTTTTTTTTGTTGAAACCATAATAATTTTTCCCCCTGGATTCTTTGATGAATAATATTTGATGAAATATATTTGCCATAGAAAACTTTATAACGTCGTCACGACTTTAATATGACTTTTGAACAATGGAATGTCTCCTCGCTGTATAAAATGATTAATTTCTTTAAAAAAAGAAAATAATTGTGTTCATTGTTAGTTCATGTTAGCTATTGCATTAACTATACAACCTTAAATATGAAGTGTTTGCACTTTTGATCATTATATAATTTATAGTTTAATTCATGTGATATTAACTTTAATTTGCTATTAAAATTATTAGTTCACTGTTAGTTCATATGGGTTTTAATGTTAAGAATGTATTAGTATATAAAATTGATTAGTTTATACACGAACAAATCAAGACAAAAAACATGTATTGCACAGAAAAAAGTATACAATTTATTTAAAAGGATTGTACATTTTAAATTAAGAGTTAAATTATGCTAACAAATACAACCTTATTCATACCATCTTATTTTTGTAGTTGCACGTGTGACAACGACAACCCAAGCCATCAGCCCTAAAGGTATGTTTCTGAAGCTTTCACTTTAAAAAAACTTTGAGATACTTGTAAATTCTACATCTACTTCTATGAATGCAGTGAGTCACCGTATTTAGATTGTAACAGAACACACACAGTATATGTGCCGTATAAACAGCCATCTGAGAGGGCAGGTAATGTGGTATTTATTCTTGAGGTACAGTCAAAAGCAGTGTGTGTTTGAACACAGAGCAGTTTTACTGTAACAGAAGAAGGTGGTTGATGGTGAAAATGCTCTCATGTGGACAAAGACAGGCTTCGCATCAGGCCTGGCTGACTGCCTGTGACCTCATGGGACCAGAGCGTTTGGCATCAGGGCAAATGAGGCGAAGCAGCTACTCTCACTTCGGGATATCAGCTGACATTCGCGTTCCTTATTATGGCGGTCCTCAGAGCCCTTATCTCTGTGACTGTTTATGCCTGTAGTCAGGAAAATAAACAGCTATTAGAGCAAAGTGAGCCTGTCTTAATGTCTGCTGTTGCTTCTAGCAACATGTTCTAACCAGATGCAACACAAGAGGTTAATAGCAATAATGTGTCAATCAAAATATAGAAGTAGCTGTATATCTTGAATGTAGACCAAAATTAAATTGTTGACTATTAAAAAAATATTAATTTTAAAATGTAATTAAGATATTATTTGGAAAATGCCTTAAAATATGACATATTTTCACACAGAATTATTAAATAATTTACCTTTATTTTTAATTGTAATAAATCCTAAAGACGTTAAATGGACGTTAGGGAAATTGGGCTTTAGTAAGATAAATATATTATTTTATATTGTATAAATATTATTTTATATAGTATGTATATACATATACATATACATATATATATATACAACTTTTTTCTGTTCTACCCAAAACTAAGACCATTAGCAACCCCTGAACTCCCTAGACGACAGTTTAAACCCCACTTGTCTACCCTTAACAAGGAGAGCAGAGAAAAGACACTAAAATCTACATGTTATACCAGTAACTTCATCTAAGTGTCCAGGACAGTCCTCCTGGTCTAAATTTAATAAAACTGATGTATTAATATACTGCCTATGTGGTAACTCAATCCGTTTGCGTCTTAGCAACAGGATTTACCATTACACCAAACCAGCCGGAGAAAGGTTTGTACTACAGCTTTGTCATGTGTCCAACGCCAGCCTAACCGATCACCACCAGCCATCCCACAAACACCCTTTCACGCTGTGTGAAAGCAATCATTTATTATGCTAATCTTCACTTTAACCAAACTGGTCTAAATAATAAGCGATGACCATCGATGTGTGTTTTAGGTAGGATGGTGGCACTTACTCTTCTAGAAAGAATGAATGATTCCAGAATGCTTTGCTCGTATCATCGCTCATACAATGACACACATCATCACTGCTTTTTTACCTAGCACATTCAGATCACTTTACTCGCAACCTTTTTCAAAATGAAGTGTTTCAGCAAAGACTTTGTATATTTCAGTTAGACATGTTGGAAATGTTCACCCAAAGTATGTCTTTCAGGCTTTACTTTAGGTGTGAGCTTTTCCTCTTATCTGTCAAGGCACTGACTCTCATTCCCCTCTGACCCGCAGGTGGCAGTGGAGTAGTCATAGCAGTCATCATCATCTGCCTGCTCCTCATAGCCATACTGGGCAGTGTGCTCTACTTCCTCTACAAGAAAGGAAGGCTGCCCTGCGGACGCTCGGGAAAGCAGGATTTGTATGTACTTTTATTAAAAGCAATTTATAATAAATATGTTTGAATTTGTAGGTTCGGTTTCAGTGTTATTAAAGGAGCTGTATGTAAGATTGTGGCCAACAATGCTACTGCTTTCACTTTCAAATTACTGTAGAGCGGTGCATCCCCTCCCCCTTGACTCAAGGTTGCCAGATATGCTGCAGGATCCAATATTTTTGTATCCGACTCTTTTGTATCTGCAGCTGTGGTAACTAGAGCAGAGCTGGCAACCCGGATGTCACAACACTACATTACACTACGTGATTGGTACACAACACTTCGTGATTGGTAGATCAGTGGAGGGTCAAGCATCAGATCAAAACACAACATGACAACATTAACATCAGTTGAGGGCTGCAACTTCACTTTTTAAATGTCAATATCCTGGCTGGACTTCTGTTGCCAGTGATATAAGTATTTGAAATGAACATGATTTCTTGTCTAGTGACATATCAGGGCCATTTTATGATTATTTGAAATAAATTTCTTACATACAGCTCATTTAACTTAAACTAAGTTATTAAAATTGTTTTAATCTGAAATAAAATACATGCAATAACTTAAAAAAAAACTTACATTTATAAAACTAAATAGCCTAAAAGTAGTCACCTTAATATCCTAATATCCAATGTTTAGTCCACATTGAATGTGCCTGGAGGGATGTGCATTTAAGTATTTGCTAATACCATCATGACAGAAAACATGAATGCCTCATCTGTTGCTTCTCTGTCCCCAGCACGAAGGAAAAGGCCAGCAAAGATGATATTGTGATGGAGATGAAGAGCGGTAAATCTGAAGAGGCAGTGCTTCTACAGGGAGTCAACGGAGACAAAAAGTCACCTACTGAATAGGTCATTGCTTCTGAGCAAAGATTCACATTACAAGCTCTTTTACAGCCCTCTGAACTCAAATCCAATCTCAAACAAGACCAAAGATTTGACTAAAACCTGATGATCTTTCCTTTCAATTAGAGTTGACGCTAGGAGCCTCTGTCCTACAGCGCTCTGTCTCAGGGTCAATCCCAACATGAGTGTGCACAACATGCCCAAATTTTCCCCTCTACTTGAATTCCTATTCAATTCTACTTTTTTTCTGCCCATGTTTTATATTTGACCTGCTAATCTGATTCAACACAGCAAGCCGATCCAAAAGAGCACCAAGTTCATCATGAACGACCACACTCCCGTATTTACAAATTGTATATATGAAATACTGTATATATTTAGCTATTTAAAATGCCTGAAACAACATTTGAAAGATTGTGCCTGGATATCTTTTTGATAATGCAAGTCCCATTGTTTAGGGGCATTTGACAAGTGCCGAAGAATAGTTTTTTGCTATGTGTTGTCATTTTGTTTTGAACCTTCTCTCACCTCTGCCACATCATAGTCCATGCACTGAAACTCTAAGATCCGTCTTCACTACTGTAAACATTTTTCTGGATCAGCGCTGAAAAAATGCCCAATGATGAAGCTTGAGGGCAATTTCTGGACAGATACATTTGTCAGGGAATGTCTGACATGTTTGACCTTTTTCTAAATATGTAAGCAAAATGTTGGGGCCATGTCATGCCAATGTTTTTATTATTATTAGCTATATCAAATTAAGTTCCTTATGTTCACTGTGAGAGCTGAGTGAGTTACATTCATGCCAAAGTTTGAGCTAAAAATGTCCCTATGTCCTGAGAGACATGGAAGTTCCCTGTAGAGTTCAGCTGAATTTTGCCATTATTTTTTACTGCAGTGACCTGCTGTCCTCATCTTGCACTGAATGTAAATATTAAAAGAATTGCATAACCAACTTTCACATTTTTTTATTTTAGAGGGAATATTAAAATGTGGCATGTGGAAATCTTCATTAATTTAACACATGGAGGGACTGTAGAAAAAAAATATTTTTATACTTATTTTGGTCACAAATCAGTATTATATTATTATTATTCTTTTTTTTGTTGTACCAAGGCAGGTATCTTAAGAAGTATGTACCCTGTACTGTAAGCAAAGCAGCCCCACAGGGTCTGTACAACAGTTATGATACGTTTCATTTCCTCTGGTATGCTACACTGTTGTTGTTTGTCAGTAGTATTTTTGTTAATACTTGTTTTTGAATTTTCCTTAAATTTCTATTAAAATGGCTGGTTTACTTGAGCCTTAATTTTGTCACCGTTTGGCTTATTTATTTTTGTTAATCAAAAACAGCCCAGACAGCAACAGTGTTGGCCCAGATCCGGTACGTGTGGATTTCACAACACTATGTTGCTGACTGGTAGCTGTTTTATATATCTACAATAGTTGAAAAAGTATGATGAAAACAATAATTTAAGCTTTTTATGTGAAATATTTCCAGCTCAATGTATCCATAGCAAAACAATATACACTGGGTATAGGGCATGTCAACAATGAAAAATTACCAAATTCTTAAAGTGATAGAGACCAACCATATGAAAAGTGAAATTGGAGACACAGGGAAAAATCAATAATACCAATTATTAAAACAAAATTGAAAGAAAATAAAATGTCTGGAATACTTGATAAACATCATTGTTACTAACTTTTGAATAACTGGCAAAGTGCTGATATCCACCCTTCCCTATATTCACTTAACTGTGACAAAACTAATTTAATCTTCATCTTTTAAAACAGAGTTTAATATTTGATCCAAAAAACAATTCTTATTAGAGTGATAGTTCAACCAAAACTGAAAATGTTGTCATCATTTACTCACCCTCATGTTGTTCCAAACCTGCAGAGTTTCTTTCTTCTGCTGAACACAAAAGATGCTATTTCAAAGAACGCTGGTAACCAGGCAGCTGAAGAAAGTCTGACATGATTGACCTTTTTCTAAATACCCAATCAAGTATTATTATTAACTATATCAAATGGAGTTCCTTGTGTTCACTGTGAGAACTGAGTGAGTTACATTCAAGCCAAAGTGTGGCTTTTTTTTGTTCTGTTTTTCTAATATGGAAGTCAATGGCTACTGTGAGCTGTCTGATTATCAACATTCTTCAAATTATTTTCTTTTGTGTTGTTCAACAGAAGAAAGAAACTCATACAGGTTTGGAACAATGTGAGGGTGAGTAAATTATGACAACATTTTCATTTTTGGGTTAACAATCCTTTTAAATGTGCAATGTGTAAAAATTTTAAGTATCTAACAGAACTGCAATATGACACCCATTGAACCATTTATATTTGAATTTGAATGGCTAAACTTGAATAATTGCATTGAAAAACTGAATTTAAATGACATAATTTGAAATTGTATTGTTTAATTGAAATTGAATTTATTCAAAAACTGAATCTGAATTGTATAATTTGAAATTGAATTTATTTGATTGGAACTGAAGTCCAATAAAATTTGATCCTCACTGAAAATTAAAATATATATCTTCACATTTGCTTCTCACAATTCAGATTCAGTTCTCAAATTCAATTTCAAGCAGATTTCAAGTTACTGAGACAGATATCCGGGTAGTTGGAGGATGAAGGAAGAGCAATGGAGCAAAGATCGATAGATAGTGTTCATTGGCGCACAGGACTCCTCTTGAGATGGCAGGTTCATTAGCTAAGAAAGGGTTGAAGATAAATCAGCTAGGCTAGAAGTGGCAGCAGTACCAATTAGCAAAGCAGAGATCAAATCATACATTTGAAGCAAAATTAAGATTCACTGGCAAAAATTATGGGACAATGGAAATAAAGGAAGACATTTATTTAAGATACAGCAGAAGGTGGGGGAAGAAAAGACTCTGGGGAAAGCAGGAGAAAACAGGGGATGTTTAGCAGTATCCGGCTAGGTCACACAAGGTTAAATTCATCACTACACATTATTGGGAAACATCCAACGGGAAATTGTGAGATATGCAGTCAATCAGAAAGTTTGGAACATGTGCTGTTTGAGTGCAAAGACTGGATCTAAGGAATGGACTGGAAAATGAAGGGATCAAACAAATGGACATTACAAATATCTTTTTAAATAATTCCGAAAAGATGGTGCTTAAAATCATGTCATGTTATCTTCAACATTAGGATGCAAATGTAACTAAGATACAGTAGGTGGCGATAATGCTCCATATGGATGCAAGTCGCCAGGAAAAAACGAAGAAGAAAACAGGACTCCTTGGGCCAATCAGCGCCAATGTTTTGGAGCACAGAATGTTACCCGCCACGAAACAAAAAAAGACGTGCTTGCCTGCCTTGCCGACTGGCGTGACCAGTGACCACCACCATGGATTCGGCTGGGACAAATACGGTAATGACAATTTTTACGATCTAACGATCAAAAAAAAATGACAGTGTTACCCCTTACGTTTTTTTTTTCGGGTCGAAATTTTGACTTTCGATATCTCGGCTCTGGAAGGGTCTAGAGCCTCCATTTTTGCGCGCTGGTCGAAGTCTCGTGGCCCTCTGTCAGAATCCAGAGTTTCAAGAAGATCGGAGGGGGTCAAAATTTCGGCCAAAAAAAAAAAAAAAACGACAGTGTTACCCCTTATGTTTTTTTTTTTCGGGTCCAAATTTTGACCTTCGATATCTTGGTTCTGGAAGGGTCTAGAGCCTCCATTTTTGCGCGCTGGTCGAAGTCTCGTGGCCCTCTGTCAGAATCCAGAGTTTCAAGAAGATCGGAGGGGGTTAAAATTTCGGCCAAAAAAAAAAAACGACAGTGTTACCCCTTATGTTTTTTTTTCGGGTCCAAATTTTGACCTTCGATATCTTGGTTCTGGAAGGGTCTATAGCCTCCATTTTTGCGCGCTGGTCGAAGTCTCGTGGCCCTCTGTCAGAATCCAGAGTTTCAAGAAGATCGGAGGGGGTCAAAATTTCGGCCAAAAAAAAAAAACGACAGTGTTACCCCTTATGTTTTTTTTTCGGGTCCAAATTTTGACCTTCGATATCTCGGTTCTGGAAGGGTCTAGAGCCTCCATTTTTGCGCGCTGGTCGAAGTCTCGTGGCCCTCTGTCAGAATCCAGAGTTTCAAGAAGATCGGAGGGGGTCAAAATTTTTGCCAAAAAAAAAAAACCACAGTGTTACCCCTTATGTTTTTTTTTCGGGTCCAAATTTTGACCTTCGATATCTTGGTTCTGGAAGGGTCTAGAGCCTCCATTTTTGCGCGCTGGTCGAAGTCTCGTGGCCCTCTGTCAGAATCCAGAGTTTCAAGAAGATCGGAGGGGGTCAAAATTTTGGCCAAAAAAAAAAAACGACAGTGTTACCCCTTATGTTTTTTTTTTCGGGTCCAAATTTTGACCTTCGATATCTCGGTTCTGGAAGGGTCTAGAGCTTCCATTTTTGCATGCTGGTCGAAGTCTCGTGGCCCTCTGTCAGAATCCAGAGTTTCAAGAAGATAAGAGGAGGTCAAAATTTCGGCCAAAACAAAAAAAAACGACAGTGTTACCCCTTATGTTTTTTTTTTCGGGTCCAAATTTTGACCTTCGATATCTCGGCTCTGGAAGGGTCTAGAGCCTTCATTTTTGCGCGCTGGTCGAAGTCTCGTGGCCCTCTGTCAGAATCCAGAGTTTCAAGAAGATCGGAGGGGGTCAAAATTTCGGCCAAAAAAAAAAAAAAAAAAACGACGGTGTTACCCCTTATGTTTTTTTTTTCGGGTCCAAATTTTGACCTTCGATATCTCGGCTCTGGAAGGGTCTAGAGCCTCCATTTTTGCGCGCTTGTCGAAGTCCCGTGGCCCTCTTTCAGAATTCAGAGTTTCAAAAAGATCGGAGGGGGTCAAAATTTCGGCCAAAAAAAAAAAAAACGACAGTGTTACCCCTTATGTTTTTTTTTTCGGGTCCAAATTTTGACCTTCGATATCTCGGCTCTGGAAGGGTCTAGAGCCTCCATTTTTGCGCGCTGGTCGAAGTCTCGTGGCCCTCTGTCAGAATCCAGAGTTTCAAGAAGATCGGAGGGGGTCAAAATTTCGGCCAAAAAAAAAAAACGACAGTGTTATCCCTTATGTTTTTTTTTCGGGTCCAAATTTTGACCTTCGATATCTCGGTTCTGCAAGGGTCAAGAGCCTCCATTTTTGCGCGCTGATCAAAGTCTCGTGGCCCTCTGTCAGAATCCAGAGTTTCAAGAAGATCGGAGGGGGTCAAAATTTCGGCCAAAAAAAAAAACGACAGTGTTACCCCTTATGTTTTTTTTTCGGGTCCAAATTTTGACCTTCGATATCTCGGTTCTGGAAGGGTCTAGAGCCTCCATTTTTGCGCGCTGGTCGAAGTCTCGTGGCCCTCTGTCAGAATCCAGAGTTTCAAGAAGATCGGAGGGGGTCAAAATTTCGGCAAAAAAAAAACGACAGTGTTACCCCTTATGTTTTTTTTTCGGGTCCAAATTTTGACCTTCGATATCTTGGCTCTGGAAGGGTCTAGAGCCTCCATTTTTGCGTGCTGGTCGAAGTCTCGTGGCCCTCTGTAAGAATCCAGAGTTTCAAGAAGATCGGAGGGGGTCAAAATTTCGGCCAAAAAAAAAAAATGACAGTGTTACCCCTTATGTTTTTTTTTCAGGTCCAAATTTTGACCTTCGATATCTCGGCTCTGGAAGGGTCTAGAGCCTCCATTTTTGCGCGCTGGTCGAAGTCTCGTGGCCCTCTGTCAGAATCCAGAGTTTCAAGAAGATCGGAGGGGGTCAAAATTTCGGCCAAAAACGACAGTGTTACCCCTTATGTTTTTTTTTCAGGTCAAAACTTTGACATCCGATATCTCGGCTCTGGAAGGGTCTAGAGCCTCCATTTTTGCGCGCTGGTCAAAGTCTCGTGGCCCTCTGTCAGAATCCAGAGTTTCAAGAAGATCGGAGGGGGTCAAAATTTCGGCCAAAAAAAAATGACAGTGTTACCCCTTATGTTTTTTTTTTCAGGTCCAAATTTTGACCTTCGATATCTCGGCTCTGGAAGGGTCTAGAGCCTCCATTTTTGCGCGCTGGTCGAAGTCTTGTGGCCCTCTGTCAGAATCCAGAGTTTCAAGAAGATCGGAGGGGGTCAAAATTTCGGCCAAAAAAAAAAAATGACAGTGTTACCCCTTATGTTTTTTTTTTCAGGTCCAAATTTTGACCTTCGATATATCGGCTCTGGAAGGGTCTAGAGCCTCCATTTTTGCGCGCTGGTCGAAGTCTCGTGGCCCTCTGTCAGAATCCAGAGTTTCAAGAAGATCGGAGGGGGTCAAAATTTCGGCCAAAAAAAAAAAATGACAGTGTTACCCCTTATGTTTTTTTTTCAGGTCCAAATTTTGACCTTCGATATCTCGGCTCTGGAAGGGTCTAGAGCCTCCATTTTTGCGCGCTGGTCGAAGTCTCGTGGCCCTCTGTCAGATTCCAGAGTTTCAAGAAGATCGGAGGGGGTCAAAATTTCGGCCAAAAAAAAAATGACAGTGTTACCCCTTATGTTTTTTTTTCAGGTCCAAATTTTGACCTTCGATATCTCGGCTCTGGAAGGGTCTAGAGCCTCCATTTTTGCGCACTGGTCGAAGTCTCGTGGCCCTCTGTCAGAATCCAGAGTTTCAAGAAGATCGGAGGGGGTCAAAATTTCGGCCAAAAAAAAAATGACAGTGTTACCCCTTATGTTTTTTTTTCAGGTCCAAATTTTGACCTCCAATATCTCGGCTCTGGAAGGGTCTAGAGCCTCCATTTTTGCGCGCTGGTCGAAGTCTCGTGGCCCTCTGTCAGAATCCAGAGTTTCAAGAAGATCGGAGGGGTCAAAATTTCGGCCAAAAAAAAAAATGACAGTGTTACCCCTTTTTTTTTCAGGTCCAAATTTTGACCTTCGATATCTCGGCTCTGGAAGGGTCTAGAGCCTCCATTTTTGCACTCAGGTCTAAGTCTTTTTTGTGATGTTGTTTGGAATTATGCAATTAATTTTATAATAACTATATGTAAACTGCTTGTAAAGACTTTATAGAACAGTCTTTTATGTAAAACAGCTTTCGATTTGAAACGATTTTTAAACTGCTTCTAAAGACTTTATAGAACAGTCTTTTATGTAAAGCAGCTTTTATATGAAACCATATGTAAAAGACTTTATAGATAGTCTTCTGTTATACAGTTTTTATATGTAAACTGTTTATAATAAATACACAGAAACATATTGCAACAAATGTTTATTGGTTTTATAAGAAAGACACATAAACATATTGTAACAAGAATGCTTTATTAATGGATTCTTCTGTCAGAATCCAGAGTTTTTCAAGAAGATCGGAGGGGGTCAAAGTTTCGGCCAAAAAAAAAAAAAATGACAGTGTTACCCCTTATGTTTTTTTTTCAGGTCCAAATTTTGACCTTCGATATCTCGGCTCTGGAAGGGTCTAGAGCCTCCATTTTTGCGCGCTGGTCGAAGTCTCGTGGCCCTCTGTCAGAATCCAGAGTTTCAAGAAGATCGGAGGGGGTCAAAATTTCGGCCAAAAAAAAAAATGACAGTGTTACCCCTTATGTTTTTTTTCAGGTCAAAACTTTGACATCCGATATCTCGGCTCTGGAAGGGTCTAGAGCCTCCATTTTTGCGCGCTGGTCGAAGTCTCGTGGCCCTCTGTCAGAATCCAGAGTTTCAAGAAGATCGGAGGGGGTCAAAATTTTGGCCAAAAACGACAGTGTTACCCCTTATGTTTTTTTTCGGGTCACAACTTTGACATCCGATATCTCGGCTCTGGAAGGGTCTGGAGCCTCCATTTTTGCGCGCTGGTCGAAGTCTCGTGGCCCTCTGTCAGAATCCAGAGTTTCAAGAAGATCGGAGGGGGTCAAAATTTCGGCCAAAAACGACAGTGTTACCCCTTATGTTTTTTTTCAGGTCAAAACTTTGACATCCGATATCTCGGCTCTGGAAGGGTCTAGAGCCTCCATTTTTGCGCGCTGGTCGAAGTCCCGTGGCCCTCTGTCAGAATCCAGAGTTTCAAGAAGATCGGAGGGGGTCAAAATTTCGGCCAAAAACAACAGTGTTACCCCTTATATTTTATTTTCGGGTCAAAACTTTGACGTCCGATTTCTCGGCTCTGGAAGGGTCTAGAGCCTCCATTTTTGCGCGCTGGTCGAAGTCTCGTGGCCCTCTGTCAGAATCCAGAGTTTCAAGAAGATCGGAGGGGGTCAAAATTTCGGCCAAAAAAAAAAAATGACAGTGTTACCCCTTATGTTTTTTTTTTCAGGTCCAAATTTTGACCTTCGATATCTCGGCTCTGGAAGGGTCTAAAACCTCCATTTTTGCGCGCTGGTCGAAGTCTCGTGGCCCTCTGTCAGAATCCAGAGTTTCAAGAAGATCGGAGGGGGTCAAAATTTCGGCCAAAAAAAAAAATGACAGTGTTACCCCTTATGTTTTTTTTTCAGGTCCAAATTTTGACCTTCGATATCTCGGCTCTGGAAGGGTCTAGAGCCTCCATTTTTGCGCGCTGGTCGAAGTCTCGTGGCCCTCTGTCAGAATCCAGAGTTTCAAGAAGATCGGAGGGGGTCAAAATTTCGGCCAAAAACGACAGTGTTACCCCTTATGTTTTTTTTTTCGGGTCAAAACTTTGACATCCGATATCTCGGCTCTGGAAGGGTCTAGAGCCTCCATTTTTGCGCGCTGGTCGAAGTCTCGTGGCCCTCTGTCAGAATCCAGAGTTTCAAGAAGATCGGAGGGGGTCAAAATTTCGGCCAAAAACGACAGTGTTACCC
This sequence comes from Cyprinella venusta, assembly GCA_038021265.1. Lineage (NCBI taxonomy): Eukaryota > Metazoa > Chordata > Actinopteri > Cypriniformes > Leuciscidae > Cyprinella > Cyprinella venusta. The sequence goes on along the minus strand of CM075881.1, from coordinate 10,899,930 downwards.
CTTATGTTTTTTTTTCAGGTCAAAACTTTGACATCCGATATCTCGGCTCTGGAAGGGTCTAGAGCCTCCATTTTTGCGCGCTGGTCGAAGTCTCGTGGCCCTCTGTCAGAATCCAGAGTTTCAAGAAGATCGGAGGGGGTCAAAATTTCGGCCAAAAACAACAGTGTTACCCCTTATGTTTTTTTTTCGGGTCAAAACTTTGACGTCCGATATCTCGCCTCTGGAAGGGTCTAGAGCCTCCATTTTTGCGCGCTGGTCGAAGTCTCGTGGCCCTCTGTCAGAATCCAGAGTTTCAAGAAGATCGGAGGGGGTCAAAATTTCGGCCAAAAACGACAGTGTTACCCCTTATGTTTTTTTTCAGGTCAAAACTTTGACATCCGATATCTCGGCTCTGGAAGGGTCTAGAGCCTCCATTTTTGCGCGCTGGTCGAAGTCTCGTGGCCCTCTGTCAGAATCCAGAGATTCAAGAAGATCGGAGGGGGTCAAAATTTCGGCCAAAAACGACAGTGTTACCCCTTATGTTTTTTTTTCAGGTCAAAACTTTGACATCCGATATCTCGGCTCTGGAAGGGTCTAGAGCCTCCATTTTTGCGCGATGGTCGAAGTCTCGTGGCCCTCTGTCAGAATCCAGAGTTTCAAGAAGATCGGAGGGGGTCAAAATTTCGGCCAAAAACGACAGTGTTACCCCTTATGTTTTTTTTTTCGGGTCAAAACTTTGACATCCGATATCTCGGCTCTGGAAGGGTCTAGAGCTTCCATTTTTGCGCGCTGGTCGAAGTCTCGTGGCCCTCTGTCAGAATCCAGAGTTTCAAGAAGATCGGAGGGGGTCAAAATTTCGGCCAAAAACGACAGTGTTACCCCTTATGTTTTTTTTTTCAGGTCAAAACTTTGACATCCGATATCTCGGCTCTGGAAGGGTCTAGAGCCTCAATTTTTGCGCGCTGGTCGAAGTCTCGTGGCCCTCTGTCAGAATCCAGAGTTTCAAGAAGATCGGAGGGGGTCAAAATTTCGGCCAAAAACGACAGTGTTACCCCTTATGTTTTTTTTCAGGTCAAAACTTTGACATCCGATATCTCGGCTCTGGAAGGGTCTAGAGCCTCAATTTTTGCGCGCTGGTCGAAGTCTCGTGGCCCTCTGTCAGAATCCAGAGTTTCAAGAAGATCGGAGGGGGTCAAAATTTCGTCCAAAAAAAAAAATGACAGTGTTCCCCCTTATGTTTTTTTTTTTCACGTCCAAATTTTGACCTTCGATATCTCGGCTCTGGAAGGGTCTAGAGCCTCCATTTTTGCACGCTGGTCGAAGTCTCGTGGCCCTCTGTCAGAATCCAGAGTTTCAGGAAGATCGGAGGGGGTCAAAATTTCGGCCAAAAAAAAAAAATGACAGTGTTACCCCTTATGTTTTTTTTTCAGGTCCAAATTTTGACCTTCGATATCTCGGCTCTGGAAGGGTCTAGAGCCTCCATTTTTGCGCGCTGGTCGAAGTCTCGTGGCCCTCTGTCAGAATCCAGAGTTTCAAGAAGATCGGAGGGGGTCAAAATTTTGGCCAAAAAAAAAAAATGACAGTGTTAACCCTTATGTTTTTTTTCAGGTCCAAATTTTGACCTTCGATATCTCGGCTCTGGAAGGGTTTAGAGCCTCCATTTTTGCGCGCTGGTCGAAGCCTCGTGGCCCTCTGTCAGAATCCAGAGTTTCAAGAAGATCGGAGGGGGTCAAAATTTCGGCCAAAAACGACAGTGTTACCCCTTAAGTTTTTTTTTCAGGTCAAAACTTTGACATCCGATATCTCGGCTCTGGAAGGGTCTAGAGCCTCCATTTTTGCGCGCTGGTCGAAGTCTCGTGGCCCTCTGTCAGAATCCAGAGTTTCAAGAAGATCGGAGGGGGTCAAAATTTCGGTCCAAAAAAAAAATGACAGTGTTACCCCATATGTTTTTTTTTCAGGTCCAAATTTTGACCTTCAATATCTCGGCTCTGGAAGGGTCTAGAGCCTCCATTTTTGCGCGCTGGTCGAAGTCTCGTGGCCCTCTGTCAGAATCCAGAGTTTCAAGAAGATCGGAGGGGTCAAAATTTCGGCCAAAAAAAAAAATGACCGTGTTACCCCTTTTTTTCAGGTCCAAATTTTGACCTTCGATATCTCGGCTCTGGAAGGGTCTAGAGCCTCCATTTTTGCACTCAGGTCTAAGTCTTTTTTGTGATGTTGTTTGGAATTATGCAATTCATTTTATAATAACTATATGTAAACTGCTTGTAAAGACTTTATAGAACAGTCTTTTATGTAAAACAGCTTTCGATTTGAAACGATTTTTAAACTGCTTCTAAAGACTTTATAGAACAGTCTTTTATGTAAAGCAGCTTTTATATGAAACCATATGTAAAAGACTTTATAGATAGTCTTCTGTTATACAGTTTTTATATGTAAACTGTTTATAATAAATACACAGAAACATATTGCAACAAATGTTTATTGGTTTTATAAGAAAGACACAGAAACATATTGTAACAAGAATACTTTATTAATGGATTCTTCTGTCAGAATCCAGAGTTTTTCAAGAAGATCGGAGGGGGTCAAAATTTCGGCCAAAAAAAAAAAAATGACAGTGTTACCCCTTATGTTTTTTTTTTCAGGTCCAAATTTTGACCTTCGATATCTCGGCTCTGGAAGGGTCTAGAGCCTCCATTTTTGCGCGCTGGTCGAAGTCTCGTGGCCCTCTGTCAGAATCCAGAGTTTCAAGAAGATCGGAGGGGGTCAAAATTTCGGCCAAAAAAAAAAATGACAGTGTTACCCCTTATGTTTTTTTTCAGGTCAAAACTTTGACATCCGATATCTCGGCTCTGGAAGGGTCTAGAGCCTCCATTTTTGCGCGCTGGTCGAAGTCTCGTGGCCCTCTGTCAGAATCCAGAGTTTCAAGAAGATCGGAGGGGGTCAAAATTTCGGCCAAAAACGACAGTGTTACCCCTTATGTTTTTTTTTTCAGGTCAAAACTTTGACGTCCGATATCTCGGCTCTGGAAGGGTCTAGAGCCTCCATTTTTGCGCGCTGGTCGAAGTCTCGTGGCCCTCTGTCAGAATCCAGAGTTTCAAGAAGATCGGAGGGGGTCAAAATTTCGGCCAAAAACGACAGTGTTACCCCTTATGTTTTTTTTTCAGGTCCAAGTTTTGACCTTCGATATCTCGGCACTGGAAGGATCTAGAGCCTCCATTTTTGCGTGCTGGTCGAAGTCTCGTGGCCCTCTGTCAGAATCCAGAGTTTCAAGAAGATCGGAGGGGGTCAAAATTTCGGCCAAAAACGACAGTGTTACCCCTTATGTTTTTTTTCAGGTCAAAACTTTGACATCCGATATCTCGGCTCTGGAAGGGTCTAGAGCCTCCATTTTTGCGCGCTGGTCGAAGTCTCGTGGCCCTCTGTCAGAATCCAGAGTTTCAAGAAGATCGGAGGGGGTCAAAATTTCGGCCAAAAACGACAGTGTTACCCTTTATGTTTTTTTTTCAGGTCAAAACTTTGACATCCGATATTTCGGCTCTGGAAGGGTCTAGAGCCTCCATTTTTGCGCGCTGGTCGAAGTCTCGTGGCCCTCTGTCAGAATCCAGAGTTTCAAGAAGATCGGAGGGGGTCAAAATTTCGGCCAAAAACAACAGTGTTACCCCTTATGTTTTTTTTTCGGGTCAAAACTTTGACGTCCGATATCTCGCCTCTGGAAGGGTCTAGAGCCTCCATTTTTGCACGCTGGTCGAAGTCTCGTGGCCCTCTGTCAGAATCCAGAGTTTCAAGAAGATCGGAGGGGGTCAAAATTTCGGCCAAAAACGACAGTGTTACCCCTTATGTTTTTTTTCAGGTCAAAACTTTGACATCCGATATCTCGGCTCTGGAAGGGTCTAGAGCCTCCATTTTTGCGCGCTGGTCGAAGTCCCGTGGCCTTCTGTCAGAATCCAGAGTTTCAAGAAGATCGGAGGGGGTCAAAATTTCGGCCAAAAACAACAGTGTTACCCCTTATGTTTTTTTTTCGGGTCAAAACTTTGACGTCCGATATCTCGGCTCTGGAAGGGTCTAGAGCCTCCATTTTTGCGCGCTGGTCGAAGTCTCGTGGCCCTCTGTCCGAATCCAGAGTTTCAAGAAGATCGGAGGGGGTCAAAATTTCGGCCAAAAAAAAAAATGACAGTGTTACCCCTTATGTTTTTTTTTTCAGGTCCAAATTTTGACCTTCGATATCTCGGCTCTGGAAGGGTCTAGAACCTCAATTTTTGCGCGCTGGTCGAAGTCTCGTGGCCCTCTGTCAGAATCCAGAGTTTCAAGAAGATCGGAGGGGGTCAAAATTTCGGCCAAAAAAAAAATGACAGTGTTACCCCTTATGTTTTTTTTTTCAGGTCCAAATTTTGACCTTCGATATCTCGGCTCTGGAAGGGTCTAGAGCCTCCATTTTTGCGCGCTGGTCGAAGTCTCGTGGCCCTCTGTCAGAATCAAGAGTTTCAAGAAGAACGGAGGGGGTCAAAATTTCGGCCAAAAAAAAAAATGACAGTGTTACTCCTTATGTTTTTTTTTTCAGGTCCAAATTTTGACCTTCGATATCTCGGCTCTGGAAGGGTCTAGAACCTCCATTTTTGCGCGCTGGTCGAAGTCCCGTGGCCCTCTGTCAGAATCCAGAGATTCAAGAAGATCGGAGGGGGTCAAAATTTCGGCCAAAAACAACAGTGTTACCCCTTATGTTTTTTTTTCGGGTCAAAACTTTGACGTCCGATATCTCGGCTCTGGAAGGGTCTAGAGCCTCCATTTTTGCGCGCTGGTCGAAGTCTCGTGGCCCTCTGTCCGAATCCAGAGTTTCAAGAAGATCGGAGGGGGTCAAAATTTCGGCCAAAAAAAAAATGACAGTGTTACCCCTTATGTTTTTTTTTTCAGGTCCAAATTTTGACCTTCGATATCTCGGCTCTGGAAGGGTCTAGAACCTCAATTTTTGCGCGCTGGTCGAAGTCTCGTGGCCCTCTGTCAGAATCCAGAGTTTCAAGAAGATCGGAGGGGGTCAAAATTTCGGCCAAAAAAAAAATGACAGTGTTACCCCTTATGTTTTTTTTTTCAGGTCCAAATTTTGACCTTCGATATCTCGGCTCTGGAAGGGTCTAGAGCCTCCATTTTTGCGCGCTGGTCGAAGTCTCGTGGCCCTCTGTCAGAATCAAGAGTTTCAAGAAGAACGGAGGGGGTCAAAATTTCGGCCAAAAAAAAAATGACAGTGTTACTCCTTATGTTTTGTTTTTCAGGTCCAAATTTTGACCTTCGATATCTCGGCTCTGGAAGGGTCTAGAACCTCCATTTTTGCGCGCTGGTCGAAGTCTCGTAGCCCTCTGTCAGAATCCAGAGTTTCAAGAAGATCGGAGGGGGTCAAAATTTCGGCCAAAAACGACAGTGTTACCCCTTATGTTTTTTTTTCAGGTCAAAACTTTGACATCCGATATCTCGGCTCTGGAAGGGTCTAGAGCCTCCATTTTTGCGCGCTGGTCGAAGTCCCGTGGCCCTCTGTCAGAATACAGAGTTTCAAGAAGATCGGAGGGGGTCAAAATTTCGGCCAAAAACGACAGTGTTACCCCTTATGTTTTTTTTTCAGGTCAAAACTTTGACATCCGATATCTCGGCTCTGGAAGGGTCTAGAGCCTCCAATTTTGCGCGCTGGTCGAAGTCTCGTGGCCTTCTTTCAGAATCCAGAGTTTCAAGAAGATCGGAGGGGGTCAAAATTTCGGCCAAAAACGACAGTGTTACCCCTTATGTTTTTTTTTTCAGGTCAAAACTTTGACATCCGATATCTCGGCTCTGGAAGGGTCTAGAGCCTCCATTTTTGCGCGCTGGTCGAAGTCTCGTGGCCCTCTGTCAGAATCCAGAGTTTCAAGAAGATCGGAGGGGGTCAAAATTTCGGCCAAAAACGACAGTGTTACCCCTTATGTTTTTTTTTCGGGTCAAAACTTTGACGTCCGATATCTCGGCTCTGGAAGGGTCTAGAGCCTCCATTTTTGCGCGCTGGTCGAAGTCTCGTGGCCCTCTGTCCGAATCCAGAGTTTCAAGAAGATCGGAGGGGGTCAAAATTTCGGCCAAAAAAAAATGACAGTGTTACCCCTTATGTTTTTTTTTTCAGGTCCAAATTTTGACCTTCGATATCTCGGCTCTGGAAGGGTCTAGAACCTCAATTTTTGCGCGCTGGTCGAAGTCTCGTGGCCCTCTGTCAGAATCCAGAGTTTCAAGAAGATCGGAGGGGGTCAAAATTTCGGCCAAAAAAAAAAAGACAGTGTTACCCCTTATGTTTTTTTTTTCAGGTCCAAATTTTGACCTTCGATATCTCGGCTCTGGAAGGGTCTAGAGCCTCCATTTTTGCGCGCTGGTCGAAGTCTCGTGGCCCTCTGTCAGAATCAAGAGTTTCAAGAAGAACGGAGGGGGTCAAAATTTCGGCCAAAAAAAAAATTACAGTGTTACTCCTTATGTTTTTTTTTTCAGGTCCAAATTTTGACCTTCGATATCTCGGCTCTGGAAGGGTCTAGAACCTCCATTTTTGCGCGCTGGTCGAAGTCTCGTAGCCCTCTGTCAGAATCCAGAGTTTCAAGAAGATCGGAGGGGGTCAAAATTTCGGCCAAAAACGACAGTGTTACCCCTTATGTTTTTTTTTCAGGTCAAAACTTTGACATCCGATATCTCGGCTCTGGAAGGGTCTAGAGCCTCCATTTTTGCGCGCTGGTCGAAGTCCCGTGGCCCTCTGTCAGAATACAGAGTTTCAAGAAGATCGGAGGGGGTCAAAATTTCGGCCAAAAACGACAGTGTTACCCCTTATGTTTTTTTTTCAGGTCAAAACTTTGACATCCGATATCTCGGCTCTGGAAGGGTCTAGAGCCTCCAATTTTGCGCGCTGGTCGAAGTCTCGTGGCCTTCTTTCAGAATCCAGAGTTTCAAGAAGATCGGAGGGGGTCAAAATTTCGGCCAAAAACGACAGTGTTACCCCTTATGTTTTTTTTTTCAGGTCAAAACTTTGACATCCGATATCTCGGCTCTGGAAGGGTCTAGAGCCTCCATTTTTGCGCGCTGGTCGAAGTCTCGTGGCCCTCTGTCAGAATCCAGAGTTTCAAGAAGATCGGAGGGGGTCAAAATTTCGGCCAAAAACGACAGTGTTACCCCTTATGTTTTTTTTTTCAGGTCAAAACTTTGACATCCGATATCTCGGCTCTGGAAGGGTCTAGAGCCTCCATTTTTGCGCGCTGGTCGAAGTCTCGTGGCCCTCTGTCAGAATCCAGAGTTTCAAGAAGATCGGAGGGGGTCAAAATTTCGGCCAAAAACGACAGTGTTACCCCTTATGTTTTTTTTTCAGGTCAAAACTTTGACATCCGATATCTCGGCTCTGGAAGGGTCTAGAGCCTCCATTTTTACGCGCTGGTCGAAGTCTCGTGGCCCTCTATCAGAATCCAGAGTTTCAAGAAGATCGGAGGGGGTCAAAATTTCGGCCAAAAACGACAGTGTTACCCCTTATGTTTTTTTTTTCAGGTCAAAACTTTCACATCCGATATCTCGGCTCTGGAAGGGTCTAGAGCCTCCATTTTTGCGCGCTGGTCGAAGTCTCGTGGCCCTCTGTCAGAATCCAGAGTTTCAAGAAGATCGGAGGGGGTCAAAATTTCGGCCAAAAACGACAGTGTTACCCCTTATGTTTTTTTTTTCAGGTCAAAACTTTGACATCCGATATCTCGGCTCTGGAAGGGTCTGGAGCCTCCATTTTTGCGCGCTGGTCGAAGTTTCGTGGCCCTCTGTCAGAATCCAGTGTTTCAAGAAGATCGGAGGGGGTCAAAATTTCGGCCAAAAACGACAGTGTTACCCCTTATGTTTTTTTTTCAGGTCAAAACTTTGACATCCGATATCTCGGCTCTGGAAGGGTCTAGAGCCTCCATTTTTGCGCGCTGGTCGAAGTCTCGTGGCCCTCTGTCAGAATCCAGAGTTTCAAGAAGATCGGAGGGGGTCAAAATTTCGGCCAAAAACGACAGTGTTACCCCTTATGTTTTTTTTTTTAGGTCAAAACTTTGACATCCGATATCTCGGCTCTGGAAGGGTCAAGAGCCTCCATTTTTGCGCGCTGGTCGAAGTCTCGTGGCCCTCTGTCAGAATCCAGAGTTTCAAGAAGATCGGAGGGGGTCAAAATTTCGGCCAAAAACGACAGTATTACCCCTTATGTTTTTTTTTCAGGTCAAAACTTTGACATCCGATATCTCGGCTCTGGAAGGGTCTAGAGCCTCCATTTTTGCGCGCTGGTCGAAGTCTCGTGGCCCTCTGTCAGAATCCAGAGTTTCAAGAAGATCGGAGGGGGTCAAAATTTCGGCCAAAAACGACAGTGTTACCCCTTATGTTTTTTTTTCAGGTCAAAACTTTGACATCCGATATCTCGGCTTTGGAAAGGTCTAGAGCCTCCATTTTTGCGCGCTGGTCGAAGTCTCGTGGCCCTCTGTCAGAATCTAGAGTTTCAAGAAGATCGGAGGGGGTCAAAATTTCGGCCGAAAAAAAAAAATGACAGTGTTACCCCTTATGTTTTTTTTTCAGGTCCAAATTTTGACCTTCGATATCTCGGTTCTGGAAGGATCTAGAGCCTCCATTTTTGCGCGCTGGTCGAAGTCTCGTGGCCCTCTGTCAGAATCCAGAGTTTCAAGAAGATCGGAGGGGGTCAAAATTTCGGCCAAAAAAAAAAATGACAGTGTTACCCCTTATGTTTTTTTTTTCAGGTCCAAATTTTGACCTTCGATATCTCGGCTCTGGAAGGGTCTAGAGCCTCCATTTTTGCGCGCTGGTCGAAGTCTCGTGGCCCTCTGTCAGAATCCAGACTTTCAAGAAGATCGGAGGGGGTCAAAATTTCGGCCAAAAACGACAGTGTTACCCCTTATGTTTTTTTTTCAGGTCAAAACTTTGACATCGGATATCTCGGCTCTGGAAGGGTCTGGAGCCTCCATTTTTGCGCGCTGGTCGAAGTCTCGTGGCCCTCTGTCAGAATCCAGATTTTTAAGAAGATCAGAGGGGGTCAAAATTTCGGCCAAAAACGACAGTGTTACCCCTTATGTTTTTTTTTTCAGGTCCAAAACTTTGACATCCGATATCTCGGCTCTGGAAGGGTCTAGAGCCTCCATTTTTGCGCGCTGGTCGAAGTCTCGTGGCCCTCTGTCAGAATCCAGAGTTTCAAGAAGATCGGAGGGGGTCAAAATTTCGGCCAAAAACGACAGTGTTACCCCTTATGTTTTTTTTTCAGGTCAAAACTTTGACATCCGATATCTCGGCTCTGGAAGGGTCTAGAGCCTCCATTTTTGCGCGCTGGTCGAAGTCTCGTGGCCCTCTGTCAGAATCCAGAGTTTCAAGAAGATCGGAGGGGGTCAAAATTTCGGCCAAAAACGACAGTGTTACCCCTTATGTTTTTTTTTCAGGTCAAAACTTTGACATCCGATATCTCGGCTCTGGAAGGGTCTAGAGCCTCCATTTTTGCGCGCTGGTCGAAGTCTCGTGGTCCTCTGTCAGAATCCAGAGTTTCAAGAAGATCGGAGGGGGTCAAAATTTCGGCCAAAAACGACAGTGTTACCCCTTATGTTTTTTTTTTCAGGTCAAAACTTTGACATCCGATATCTCGGCTCTGGAAGGGTCTAGAGCCTCCATTTTTGCGCGCTGGTCGAAGTCTCGTGGCCCTCTGTCAGAATCCAGAGTTTCAAGAAGATCGGAGGGTGTCAAAATTTCGGCCAAAAACGACAGTGTTACCTCTTATTTTTTTTTCTCAGGTCAAAACTTTGACTTCCGATATCTCGGCTCTGGAAGGGTCTAGAGCCTCCATTTTTGCGCGCTGGTCGAAATCTCGTGGCCCTCTGTCAGAATCCAGAGTTTCAAGAAGATCGGAGGGGGTCAAAATTTCGGCCAAAAACGACAGTGTTACCCCTTATGTTTTTTTTTCAGGTCAAAACTTTGACATCCGATATCTCGGCTCTGGTAGGGTCTAGAGCCTCCATTTTTGCGCGCTGGTCGAAGTCTCGTGGCCCTCTGTCAGAATCCAGAGTTTCAAGAAGATCGGAGGGGGTCAAAATTTCGGCCAAAAAAAAAAATGACAGTGTTACCCCTTATGTTTTTTTTTTCAGGTCCAAATTTTGACCTTCGATATCTCGGCTCTGGAAGGGTCTAGAGCCTCCATTTTTGCGCGCTGGTCGAAGTCTCGTGGCCCTCTGTCAGAATCCAGACTTTCAAGAAGATCGGAGGGGGTCAAAATTTCGGCCAAAAACGACAGTGTTACCCCTTATGTTTTTTTTTCAGGTCAAAACTTTGACATCGGATATCTCGGCTCTGGAAGGGTCTGGAGCCTCCATTTTTGCGCGCTGGTCGAAGTCTCGTGGCCCTCTGTCAGAATCCAGATTTTTAAGAAGATCGGAGGGGGTCAAAATTTCGGCCAAAAACGACAGTGTTACCCCTTATGTTTTTTTTTTCAGGTCCAAAACTTTGACATCCGATATCTCGGCTCTGGAAGGGTCTAGAGCCTCCATTTTTGCGCGCTGGTCGAAGTCTCGTGGCCCTCTGTCAGAATCCAGAGTTTCAAGAAGATCGGAGGGGGTCAAAATTTCGGCCAAAAACGACAGTGTTACCCCTTATGTTTTTTTTTCAGGTCAAAACTTTGACATCCGATATCTCGGCTCTGGAAGGGTCTAGAGCCTCCATTTTTGCGCGCTGGTCGAAGTCTCGTGGCCCTCTGTCAGAATCCAGAGTTTCAAGAAGATCGGAGGGGGTCAAAATTTCGGCCAAAAACGACAGTGTTACGCCTTATGTTTTTTTTTTTCAGGTCAAAACTTTGACATCCGATATCTCGGCTCTGGAAGGGTCTAGAGCCTCCATTTTTGCGCGCTGGTCGAAGTCTCGTGGTCCTCTGTCAGAATCCAGAGTTTCAAGAAGATCGGAGGGGGTCAAAATTTCGGCCAAAAACGACAGTGTTACCCCTTATGTTTTTTTTTTCAGGTCAAAACTTTGACATCCGATATCTCGGCTCTGGAAGGGTCTAGAGCCTCCATTTTTGCGCGCTGGTCGAAGTCTCGTGGCCCTCTGTCAGAATCCAGAGTTTCAAGAAGATCGGAGGGGGTCAAAATTTCGGCCAAAAACGACAGTGTTACCTCTTATTTTTTTTTTTCAGGTCCAAACTTTGACTTCCGATTTCTCGGCTCTGGAAGGGTCTAGAGCCTCCATTTTTGCGCGCTGGTCGAAATCTCGTGGCCCTCTGTCAGAATCCAGAGTTTCAAGAAGATCGGAGGGGGTCAAAATTTCGGCCAAAAACGACAGTGTTACGCCTTATGTTTTTTTTTTTCAGGTCAAAACTTTGACATCCGATATCTCGGCTCTGGAAGGGTCTAGAGCCTCCATTTTTGCGCGCTGGTCGAAGTCTCGTGGCCCTCTGTCAGAATCCAGAGTTTCAAGAAGATCGGAGGGGGTCAAAATTTCGGCCAAAAACGACAGTGTTACGCCTTATGTTTTTTTTTTTCAGGTCAAAACTTTGACATCCGATATCTCGGCTCTGGAAGGGTCTAGAGCCTCCATTTTTGCGCGCTGGTCGAAGTCTCGTGGTCCTCTGTCAGAATCCAGAGTTTCAAGAAGATCGGAGGGGGTCAAAATTTCGGCCAAAAACGACAGTGTTACCCCTTATGTTTTTTTTTTCAGGTCAAAACTTTGACATCCGATATCTCGGCTCTGGAAGGGTCTAGAGCCTCCATTTTTGCGCGCTGGTCGAAGTCTCGTGGCCCTCTGTCAGAATCCAGAGTTTCAAGAAGATCGGAGGGGGTCAAAATTTCGGCCAAAAACGACAGTGTTACCTCTTATTTTTTTTTTTCAGGTCCAAACTTTGACTTCCGATTTCTCGGCTCTGGAAGGGTCTAGAGCCTCCATTTTTGCGCGCTGGTCGAAATCTCGTGGCCCTCTGTCAGAATCCAGAGTTTCAAGAAGATCGGAGGGGGTCAAAATTTCGGCCAAAAACGACAGTGTTACCCCTTATGTTTTTTTTTCAGGTCAAAACTTTGACATCCGATATCTCGGCTCTGGAAGGGTCTAGAGCCTCCATTTTTGCGCGCTGGTCGAAGTCTCGTGGCCCTCTGTCAGAATCCAGAGTTTCAAGAAGATCGGAGGGGGTCAAAATTTCGGCCAAAAACGACAGTGTTACCCCTTATGTTTTTTTTTCAGGTCAAAACTTTGACATCCGATATCTCGGCTCTGGAAGGGTCTAGAGCCTCCATTTTTGCGCGCTGGTTGAAGTCTCGTGGCCCTCTGTCAGAATCCAGAGTTTCAAGAAGATCGGAGGGGGTCAAAATTTCGTCCAAAAACGACAGTGTTACCCCTTATGTTTTTTTTTCAGGTCAAAACTTTGACATCCGATATCTCGGCTCTGGAAGGGTCTAGAGCCTCCATTTTTGCGCGCTGGTCGAAGTCTCGTGGCCCTCTGTCAGAATCCAGAGTTTCAAGAAGATCGGAGGGGGGTCAAAATTTTGGCCAAAAACGACAGTGTTACCCCTTATGTTTTTTTTTCAGGTCAAAACTTTGACATCCGATATCTCGGCTCTGGAAGGGTCTAGAGCCTCCATTTTTGCGCGCTGGTCGAAGTCTCGTGGCCCTCTGTCAGAATCCAGAGTTTCAAGAAGATCGCAGGGGGTCAAAATTTCGGCCAAAAACGACAGTGTTACCCCTTATGTTTTTTTTTCAGGTCAAAACTTTGACATCCGATATCTCGGCTCTGGAAGGGTCTAGAGCCTCCATTTTTGCGCGCTGGTCGAAGTCTCGTGGCCCTCTGTCAGAATCCAGAGTTTCAAGAAGATCGGAGGGGGTCAAAATTTCGGCCAAAAACGACAGTGTTACCCCTTATGTTTTTTTTTTTCAGGTCAAAACTTTGACATCCGATATCTCGGCTCTGGAAGGGTCTAGAGCCTCCATTTTTGCGCGCTGGTCGAAGTCTCGTGGCCCTCTGTCAGAATCCAGAGTTTCAAGAAGATCGGAGGGGGTCAAAATTTCGGCCAAAAACGACAGTGTTACCCCTTATGTTTTTTTTTTCAGGTCAAAACTTTGACATCCGATATCTCGGCTCTGGAAGGGTCTAGAGCCTCCATTTTTGCGCGCTGGTCGAAGTCTCGTGGCCCTCTGTCAGAATCCAGAGTTTCAAGAAGATCGGAGGGGGTCAAAATTTCGGCCAAAAACGACAGTGTTACCCCTTATGTTTTTTTTCTCAGGTCAAAAATTTGACATCCGATATCTCGGCTCTGGAAGGGTCTAGAGCCTCCATTTTTGCGCGCTGGTCGAAGTCTCGTGGCCCTCTGTCAGAATCCAGAGTTTCAAGAAGATCGGAGGAAGTCAAAATTTCGGCCAAAAACGACAGTGTTACCCCTTATGTTTTTTTTTCAGGTCAAAACTTTGACATCCGATATCTCGGCTCTGGAAGGGTCTAGAGCCTCCATTTTTGCGCGCTGGTCGAAGTCTCGTGGCCCTCTGTCAGAATCCACAGTTTCAAGAAGATCGGAGGGAGTCAAAATTTTGTCCAAAAACGACAGTGTTACCCCTTATGTTTTTTTTTCAGGTCAAAACTTTGACATCCGATATCTCGGCTCTGGAAGGGTCTAGAGCCTCCATTTTTGCGCGCTGGTCGAAGTCTCGTGGCCCTCTGTCAGAATCCAGAGTTTCAAGAAGATCGGAGGGGGTCAAAATTTCGGCCAAAAACGACAGTGTTACCCCTTATGTTTTTTTTTTTAGGTCAAAACTTTGACATCCGATATCTCGGCTCTGGAAGGGTCAAGAGCCTCCATTTTTGCGCGCTGGTCGAAGTCTCGTGGCCCTCTGTCAGAATCCAGAGTTTCAAGAAGATCGGAGGGGGTCAAAATTTCGGCCAAAAACGACAGTGTTACCCCTTATGTTTTTTTTTCAGGTCAAAACTTTGACATCCGATATCTCGGCTCTGGAAGGGTCTAGAGCCTCCATTTTTGCGCGCTGGTCGAAGTCTCGTGGCCCTCTGTCAGAATCCAGAGTTTCAAGAAGATCGGAGGGGGTCAAAATTTCGGCCAAAAACGACAGTGTTACCCCTTATGTTTTTTTTTCAGGTCAAAACTTTGACATCCGATATCTCGGCTCTGGAAAGGTCTAGAGCCTCCATTTTTGCGCGCTGGTCGAAGTCTCGTGGCCCTCTGTCAGAATCTAGAGTTTCAAGAAGATCGGAGGGGGTCAAAATTTCGGCCGAAAAAAAAAAATGACAGTGTTACCCCTTATGTTTTTTTTTCAGGTCCAAATTTTGACCTTCGATATCTCGGTTCTGGAAGGATCTAGAGCCTCCATTTTTGCGCGCTGGTCGAAGTCTCGTGGCCCTCTGTCAGAATCCAGAGTTTCAAGAAGATCGGAGGGGGTCAAAATTTCGGCCAAAAAAAAAAAATGACAGTGTTACCCCTTATGTTTTTTTTTTCAGGTCCAAATTTTGACCTTCGATATCTCGGCTCTGGAAGGGTCTAGAGCCTCCATTTTTGCGCGCTGGTCGAAGTCTCGTGGCCCTCTGTCAGAATCCAGACTTTCAAGAAGATCGGAGGGGGTCAAAATTTCGGCCAAAAACGACAGTGTTACCCCTTATGTTTTTTTTTCAGGTCAAAACTTTGACATCGGATATCTCGGCTCTGGAAGGGTCTGGAGCCTCCATTTTTGCGCGCTGGTCGAAGTCTCGTGGCCCTCTGTCAGAATCCAGATTTTTAAGAAGATCAGAGGGGGTCAAAATTTCGGCCAAAAACGACAGTGTTACCCCTTATGTTTTTTTTTTCAGGTCCAAAACTTTGACATCCGATATCTCGGCTCTGGAAGGGTCTAGAGCCTCCATTTTTGCGCGCTGGTCGAAGTCTCGTGGCCCTCTGTCAGAATCCAGAGTTTCAAGAAGATCGGAGGGGGTCAAAATTTCGGCCAAAAACGACAGTGTTACCCCTTATGTTTTTTTTTCAGGTCAAAACTTTGACATCCGATATCTCGGCTCTGGAAGGGTCTAGAGCCTCCATTTTTGCGCGCTGGTCGAAGTCTCGTGGCCCTCTGTCAGAATCCAGAGTTTCAAGAAGATCGGAGGGTGTCAAAATTTCGGCCAAAAACGACAGTGTTACCTCTTATTTTTTTTTCTCAGGTCAAAACTTTGACTTCCGATATCTCGGCTCTGGAAGGGTCTAGAGCCTCCATTTTTGCGCGCTGGTCGAAATCTCGTGGCCCTCTGTCAGAATCCAGAGTTTCAAGAAGATCGGAGGGGGTCAAAATTTCGGCCAAAAACGACAGTGTTACCCCTTATGTTTTTTTTTCAGGTCAAAACTTTGACATCCGATATCTCGGCTCTGGTAGGGTCTAGAGCCTCCATTTTTGCGCGCTGTTCGAAGTCTCGTGGCCCTCTGTCAGAATCCAGAGTTTCAAGAAGATCGGAGGGGGTCAAAATTTCGGCCAAAAAAAAAAAATGACAGTGTTACCCCTTATGTTTTTTTTTTCAGGTCCAAATTTTGACCTTCGATATCTCGGCTCTGGAAGGGTCTAGAGCCTCCATTTTTGCGCGCTGGTCGAAGTCTCGTGGCCCTCTGTCAGAATCCAGACTTTCAGGAAGATCGGAGGGGGTCAAAATTTCGGCCAAAAACGACAGTGTTACCCCTTATGTTTTTTTTTCAGGTCAAAACTTTGACATCGGATATCTCGGCTCTGGAAGGGTCTGGAGCCTCCATTTTTGCGCGCTGGTCGAAGTCTCGTGGCCCTCTGTCAGAATCCAGATTTTTAAGAAGATCGGAGGGGGTCAAAATTTCGGCCAAAAACGACAGTGTTACCCCTTATGTTTTTTTTTTCAGGTCCAAAACTTTGACATCCGATATCTCGGCTCTGGAAGGGTCTAGAGCCTCCATTTTTGCGCGCTGGTCGAAGTCTCGTGGCCCTCTGTCAGAATCCAGAGTTTCAAGAAGATCGGAGGGGGTCAAAATTTCGGCCAAAAACGACAGTGTTACCCCTTATGTTTTTTTTTCAGGTCAAAACTTTGACATCCGATATCTCGGCTCTGGAAGGGTCTAGAGCCTCCATTTTTGCGCGCTGGTCGAAGTCTCGTGGCCCTCTGTCAGAATCCAGAGTTTCAAGAAGATCGGAGGGGGTCAAAATTTCGGCCAAAAACGACAGTGTTACCCCTTATGTTTTTTTTTTCAGGTCAAAACTTTGACATCCGATATCTCGGCTCTGGAAGGGTCTAGAGCCTCCATTTTTGCGCGCTGGTCGAAGTCTCGTGGTCCTCTGTCAGAATCCAGAGTTTCAAGAAGATCGGAGGGGGTCAAAATTTCGGCCAAAAACGACAGTGTTACCCCTTATGTTTTTTTTTTTCAGGTCAAAACTTTGACATCCGATATCTCGGCTCTGGAAGGGTCTAGAGCCTCCATTTTTGCGCGCTGGTCGAAGTCTCGTGGCCCTCTGTCAGAATCCAGAGTTTCAAGAAGATCGGAGGGGGTCAAAATTTCGGCCAAAAACGACAGTGTTACCTCTTATTTTTTTTTTTCAGGTCAAAACTTTGACTTCCGATATCTCGGCTCTGGAAGGGTCTAGAGCCTCCATTTTTGCGCGCTGGTCGAAATCTCGTGGCCCTCTGTCAGAATCCAGAGTTTCAAGAAGATCGGAGGGGGTCAAAATTTCAGCCAAAAACGACAGTGTTACCCCTTATGTTTTTTTTTCAGGTCAAAACTTTGACATCCGATATCTCGGCTCTGGAAGGGTCTAGAGCCTCCATTTTTGCGCGCTGGTCGAAGTCTCGTGGTCCTCTGTCAGAATCCAGAGTTTCAAGAAGATCGGAGGGGGTCAAAATTTCGGCCAAAAACGACAGTGTTACCCCTTATGTTTTTTTTTTCAGGTCAAAACTTTGACATCCGATATCTCGGCTCTGGAAGGGTCTAGAGCCTCCATTTTTGCGCGCTGGTCGAAGTCTCGTGGCCCTCTGTCAGAATCCAGAGTTTCAAGAAGATCGGAGGGTGTCAAAATTTCGGCCAAAAACGACAGTGTTACCTCTTATTTTTTTTTCTCAGGTCAAAACTTTGACTTCCGATATCTCGGCTCTGGAAGGGTCTAGAGCCTCCATTTTTGCGCGCTGGTCGAAATCTCGTGGCCCTCTGTCAGAATCCAGAGTTTCAAGAAGATCGGAGGGGGTCAAAATTTCGGCCAAAAACGACAGTGTTACCCCTTATGTTTTTTTTTCAGGTCAAAACTTTGACATCCGATATCTCGGCTCTGGTAGGGTCTAGAGCCTCCATTTTTGTGCGCTGGTCGAAGTCTCGTGGCCCTCTGTCAGAATCCAGAGTTTCAAGAAGATCGGAGGGGGTCAAAATTTCGGCCAAAAAAAAAAAATGACAGTGTTACCCCTTATGTTTTTTTTTTCAGGTCCAAATTTTGACCTTCGATATCTCGGCTCTGGAAGGGTCTAGAGCCTCCATTTTTGCGCGCTGGTCGAAGTCTCGTGGCCCTCTGTCAGAATCCAGACTTTCAAGAAGATCGGAGGGGGTCAAAATTTCGGCCAAAAACGACAGTGTTACCCCTTATGTTTTTTTTTCAGGTCAAAACTTTGACATCGGATATCTCGGCTCTGGAAGGGTCTGGAGCCTCCATTTTTGCGCGCTGGTCGAAGTCTCGTGGCCCTCTGTCAGAATCCAGATTTTTAAGAAGATCGGAGGGGGTCAAAATTTCGGCCAAAAACGACAGTGTTACCCCTTATGTTTTTTTTTTCAGGTCCAAAACTTTGACATCCGATATCTCGGCTCTGGAAGGGTCTAGAGCCTCCATTTTTGCGCGCTGGTCGAAGTCTCGTGGCCCTCTGTCAGAATCCAGAGTTTCAAGAAGATCGGAGGGGGTCAAAATTTCGGCCAAAAACGACAGTGTTACCCCTTATGTTTTTTTTTCAGGTCAAAACTTTGACATCCGATATCTCGGCTCTGGAAGGGTCTAGAGCCTCCATTTTTGCGCGCTGGTCGAAGTCTCGTGGCCCTCTGTCAGAATCCAGAGTTTCAAGAAGATCGGAGGGGGTCAAAATTTCGGCCAAAAACGACAGTGTTACCCCTTATGTTTTTTTTTTCAGGTCAAAACTTTGACATCCGATATCTCGGCTCTGGAAGGGTCTAGAGCCTCCATTTTTGCGCGCTGGTCGAAGTCTCGTGGTCCTCTGTCAGAATCCAGAGTTTCAAGAAGATCGGAGGGGGTCAAAATTTCGGCCAAAAACGACAGTGTTACCCCTTATGTTTTTTTTTTTCAGGTCAAAACTTTGACATCCGATATCTCGGCTCTGGAAGGGTCTAGAGCCTCCATTTTTGCGCGCTGGTCGAAGTCTCGTGGCCCTCTGTCAGAATCCAGAGTTTCAAGAAGATCGGAGGGGGTCAAAATTTCGGCCAAAAACGACAGTGTTACCTCTTATTTTTTTTTTCAGGTCAAAACTTTGACTTCCGATATCTCGGCTCTGGAAGGGTCTAGAGCCTCCATTTTTGCGCGCTGGTCGAAATCTCGTGGCCCTCTGTCAGAATCCAGAGTTTCAAGAAGATCGGAGGGGGTCAAAATTTCAGCCAAAAACGACAGTGTTACCCCTTATGTTTTTTTTTCAGGTCAAAACTTTGACATCCGATATCTCGGCTCTGGAAGGGTCTAGAGCCTCCATTTTTGCGCGCTGGTCGAAGCCTCGTGGCCCTCTGTCAGAATCCAGAGTTTCAAGAAGATCGGAGGGGGTCAAAATTTCGGCCAAAAACGACAGTGTTACCCCTTATGTTTTTTTTTCAGGTCAAAACTTTGACATCCGATATCTCGGCTCTGGAAGGGTCTAGAGCCTCCATTTTTGCGCGCTGGTTGAAGTCTCGTGGCCCTCTGTCAGAATCCAGAGTTTCAAGAAGATCGGAGGGGGTCAAAATTTCGTCCAAAAACGACAGTGTTACCCCTTATGTTTTTTTTTCAGGTCAAAACTTTGACATCCGATATCTCGGCTCTGGAAGGGTCTAGAGCCTCCATTTTTGCGCGCTGGTCGAAGTCTCGTGGCCCTCTGTCAGAATCCAGAGTTTCAAGAAGATCGGAGGGGGTCAAAATTTCGGCCAAAAACGACAGTGTTACCCCTTATGTTTTTTTTTTCAGGTCAAAACTTTGACATCCGATATCTCGGCTCTGGAAGGGTCTAGAGCCTCCATTTTTGCGCGCTGGTCGAAGTCTCGTGGCCCTCTGTCAGAATCCAGAGTTTCAAGAAGATCGCAGGGGGTCAAAATTTCGGCCAAAAACGACAGTGTTACCCCTTATGTTTTTTTTTCAGGTCAAAACTTTGACATCCGATATCTCGGCTCTGGAAGGGTCTAGAGCCTCCATTTTTGCGCGCTGGTCGAAGTCTCGTGGCCCTCTGTCAGAATCCAGAGTTTCAAGAAGATCGGAGGGGGTCAAAATTTCGGCCAAAAACGACAGTGTTACCCCTTATGTTTTTTTTTTTCAGGTCAAAACTTTGACATCCGATATCTCGGCTCTGGAAGGGTCTAGAGCCTCCATTTTTGCGCGCTGGTCGAAGTCTCGTGGCCCTCTGTCAGAATCCAGAGTTTCAAGAAGATCGGAGGGGGTCAAAATTTTGGCCAAAAACGACAGTGTTACCCCTTATGTTTTTTTTTCAGGTCAAAACTTTGACATCCGATATCTCGGCTCTGGAAGGGTCTAGAGCCTCCATTTTTGCGCGCTGGTCGAAGTCTCGTGGCCCTCTGTCAGAATCCAGAGTTTCAAGAAGATCGGAGGGGGTCAAAATTTCGGCCAAAAACGACAGTGTTACCCCTTATGTTTTTTTTCTCAGGTCAAAAATTTGACATCCGATATCTCGGCTCTGGAAGGGTCTAGAGCCTCCATTTTTGCGCGCTGGTCGAAGTCTCGTGGCCCTCTGTCAGAATCCAGAGTTTCAAGAAGATCGGAGGAAGTCAAAATTTCGGCCAAAAACGACAGTGTTACCCCTTATGTTTTTTTTTCAGGTCAAAACTTTGACATCCGATATCTCGGCTCTGGAAGGGTCTAGAGCCTCCATTTTTGCGCGCTGGTCGAAGTCTCGTGGCCCTCTGTCAGAATCCAGAGTTTCAAGAAGATCGGAGGGGGTCAAAATTTTGTCCAAAAACGACAGTGTTACCCCTTATGTTTTTTTTTTCAGGTCAAAACTTTGACATCCGATATCTCGGCTCTGGAAGGGTCTAGAGCCTCCATTTTTGCGCGCTGGTCGAAGTCTCGTGGCCCTCTGTCAGAATCCAGAGTTTCAAGAAGATCGGAGGGGGTCAAAATTTCGGCCAAAAACGACAGTGTTACCCCTTATGTTTTTTTTCAGGTCAAAACTTTGACATCCGATATCTCGGCTCTGGAAGGGTCTAGAGCCTCCATTTTTGCGCGCTGGTCGAAGTCTCGTGGCCCTCTGTCAGAATCCAGAGTTTCAAGAAGATCGGAGGGGGTCAAAATTTCGGCCAAAAACGACAGTGTTACCCCTTATGTTTTTTTTTTCAGGTCAAAACTTTGACATCCGATATCTCGGCTCTGGAAGGGTCTAGAGCCTCCATTTTTGCGCGCTGGTCGAAGTCTCGTGGCCCTCTGTCAGAATCCAGAGTTTCAAGAAGATCGGAGGGGGTCAAAATTTCGGCCAAAAACGACAGTGTTACCCCTTATGTTTTTTTTCTCAGGTCAAAACTTTGACATCCGATATCTCGGCTCTGGAAGGGTCTAGAGCCTCCATTTTTGCGCGCTGGTCGAAGTCTCGTGGCCCTCTGTCAGAATCCAGAGTTTCAAGAAGATCGGAGGGGGTCAAAATTTCGGCCAAAAACGACAGTGTTACCCCTTACATTTTTTTTTCGGGGGGTGAAAAATTAAGTTTCTCCAATCTTCTCAAAACTCTGGATTCTGATAGAGGGCCACGAGACATGGACTTGGGTGCAAAACTTGAGGCTGTAGACCCTTCCAGAGCTGAGATATTGAAACTCAAAATTTTGACCGGAAAAAAAAATGACAGTGTTACCCCTTACATTTTTTTTCAGGGGGTGAAAAATTAAGTTTCTCCAATCTTCTCAAAACTCTGGATTCTGATAGAGGGCCACGAGACATGGACCTGGGTGCAAAAATTGAGGCTGTAGACCCTTCCAGAGCTGAGATATTGAAACTCAAAATTTTGACCAGAAAAAAAAATGAGAGTGTTACCCCTTACATTTTTTTTTCAGGGGGTGAAAAATTAAGTTTCTCAATGGCTCAGTGGTTAGAGTGTTACTCTATCATGTTGAGGATTTGGGTTCAAGTTCCACTCTTCGCATTAAAATGCTTTATTTTGAATGGTTTTGTCCAAATAAAAAAGACATGTCTGCAAAATAAAGTTAAAGAGTGGAAGCTTGAATGGCTCAGTGGTTAGAGTGTTACTCTATCATGTTGAGGATTTGGGTTCAAGTCCGCTCTTAGCATTAAAATTCTTTATTTTGAAGGGTTTTGTCCAAATAAAAAAGAAATGCCTGCAAAATAAAGTGAAAGATTGGAAGCTTGAATGGCTCAGTGGTTAGAGTGTTACTCTATCATGTTGAGGATTTGGGTTCAAGTCCTGCTCTTAGCATTAAAATTCTTGATTTTGAAGGGTTTTGTCCAAATAAAAAAAAAATGCCTGCAAAATAAAGTGAAAGAGTGGAAGCTTGAATGGCTCAGTGGTTAGAGTGTTACTCTATCGTGTTGAGGATTTGGGTTCAAGTCCTGCTCTTAGCTAGAATTAGAATTCTTTATTTTGAAGGGTTTTGTCCAAATAAAAAAGACATGCCTGCAAAATAAAGTGAAAAAGTGGAAGCTTGAATGGCTCAGTGGTCAGAGTGTTCCTCTATCATGTTGAGGATTTGGGTTGAAGTCCCACTCTTTGCATTAAAATGCTTTATTTTGAATGGTTTTGTCCAAATAAAAAAAGAAATGCCTGCAAAAGAAAGTGAAAGAGTGTAAGCTTGAATGGCTCAGTGGTGTGAGTGTCAATCTCTCGTGTGGAGAATCCATGGTAAAACTCTTCTTTCACCGGTTTGGTCCAAATAAAGAAGATATGGTCCCAAAAAAAGAAGTTTGAGTGTGGATGGTCCAGTGGCTCAGTGGTCTGAGTGTTGTGATTCCATGTGGGAAACCAGGGTTCGAGCCTCACTCTTATCGTGCTTTAGTTTCAACTGGTTTGTCCAAGAGAGAAAAAGACATGCTCCCAAAAAATTAACTATGAGTGTGGATGGTCCAGTGGCTCCGTGGGTGAGCTCTTACTCCCGAATCGGGAGGTTGGGATGTTCCTGGTTCAAGACCGGGCTGGACCGTGAAGCATGGTTGCGTTGACGAACATCCTCCAGATCTGCAGCTGGGGGACGAGAGACGGTCAGGACACGAAGCGGGGAGGAAATAACCTAACTCCTCCCCCTGGGGATTTCTGGGACGATATCCAGCAGCGGTGTTGCTGCAGAGAGAGGCATTTTTTTGTTGGACTTAACCAAAATTTTAATTTTGGAATACATGAAATGTACACTACATTAGCATGCACCAAAAAATATTTTATTTCTTACCTCATACACACTATTATCTATAGTTCTCATCCTAGATACTCCTCCATCCTCCTCCATCCTCCTCCATCCTCCTCCATCCATCCTCCTTCATCCATCCTCCTTCATCCTGCAACCATCACTTGCTTCAGTGTCCAGCCTAGTCTTGAACCAGGAACCTCCCAACTGGGGAATAAGAGCTCACCCACTGAGCCACTGGACCATCCACACACATACTTAATTTTTGGGAGCAAGTCTTTTTCTCTCTTGGACAAACCCCTTGAAACTAAAGCATGGTAAGAGTGAGGCTCAAACCCTGGTTTCCCACATGGAACCATAACACTCAGACCACTGAGCGGTTGAAATCACTTTTGCGGTTGAAATTATTTTAGTGTGATTTTTTGAGACAAACAGAAACATTGAAATGTAGAAGCTCCTGTGGCTCAGTGGTCTGAGTGTTGTGATTCTATGTGGGAAACCCAGGTTCGAATCACACTCTTGTGATGCTTTAGTTTCACTGGATTGTCGAAGTAAGACATGCTCCCAAAAAAAGAAGAGTGAGTGTGCAAGCTCCAGTGGCTCAGTGGTCTGAGTGTTGTGATTCCATGTGGGAAACCAGGGTTCAAGCCTCACTCTTATCATGCTTTAGTTTCAACTGGTTTGTCCAAGAGAGAAAAAGACATGCTCCCAAAAAATTAAGTATGAGTGTGGATGGTCCAGTGGCTCCGTGGGTGAGCTCTCACTCCTGAATCGGGAGGTTGGGATGTTCCTGGTTCAAGACCGGGCTGGACCGTGAAGCATGGTTGCGTTGACGAACATCCTCCAGATCTGCAGCTGGGGGACGAGAGACGGTCAGGACACGAAGGGGGGAGGAAATAACCTAACTCCTCCCCCTGGGGATTTCTGGGACGATATCCAGCAGCGGTGTTGCTGCAGAGAGAGGCATTTTTTTGTTGGACTTAACCAAAATTTTAATTTTGGAATACATGAAATGTACACTACATTAGCATGCACCAAAAAATATTTTATTTCTTACCTCATACACACTATTATCTATAGATCTCATCCTAGATACTCCTCCACAATCCTCCATCCTGCAACCATCACTTGCTTCAGTGTCCAGCCTAGTCTTGAACCAGGAACCTCCCAACTGGGGAGTGAGAGCTCAGCCACTGGACCATCCACACACATACTTAATTTTTTGGGAGCAAGTCTTTTTCTCTCTTGGACAAACCCCTTGAAACTAAAGCATGGTAAGAGTGAGGCTCAAACCCTGGTTTCCCACATGGAACCATAACACTCAGACCACTGAGCCACTGGAGCTTGCACACTCACTCTCCTTTTTTTGGGAGCATGTGGACGAGTTGGGAACATGTCGACTTCGACAATCCAGTGAAACTAAAGCATCACAAAAGTGTGATTCGAATCCAGGTTTCCCACATGGAATCACAAGACTCAGACCACTGAGCCACTGGACCACACACGCTCACACTTCCTTTTTGGGAACATGTCTTTCTTGGACAAAGCCAGTGAAACTAAAGCATGGTAAGAGTGAGGCTCGAACCCTGGTTTTCCACATGAAACCATAACACTCAGACCACTGAGCCACTGTAGCTTGCACACTCACTCTTCTTTTTTTGGGAGCATGTCTTACTTCGACAATCCAGTGAAACTAAAGTGTTACAAGAGTGTGATTTGAACCCAGGTTTCCCACATGGAATCACAACACTCAGACCAGCTCTGGAAGGGTCTACAGCCTCAATTTTTGCACCCAGGTCCATATCTCGTGGCCCTCTATCAGAATCCAGAGTTTTGAAAAGATTGGAGAAACTTAATTTTTCACCCCCCGAAAAAAAACATAAGGGGTAACACTGTCATTTTTTTTTCTGGTCAAAATTTTGAGTTTCAATATCTTTGCTTTGGAAGGGTCTACAGCCTCAATTTTTGCACCCAGGTCCATGTCTCGTGGCCCTCTATCAGAATCCAGAGTTTTGAGAAGATTGGAGAAACTTAATTTTTCACCCCCCAAAAAAAAACATAAGGGGTAACACTGTCATTTTTTTTTTCTGGTCAAAATTTTGAGTTTCAATATCTCAGCTCTGAAAGGGTCTACAGCCTCAATTTTTGCACCCAGGTCCATGTCTCGTGGCCCTCTATCAGAATCCAGAGTTTTGAGAAGATTGGAGAAACTTAATTTTTCACCCCCCGAAAAAAAACATAAGGGGTAACACTGTCATTTTTTTTTTCTGGTCAAAATTTTGAGTTTCAATATCTCAGCTCTGGAAGTGTCTACAGCCTCAATTTACAAATGTACAATACATGAAATATACACTACATTAGCATGCACAAGAGTCAAAAACGACAGTGTTACC
Source organism: Cyprinella venusta (assembly GCA_038021265.1). Lineage (NCBI taxonomy): Eukaryota > Metazoa > Chordata > Actinopteri > Cypriniformes > Leuciscidae > Cyprinella > Cyprinella venusta. The sequence goes on along the minus strand of CM075881.1, from coordinate 10,875,044 downwards.
CCTTATGTTTTTTTTTTCAGGTCAAAACTTTGACATCCGATATCTCGGCTCTGGAAGGGTCTAGAGCCTCCATTTTTGCGCGCTGGTCGAAGTCTCGTGGCCCTCTGTCAGAATCCAGAGTTTCAAGAAGATCGAAGGGGGTCAAAATTTCGGCCAAAAACGACAGTGTTACCCCTTATGTTTTTTTTTCAGGTCAAAACTTTGACGTCCGATATCTCGGCTCTGGAAGGGTCTAGAGCCTCCATTTTTGCGCGCTGGTCGAAGTCTCGTGGCCCTCTGTCAGAATCCAGAGTTTCAAGAAGATCGGAGGGGGTCAAAATTTCGGCCAAAAACGACAGTGTTACCCCTTCTGTTTTTTTTTTCAGGTCCAAATTTTGACCTTCGATATCTCGGCTCTGGAAGGGTCTAGAGCCTCCATTTTTGCGCGCTGGTCGAAGTCTCGTGGCCCTCTGTCAGAATCCAGAGTTTCAAGAAGAACGGAGGGGGTCAAAATTTCGGCCAAAAAAAAAAATGACAGTGTTACTCCTTATGTTTTTTTTTTTCAGGTCCAAATTTTGACCTTCGATATCTCGGCTCTGGAAGGGTCTAGAACCTCCATTTTTGCGCGCTGGTCGAAGTCTCGTGGCCCTCTGTCAGAATCCAGAGTTTCAAGAAGATCGGAGGGGGTCAAAATTTCGGCCAAAAAAAAATGACAGTGTTACCCCTTATGTTTTTTTTTCAGGTCCAAATTTTGACCTTCGATATCTCGGCACTGGAAGGATCTAGAGCCTCCATTTTTGCGCGCTGGTCGAAGTCTCGTGGCCCTCTGTCAGAATCCAGAGTTTCAAGAAGATCGGAGGGGGTCAAACTTTCGGCCAAAAACGACAGTGTTACCCCTTATGTTTTTTTTTTCAGGTCAAAACTTTGACATCCGATATCTCGGCTCTGGATGGGTCTAGAGCCTCCATTTTTGCGCGCTGGTCGAAGTCTCGTGGCCCTCTGTCAGAATCCAGAGTATCAAGAAGATCGGAGGGGGTCAAAATTTCGGCCAAAAACGACAGTGTTACCCCCTATTTGTTTTTTTTCAGGTCAAAACTTTGACATCCGATATCTCGGCTCTGGAAGGGTCTAGAGCCTCCATTTTTGCGCGCTGGTCGAAGTCTCGTGGCCCTCTGTCAGAATCCAGAGTTTCAAGAAGATCGGAGGGGGTCAAAATTTCGGCCAAAAACGACAGTGTTACCCCTTATGTTTTTTTTTCAGGTCAAAACTTTGACATCCGATATCTCGGCTCTGGAAGGGTCTAGAGCCTCCATTTTTGCGCGCTGGTCGAAGTCTCGTGGCCCTCTGTCAGAATCCAGAGTTTCAAGAAGATCGGAGGGGGTCAAAATTTCGGCCAAAAACGACAGTGTTACCCCTTATGTTTTTTTTTTCAGGTCAAAACTTTGACGTCCGATATCTCGGCTCTGGAAGGGTCTAGAGCCTCCATTTTTGCGCGCTGGTCGAAGTCTCGTGGCCCTCTGTCAGAATCCAGAGTTTCAAGAAGATCGGAGACGGTCAAAATTTCGGCCAAAAACGACAGTGTTACCCCTTATGTTTTTTTTCAGGTCAAAACCTTGACATCCGATATCTCGGCTCTGGAAGGGTCTAGAGCCTCCATTTTTGCGCGCTGGTCGAAGTCTCGTGGCCTTCTGTCAGAATCCAGAGTTTCAAGAAGATCGGAGGGGGTCAAAATTTCGGCCAAAAATGACAGTGTTACCCCTTATGTTTTTTTTCTGGTCAAAACTTTGACATCCGATATCCTCGGCTCTGGAAGGGTCTAGAGCCTCCATTTTTGCGCGCTGGTCGAAGTCTCGTGAACCTCTGTCAGAATCCAGAGTTTCAAGAAGATCAGAGGGGGTCAAAATTTCGGCCAAAAACGACAGTGTTACCCCTTATGTTTTTTTTTTCAGGTCAAAACTTTGACATCCGATATCTCGGCTCTGGAAGGGTCTAGAGCCTCAATTTTTGCGCGCTGGTCGAAGTCTCGTGGCCCTCTGTCAGAATCCAGAGTTTCAAGAAGATCGAAGGGGGTCAAAATTTCGGCCAAAAACGACAGTGTTACCCCTTATGTTTTTTTTTCAGGTCAAAACTTTGACGTCCGATATCTCGGCTCTGGAAGGGTCTAGAGCCTCCATTTTTGCGCGCTGGTCGAAGTCTCGTGGCCCTCTGTCAGAATCCAGAGTTTCAAGAAGATCGGAGGGGGTCAAAATTTCGGCCAAAAACGACAGTGTTACCCCTTATGTTTTTTTTTCAGGTCAAAACTTTGACATCCGATATCTCGGCTCTGGAAGGGTCTAGAGCCTCCATTTTTGCGCGCTGGTCGAAGTCTCGTGGCCCTCTGTCAGAATCCAGAGTTTCAAGAAGATCGGAGGGGGTCAAAATTTCGGCCAAAAACGACAGTGTTACCCCTTATGTTTTTTTTTCAGGTCAAAACTTTGACATCCGATATCTCGGCTCTGGAAGGGTCTAGAGCCTCCATTTTTGCGCGCTGGTCGAAGTCTCGTGGCCCTCTGTCAGAATCCAGAGTTTCAAGAAGATCGGAGGGGGTCAAAATTTCAGCCAAAAACGACAGTGTTACCCCTTATGGTTTTTTTTCAGCTCAAAACTTTGACATCCGATATCTCGGCTCTGGAAGGGTCTAGAGCCTCAATTTTTGCGCGCTGGTCGAAGTCTCGTGGCCCTCTGTCAGAATCCAGAGTTTCAAGAAGATCGGAGGGGGTCAAAATTTCGGCCAAAAACGACAGTGTTACCCCTTATGTTTTTTTTTCAGGTCAAAATTTTGACATCCGATATCTCGGCTCTGGATGGGTCTAGAGCCTCCATTTTTGCGCGCTGGTCGAAGTCTCGTGGCCCTCTGTCAGAATCCAGAGTTTCAAGAAGATCGAAGGGGGTCAAAATTTCGGCCAAAAACAACAGTGTTACCCCTTATGTTTTTTTTTTCAGGTCAAAACTTTGACGTCCGATATCTCGGCTCTGGAAGGGTCTAGAGCCTCAATTTTTGCGCGCTGGTCGAAGTCTCGTGGCCCTCTGTCAGAATCCAGAGTTTCAAGAAGATCAGAGGGGGTCAAAATTTCGGCCAAAAACGACAGTGTTACCCCTTATGTTTTTTTTCAGGTCAAAACTTTGACATCCAATATCTCGGCTCTGGAAGGGTCTAGAGCCTCCATTTTTGCGCGCTGGTCGAAGTCTCGTGGCCCTCTGTCAGAATCCAGAGTTTCAAGAAGATCGGAGGGGGTCAAAATTTCGGCCAAAAACGACAGTGTTACCCCTTATGTTTTTTTTTTCTGGTCAAAACTTTGACATCCGATATCTCGGCTCTGGAAGGGTCTAGAGCCTCCATTTTTGCGTGCTGGTCGAAGTCTCGTGGCCCTCTGTCAGAATCCAGAGTTTCAAGAAGATCGGAGGGGGTCAAAATTTCGGCCAAAAACGACAGTGTTACCCCTTATGTTTTTTTTTTCAGGTCAAAACTTTGACATCCGATATCTCGGCTCTGGAAGGGTCTAGAGCCTCCATTTTTGCGCGCTGGTCGAAGTCTCGTGGCCCTCTGTCAGAATCCAGAGTTTCAAGAAGATCGGAGGGGGTCAAAATTTCGGCCAAAAACGACAGTGTTACCCCTTATGTTTTTTTTTTCAGGTCAAAACTTTGACATCCGATATCTCGGCTCTGGAAGGGTCTAGAGCCTCCATTTTTGCGCGCTGGTCGAAGTCTCGTGGCCCTCTGTCAGAATCCAGAGTTTCAAGATGATCGGAGGGGGTCAAAATTTCGGCCAAAAACGACAGTGTTACCCCTTATGTTTTTTTTTTCAGGTCAAAACTTTGACATCCGATATCTCGGCTCTGGAAGGGTCTAGAGCTTCCATTTTTGCGCGCTGGTCGAAGTCTCGTGGCCCTCTGTCAGAATCCAGAGTTTCAAGAAGATCGGAGGGGGTCAAAATTTCGGCCAAAAACGACAGTGTTACCCCTTATGTTTTTTTTTCAGGTCAAAATTTTGACATCCGATATCTCGGCTCTGGAAGGGTCTAGAGCCTCAATTTTTGCGCGCTGGTCGAAGTCTCGTGGCCCTCTGTCAGAATCCAGAGTTTCAAGAAGATCGGAGGGGGTCAAAATTTCGGCCAAAAACGACAGTGTTACCCCTTATGTTTTTTTTTCAGGTCAAAACTTTGACATCCGATATCTCGGCTCTGGAAGGGTCTAGAGCCTCCATTTTTGCGCGCTGGTCGAAGTCTCGTGGCCCTCTGTCAGAATCCAGAGTTTCAAGAAGATCGGAGGGGGTCAAAATTTCGGCCAAAAACGACAGTGTTACCCCTTATGTTTTTTTTTCGGGTCAAAACTTTGACATCCGATATCTCGGCTCTGGAAGGGTCTAGAGCTTCCATTTTTGCGCGCTGGTCGAAGTCTCGTGGCCCTCTGTCAGAATCCAGAGTTTCAAGAAGATCGGAGGGGGTCAAAATTTCGGCCAAAAACGACAGTGTTACCCCTTATGTTTTTTTTTCAGGTCAAAACTTTGACATCCGATATCTCGGCTCTGGAAGGGTCTAGAGCCTCAATTTTTGCGCGCTGGTCGAAGTCTCGTGGCCCTCTGTCAGAATCCAGAGTTTCAAGAAGATCGGAGGGATCAAAATTTCGGCCAAAAACGACAGTGTTACCCCTTATGTTTTTTTTCAGGTCAAAACTTTGACATCCGATATCTCGGCTCTGGAAGGGTCTAGAGCCTCCATTTTTGCGCGCTGGTCGAAGTCTCGTGGCCCTCTGTCAGAATCCAGAGTTTCAAGAAGATCGGAGGGGGTCAAAATTTCGGTCAAAAACGACAGTGTTACCCCTTATGTTTTTTTTTTCGGGTCAAAACTTTGACATCCGATATCTCGGCTCTGGAAGGGTCTAGAGCCTCCATTTTTGCGCGCTGGTCGAAGTCTCGTGGCCCTCTGTCAGAATCCAGAGTTTCAAGAAGATCGGAGGGGGTCAAAATTTCGGCCAAAAACGACAGTGTTACCCCTTATGTTTTTTTTTTCAGGTCAAAACTTTGACATCCGATATCTCGGCTCTGGAAGGGTCTAGAGCCTCAATTTTTGCGCGCTGGTCGAAGTCTCGTGGCCCTCTGTCAGAATCCAGAGTTTCAAGAAGATCGAAGGGGGTCAAAATTTCGGCCAAAAACAACAGTGTTACCCCTTATGTTTTTTTTTTCAGGTCAAAACTTTGACGTCCGATATCTCGGCTCTGGAAGGGTCTAGAGCCTCCATTTTTGCGCGCTGGTCGAAGTCTCGTGGCCCTCTGTCAGAATCCAGAGTTTCAAGAAGATCGGAGGGGGTCAAAATTTCGGCCAAAAACGACAGTGTTACCCCTTATGTTTTTTTTTTTCAGGTCAAAATTTTGACATCCGATATCTCGGCTCTGGATGGGTCTAGAGCCTCCATTTTTGCGCGCTGGTCGAAGTCTCGTGGCCCTCTGTCAGAATCCAGAGTTTCAAGAAGATCGGAGGGGGTCAAAATTTCGGCCAAAAATGACAGTGTTACCCCTTATGTTTTTTTTCTGGTCAAAACTTTGACATCCGATATCCTCGGCTCTGGAAGGGTCTAGAGCCTCCATTTTTGCGCGCTGGTCGAAGTCTCGTGAACCTCTGTCAGAATCCAGAGTTTCAAGAAGATCAGAGGGGGTCAAAATTTCGGCCAAAAACGACAGTGTTACCCCTTATGTTTTTTTTTTCAGGTCAAAACTTTGACATCCGATATCTCGGCTCTGGAAGGGTCTAGAGCCTCAATTTTTGCGCGCTGGTCGAAGTCTCGTGGCCCTCTGTCAGAATCCAGAGTTTCAAGAAGATCGAAGGGGGTCAAAATTTCGGCCAAAAACGACAGTGTTACCCCTTATGTTTTTTTTTTCAGGTCAAAACTTTGACGTCCGATATCTCGGCTCTGGAAGGGTCTAGAGCCTCCATTTTTGCGCGCTGGTCGAAGTCTCGTGGCCCTCTGTCAGAATCCAGAGTTTCAAGAAGATCGGAGGGGGTCAAAATTTCGGCCAAAAACGACAGTGTTACCCCTTATGTTTTTTTTTCAGGTCAAAACTTTGACATCCGATATCTCGGCTCTGGAAGGGTCTAGAGCCTCCATTGTTGCGCGCTGGTCGAAGTCTCGTGGCCCTCTGTCAGAATCCAGAGTTTCAAGAAGATCGGAGGGGGTCAAAATTTCGGCCAAAAACGACAGTGTTACCCCTTATGTTTTTTTTTCAGGTCAAAACTTTGACATCCGATATCTCGGCTCTGGAAGGGTCTAGAGCCTCCATTTTTGCGCGCTGGTCGAAGTCTCGTGGCCCTCTGTCAGAATCCAGAGTTTCAAGAAGATCGGAGGGGGTCAAAATTTCGGCCAAAAACGACAGTGTTACCCCTTATGTTTTTTTTTCAGGTCAAAACTTTGACATCCGATATCTCGGCTCTGGAAGGGTCTAGAGCCTCCATTTTTGCGCGCTGGTCGAAGTCTCGTGGCCCTCTGTCAGAATCCAGAGTTTCAAGAAGATCGGAGGGGGTCAAAATTTCAGCCAAAAACGACAGTGTTACCCCTTATGGTTTTTTTTCAGCTCAAAACTTTGACATCCGATATCTCGGCTCTGGAAGGGTCTAGAGCCTCAATTTTTGCGCGCTGGTCGAAGTCTCGTGGCCCTCTGTCAGAATCCAGAGTTTCAAGAAGATCGGAGGGGGTCAAAATTTCGGCCAAAAACGACAGTGTTACCCCTTATGTTTTTTTTTCAGGTCAAAATTTTGACATCCGATATCTCGGCTCTGGATGGGTCTAGAGCCTCCATTTTTGCGCGCTGGTCGAAGTCTCGTGGCCCTCTGTCAGAATCCAGAGTTTCAAGAAGATCGAAGGGGGTCAAAATTTCGGCCAAAAACAACAGTGTTACCCCTTATGTTTTTTTTTCAGGTCAAAACTTTGACGTCCGATATCTCGGCTCTGGAAGGGTCTAGAGCCTCAATTTTTGCGCGCTGGTCGAAGTCTCGTGGCCCTCTGTCAGAATCCAGAGTTTCAAGAAGATCGGAGGGGGTCAAAATTTCGGCCAAAAACGACAGTGTTACCCCTTATGTTTTTTTTTTCAGGTCAAAACTTTGACATCCGATATCTCGGCTCTGGAAGGGTCTAGAGCCTCCATTTTTGCACGCTGGTCGAAGTCTCGTGGCCCTCTGTCAGAATCCAGAGTTTCAAGATGATCGGAGGGGGTCAAAATTTCGGCCAAAAACGACAGTGTTACCCCTTATGTTTTTTTTTTTCAGGTCAAAACTTTGACATCCGATATCTCGGCTCTGGAAGGGTCTAGAGCTTCCATTTTTGCGCGCTGGTCGAAGTCTCGTGGCCCTCTGTCAGAATCCAGAGTTTCAAGAAGATCGGAGGGGGTCAAAATTTCGGCCAAAAACGACAGTGTTACCCCTTATGTTTTTTTTTTCAGGTCAAAATTTTGACATCCGATATCTCGGCTCTGGAAGGGTCTAGAGCCTAAATTTTTGCGCGCTGGTCGAAGTCTCGTGGCCCTCTGTCAGAATCCAGAGTTTCAAGAAGATCGGAGGGGGTCAAAATTTCGGCCAAAAACGACAGTGTTACCCCTTATGTTTTTTTTTCAGGTCAAAACTTTGACATCCGATATCTCGGCTCTGGAAGGGTCTAGAGCCTCCATTTTTGCGCGCTGGTCGAAGTCTCGTGGCCCTCTGTCAGAATCCAGAGTTTCAAGAAGATCGGAGGGGGTCAAAATTTCGGCCAAAAACGACAGTGTTACCCCTTATGTTTTTTTTTCGGGTCAAAACTTTGACATCCGATATCTCGGCTCTGGAAGGGTCTAGAGCTTCCATTTTTGCGCGCTGGTCGAAGTCTCGTGGCCCTCTGTCAGAATCCAGAGTTTCAAGAAGATCGGAGGGGGTCAAAATTTCGGCCAAAAACGACAGTGTTACCCCTTATGTTTTTTTTTCAGGTCAAAACTTTGACATCCGATATCTCGGCTCTGGAAGGGTCTAGAGCCTCAATTTTTGCGCGCTGGTCGAAGTCTCGTGGCCCTCTGTCAGAATCCAGAGTTTCAAGAAGATCGGAGGGATCAAAATTTCGGCCAAAAACGACAGTGTTACCCCTTATGTTTTTTTTCAGGTCAAAACTTTGACATCCGATATCTCGGCTCTGGAAGGGTCTAGAGCCTCCATTTTTGCGTGCTGGTCGAAGTCTCGTGGCCCTCTGTCAGAATCCAGAGTTTCAAGAAGATCGGAGGGGGTCAAAATTTCGGTCAAAAACGACAGTGTTACCCCTTATGTTTTTTTTTTCGGGTCAAAACTTTGACATCCGATATCTCGGCTCTGGAAGGGTCTAGAGCCTCCATTTTTGCGCGCTGGTCGAAGTCTCGTGGCCCTCTGTCAGAATCCAGAGTTTCAAGAAGATCGGAGGGGGTCAAAATTTCGGCCAAAAACGACAGTGTTACCCCTTATGTTTTTTTTTTCAGGTCAAAACTTTGACATCCGATATCTCGGCTCTGGAAGGGTCTAGAGCCTCAATTTTTGCGCGCTGGTCGAAGTCTCGTGGCCCTCTGTCAGAATCCAGAGTTTCGAGAAGATCGAAGGGGGTCAAAATTTCGGCCAAAAACAACAGTGTTACCCCTTATGTTTTTTTTTTCAGGTCAAAACTTTGACGTCCGATATCTCGGCTCTGGAAGGGTCTAGAGCCTCCATTTTTGCGCGCTGGTCGAAGTCTCGTGGCCCTCTGTCAGAATCCAGAGTTTCAAGAAGATCGGAGGGGGTCAAAATTTCGGCCAAAAACGACAGTGTTACCCCTTATGTTTTTTTTTTTTTCAGGTCAAAATTTTGACATCCGATATCTCGGCTCTGGATGGGTCTAGAGCCTCCATTTTTGCGCGCTGGTCGAAGTCTCGTGGCCCTCTGTCAGAATCCAGAGTTTCAAGAAGATCGGAGGGGGTCAAAATTTCGGCCAAAAACGACAGTGTTACCCCTTATGTTTTTTTTTCAGGTCAAAACTTTGACATCCGATATCTCGGCTCTGGAAGGGTCTAGAGCCTCCATTTTTGCGCGCTGGTCGAAGTCTCGTGGCCCTCTGTCAGAATCCAGAGTTTCAAGAAGATCGGAGGGGGTCAAAATTTCGGCCAAAAACGACAGTGTTACCCCTTATGTTTTTTTTTTCAGGTCAAAACTTTGACATCCGATATCTCGGCTCTGGAAGGGTCTAGAGCCTCCATTTTTGCGCGCTGGTCGAAGTCTCGTGGCCCTCTGTCAGAATCCAGAGTTTCAAGAAGATCGGAGGGGGTCAAAATTTCGGCCAAAAACGACAGTGTTACCCCTTATGTTTTTTTTTCAGGTCAAAACTTTGACATCCGATATCTCGGCTCTGGAAGGGTCTAGAGCCTCCATTTTTGCGCGCTGGTCGAAGTCTCGTGGCCCTCTGTCAGAATCCAGAGTTTCAAGAAGATCGGAGGGGGTCAAAATTTCGGCCAAAAACGACAGTGTTACCCCTTATGTTTTTTTTTTCAGGTCAAAACTTTGACATCCGATATCTCGGCTCTGGAAGGGTCTAGAGCCTCCATTTTTGCGCGCTGGTCGAAGTCTCGTGGCCCTCTGTCAGAATCCAGAGTTTCAAGAAGATCGGAGAGGGTCAAAATTTCGGCCAAAAACGACAGTGTTACCCCTTATGTTTTTTTTTCAGGTCAAAATTTTGACATCCGATATCTCGGCTCTGGAAGGGTCTAGAGCCTCAATTTTTGCGCGCTGGTCGAAGTCTCGTGGCCCTCTGTCAGAATCCAGAGTTTCAAGAAGTTCGGAGGGGGTCAAAATTTCGGCCAAAAACGACAGTGTTACCCCTTATGTTTTTTTTTCAGGTCAAAATTTTGACATCCGATATCTCGGCTCTGGATGGGTCTAGAGCCTCCATTTTTGCGCGCTGGTCGAAGTCTCGTGGCCCTCTGTCAGAATCCAGAGTTTCAAGAAGATCGAAGGGGGTCAAAATTTCGGCCAAAAACGACAGTGTTACCCCTTATGTTTTTTTTTCAGGTCAAAACTTTGACATCCAATATCTCGGCTCTGGAAGGGTCTAGAGCCTCCATTTTTGCGCGCTGGTCGAAGTCTCGTGGCCCTCTGTCAGAATCCAGAGTTTCAAGAAGATCGGAGGGGGTCAAAATTTCGGCCAAAAACGACAGTGTTACCCCTTATGTTTTTTTTTTCGGGTCAAAACTTTGACATCCGATATCTCGGCTCTGGAAGGGTCTAGAGCTTCCATTTTTGCGCGCTGGTCGAAGTCTCGTGGCCCTCTGTCAGAATCCAGAGTTTTAAGAAGATCGGAGGGGGTCAAAATTTCGGCCAAAAACTACAGTGTTACCCCTTATGTTTTTTTTTCAGCTCAAAACTTTGACATCCGATATCTCGGCTCTGGAAGGGTCTAGAGCCTCAATTTTTGCGCGCTGGTCGAAGTCTCGTGGCCCTCTGTCAGAATCCAGAGTTTCAAGAAGATCGGAGGGGGTCAAACTTTCGGCCAAAAACGACAGTGTTACCCCTTATGTTTTTTTTTTCAGGTCAAAACTTTGACATCCGATATCTCGGCTCTGGATGGGTCTAGAGCCTCCATTTTTGCGCGCTGGTCGAAGTCTCGTGGCCCTCTGTCAGAATCCAGAGTTTCAAGAAGATCGGAGGGGGTCAAAATTTCGGCCAAAAACGACAGTGTTACCCCTTATGTTTTTTTTCAGGTCAAAACTTTGACATCCGATATCTCGGCTCTGGAAGGGTCTAGAGCCTCCATTTTTGCGCGCTGGTCGAAGTCTCGTGGCCCTCTGTCAGAATCCAGAGTTTCAAGAAGATCGGAGGGGGTCAAAATTTCGGCCAAAAACGACAGTGTTACCCCTTATGTTTTTTTTTCAGGTCAAAACTTTGACATCCGATATCTCGGCTCTGGAAGGGTCTAGAGCCTCCATTTTTGCGCGCTGGTCGAAGTCTCGTGGCCCTCTGTCAGAATCCAGAGTTTCAAGAAGATCGGAGGGGGTCAAAATTTCGGCCAAAAACGACAGTGTTACCCCTTATGTTTTTTTTTTCAGGTCAAAACTTTGACGTCCGATATCTCGGCTCTGGAAGGGTCTAGAGCCTCCATTTTTGCGCGCTGGTCGAAGTCTCGTGGCCCTCTGTCAGAATCCAGAGTTTCAAGAAGATCGGAGACGGTCAAAATTTCGGCCAAAAACGACAGTGTTACCCCTTATGTTTTTTTTCAGGTCAAAACCTTGACATCCGATATCTCGGCTCTGGAAGGGTCTAGAGCCTCCATTTTTGCGCGCTGGTCGAAGTCTCGTGGCCTTCTGTCAGAATCCAGAGTTTCAAGAAGATCGGAGGGGGTCAAAATTTCGGCCAAAAATGACAGTGTTACCCCTTATGTTTTTTTTCTGGTCAAAACTTTGACATCCGATATCCTCGGCTCTGGAAGGGTCTAGAGCCTCCATTTTTGCGCGCTGGTCGAAGTCTCGTGAACCTCTGTCAGAATCCAGAGTTTCAAGAAGATCAGAGGGGGTCAAAATTTCGGCCAAAAACGACAGTGTTACCCCTTATGTTTTTTTTTTCAGGTCAAAACTTTGACATCCGATATCTCGGCTCTGGAAGGGTCTAGAGCCTCAATTTTTGCGCGCTGGTCGAAGTCTCGTGGCCCTCTGTCAGAATCCAGAGTTTCAAGAAGATCGAAGGGGGTCAAAATTTCGGCCAAAAACGACAGTGTTACCCCTTATGTTTTTTTTTCAGGTCAAAACTTTGACGTCCGATATCTCGGCTCTGGAAGGGTCTAGAGCCTCCATTTTTGCGCGCTGGTCGAAGTCTCGTGGCCCTCTGTCAGAATCCAGAGTTTCAAGAAGATCGGAGGGGGTCAAAATTTCGGCCAAAAACGACAGTGTTACCCCTTATGTTTTTTTTTCAGGTCAAAACTTTGACATCCGATATCTCGGCTCTGGAAGGGTCTAGAGCCTCCATTTTTGCGCGCTGGTCGAAGTCTCGTGGCCCTCTGTCAGAATCCAGAGTTTCAAGAAGATCGGAGGGGGTCAAAATTTCGGCCAAAAACGACAGTGTTACCCCTTATGTTTTTTTTTCAGGTCAAAACTTTGACATCCGATATCTCGGCTCTGGAAGGGTCTAGAGCCTCCATTTTTGCGCGCTGGTCGAAGTCTCGTGGCCCTCTGTCAGAATCCAGAGTTTCAAGAAGATCGGAGGGGGTCAAAATTTCAGCCAAAAACGACAGTGTTACCCCTTATGGTTTTTTTTCAGCTCAAAACTTTGACATCCGATATCTCGGCTCTGGAAGGGTCTAGAGCCTCAATTTTTGCGCGCTGGTCGAAGTCTCGTGGCCCTCTGTCAGAATCCAGAGTTTCAAGAAGATCGGAGGGGGTCAAAATTTCGGCCAAAAACGACAGTGTTACCCCTTATGTTTTTTTTTCAGGTCAAAATTTTGACATCCGATATCTCGGCTCTGGATGGGTCTAGAGCCTCCATTTTTGCGCGCTGGTCGAAGTCTCGTGGCCCTCTGTCAGAATCCAGAGTTTCAAGAAGATCGAAGGGGGTCAAAATTTCGGCCAAAAACAACAGTGTTACCCCTTATGTTTTTTTTTTCAGGTCAAAACTTTGACGTCCGATATCTCGGCTCTGGAAGGGTCTAGAGCCTCAATTTTTGCGCGCTGGTCGAAGTCTCGTGGCCCTCTGTCAGAATCCAGAGTTTCAAGAAGATCAGAGGGGGTCAAAATTTCGGCCAAAAACGACAGTGTTACCCCTTATGTTTTTTTTCAGGTCAAAACTTTGACATCCAATATCTCGGCTCTGGAAGGGTCTAGAGCCTCCATTTTTGCGCGCTGGTCGAAGTCTCGTGGCCCTCTGTCAGAATCCAGAGTTTCAAGAAGATTGGAGGGGGTCAAAATTTCGGCCAAAAACGACAGTGTTACCCCTTATGTTTTTTTTTTCTGGTCAAAACTTTGACATCCGATATCTCGGCTCTGGAAGGGTCTAGAGCCTCCATTTTTGCGTGCTGGTCGAAGTCTCGTGGCCCTCTGTCAGAATCCAGAGTTTCAAGAAGATCGGAGGGGGTCAAAATTTCGGCCAAAAACGACAGTGTTACCCCTTATGTTTTTTTTTTCAGGTCAAAACTTTGACATCCGATATCTCGGCTCTGGAAGGGTCTAGAGCCTCCATTTTTGCGCGCTGGTCGAAGTCTCGTGGCCCTCTGTCAGAATCCAGAGTTTCAAGAAGATCGGAGGGGGTCAAAATTTCGGCCAAAAACGACAGTGTTACCCCTTATGTTTTTTTTTTCAGGTCAAAACTTTGACATCCGATATCTCGGCTCTGGAAGGGTCTAGAGCCTCCATTTTTGCGCGCTGGTCGAAGTCTCGTGGCCCTCTGTCAGAATCCAGAGTTTCAAGATGATCGGAGGGGGTCAAAATTTCGGCCAAAAACGACAGTGTTACCCCTTATGTTTTTTTTTTCAGGTCAAAACTTTGACATCCGATATCTCAGCTCTGGAAGGGTCTAGAGCTTCCATTTTTGCGCGCTGGTCGAAGTCTCGTGGCCCTCTGTCAGAATCCAGAGTTTCAAGAAGATCGGAGGGGGTCAAAATTTCGGCCAAAAACGACAGTGTTACCCCTTATGTTTTTTTTTCAGGTCAAAATTTTGACATCCGATATCTCGGCTCTGGAAGGGTCTAGAGCCTCAATTTTTGCGCGCTGGTCGAAGTCTCGTGGCCCTCTGTCAGAATCCAGAGTTTCAAGAAGATCGGAGGGGGTCAAAATTTCGGCCAAAAACGACAGTGTTACCCCTTATGTTTTTTTTTCAGGTCAAAACTTTGACATCCGATATCTCGGCTCTGGAAGGGTCTAGAGCCTCCATTTTTGCGCGCTGGTCGAAGTCTCGTGGCCCTCTGTCAGAATCCAGAGTTTCAAGAAGATCGGAGGGGGTCAAAATTTCGGCCAAAAACGACAGTGTTACCCCTTATGTTTTTTTTTCGGGTCAAAACTTTGACATCCGATATCTCGGCTCTGGAAGGGTCTAGAGCTTCCATTTTTGCGCGCTGGTCGAAGTCTCGTGGCCCTCTGTCAGAATCCAGAGTTTCAAGAAGATCGGAGGGGGTCAAAATTTCGGCCAAAAACGACAGTGTTACCCCTTATGTTTTTTTTTCAGGTCAAAACTTTGACATCCGATATCTCGGCTCTGGAAGGGTCTAGAGCCTCAATTTTTGCGCGCTGGTCGAAGTCTCGTGGCCCTCTGTCAGAATCCAGAGTTTCAAGAAGATCGGAGGGATCAAAATTTCGGCCAAAAACGACAGTGTTACCCCTTATGTTTTTTTTCAGGTCAAAACTTTGACATCCGATATCTCGGCTCTGGAAGGGTCTAGAGCCTCCATTTTTGCGCGCTGGTCGAAGTCTCGTGGCCCTCTGTCAGAATCCAGAGTTTCAAGAAGATCGGAGGGGGTCAAAATTTCGGTCAAAAACGACAGTGTTACCCCTTATGTTTTTTTTTTCGGGTCAAAACTTTGACATCCGATATCTCGGCTCTGGAAGGGTCTAGAGCCTCCATTTTTGCGCGCTGGTCGAAGTCTCGTGGCCCTCTGTCAGAATCCAGAGTTTCAAGAAGATCGGAGGGGGTCAAAATTTCGGCCAAAAACGACAGTGTTACCCCTTATGTTTTTTTTTTCAGGTCAAAACTTTGACATCCGATATCTCGGCTCTGGAAGGGTCTAGAGCCTCAATTTTTGCGCGCTGGTCGAAGTCTCGTGGCCCTCTGTCAGAATCCAGAGTTTCAAGAAGATCGAAGGGGGTCAAAATTTCGGCCAAAAACAACAGTGTTACCCCTTATGTTTTTTTTTTCAGGTCAAAACTTTGACGTCCGATATCTCGGCTCTGGAAGGGTCTAGAGCCTCCATTTTTGCGCGCTGGTCGAAGTCTCGTGGCCCTCTGTCAGAATCCAGAGTTTCAAGAAGATCGGAGGGGGTCAAAATTTCGGCCAAAAACGACAGTGTTACCCCTTATGTTTTTTTTTTTTCAGGTCAAAATTTTGACATCCGATATCTCGGCTCTGGATGGGTCTAGAGCCTCCATTTTTGCGCGCTGGTCGAAGTCTCGTGGCCCTCTGTCAGAATCCAGAGTTTCAAGAAGATCGGAGGGGGTCAAAATTTCGGCCAAAAATGACAGTGTTACCCCTTATGTTTTTTTTCTGGTCAAAACTTTGACATCCGATATCCTCGGCTCTGGAAGGGTCTAGAGCCTCCATTTTTGCGCGCTGGTCGAAGTCTCGTGAACCTCTGTCAGAATCCAGAGTTTCAAGAAGATCAGAGGGGGTCAAAATTTCGGCCAAAAACGACAGTGTTACCCCTTATGTTTTTTTTTTCAGGTCAAAACTTTGACATCCGATATCTCGGCTCTGGAAGGGTCTAGAGCCTCAATTTTTGCGCGCTGGTCGAAGTCTCGTGGCCCTCTGTCAGAATCCAGAGTTTCAAGAAGATCGAAGGGGGTCAAAATTTCGGCCAAAAACGACAGTGTTACCCCTTATGTTTTTTTTTCAGGTCAAAACTTTGACGTCCGATATCTCGGCTCTGGAAGGGTCTAGAGCCTCCATTTTTGCGCGCTGGTCGAAGTCTCGTGGCCCTCTGTCAGAATCCAGAGTTTCAAGAAGATCGGAGGGGGTCAAAATTTCGGCCAAAAACGACAGTGTTACCCCTTATGTTTTTTTTTCAGGTCAAAACTTTGACATCCGATATCTCGGCTCTGGAAGGGTCTAGAGCCTCCATTTTTGCGCGCTGGTCGAAGTCTCGTGGCCCTCTGTCAGAATCCAGAGTTTCAAGAAGATCGGAGGGGGTCAAAATTTCGGCCAAAAACGACAGTGTTACCCCTTATGTTTTTTTTTCAGGTCAAAACTTTGACATCCGATATCTCGGCTCTGGAAGGGTCTAGAGCCTCCATTGTTGCGCGCTGGTCGAAGTCTCGTGGCCCTCTGTCAGAATCCAGAGTTTCAAGAAGATCGGAGGGGGTCAAAATTTCGGCCAAAAACGACAGTGTTACCCCTTATGTTTTTTTTTCAGGTCAAAATTTTGACATCCGATATCTCGGCTCTGGATGGGTCTAGAGCCTCCATTTTTGCGCGCTGGTCGAAGTCTCGTGGCCCTCTGTCAGAATCCAGAGTTTCAAGAAGATCGAAGGGGGTCAAAATTTCGGCCAAAAACAACAGTGTTACCCCTTATGTTTTTTTTTCAGGTCAAAACTTTGACGTCCGATATCTCGGCTCTGGAAGGGTCTAGAGCCTCAATTTTTGCGCGCTGGTCGAAGTCTCGTGGCCCTCTGTCAGAATCCAGAGTTTCAAGAAGATCGGAGGGGGTCAAAATTTCGGCCAAAAACGACAGTGTTACCCCTTATGTTTTTTTTTTCAGGTCAAAACTTTGACATCCGATATCTCGGCTCTGGAAGGGTCTAGAGCCTCCATTTTTGCACGCTGGTCGAAGTCTCGTGGCCCTCTGTCAGAATCCAGAGTTTCAAGATGATCGGAGGGGGTCAAAATTTCGGCCAAAAACGACAGTGTTACCCCTTATGTTTTTTTTTTTCAGGTCAAAACTTTGACATCCGATATCTCGGCTCTGGAAGGGTCTAGAGCTTCCATTTTTGCGCGCTGGTCGAAGTCTCGTGGCCCTCTGTCAGAATCCAGAGTTTCAAGAAGATCGGAGGGGGTCAAAATTTCGGCCAAAAACGACAGTGTTACCCCTTATGTTTTTTTTTCAGGTCAAAAGTTTGACATCCGATATCTCGGCTCTGGAAGGGTCTAGAGCCTCAATTTTTGCGCGCTGGTCGAAGTCTCGTGGCCCTCTGTCAGAATCCAGAGTTTCAAGAAGATCGGAGGGGGTCAAAATTTCGGCCAAAAACGACAGTGTTACCCCTTATGTTTTTTTTTTCAGGTCAAAACTTTGACATCCGATATCTCGGCTCTGGAAGGGTCTAGAGCCTCCATTTTTGCGCGCTGGTCGAAGTCTCGTGGCCCTCTGTCAGAATCCAGAGTTTCAAGAAGATCGGAGGGGGTCAAAATTTCGGCCAAAAACGACAGTGTTACCCCTTATGTTTTTTTTTCAGGTCAAAACTTTGACATCCGATATCTCGGCTCTGGAAGGGTCTAGAGCCTCAATTTTTGCGCGCTGGTCGAAGTCTCGTGGCCCTCTGTCAGAATCCAGAGTTTCAAGAAGATCGGAGGGATCAAAATTTCGGCCAAAAACGACAGTGTTACCCCTTATGTTTTTTTTCAGGTCAAAACTTTGACATCCGATATCTCGGCTCTGGAAGGGTCTAGAGCCTCCATTTTTGCGTGCTGGTCGAAGTCTCGTGGCCCTCTGTCAGAATCCAGAGTTTCAAGAAGATCGGAGGGGGTCAAAATTTCGGCCAAAAACGACAGTGTTACCCCTTATGTTTTTTTTTTCAGGTCAAAACTTTGACATCCGATATCTCGGCTCTGGAAGGGTCTAGAGCCTCAATTTTTGCGCGCTGGTCGAAGTCTCGTGGCCCTCTGTCAGAATCCAGAGTTTCAAGAAGATCGAAGGGGGTCAAAATTTCGGCCAAAAACAACAGTGTTACCCCTTATGTTTTTTTTTCAGGTCAAAACTTTGACGTCCGATATCTCGGCTCTGGAAGGGTCTAGAGCCTCCATTTTTGCGCGCTGGTCGAAGTCTCGTGGCCCTCTGTCAGAATCCAGAGTTTCAAGAAGATCGGAGGGGGTCAAAATTTCGGCCAAAAACGACAGTGTTACCCCTTATGTTTTTTTTTTTTTCAGGTCAAAATTTTGACATCCGATATCTCGGCTCTGGATGGGTCTAGAGCCTCCATTTTTGCGCGCTGGTCGAAGTCTCGTGGCCCTCTGTCAGAATCCAGAGTTTCAAGAAGATCGGAGGGGGTCAAAATTTCGGCCAAAAACGACAGTGTTACCCCTTATGTTTTTTTTTCAGGTCAAAACTTTGACATCCGATATCTCGGCTCTGGAAGGGTCTAGAGCCTCCATTTTTGCGCGCTGGTCGAAGTCTCGTGGCCCTCTGTCAGAATCCAGAGTTTCAAGAAGATCGGAGGGGGTCAAAATTTCGGCCAAAAACGACAGTGTTACCCCTTATGTTTTTTTTTTCAGGTCAAAACTTTGACATCCGATATCTCGGCTCTGGAAGGGTCTAGAGCCTCCATTTTTGCGCGCTGGTCGAAGTCTCGTGGCCCTCTGTCAGAATCCAGAGTTTCAAGAAGATCGGAGGGGGTCAAAATTTCGGCCAAAAACGACAGTGTTACCCCTTATGTTTTTTTTTCAGGTCAAAACTTTGACATCCGATATCTCGGCTCTGGAAGGGTCTAGAGCCTCCATTTTTGCGCGCTGGTCGAAGTCTCGTGGCCCTCTGTCAGAATCCAGAGTTTCAAGAAGATCGGAGGGGGTCAAAATTTCGGCCAAAAACGACAGTGTTACCCCTTATGTTTTTTTTTTCAGGTCAAAACTTTGACATCCGATATCTCGGCTCTGGAAGGGTCTAGAGCCTCCATTTTTGCGCGCTGGTCGAAGTCTCGTGGCCCTCTGTCAGAATCCAGAGTTTCAAGAAGATCGGAGAGGGTCAAAATTTCGGCCAAAAACGACAGTGTTACCCCTTATGTTTTTTTTTCAGGTCAAAATTTTGACATCCGATATCTCGGCTCTGGAAGGGTCTAGAGCCTCAATTTTTGCGCGCTGGTCGAAGTCTCGTGGCCCTCTGTCAGAATCCAGAGTTTCAAGAAGTTCGGAGGGGGTCAAAATTTCGGCCAAAAACGACAGTGTTACCCCTTATGTGTTTTTTTCAGGTCAAAATTTTGACATCCGATATCTCGGCTCTGGATGGGTCTAGAGCCTCCATTTTTGCGCGCTGGTCGAAGTCTCGTGGCCCTCTGTCAGAATCCAGAGTTTCAAGAAGATCGAAGGGGGTCAAAATTTCGGCCAAAAACGACAGTGTTACCCCTTATGTTTTTTTTTCAGGTCAAAACTTTGACATCCAATATCTCGGCTCTGGAAGGGTCTAGAGCCTCCATTTTTGCGCGCTGGTCGAAGTCTCGTGGCCCTCTGTCAGAATCCAGAGTTTCAAGAAGATCGGAGGGGGTCAAAATTTCGGCCAAAAACGACAGTGTTACCCCTTATGTTTTTTTTTTCAGGTCAAAACTTTGACATCCGATATCTCGGCTCTGGAAGGGTCTAGAGCCTCCATTTTTGCGCGCTGGTCGAAGTCTCGTGGCCCTCTGTCAGAATCCAGAGTTTCAAGAAGATCGGAGGGGGTCAAAATTTCGGCCAAAAACGACAGTGTTACCCCTTATGTTTTTTTTTCAGGTCAAAACTTTGACATCCGATATCTCGGCTCTGGAAGGGTCTAGAGCCTCCATTTTTGCGCGCTGGTCGAAGTCTCGTGGCCCTCTGTCAGAATCCAGAGTTTCAAGAAGATCGGAGGGGGTCAAAATTTCGGCCAAAAACGACAGTGTTACCCCTTATGTTTTTTTTTTCAGGTCAAAACTTTGACATCCGATATCTCGGCTCTGGAAGGGTCTAGAGCCTCCATTTTTGCGCGCTGGTCGAAGTCTCGTGGCCCTCTGTCAGAATCCAGAGTTTCAAGAAGATCGGAGAGGGTCAAAATTTCGGCCAAAAACGACAGTGTTACCCCTTATGTTTTTTTTTCAGGTCAAAATTTTGACATCCGATATCTCGGCTCTGGAAGGGTCTAGAGCCTCAATTTTTGCGCGCTGGTCGAAGTCTCGTGGCCCTCTGTCAGAATCCAGAGTTTCAAGAAGTTCGGAGGGGGTCAAAATTTCGGCCAAAAACGACAGTGTTACCCCTTATGTTTTTTTTTCAGGTCAAAATTTTGACATCCGATATCTCGGCTCTGGATGGGTCTAGAGCCTCCATTTTTGCGCGCTGGTCGAAGTCTCGTGGCCCTCTGTCAGAATCCAGAGTTTCAAGAAGATCGAAGGGGGTCAAAATTTCGGCCAAAAACGACAGTGTTACCCCTTATGTTTTTTTTTCAGGTCAAAACTTTGACATCC
The DNA here is from genome assembly GCA_038021265.1 of Cyprinella venusta. Classification (NCBI taxonomy): domain Eukaryota; kingdom Metazoa; phylum Chordata; class Actinopteri; order Cypriniformes; family Leuciscidae; genus Cyprinella; species Cyprinella venusta. The sequence goes on along the minus strand of CM075881.1, from coordinate 10,854,996 downwards.
AATATCTCGGCTCTGGAAGGGTCTAGAGCCTCCATTTTTGCGCGCTGGTCGAAGTCTCGTGGCCCTCTGTCAGAATCCAAAGTTTCAAGAAGATCGGAGGGGGTCAAAATTTCGGCCAAAAACGACAGTGTTACCCCTTATGTTTTTTTTTTCGGGTCAAAACTTTGACATCCGATATCTCGGCTCTGGAAGGGTCTAGAGCTTCCATTTTTGCGCGCTGGTCGAAGTCTCGTGGCCCTCTGTCAGAATCCAGAGTTTTAAGAAGATCGGAGGGGGTCAAAATTTCGGCCAAAAACTACAGTGTTACCCCTTATGTTTTTTTTTCAGCTCAAAACTTTGACATCCGATATCTCGGCTCTGGAAGGGTCTAGAGCCTCAATTTTTGCGCGCTGGTCGAAGTCTCGTGGCCCTCTGTCAGAATCCAGAGTTTCAAGAAGATCGGAGGGGGTCAAAATTTCGGCCAAAAACGACAGTGTTACCCCTTATGTTTTTTTTTTTCAGGTCAAAATTTTGACATCCGATATCTCGGCTCTGGATGGGTCTAGAGCCTCCATTTTTGCGCGCTGGTCGAAGTCTCGTGGCCCTCTGTCAGATTCCAGAGTTTCAAGAAGATCGGAGGGGGTCAAAATTTCGGCCAAAAACGACAGTGTTACCCCTTATGTTTTTTTAAAAAAAACACTGTTGTTTTTGGCCGAAATTTTGACCCCCTTCGATCTTCTTGAAACTCTGGATTCTGACAGAGGGCCACGAGACTTCGACCAGCGCGAAAAAATTGAGGCTCTAGACCCTTCCAGAGCCGAGATATCGGATGTCAAAGTTTTGACCTGAAAAAAAAACATAAGGGGTAACACTGTCGTTTTTGGCCGAAATTTTGACCCCCTCCGATCTTCTTGAAACTCTGTATTCTGACAGAGGGCCACGAGACTTCGACCAGCGCGCAAAAATGGAGGCTCTAGGACCTTCCAGAGCCGAGATATCGGATGTCAAAGTCTTGACCCGAAAAAAAAACATAAGGGGTAACACTGTCGTTTTTGACCGAAATTTTGACCCCCTCCGATCTTCTTGAAACTCTGGATTCTGACAGAGGGCCACGAGACTTCGACCAGCGCGCAAAAATGGAGGCTCTAGACCCTTCCAGAGCCGAGATATCGGATGTCAAAGTTTTGACCTGAAAAAAAACATAAGGGGTAACACTGTCGTTTTTGGCCGAAATTTTGACCCCCTCCGATCTTCTTGAAACTCTGGATTCTGACAGAGGGCCACGAGACTTCGACCAGCGCGCAAAAATTGAGGCTCTAGACCCTTCCAGAGCCGAGATATCGGATGTCAAAATTTTGACCTGAAAAAAAAAACATAAGGGGTAACACTGTCGTTTTTGGCCGAAATTTTGACCCCCTCCGATCTTCTTGAAACTCTGGATTCTGACAGAGGGCCACGAGACTTCGACCAGCGCGCAAAAATGGAAGCTCTAGACCCTTCCAGAGCCGAGATATCGGATGTCAAAGTTTTGACCCGAAAAAAAAAACATAAGGGGTAACACTGTCGTTTTTGGCCGAAATTTTGACCCCCTCCGATCTTCTTGAAACTCTGGATTCTGACAGAGGGCCACGAGACTTCGACCAGCGCGCAAAAATGGAGGCTCTAGACCCTTCCAGAGCCGAGATATCGGATGTCAAAGTTTTGACCTGAAAAAAAAACATAAGGGGTAACACTGTCGTTTTTGGCCGAAATTTTGACCCCCTCCGATCTTTTTGAAACTCTGGATTCTGACAGAGGGCCACGAGACTTCGACCAGCACGCAAAAATGGAGGCTCTAGACCCTTCCAGAGCCGAGATATCGGATGTCAAAGTTTTGACCTGAAAAAAAAAACATAAGGGGTAACACTGTCGTTTTTGGCCGAAATTTTGACCCCCTCCAATCTTCTTGAAACTCTGGATTCTGACAGAGGGCCACGAGACTTCGACCAGCGCGCAAAAATGGAGGCTCTAGACCCTTCCAGAGCCGAGATATTGGATGTCAAAGTTTTGACCTGAAAAAAAAACATAAGGGGTAACACTGTCGTTTTTGGCCGAAATTTTGACCCCCTTCGATCTTCTTGAAACTCTGGATTCTGACAGAGGGCCACGAGACTTCGACCAGCGCGCAAAAATTGAGGCTCTAGACCCTTCCAGAGCCGAGATATCGGATGTCAAAGTTTTGACCTGAAAAAAAAACATAAGGGGTAACACTGTCGTTTTTGGCCGAAATTTTGACCCCCTCCGATCTTCTTGAAACTCTGGATTCTGACAGAGGGCCACGAGACTTCGACCAGCGCGCAAAAATGGAGGCTCTAGACCCTTCCAGAGCCGAGATATTGGATGTCAAAGTTTTGACCTGAAAAAAAAACATAAGGGGTAACACTGTCGTTTTTGGCCGAAATTTTGACCCCCTTCGATCTTCTTGAAACTCTGGATTCTGACAGAGGGCCACGAGACTTCGACCAGCGCGCAAAAATTGAGGCTCTAGACCCTTCCAGAGCCGAGATATCGGATGTCAAAGTTTTGACCTGAAAAAAAAAACAATAAGGGGTAACACTGTCGTTTTTGGCCGAAATTTTGACCCCCTCCGATCTTCTTGAAACTCTGGATTCTGACAGAGGGCCACGAGACTTCGACCAGCGCGCAAAAATGGAGGCTCTAGACCCTTCCAGAGCCGAGATATCGGATGTCAAAGTTTTGACCTGAAAAAAAAAACATAAGGGGTAACACTGTCGTTTTTGGCCGAAATTTTGACCCCCTCCGATCTTCTTGAAACTCTGGATTCTGACAGAGGGCCACGAGACTTCGACCAGCACGCAAAAAAGGAGGCTCTAGACCCTTCCAGAGCCGAGATATCGGATGTCAAAGTTTTGACCTGAAAAAAAAAACATAAGGGGTAACACTGTCGTTTTTGGCCGAAATTTTGACCCCCTCCGATCTTCTTGAAACTCTGGATTCTGACAGAGGGCCACGAGACTTCGACCAGCGCGCAAAAATGGAGGCTCTAGACCCTTCCAGAGCCGAGATATCGGATGTCAAAGTTTTGACCTGAAAAAAAAAACATAAGGGGTAACACTGTCGTTTTTGGCCGAAATTTTGACCCCCTCCGATCTTCTTGAAACTCTGGATTCTGACAGAGGGCCACGAGACTTCGACCAGCGCGCAAAAATGGAGGCTCTAGACCCTTCCAGAGCCGAGATATCGGATGTCAAAGTTTTGACCCGAAAAAAAAAAACATAAGGGGTAACACTGTCGTTTTTGGCCGAAATTTTGACCCCCTCCGATCTTCTTGAAACTCTGGATTCTGACAGAGGGCCACGAGACTTCGACCAGCGCGCAAAAATGGAGGCTCTAGACCCTTCCAGAGCCGAGATATCGGATGTCAAAGTTTTGACCTGAAAAAAAACATAAGGGGTAACACTGTCGTTTTTGGCCGAAATTTTGACCCCCTCCGATCTTCTTGAAACTCTGGATTCTGACAGAGGGCCACGAGACTTCGACCAGCGCGCAAAAATGGAGGCTCTAGACCCTTCCAGAGCCGAGATATCGGATGTCAAAGTTTTGACCTGAAAAAAAAAACATAAGGGGTAACACTGTCGTTTTTGGCCGAAATTTTGACCCCCTCCGATCTTCTTGAAACTCTGGATTCTGACAGAGGGCCACGAGACTTCGACCAGCGCGCAAAAATGGAGGCTCTAGACCCTTCCAGAGCCGAGATATCGGATGTCAAAGTTTTGACCTGAAAAAAAAAACATAAGGGGTAACACTGTCGTTTTTGGCCGAAATTTTGACCCCCTCCGATCTTCTTGAAACTCTGGATTCTGACAGAGGGCCACGAGACTTCGACCAGCGCGCAAAAATGGAGGCTCTAGACCCTTCCAGAGCCGAGATATCGGATGTCAAAGTTTTGACCTGAAAAAAAAAACATAAGGGGTAACACTGTCGTTTTTGGCCGAAATTTTGACCCCCTCCGATCTTCTTGAAACTCTGGATTCTGACAGAGGGCCACGAGACTTCGACCAGCGCGCAAAAATGGAGGCTCTAGACCCTTCCAGAGCCGAGATATCGGATGTCAAAGTTTTGACCTGAAAAAAAAAACATAAGGGGTAACACTGTCGTTTTTGGCCGAAATTTTGACCCCCTCCGATCTTCTTGAAACTCTGGATTCTGACAGAGGGCCACGAGACTTCGACCAGCACGCAAAAATGGAGGCTCTAGACCCTTCCAGAGCCGAGATATCGGATGTCAAAGTTTTGACCTGAAAAAAAAAACATAAGGGGTAACACTGTCGTTTTTGGCCGAAATTTTGACCCCCTCCAATCTTCTTGAAACTCTGGATTCTGACAGAGGGCCACGAGACTTCGACCAGCGCGCAAAAATGGAGGCTCTAGACCCTTCCAGAGCCGAGATATTGGATGTCAAAGTTTTGACCTGAAAAAAAAACATAAGGGGTAACACTGTCGTTTTTGGCCGAAATTTTGACCCCCTTCGATCTTCTTGAAACTCTGGATTCTGACAGAGGGCCACGAGACTTCGACCAGCGCGCAAAAATTGAGGCTCTAGACCCTTCCAGAGCCGAGATATCGGATGTCAAAGTTTTGACCTGAAAAAAAAACATAAGGGGTAACACTGTCGTTTTTGGCCGAAATTTTGACCCCCTCCGATCTTCTTGAAACTCTGGATTCTGACAGAGGGCCACGAGACTTCGACCAGCGCGCAAAAATGGAGGCTCTAGACCCTTCCAGAGCCGAGATATTGGATGTCAAAGTTTTGACCTGAAAAAAAAACATAAGGGGTAACACTGTCGTTTTTGGCCGAAATTTTGACCCCCTTCGATCTTCTTGAAACTCTGGATTCTGACAGAGGGCCACGAGACTTCGACCAGCGCGCAAAAATTGAGGCTCTAGACCCTTCCAGAGCCGAGATATCGGATGTCAAAGTTTTGACCTGAAAAAAAAAACATAAGGGGTAACACTGTCGTTTTTGGCCGAAATTTTGACCCCCTCCGATCTTCTTGAAACTCTGGATTCTGACAGAGGGCCACGAGACTTCGACCAGCGCGCAAAAATGGAGGCTCTAGACCCTTCCAGAGCCGAGATATCGGATGTCAAAGTTTTGACCTGAAAAAAAAAACATAAGGGGTAACACTGTCGTTTTTGGCCGAAATTTTGACCCCCTCCGATCTTCTTGAAACTCTGGATTCTGACAGAGGGCCACGAGACTTCGACCAGCACGCAAAAAAGGAGGCTCTAGACCCTTCCAGAGCCGAGATATCGGATGTCAAAGTTTTGACCTGAAAAAAAAACATAAGGGGTAACACTGTCGTTTTTGGCCGAAATTTTGACCCCCTCCGATCTTCTTGAAACTCTGGATTCTGACAGAGGGCCACGAGACTTCGACCAGCGCGCAAAAATGGAGGCTCTAGACCCTTCCAGAGCCGAGATATCGGATGTCAAAGTTTTGACCTGAAAAAAAAAACATAAGGGGTAACACTGTCGTTTTTGGCCGAAATTTTGACCCCCTCCGATCTTCTTGAAACTCTGGATTCTGACAGAGGGCCACGAGACTTCGACCAGCGCGCAAAAATGGAGGCTCTAGACCCTTCCAGAGCCGAGATATCGGATGTCAAAGTTTTGACCCGAAAAAAAAACATAAGGGGTAACACTGTCGTTTTTGGCCGAAATTTTGACCCCCTCCGATCTTCTTGAAACTCTGGATTCTGACAGAGGGCCACGAGACTTCGACCAGCGCGCAAAAATGGAGGCTCTAGACCCTTCCAGAGCCGAGATATCGGATGTCAAAGTTTTGACCTGAAAAAAAACATAAGGGGTAACACTGTCGTTTTTGGCCGAAATTTTGACCCCCTCCGATCTTCTTGAAACTCTGGATTCTGACAGAGGGCCACGAGACTTCGACCAGCGCGCAAAAATGGAGGCTCTAGACCCTTCCAGAGCCGAGATATCGGATGTCAAAGTTTTGACCTGAAAAAAAAAACATAAGGGGTAACACTGTCGTTTTTGGCCGAAATTTTGACCCCCTCCGATCTTCTTGAAACTCTGGATTCTGACAGAGGGCCACGAGACTTCGACCAGCGCGCAAAAATGGAGGCTCTAGACCCTTCCAGAGCCGAGATATCGGATGTCAAAGTTTTGACCTGAAAAAAAAACATAAGGGGTAACACTGTCGTTTTTGGCCGAAATTTTGACCCCCTCCGATCTTCTTGAAACTCTGGATTCTGACAGAGGGCCACGAGACTTCGACCAGCGCGCAAAAATGGAGGCTCTAGACCCTTCCAGAGCCGAGATATCGGATGTCAAAGTTTTGACCCGAAAAAAAAACATAAGGGGTAACACTGTCGTTTTTGGCCGAAATTTTGACCCCCTCCGATCTTCTTGAAACTCTGGATTCTGACAGAGGGCCACGAGACTTCGACCAGCGCGCAAAAATGGAGGCTCTAGACCCTTCCAGAGCCGAGATATCGGATGTCAAAGTTTTGACCTGAAAAAAAAACATAAGGGGTAACACTGTCGTTTTTGGCCGAAATTTTGACCCCCTCCGATCTTCTTGAAACTCTGGATTCTGACAGAGGGCCACGAGACTTCGACCAGCGCGCAAAAATGGAGGCTCTAGACCCTTCCAGAGCCGAGATATCGGATGTCAAAGTTTTGACCTGAAAAAAAAAACATAAGGGGTAACACTGTCGTTTTTGGCCGAAATTTTGACCCCCTCCGATCTTCTTGAAACTCTGGATTCTGACAGAGGGCCACGAGACTTCGACCAGCGCGCAAAAATGGAGGCTCTAGACCCTTCCAGAGCCGAGATATCGGATGTCAAAGTTTTGACCTGAAAAAAAAACATAAGGGGTAACACTGTCGTTTTTGGCCGAAATTTTGACCCCCTCCGATCTTCTTGAAACTCTGGATTCTGACAGAGGGCCACGAGACTTCGACCAGCGCGCAAAAATGGAGGCTCTAGACCCTTCCAGAGCCGAGATATCGGATGTCAAAGTTTTGACCTGAAAAAAAAAACATAAGGGGTAACACTGTCGTTTTTGGCCGAAATTTTGACCCCCTCCGATCTTCTTGAAACTCTGGATTCTGACAGAAGGCCACGAGACTTCGACCAGCGCGCAAAAATGGAGGCTCTAGACCCTTCCAGAGCCGAGATATCGGATGTCAAAGTTTTGACCTGAAAAAAAAAACATAAGGGGTAACACTGTCGTTTTTGGCCGAAATTTTGACCCCCTCCGATCTTCTTGAAACTCTGGATTCTGACAGAGGGCCACGAGACTTCGACCAGCGCGCAAAAATGGAGGCTCTAGACCCTTCCAGAGCCGAGATATCGGATGTCAAAGTTTTGACCTGAAAAAAAAAACATAAGGGGTAACACTGTCGTTTTTGGCCGAAATTTTGACCCCCTCCGATCTTCTTGAAACTCTGGATTCTGACAGAGGGCCACGAGACTTCGACCAGCACGCAAAAATGGAGGCTCTAGACCCTTCCAGAGCCGAGATATCGGATGTCAAAGTTTTGACCTGAAAAAAAAAACATAAGGGGTAACACTGTCGTTTTTGGCCGAAATTTTGACCCCCTCCAATCTTCTTGAAACTCTGGATTCTGACAGAGGGCCACGAGACTTCGACCAGCGCGCAAAAATGGAGGCTCTAGACCCTTCCAGAGCCGAGATATTGGATGTCAAAGTTTTGACCTGAAAAAAAAAACATAAGGGGTAACACTGTCGTTTTTGGCCGAAATTTTGACCCCCTTCGATCTTCTTGAAACTCTGGATTCTGACAGAGGGCCACGAGACTTCGACCAGCGCGCAAAAATTGAGGCTCTAGACCCTTCCAGAGCCGAGATATCGGATGTCAAAGTTTTGACCTGAAAAAAAAACATAAGGGGTAACACTGTCGTTTTTGGCCGAAATTTTGACCCCCTCCGATCTTCTTGAAACTCTGGATTCTGACAGAGGGCCACGAGACTTCGACCAGCGCGCAAAAATGGAGGCTCTAGACCCTTCCAGAGCCGAGATATTGGATGTCAAAGTTTTGACCTGAAAAAAAAACATAAGGGGTAACACTGTCGTTTTTGGCCGAAATTTTGACCCCCTTCGATCTTCTTGAAACTCTGGATTCTGACAGAGGGCCACGAGACTTCGACCAGCGCGCAAAAATTGAGGCTCTAGACCCTTCCAGAGCCGAGATATCGGATGTCAAAGTTTTGACCTGAAAAAAAAAACATAAGGGGTAACACTGTCGTTTTTGGCCGAAATTTTGACCCCCTCCGATCTTCTTGAAACTCTGGATTCTGACAGAGGGCCACGAGACTTCGACCAGCGCGCAAAAATGGAGGCTCTAGACCCTTCCAGAGCCGAGATATCGGATGTCAAAGTTTTGACCTGAAAAAAAAAACATAAGGGGTAACACTGTCGTTTTTGGCCGAAATTTTGACCCCCTCCGATCTTCTTGAAACTCTGGATTCTGACAGAGGGCCACGAGACTTCGACCAGCACGCAAAAAAGGAGGCTCTAGACCCTTCCAGAGCCGAGATATCGGATGTCAAAGTTTTGACCTGAAAAAAAAAACATAAGGGGTAACACTGTCGTTTTTGGCCGAAATTTTGACCCCCTCCGATCTTCTTGAAACTCTGGATTCTGACAGAGGGCCACGAGACTTCGACCAGCGCGCAAAAATGGAGGCTCTAGACCCTTCCAGAGCCGAGATATCGGATGTCAAAGTTTTGACCTGAAAAAAAAAACATAAGGGGTAACACTGTCGTTTTTGGCCGAAATTTTGACCCCCTCCGATCTTCTTGAAACTCTGGATTCTGACAGAGGGCCACGAGACTTCGACCAGCGCGCAAAAATGGAGGCTCTAGACCCTTCCAGAGCCGAGATATCGGATGTCAAAGTTTTGACCCTGAAAAAAAAACATAAGGGGTAACACTGTCGTTTTTGGCCGAAATTTTGACCCCCTCCGATCTTCTTGAAACTCTGGATTCTGACAGAGGGCCACGAGACTTCGACCAGCGCGCAAAAATGGAGGCTCTAGACCCTTCCAGAGCCGAGATATCGGATGTCAAAGTTTTGACCTGAAAAAAAAACATAAGGGGTAACACTGTCGTTTTTGGCCGAAATTTTGACCCCCTCCGATCTTCTTGAAACTCTGGATTCTGACAGAGGGCCACGAGACTTCGACCAGCGCGCAAAAATGGAGGCTCTAGACCCTTCCAGAGCCGAGATATCGGATGTCAAAGTTTTGACCTGAAAAAAAAAAACATAAGGGGTAACACTGTCGTTTTTGGCCGAAATTTTGACCCCCTCCGATCTTCTTGAAACTCTGGATTCTGACAGAGGGCCACGAGACTTCGACCAGCGCGCAAAAATGGAGGCTCTAGACCCTTCCAGAGCCGAGATATCGGATGTCAAAGTTTTGACCTGAAAAAAAAAAACATAAGGGGTAACACTGTCGTTTTTGGCCGAAATTTTGACCCCCTCCGATCTTCTTGAAACTCTGGATTCTGACAGAGGGCCACGAGACTTCGACCAGCGCGCAAAAATGGAGGCTCTAGACCCTTCCAGAGCCGAGATATCGGATGTCAAAGTTTTGACCTGAAAAAAAAAACATAAGGGGTAACACTGTCGTTTTTGGCCGAAATTTTGACCCCCTCCAATCTTCTTGAAACTCTGGATTCTGACAGAGGGCCACGAGACTTCGACCAGCGCGCAAAAATGGAGGCTCTAGACCCTTCCAGAGCCGAGATATTGGATGTCAAAGTTTTGACCTGAAAAAAAAACATAAGGGGTAACACTGTCGTTTTTGGCCGAAATTTTGACCCCCTTCGATCTTCTTGAAACTCTGGATTCTGACAGAGGGCCACGAGACTTCGACCAGCGCGCAAAAATTGAGGCTCTAGACCCTTCCAGAGCCGAGATATCGGATGTCAAAGTTTTGACCTGAAAAAAAAAACATAAGGGGTAACACTGTCGTTTTTGGCCGAAATTTTGACCCCCTCCGATCTTCTTGAAACTCTGGATTCTGACAGAGGGCCACGAGACTTCGACCAGCGCGCAAAAATGGAGGCTCTAGACCCTTCCAGAGCCGAGATATTGGATGTCAAAGTTTTGACCTGAAAAAAAAAAAACCATAAGGGGTAACACTGTCGTTTTTGGCCGAAATTTTGACCCCCTTCGATCTTCTTGAAACTCTGGATTCTGACAGAGGGCCACGAGACTTCGACCAGCGCGCAAAAATTGAGGCTCTAGACCCTTCCAGAGCCGAGATATCGGATGTCAAAGTTTTGACCTGAAAAAAAAAAACATAAGGGGTAACACTGTCGTTTTTGGCCGAAATTTTGACCCCCTCCGATCTTCTTGAAACTCTGGATTCTGACAGAGGGCCACGAGACTTCGACCAGCGCGCAAAAATGGAGGCTCTAGACCCTTCCAGAGCCGAGATATCGGATGTCAAAGTTTTGACCTGAAAAAAAAAACATAAGGGGTAACACTGTCGTTTTTGGCCGAAATTTTGACCCCCTCCGATCTTCTTGAAACTCTGGATTCTGACAGAGGGCCACGAGACTTCGACCAGCGCGCAAAAATGGAGGCTCTAGACCTTCAGAGCCTCCATTTTTGCGCGCTGGTCGAAGTCTCGTGGCCCTCTGTCAGAATCCAGAGTTTCAAGAAGATCGGAGGGGGTCAAAATTTCGGCCAAAAACGACAGTGTTACCCCTTATGTTTTTTTTTTTCAGGTCAAAACTTTGACATCCGATATCTCGGCTCTGGAAGGGTCTAGAGCCTCCATTTTTGCGCGCTGGTCGAAGTCTCGTGGCCCTCTGTCAGAATCCAGAGTTTCAAGAAGATCGGAGGGGGTCAAAATTTCGGCCAAAAACGACAGTGTTACCCCTTATGTTTTTTTTTTTCAGGTCAAAACTTTGACATCCGATATCTCGGCTCTGGAAGGGTCTAGAGCCTCAATTTTTGCGCGCTGGTCGAAGTCTCGTGGCCCTCTGTCAGAATCCAGAGTTTCAAGAAGATCGAAGGGGGTCAAAATTTCGGCCAAAAACGACAGTGTTACCCCTTATGGTTTTTTTTTTTTCAGGTCAAAACTTTGACATCCAATATCTCGGCTCTGGAAGGGTCTAGAGCCTCCATTTTTGCGCGCTGGTCGAAGTCTCGTGGCCCTCTGTCAGAATCCAGAGTTTCAAGAAGATCGGAGGGGGTCAAAATTTCGGCCAAAAACGACAGTGTTACCCCTTATGTTTTTTTTTCAGGTCAAAACTTTGACATCCGATATCTCGGCTCTGGAAGGGTCTAGAGCCTCAATTTTTGCGCGCTGGTCGAAGTCTCGTGGCCCTCTGTCAGAATCCAGAGTTTCAAGAAGATCGAAGGGGGTCAAAATTTCGGCCAAAAACGACAGTGTTACCCCTTATGTTTTTTTTTCAGGTCAAAACTTTGACATCCAATATCTCGGCTCTGGAAGGGTCTAGAGCCTCCATTTTTGCGCGCTGGTCGAAGTCTCGTGGCCCTCTGTCAGAATCCAGAGTTTCAAGAAGATTGGAGGGGGTCAAAATTTCGGCCAAAAACGACAGTGTTACCCCTTATGTTTTTTTTTTCAGGTCAAAACTTTGACATCCGATATCTCGGCTCTGGAAGGGTCTAGAGCCTCCATTTTTGCGCGCTGGTCGAAGTCTCGTGGCCCTCTGTCAGAATCCAGAGTTTCAAGAAGATCGGAGGGGGTCAAAATTTCGGCCAAAAACGACAGTGTTACCCCTTATGTTTTTTTTTTTTCAGGTCAAAACTTTGACATCCGATATCTCGGCTCTGGAAGGGTCTAGAGCCTCCATTTTTGCGCGCTGGTCGAAGTCTCGTGGCCCTCTGTCAGAATCCAGAGTTTCAAGAAGATCGGAGGGGGTCAAAATTTCGGCCAAAAACGACAGTGTTACCCCTTATGTTTTTTTTTTTCAGGTCAAAACTTTGACATCCGATATCTCGGCTCTGGAAGGGTCTAGAGCCTCCATTTTTGCGCGCTGGTCGAAGTCTCGTGGCCCTCTGTCAGAATCCAGAGTTTCAAGAAGATCGGAGGGGGTCAAAATTTCGGCCAAAAACGACAGTGTTACCCCTTATGTTTTTTTTCAGGTCAAAACTTTGACATCCGATATCTCGGCTCTGGAAGGGTCTAGAGCCTCCATTTTTGCGCGCTGGTCGAAGTCTCGTGGCCCTCTGTCAGAATCCAGAGTTTCAAGAAGATCGGAGGGGGTCAAAATTTCGGCCAAAAACGACAGTGTTACCCCTTATGTTTTTTTTTTCGGGTCAAAACTTTGACATCCGATATCTCGGCTCTGGAAGGGTCTAGAGCCTCCATTTTTGCGCGCTGGTCGAAGTCTCGTGGCCCTCTGTCAGAATCCAGAGTTTCAAGAAGATCGGAGGGGGTCAAAATTTCGGCCAAAAACGACAGTGTTACCCCTTATGTTTTTTTTTTCAGGTCAAAACTTTGACATCCGATATCTCGGCTCTGGAAGGGTCTAGAGCCTCCATTTTTGCGCGCTGGTCGAAGTCTCGTGGCCCTCTGTCAGAATCCAGAGTTTCAAGAAGATCGGAGGGGGTCAAAATTTCGGCCAAAAACGACAGTGTTACCCCTTATGTTTTTTTTTTCAGGTCAAAACTTTGACATCCGATATCTCGGCTCTGGAAGGGTCTAGAGCCTCCTTTTTTGCGTGCTGGTCGAAGTCTCGTGGCCCTCTGTCAGAATCCAGAGTTTCAAGAAGATCGGAGGGGGTCAAAATTTCGGCCAAAAACGACAGTGTTACCCCTTATGTTTTTTTTTCAGGTCAAAACTTTGACATCCGATATCTCGGCTCTGGAAGGGTCTAGAGCCTCCATTTTTGCGCGCTGGTCGAAGTCTCGTGGCCCTCTGTCAGAATCCAGAGTTTCAAGAAGATCGGAGGGGGTCAAAATTTCGGCCAAAAACGACAGTGTTACCCCTTATGTTTTTTTTTTCAGGTCAAAACTTTGACATCCGATATCTCGGCTCTGGAAGGGTCTAGAGCCTCAATTTTTGCGCGCTGGTCGAAGTCTCGTGGCCCTCTGTCAGAATCCAGAGTTTCAAGAAGATCGAAGGGGGTCAAAATTTCGGCCAAAAACGACAGTGTTACCCCTTATGTTTTTTTTTCAGGTCAAAACTTTGACATCCAATATCTCGGCTCTGGAAGGGTCTAGAGCCTCCATTTTTGCGCGCTGGTCGAAGTCTCGTGGCCCTCTGTCAGAATCCAGAGTTTCAAGAAGATCGGAGGGGGTCAAAATTTCGGCCAAAAACGACAGTGTTACCCCTTATGTTTTTTTTTTCAGGTCAAAACTTTGACATCCGATATCTCGGCTCTGGAAGGGTCTAGAGCCTCAATTTTTGCGCGCTGGTCGAAGTCTCGTGGCCCTCTGTCAGAATCCAGAGTTTCAAGAAGATCGGAGGGGGTCAAAATTTCGGCCAAAAACGACAGTGTTACCCCTTATGTTTTTTTTTTCAGGTCAAAACTTTGACATCCGATATCTCGGCTCTGGAAGGGTCTAGAGCCTCCATTTTTGCGCGCTGGTCGAAGTCTCGTGGCCCTCTGTCAGAATCCAGAGTTTCAAGAAGATCGGAGGGGGTCAAAATTTCGGCCAAAAACGACAGTGTTACCCCTTATGTTTTTTTTTTCAGGTCAAAACTTTGACATCCGATATCTCGGCTCTGGAAGGGTCTAGAGCCTCCATTTTTGCGCGCTGGTCGAAGTCTCGTGGCCCTCTGTCAGAATCCAGAGTTTCAAGAAGATCGGAGGGGGTCAAAATTTCGGCCAAAAACGACAGTGTTACCCCTTATGTTTTTTTTTTCAGGTCAAAACTTTGACATCCGATATCTCGGCTCTGGAAGGGTCTAGAGCCTCCATTTTTGCGCGCTGGTCGAAGTCTCGTGGCCCTCTGTCAGAATCCAGAGTTTCAAGAAGATCGGAGGGGGTCAAAATTTCGGCCAAAAACGACAGTGTTACCCCTTATGTTTTTTTTTTCAGGTCAAAACTTTGACATCCGATATCTCGGCTCTGGAAGGGTCTAGAGCCTCCATTTTTGCGCGCTGGTCGAAGTCTCGTGGCCCTCTGTCAGAATCCAGAGTTTCAAGAAGATCGGAGGGGGTCAAAATTTCGGCCAAAAACGACAGTGTTACCCCTTATGTTTTTTTTTTCAGGTCAAAACTTTGACATCCGATATCTCGGCTCTGGAAGGGTCTAGAGCCTCCATTTTTGCGCGCTGGTCGAAGTCTCGTGGCCCTCTGTCAGAATCCAGAGTTTCAAGAAGATCGGAGGGGGTCAAAATTTCGGCCAAAAACGACAGTGTTACCCCTTATGTTTTTTTTTTCAGGTCAAAACTTTGACATCCGATATCTCGGCTCTGGAAGGGTCTAGAGCCTCCATTTTTGCGCGCTGGTCGAAGTCTCGTGGCCCTCTGTCAGAATCCAGAGTTTCAAGAAGATCGGAGGGGGTCAAAATTTCGGCCAAAAACGACAGTGTTACCCCTTATGTTTTTTTTTCAGGTCAAAACTTTGACATCCGATATCTCGGCTCTGGAAGGGTCTAGAGCCTCCATTTTTGCGCGCTGGTCGAAGTCTCGTGGCCCTCTGTCAGAATCCAGAGTTTCAAGAAGATCGGAGGGGGTCAAAATTTCGGCCAAAAACGACAGTGTTACCCCTTATGTTTTTTTTTCAGGTCAAAACTTTGACATCCGATATCTCGGCTCTGGAAGGGTCTAGAGCCTCCATTTTTGCGCGCTGGTCGAAGTCTCGTGGCCCTCTGTCAGAATCCAGAGTTTCAAGAAGATCGGAGGGGGTCAAAATTTCGGCCAAAACGACAGTGTTACCCCTTATGTTTTTTTTTCAGGGTCAAAACTTTGACATCCGATATCTCGGCTCTGGAAGGGTCTAGAGCCTCCATTTTTGCGCGCTGGTCGAAGTCTCGTGGCCCTCTGTCAGAATCCAGAGTTTCAAGAAGATCGGAGGGGGTCAAAATTTCGGCCAAAAACGACAGTGTTACCCCTTATGTTTTTTTTTTTCAGGTCAAAACTTTGACATCCGATATCTCGGCTCTGGAAGGGTCTAGAGCCTCCATTTTTGCGCGCTGGTCGAAGTCTCGTGGCCCTCTGTCAGAATCCAGAGTTTCAAGAAGATCGGAGGGGGTCAAAATTTCGGCCAAAAACGACAGTGTTACCCCTTATGTTTTTTTTTCAGGTCAAAACTTTGACATCCGATATCTCGCTCTGGAAGGGTCTAGAGCCTCCATTTTTGCGCGCTGGTCGAAGTCTCGTGGCCCTCTGTCAGAATCCAGAGTTTCAAGAAGATCGGAGGGGGTCAAAATTTCGGCCAAAAACGACAGTGTTACCCCTTATGTTTTTTTTTCAGGTCAAAACTTTGACATCCGATATCTCGGCTCTGGAAGGGTCTAGAGCCTCCATTTTTGCGCGCTGGTCGAAGTCTCGTGGCCCTCTGTCAGAATCCAGAGTTTCAAGAAGATCGGAGGGGGTCAAAATTTCGGCCAAAAACGACAGTGTTACCCCTTATGTTTTTTTTTTCAGGTCAAAACTTTGACATCCGATATCTCGGCTCTGGAAGGGTCTAGAGCCTCCATTTTTGCGCGCTGGTCGAAGTCTCGTGGCCCTCTGTCAGAATCCAGAGTTTCAAGAAGATCGGAGGGGGTCAAAATTTCGGCCAAAAACGACAGTGTTACCCCTTATGTTTTTTTTTTCAGGTCAAAACTTTGACATCCGATATCTCGGCTCTGGAAGGGTCTAGAGCCTCCATTTTTGCGCGCTGGTCGAAGTCTCGTGGCCCTCTGTCAGAATCCAGAGTTTCAAGAAGATCGGAGGGGGTCAAAATTTCGGCCAAAAACGACAGTGTTACCCCTTATGTTTTTTTTTCAGGTCAAAACTTTGACATCCGATATCTCGGCTCTGGAAGGGTCTAGAGCCTCCATTTTTGCGCGCTGGTCGAAGTCTCGTGGCCCTCTGTCAGAATCCAGAGTTTCAAGAAGATCGGAGGGGGTCAAAATTTCGGCCAAAAACGACAGTGTTACCCCTTATGTTTTTTTTTTCAGGTCAAAACTTTGACATCCGATATCTCGGCTCTGGAAGGGTCTAGAGCCTCCATTTTTGCGCGCTGGTCGAAGTCTCGTGGCCCTCTGTCAGAATCCAGAGTTTCAAGAAGATCGGAGGGGGTCAAAATTTCGGCCAAAAACGACAGTGTTACCCCTTATGTTTTTTTTTCAGGTCAAAACTTTGACATCCGATATCTCGGCTCTGGAAGGGTCTAGAGCCTCAATTTTTGCGCGCTGGTCGAAGTCTCGTGGCCCTCTGTCAGAATCCAGAGTTTCAAGAAGATCGAAGGGGGTCAAAATTTCGGCCAAAAACGACAGTGTTACCCCTTATGTTTTTTTTTCAGGTCAAAACTTTGACATCCAATATCTCGGCTCTGGAAGGGTCTAGAGCCTCCATTTTTGCGCGCTGGTCGAAGTCTCGTGGCCCTCTGTCAGAATCCAGAGTTTCAAGAAGATCGGAGGGGGTCAAAATTTCGGCCAAAAACGACAGTGTTACCCCTTATGTTTTTTTTTCAGGTCAAAACTTTGACATCCGATATCTCGGCTCTGGAAGGGTCTAGAGCCTCATTTTTGCGCGCTGGTCGAAGTCTCGTGGCCCTCTGTCAGAATCCAGAGTTTCAAGAAGATCGGAGGGGGTCAAAATTTCGGCCAAAAACGACAGTGTTACCCCTTATGTTTTTTTTTCAGGTCAAAACTTTGACATCCGATATCTCGGCTCTGGAAGGGTCTAGAGCCTCCATTTTTGCGCGCTGGTCGAAGTCTCGTGGCCCTCTGTCAGAATCCAGAGTTTCAAGAAGATCGGAGGGGGTCAAAATTTCGGCCAAAAACGACAGTGTTACCCCTTATGTTTTTTTTTTCAGGTCAAAACTTTGACATCCGATATCTCGGCTCTGGAAGGGTCTAGAGCCTCCATTTTTGCGCGCTGGTCGAAGTCTCGTGGCCCTCTGTCAGAATCCAGAGTTTCAAGAAGATCGGAGGGGGTCAAAATTTCGGCCAAAAACGACAGTGTTACCCCTTATGTTTTTTTTTTCAGGTCAAAACTTTGACATCCGATATCTCGGCTCTGGAAGGGTCTAGAGCCTCCATTTTTGCGCGCTGGTCGAAGTCTCGTGGCCCTCTGTCAGAATCCAGAGTTTCAAGAAGATCGGAGGGGGTCAAAATTTCGGCCAAAAACGACAGTGTTACCCCTTATGTTTTTTTTTTCAGGTCAAAACTTTGACATCCGATATCTCGGCTCTGGAAGGGTCTAGAGCCTCCATTTTTGCGCGCTGGTCGAAGTCTCGTGGCCCTCTGTCAGAATCCAGAGTTTCAAGAAGATCGGAGGGGGTCAAAATTTCGGCCAAAAACGACAGTGTTACCCTTATGTTTTTTTTTTCAGGTCAAAACTTTGACATCCGATATCTCGGCTCTGGAAGGGTCTAGAGCCTCCATTTTTGCGCGCTGGTCGAAGTCTCGTGGCCCTCTGTCAGAATCCAGAGTTTCAAGAAGATCGGAGGGGGTCAAAATTTCGGCCAAAAACGACAGTGTTACCCCTTATGTTTTTTTTTTCAGGTCAAAACTTTGACATCCGATATCTCGGCTCTGGAAGGGTCTAGAGCCTCCATTTTTGCGCGCTGGTCGAAGTCTCGTGGCCCTCTGTCAGAATCCAGAGTTTCAAGAAGATCGGAGGGGGTCAAAATTTCGGCCAAAAACGACAGTGTTACCCCTTATGTTTTTTTTTTCAGGTCAAAACTTTGACATCCGATATCTCGGCTCTGGAAGGGTCTAGAGCCTCCATTTTTGCGCGCTGGTCGAAGTCTCGTGGCCCTCTGTCAGAATCCAGAGTTTCAAGAAGATCGGAGGGGGTCAAAATTTCGGCCAAAAACGACAGTGTTACCCCTTATGTTTTTTTTTTCAGGTCAAAACTTTGACATCCGATATCTCGGCTCTGGAAGGGTCTAGAGCCTCCATTTTTGCGCGCTGGTCGAAGTCTCGTGGCCCTCTGTCAGAATCCAGAGTTTCAAGAAGATCGGAGGGGGTCAAAATTTCGGCCAAAAACGACAGTGTTACCCCTTATGTTTTTTTTTTCAGGTCAAAACTTTGACATCCGATATCTCGGCTCTGGAAGGGTCTAGAGCCTCCATTTTTGCGCGCTGGTCGAAGTCTCGTGGCCCTCTGTCAGAATCCAGAGTTTCAAGAAGATCGGAGGGGGTCAAAATTTCGGCCAAAAACGACAGTGTTACCCCTTATGTTTTTTTTTTCAGGTCAAAACTTTGACATCCGATATCTCGGCTCTGGAAGGGTCTAGAGCCTCCATTTTTGCGCGCTGGTCGAAGTCTCGTGGCCCTCTGTCAGAATCCAGAGTTTCAAGAAGATCGGAGGGGGTCAAAATTTCGGCCAAAAACGACAGTGTTACCCCTTATGTTTTTTTTTCAGGTCAAAACTTTGACATCCGATATCTCGGCTCTGGAAGGGTCTAGAGCCTCCATTTTTGCGCGCTGGTCGAAGTCTCGTGGCCCTCTGTCAGAATCCAGAGTTTCAAGAAGATCGGAGGGGGTCAAAATTTCGGCCAAAAACGACAGTGTTACCCCTTATGTTTTTTTTTCAGGTCAAAACTTTGACATCCGATATCTCGGCTCTGGAAGGGTCTAGAGCCTCAATTTTGCGCGCTGGTCGAAGTCTCGTGGCCCTCTGTCAGAATCCAGAGTTTCAAGAAGATCGAAGGGGGTCAAAATTTCGGCCAAAAACGACAGTGTTACCCCTTATGTTTTTTTTTTCAGGTCAAAACTTTGACATCCAATATCTCGGCTCTGGAAGGGTCTAGAGCCTCCATTTTTGCGCGCTGGTCGAAGTCTCGTGGCCCTCTGTCAGAATCCAGAGTTTCAAGAAGATCGGAGGGGGTCAAAATTTCGGCCAAAAACGACAGTGTTACCCCTTATGTTTTTTTTTTCAGGTCAAAACTTTGACATCCGATAATCTCGGCTCTGGAAGGGTCTAGAGCCTCAATTTTTGCGCGCTGGTCGAAGTCTCGTGGCCCTCTGTCAGAATCCAGAGTTTCAAGAAGATCGAAGGGGGTCAAAATTTCGGCCAAAAACGACAGTGTTACCCCTTATGTTTTTTTTTTCAGGTCAAAACTTTGACATCCAATATCTCGGCTCTGGAAGGTCTAGAGCCTCCATTTTTGCGCGCTGGTCGAAGTCTCGTGGCCCTCTGTCAGAATCCAGAGTTTCAAGAAGATTGGAGGGGGTCAAAATTTCGGCCAAAAACGACAGTGTTACCCCTTATGTTTTTTTTTCAGGTCAAAACTTTGACATCCGATA